>CM052207.1:11860655-12466356 GCA_028454225.1 Lasioglossum leucozonium
TTATGTACCGAAACGCTAATGGATAAATTAGCGGAAGAAATATGTCGGACAATTGCGTTTTTAATACCTTTTCCGCGTATTGCGAGACCTCTATCGCAATGTCGATGCCGGACCAGGATGCGCCGAGAATACAAACAGTTTTCCTAGCGTACACTTCCGGTGTTCTGTACTGATGGCTGTGTATTTGTCGTCCAGGGAATGTTTCGATGCCCGGAATACATGGAATGTGTCCCAGTGTGTAATGACCATTGCACAATACCACGGCGTCAAATGTTTTCGTAGTCTCCACTTTGGTTTGAAGGTCTTTATAAGTGACCATCCATATTGTTTGTCCGTTCCGCAGGGTTTCTGGCTTCACGTGCTTCACAACGGTGTTTAGCTGAGAGAGCCAACTGTTACTTTACAACAAATCTCAGACCTTTGGAATTGACTAGAGTAAAGTGAAGTCAAGTCGAGTCATACCTTTATGTAAGGATGCAGGTTAAAATGTTTCGCATAATCGCACAGGTACTCCCGAATCACAGAATGGTGAACAAACGACGAACCCATCTCGTGTTTCATTGGAAAATCTGGTATTTGCATTATTTCGCGGGGAAGATTTGTTCTGCAACGACACAATCGATTTAATATTCATAATTTACTATTAAAAAAAGATTTAATGTAATTTACATCCCCGATAGACTCGCGTAGATTTTGTGGCAAAAATGAATACATATAATAAAGAGATTGATGGGTGAAGCAGGCGTCCGCGGGCTCCTACCGTGCCCATCGTTGTACGATCCAGACGATTTTGTTGTAACTGTGACAAACAGTGTATCGCGTGTCAGCTAAGTTTATCACGACAGACTAGACAGATTAGAATACAACTACCGCCATTATCATACGAATGACGTGAAAACTAAGACGTTTCAAGGGCTATTGTCTTCGTCGGCGATATGTAGGAAGAATTGTGAAAGGCGTTTACATATTAGCAATACGAATCTATGAAAATATTTTGCTGTTTTGAGCGTTGATCGATATAACAACTTGAAATGAAAATAACTTGTGAAATGTATCTGGTATTATTGTGTCATTTATTTTCTTTCATTTAAATAACAGATTAAATTGTTTATGAAGTAACTTTATATTCTACTTACTGATACTTTCGTTGAAACTTTAAACACTATATATCAAAGTTCGCTTAAACAAGAATTTAGCGAAATTGCTCGGCTAATCAGAGGTTGGGAGAAACTGTGTTGAAATCATTTGAATCAGGTTTCAAACAGCCTCTCGCTGCGCCTTGTCTTTGCGCAATATTTTACAAGTTACTTACAATGTTTTTCTCTTGTTTTGTAAAATAAAGACGAAATATAATACGCAGTCAGCCAAACCTGCTTCGAACAAATTTTGATGAATGTTTGAAACGGCTCTGTTCGTTGATAACTACCGAACAAAGCCGCGGAGAAAAGAAGTGCAACATTTTTGGGACACCCTGTGTAATTGCAGGTAGATTACAAGAAATTCACACTGACCTCAAGTTCTTGTACATGCTGCTGTGAACTGGTAATCCATTTTTGTCGACGTCAATTTCGTCGGTGTAGACCCATGTGCCACCGATTTGATCGGTTTGCTCGAACAAAGTGAGACTGTAAGTGTCCAACTTGGTAGCTGTGTGACGAGCTACCACCAATCCAGCGACACCACCGCCGATTATGGCGATTCTAGTCTTGCTACTTGGCATAGTAACTACAAAAATTCCGTGAAATCTGTCGACACAAAAACTTGTATATTTTTCTGTGTCCCTGCTACAGTTTCGTGTAGGATAATTGCTCCGGTCAGCCATTTTAAGCGTTGTTATTAGTTGCATGCTATTTTTTAACGTTTTGGGGACACGAGGCTGCGCATTCAAAGTGAGAAATAGGTAGACAGACCATTGTGCTTCATTGAAACGTGTAATGATTCGTTAGTTGATATTTATTTTTAAGCAATTTGTTTTCAGAAAGGCTGACTATGGGGCAGGGTTTGAAACAAGCCGTGGGAGGAAGGCCGGTGGCGCTCGGTTCGAAATCTTGGTCCCCTCCCCGGTTAGCCTAGGGATGATCACTGTGGCGCAGTTAGGGGGCCGGGGGAGCCCCGCATCGTCCCCGTGTCAACCCCCAGGAACGGCGGGGAATTCTTTATGAGCGATTACTATGGAATTCAATTTTTCAATAAAATATTTTTTTTTAATATTCAATTTTTTTTATTATTTTTTATTTTTTTATTTACGATCTGTTATTATACGTTATCATAGGTACGCTTTAATCTCACAGCTTTGTTGTAATTCATTCATGACAACAATGAATAGGTCAAACTTAAAACAATGAAAAAGATGGATTATTTTCTATAACACTTAAGTATTACTCGATATTGTTTTCATCGTGGTGAAGAACTATGTTTTTTTTATTATTATAGCATTTGAAGCCTCGGTAGAGATTTATCTTTGTCAAATAAATAATATATTATTCATTCATACAGTTTCTCATATGAAGAAAAGCAAATATGTGATATAATTATGTAATAAATTCTAATTTATTTGTATCCTGCTGTACAAGGATTGAAAATTATATTAAATTACTGTTCAAATCAATACACTGTTCACTAACAATCTATACATGTACGTATATATTATGCAAACAGCATTATCGCATCTAACATACTGGTATCGCACTATACACAGTGAAATGCTAAATTTTTTTGTTTATAAAAGATCACTCTGCCATATCAGAAGATTCTACCGATTTATTTGACTTAACTATGAAAGAATATAATTGGTATTATATAATTTGGTAATCCAAATAAATCGATGTGAAATACTCATTTACAATAATCACTTGGTCAATCTTAATTAATAAAGTAAATAATGCATCCTCACATTTCAATAACCGTGGTATCAAATTAAATAGTATTAATAATATAAATATTGTATATATATATAAATAATAATGTTACATACATCCAGCAGGATTCCGCAGACGTTAATCGGCTTTCTGTTTTTACCGGAAGTTGTGCCGATGCGGTTAAGTAGACGTAACCGTACGAAACTCTGTACCCCCAATGCACTTTCTCTTTGTTTCTCGTTGATAAGTATGGAAATAGTATGTAATGATTAGGTTATCGTTGACCACAATTAACTCGAAGACCACTGTGCACGATGCAGAAGAAACAAATCCTGGAGTGACACACTGTTAGTCGGAAGTTGGATTAAGACTGTCCATCCGAAAGCGAAGTGTCTGTTGGAATGTCCGTGGCCAGTTTCCCCTCCGATCAGTGGCTTACGGCTTACGTAAATGCGGGAAATGTTTCTTTGCTACGAACGCAGTCTCCTTTTCAGAAATATTCCATAGAGATAGATATTTTCTTAAAGGAGACATAATATTATGCTTGAACACAATTTTTCTAAAAATAAAAAATAATTTCATTCCGATCTTTCGTTTTAATTCTAAACCTGGAATTGTGTCGTCAATTTATGTATATATGTGTAATATTATGGGAAAATTTTAGGTCTAAATATTAGGTGTTGAGAAACGGTAAAACAAGAATTACAAAACACTGCAGTCTAATGATTAGACGCATTAACTGTTACTTTCTTTGTTATTTGGTGAGTTGAATGATGTTTAGCAGAAAAATGAATTTTCTCTTTCGTGTATATTAACAAATAGTAGATATTTCAATTGCAAACTTACTTATAAATTACATTCTTCTGTAAAAGAGATATTTAAAAGTCGGGCATTTTGTGGACATAAACTTTTCATAAAGAATAGAATATATATATAATAACGTTATTTTTTAATTGAAAGATTATTTTAAGAGATAGCTATCGATACAACAAAGGGGAAACGCGTGCGTAAATGAGAGAACATTTTATTGACATCGTTTATATTTATGTTTTCTTTATTTACAGGTTTATTTTTCATATATGTATGTATATGTATGTATGTGCCGTGTCTAGAATGTGGACAGGAAAAGTTTAAGGTTCAATTCGTTCGTTGCAACAGAGGCCAATTGCAAGTTGGTATTTCGTTTTTAATGATCCATGAAGTTGCTGCGACTCACATTAACTAACGCCGAAGATTATGTAATGCAGTCGCATAGTGAATGGAATTCACGCGAGAAATTCTATCTATAATAACTATTGCACCGAATACGTTCCTCGACATTAATTATATTTTCACCGTATAGACAGACCAATCTATTCTCCATTACTACAAAAGTTTCGCAGTACTATTTAATAGATTTATAATTAAGAATTAAGCTTAAAATATAAATGTTCTTGTATCGTTGTATTTATCGTTTTGTACCAATCATTTTCATCGTTTCTTTACACCCTGTACATATTTGTTGTGATCTTCGCTTATTAGTCGATGTAAGATAAGAAATTAATGTATGTATACGCTCGAATCCCCGTGCTACACTTTCTACTACAAGTGGCAGTATCGCGAAATAAATGATAGAAACTGAGAAAAAATAAGCAATAAACGTTGAATTACTGGTTCTCCGCTCTGAATACGTTACTAAGACGCTAATAATAGTTATTTATGGTGGTATTATTGTTACCTATTTCAGTCAGCCGATTGAAAATTAGATTGATGAATCGATTTTCATAGCGAATTGAAATTCCGACGAAACAAGTTGACAAATTTATTAAAAGAATCTCAAAATTAAACATATGTTTGTTGCTACATTTTTTTTTTTTTAATAAATCACTTTCCATAAATCTTAAATGATATTCAGACAGATTCCCTATCGGATTAAAAAAATAATGGTTTTTCTATCCACAAGCATAAAAATAGATAAATAGTTTCTCATTTTTCCTCCGTTATATCAGAATAATCAGCTTGTCTTCCCTTATCGCAGCAACAGTTTCCCTAATTATCGAAGACAGTCAAATTATCCGACGCTATTAGTATGTATCTGGTGAAGATAAGGAGACAGTTGACGAAGTTATGTAGCTCCCTTATCTAAAAGTCTAAACCGAATGATTATTATAAGCGTTATTGGTAGATGGCCGATCTTTATGCAAGATAAAAATTTTCTATCCAAATTTAACAAACTCGAGTGAAATAGAAATATATTTTCTTTCTTAAGGGTGCGCTGAAGCGAAAGTGGTGCCTTTATCGGCGTAAAGGGAAACTATTGGAGGTACAGTAGCGCCTTTATCGGCGTAGAGGTGAAGTACTGGAGGTAAAGTAGCGCCTCTATCGGCGTAGAGGTGAAGTACTGCAAGTACAGTAGTGCCTCTATCGGCGTAGAGGAGAAATACTGCAGGTATAGTAGTGCCTCTATCGGCGTAAAGGTGGACTACGAATCTGTGACAGAGAGAGGGAGATCTGTCACCCGCAGGAGAGACAAAGACAGATACATAACCAACCAGCTAGATTTTTCGATGAACTTCTATAAACTTCCTGAGGCCAAAAAGCAATATTTTCTCACGATTTTTGTGTAGAAATATTCGTTGTATTATTATGCATGGAGCTAGAGAGCCCTTTTTTGGAAAAAGTGTACAGAAAAAAATTTCTTCTATAAAAACGTACACTTTTATTTTTCATAAAGTTTCAAGAGCTAAAAGTTTCTAGCTCCATGCGTAATAATACAACGAATATTCCTACACAAAAATCGTGAGAAAATATTGCTTCTTGGCCTCAGGAAGTTTATAATAGTTCATCGTTATGAAACTGAACGATTTGTATGCCAACATGGTTGCTTCATTATCGCGCGTTCCGCCGCAGCGCTGTCGTCGTGTGCCCTGCTATTCTTGTATCCGCGGTCTAAACATGCTTGTTTTCATACTTTCGGACATAATGTAAAAGCGTAACTGAGAAACTGGCGGTTCAATCCCACATTTTTCAAAACTTTTTTCAATAAATTTTACTATATATTTGTATATGTTATATTTGTAAGGAGACTCGATACGACACGATGGTTGTTCATCGCTTGATTGCTCGTAGGGAACTGATTGATATTGTTTTTTTTTTAACAAAACCACAACGTAACGTTCATTTTTTAACAAAACGTAAACGCAACGCGTCTCTTTCTTTCCGATACGCTGTCCTTCCTTGCATCCGAAACTTTCATCGTCCATTACACGGCTAAATATCAACGGAATTATATCATATTTGGTATCATTTTCATTAGAAAAATGCCACGGATATATTCGTGAAAGTTCCATAAAATAATAATAAAAAATAAAGAAGTTTTATCATCGGATTAGTAGTGGTCTCCCGGTCTCACACCGATATACCCGTCCCGTATTATGTTACACTTCTCGGCGACCATGGGTGGAGGGGCCATAAAACTCGGAAGGTCACTTGATTTACACTTCTCGACGACCGAGGACCTCGAGTTTTGCTGTCCATTCCTACGTTAGGCAGAAGTGAAAAAGTAGTAACCCTGGCCGGACTCGTGTTTTGAACATTGATCGAGAAAACACTGTATCATGTAGAAAAAAATTTCGAATAACGAATAAAAGATAAAAAAATTCTGATTCGTTATTCGAAACGGATTGATTCGAAAATCGAATAATTTTTTCATTTTTTATTTGCATCTTTTCATAAAGACTTCGAATAAATCTTCGAAGAACTTTCGCCAGTTCGAATAAACGGCGGCCAATGAACAATACATTGTATGCACCTGGAGAATCAGGCAATATTGATAATTTAAACTTTCATATTTTTATAATACAAATAATATTTTTTAAATGTATGAATTGTAGAGATTGTCCTGATGAAAATGAATCCAAATACGATATCATTTGGACTATTTTCATGAAGATTATAATCTTTATCATCTCATTACGTATCGATAAAAAATTTTCGATTACACTCGCGTTTGCGTTCATTTTCATCGGGAAATGCACCTCAATTCACTTGCAATAATTTTATGAAGATTTATTGAAAAATCTAAAAGTTTAAACTTTCATTCGTGTGTGATTCCCCATTTGCTTACATTGTATGCCGTTCGTCAGCCTCTGGGTCTTCGACGTTCGGAGCTGTAATGCGTTTATTAGGGTTGACAAAAGTTATGGGAAGATTTATTCGAAGCCTTTGAATAAAGATGCAGATAAAAAATTTTTTTTCGCACGTGCAATTAATGTTTTTTATCATTGTATAATTTCCAGCGAGAACGCCGTCGGCGACGACGTCAGAACCGTCGCCGCAAGCTGGACGAGCTGCGGCGACAACAGCTGCCGCAGCAACAACAGCAGCAGCAACAACAACGGCAGCAGCAACAACAACAACAGCAACCACAGCAACAACAGCCGCGGCGTCAGCGGCGTCAGGCCGGGGCGCGATATATTTTTTTTCATATCTTCTAAATGTAAATATTATTTAGTGTAGCAATTAATTGGTAGCCTCTTCTTCGTGAATTCATCGGTTATTTATAAACAATCAAGATACATTCAATTCTAAATAATAAATAACCTCCAGTAAATAATAATAAACCTCCAGTATGACAGGCAAATGATTGGAATTGAAAATAAAGTTACAATTAATTGATTGTGAGGGTCAGGATAATAAAGAAATAGCATTAATCGTGAAGCGCATTCTTTTTACATTTATTTGAACGCTTCGAAATTAAAAAATAACAACGAGAAAATATTGAAATGTGTTTTATTCAAGTTTTATTAGGCGGTACTAGCGCCCCTAACGGCAGAATCTTGAAGCTCTTTTCAGGGGTCCGTACAGCGCCAATCGACGTAGTGGCAAAACGCTCAAACTGCTAGCCAAACGATACCGACATTCAATTACAGTTGGATAGCCAAGATGGCACCAGTGGTAAATTCTAGTAATTTAGTGCCAATGCCACCTACCCATATGTTTTGAAACTAGTTGGTAATACAGTTTGGCTACCAGTTTCAGCGTTTTGCCGCTACATCAATTGACGCTGTACTGTATTTGAACTGCATTTGAATAGGATCTTATGGGAAAAGCGGCAAGAATCTTTTACGTTCGAATAAAAATTAATATTTTAATAATTTTCCCGTTGACATTTTTCTTTTCTAATAGTTCAAGTTAAAACGGGAAGAAAAGTAAGTTGTTCAGACCGGTTCAATGGTTAAAAAAACGCACGAACGTATCAACAGTAATTTATGTTCTTTATTCCCATTGATTTTTTAGACAAATACATAAGCATTTCTCAAAATATATTTCACATCTACGTGTTGTATCCCCTGCTAAATATATATATTTATATAAAGAATATAAAATCTCATACAATAACGATACTATGTAATTCAGATCATTCGGTTCCTTTATAATTACATATTAAAATTGTTCTTTTTTCAGCACATGGAAGCATAAAAGATTCATTTGTATATAAAGCCATCAATCGTTTATGAAGATTTGCTTCGATACTTATATTCGCCAGTAAAACAAAGCAATAGGCGGACACATGTTCAAATCAAATATATAATTTTCATCTCAAATGCAACTAGGTATACCTTGTTCATTTGCTGAATCGATTGACGAAATAGTTTGTCTAAGATACTAAGGCCAGAAGACACTTCTTATAGTGGCCTGAGCAATCGCCCTGCAAACAAATTGTGAACGTTAGTGCATGCTCTTACTGCTTCGTGACTCACCCTAAAACCTAGAGTTCGTCTATACGTTTGTGAATATACTAACAGAGATAAAATCTTCCAAAGACTCGTTATACTGTCGCCTGAATTCTTCTTTAATCTCTCCCATGTCCACCTCGCAACGTGTAACGACCAGTCTGATCAAACGATCATCATCGGTGCCCATACCCTTCATACTTTTGTATAATTGTTCAGCAAAGAAGCCGGGTCTATTCTTCACGCATTTGACTGTTGTGAAATACAATCGGTATTAATGTACAATTTTTTCATAAATAATACATATGTATATCACAGAATTATATACCAATAGCAAGCAGGCCCTTCTTAATATCACCAGAGAATTCGTTCTCGATAGCAGTTTCAAGAGTGTGACCAGTTATGTTATCGTATTCTTGGAATATTTGTCTCAGTTGCGGTACGTTTCTCTGGACAAGAATGGAATTAAACGTTGACTCATCGGTACCGAATTGCAATTCACCTAAGAACGCGATAAACATAATTAATTTCAGATGATTAGAGAACTTGCGTGAATTCATTGAGTAAATCAATTCAATAAATTGTACTAGAAACTATATAGCTACCGGCTCTGAGAAGTTCTTTGGCATCATTTATCGCGTCATCGGGATCCACGTCGAATGACTCATCTCTGTTGGCACAACACAAGGATACCATTAAACGTTTGAAGTTACCAGACGTATCGTTTCGTAGATCATCTTCCAGCGATCTTCCATACACTGAAAAAATTCCAATTTAAGAATTCGTAGTGCTAACAGAAACAATTTAATCGTGTTCGGAACTCACTTGCTTCGTAAGCCTGTTTAATTACACGAATCTCGTGATTCGACATGGTACAAAGTACCTCGATGAGCACGCACTCGTCGGTACCAACACCGGCCATTGCATCGTGCAATTCCTTCGCGTAATATTGTGGCAATGGCATCATCATGGCGAGAACCAATTTCTCGAAATTGCCCGACAACTCGGACTTCAAATCTTTCACGAGATCCTATTCGAAAAAGGAGTACATTGTTAAGGGTCTTTTAATACCGGTAAAACTTTCGGTCTCACCTTTCCATATAGAGTCTTAAACTGTTTGGCAATCTCCTGGCGTTGCAAATTATTTCGGTTGGAGAGTATGGTAATGATCGTTTTCTCGTCGGTTCCAAATCCCTTCATTGCTTTCCTCAAAGCTTCCGCGTCCGCTCTCGGATCAAAATCGTTGCAGGGGACGACGGTCGGGGACAACTGTAACATAAATTAATAGACAGCCGTTCAGATACTGTTTTCCTATCGCTAAAATAATCTCAAAGTAATTAATGGAGATTCCTAATTTTATGTCCTCTACCTCACCTTAGGCGTAAACTGATCTCTTCGGGGGGCTGGGCGTGAATGTTGAGGAGAAGCAGGTTTGCCTCTGTACGAAGAATAAGAACCAGCACCCTGCCCCCCAGAATATGTTCCACCAGGGTACAAGTTTGCATTGTTTGAACAAGCATTGGGAGCAGAAGGATAAGGAGTAGGATTACCGAAAGCTTCTCTTGCTTCGGGTGCCTGCTGAAGATTTGGATATAAATCGTAATTTTGTTGTTGGGGGTAAGCGGAGGGCTGACTAGGATACAGCGACTGCGGTTGCTGAGTTGGGTAGGGCATTGGTTGAGGCATAGGCATCGAAGATCCTATGGACGACGGAGGAGGAGGACATTGCCCGGGTAAAGGGTAAGGGGCATAAGGCATTGGCATTCCAAAGGATGTAGGGGGAGCATTCGGGAAACCTAAGTTCCCACTCTGAGGATAAGGCGGAGCACCAGGGGCCGAGGGTGTGCCTGGTGGAGCCCCAAACGATGTTGGTGGTCGTCCAGGAAAATGAATCGGCGGCCCCTTTGATATTAAGGTGTAAATTAAAATAACACGCTCCAGCTTTCATATATTATGCTTTCTAACATTGCCTAACTGTATTTTATTAGAGCTTGCAATGTCGCTACCGTTAGTATAAATCGATGATGTATTGAGATTATTGGATAAACAATACTTTTAGCAACATTAATCAAAATAAAATATCGTAATGACTAATCTATATACATAAAAGATGAGCTGTACTTACTTGATATCCGTAACTCATCTTTCTGCTTTATTTAAGAAAATTGTCGAGTCGGAATAATCTGTAATCAAATGAAAATGTTTTTCCAGTTAGTCTGAAAGTATCTTCTGTTAACGAACACTAGCCAACTGGCTACGA
Organism: Lasioglossum leucozonium; assembly: GCA_028454225.1. NCBI lineage: Eukaryota > Metazoa > Arthropoda > Insecta > Hymenoptera > Halictidae > Lasioglossum > Lasioglossum leucozonium. Next base: position 11,871,488 of record CM052207.1, read on the forward strand.
AATAATAAGTAACAGAAACATATTGAAGCATGGCAATTATGACAACACACCTTTGGAAAAAATTGCGACAATATAATGAAGAGAGGAAGTAAACGCCCCACTTGTATGTTCGCACTCTTGTTACGAAACACTGACAAGTAAAACGTAGTTAACAAAGCTTTATACCGAGTCGGTAAACCTTACGAATAAAATTTAGAGCTTACCTAAGTTTTCACGGAATTCTATTATATAGATATTCGTTTTATTCGACTATGTTTGAAAGAAAACAACAGCTATGACGCACATTTAGTCGTAGTGGGAGAGAAAAAAAGTAATTGTTAACCGGTTACTGACGTCACATATCACTACACGTCACAACATAAAACTACATACATAAGGTACCGAAAAAAAGCCGCTCACTGCTGACGTTTCAACTAGGTTTACCAAACAACAAATCCTTTTCCTAGTTGCAAAATGAAAACCGCTGTCAAGGCAAACAAACATGTCGCCAGATTGACTAAATTGGATCGAGAGGAATATAACTAGATCGGTAAGTAACGGTCGTTATTTAAATAAACTCGATGACACGAAAGTCATTGTATACACAGAGTTCGAGTCAGGCAAATAATTATTTCAGTACAGAAGCAATGTATAATTTGTTTACCCGTACACTTATGTATATAAACAGTGTAAAATTAGATATTGATTTCTTATTGGACGGATCTGTGTTGGACAACTTTTTTGTGACTGAAAAGATAATATTTTTACCGTTTCCAGAACAAAGTCAAGTCTGAAATGAAAAGTGGTGAATTATTTGGTTGCTGTAATTATATATTTAAGGAATTTATGGAACTGTTAAAGTTCAATTCTATGGGCAGATTTTTATGTTGAACGTTTCGTAATATATATGGTAGCCGGCGGGAATAAGCGACGCGAGCGCCGCGTCATTTTATTGGTATAATTTTGTTTCGTATCCCTCATAAGCTTCGTATGTTTATTATTCCTTAATGGCTTCAATAATGAAATAAAAAGTCTTGATAATCGGTGTTGTATGTTAGCTGCGTGCGAGAATATTAGATAAGAAGCCTACCTCGGCAAGGTGCCTTTCGGAAAAGCTACGATTTTCTAGCGGCACTGTCCGCCATTATTATTAGCGTTTGGTCAGCGTTCAACCGAGTTTTCTTTCGTTTACAGAGTAAAAACCACGCCTGTGACCACGAGATTCGTACCGTCCTGCGATGTAAGTAATCGAGATTATTTGAATGTTGTTCGGTAACCATTCTCGCGATACTATTGTAACCTTGTTGTTGCCGGGTGTTTTCATGTGTTCGTGTAGGGCACGCAGTCGGAAAGATAGCACGGGTAAAAGCGACTCTGAGGCTACGGATAAAGAGAACAAGAGGGAAAGGGGCAGAGAAAGGGAAAGAAAGAAACGTGCTGCTTCCACATCCAGCAGTGGTAGCAGGTAAGATAATAAGCATTTTTTTAATTCGACCATAAACAATTACACCGGGGATGGCTGGAGTAGACTACGTACACCCAACAGTAGCACTTCTATCTTCTTTCCTGCAATATAGAATACAACCTACCGTAGACGTGTCCTCTTGTAAAATACAAAACCATGATTAGTATTGAAACTATATAAAATACTGTTCAATTAGAATGAACATCTTTTTAGATATAGCCCGAACGATTGTAAAATTTAAGAGATACAAGCGAGTCTTATCGTACTGCTTGTAATCCAGGTTTGTTTATCTACAAAATGCAAAAGAATTCGAGAAGCAACAAACCTTGTAAATTGTAACTTCTTGGCGATCGCTTTAGTAAAAAGAAGAAAAATTATTTTACAGTTCTTCGGACAGTAGCTCAGGATCGTCATCCACAAGCAGCGGAAGTAGCTCAAGATCGAGTTCCAGTTCCAGTACTAGCTCGAGTAGCTCCGGTAGTTCATCTGGAAGCTCCAGAGACAGGGGAAGGAAACGAAGTCGAAGTAAAAGCGTCGATGCTTCTCGTAGACATGATAATAAAGAAAAAGAAAGGGAGAAGGAAAGGGACAGAGAAAGGGACAGGGACAGAGACAGGGACAGGGACAGAGAAAAGGACAAGAAGAAGAGCAGTAATTCTGTGATTGACAAACCCAAGCCCAAAGGACGTTCCAGGTAAACGCGTCGATCCCCGATGACACTGTAATCTTATAATGTTAATCCCATTATTTGTTTATCTCGTAGATCACCGTCACCGCGCAGAAAACGCCGAGAACGATCGCCCATTCCTAGACCGACAAAAATACACATCGGGCACTTGACACGCAACGTCACCAAGGAACACATTATGGAAATATTTTCAACGTATGGTCAGATAAAAATGGTCGACTTTTCTATGGATAAGCTTCACTCTAATCATGGTAGAGGTTTCGCTTACGTGGAATTCGAGACAGCGGATGAAGCAGAGAATGCAATGAAACACATGGACGGTGGTAAGTAAAAAATTTTGAAGGAATTGTGCAAAATGAGCATTGCGATGATCTCCAATTATACGCTTTGTCGAAATTGTACAGGACAAATAGATGGCCAGGAGATTACTGCTGCTCCAGTATTATTACCAAAGCCACGACCGTTGCCCATGCGAAGGATGTCACCCTTAATGGGCAGAAGGGCGCCTCCACGATGGGGTGGTGGGGGTAGAAATACGCCCCCGCGTTATCGGAGACGTTCACCGCCCATCAATCGTCGTAGGAGCCCACGACCACCAAGACGCAGGCCGAGGACCCGGTCACGAAGTCCTCCGAATAATCCACGGCACAGACATCGTCGCTACACGAGATCAAGCTCGAGCAGCTCTCGATAGCAACTTTGTTTTTTTTGTATATATCATGCAAGAACTGAATTTGACCGACCACATTTCATTCTGGTCGGTCATCTTAATATATTAAGGAAACCAATTTTTACCGATCCAATTCGAACATATTTGACAGGGAAGAAGTGTACGCACTGGAAACAATAGACTCTGTTCGCGACAGTGTTCACCGGCAACTCACGTTTTCGAAACACTAATCCGCCGTTTGCGATCCACAAAAAAATGCTTTTCAAATATATGAATTTCACACATGTGTCAAAATGTTATTGCGATTGATTGGTACCTGATGACGTTGACTTTAAGGCGCCAAAAAATGAGGAAAAGAACGAAAAAAATGTATGTGTAAACCGCTTAGATATTGTGTCCCTTGATAGTATTAAATAATACTTATAATACATGAAGACTTCAGAATAACGAGTTATTTACTATTTGAGCACGTGATACAGTAGGTACCGTTTTAGAATGCGTGTAAAGACGAGAACGTGATCTTTGTACTATAAAGCGTATAATTGTCGCCAGGCTTCTTTTCTGAGGTCTTTATGAATCGTGAAACGAGTTATTAGGCTGGTGAAAAGCACTAGAACAGACAGGTTTGATAGAAACTATGATTATTAGACCCTTTTACAAAGAATCAATTTTAGAAAAAACCTATTCACACAAAATCCTCTTTTATAGTTCGCGATATCTACAAGAACAGAATCATTGCATCACATTGCAACTTTTTGCATCGATGAAAAATATCTACAATTTTTTAATTGCGTGTGGTCATTAATTATATAATAATATACACTTTTATGATGACTTTACAATGTAAACGAAACAAAGTTCAAGAGCCTGATCACTTGACAGAAATATTTTTTGTCGAGGCACCAGGATTTCTCGAATTCTAACCTGGTCCATGGCACGAATATGGTTTATTTTTTATAGTTTTTCATTTTCTTTCGTGAGAGATCTCGAATTGGCTCTCTGGTAACATAACGACGTATATATATATATATATATATATATACACATATATATTTATATGTATATATATACACTAAATATGGCTGACAATTGAGAGGACAATAAACAAGAGTGCAAAGCTGTTTCTATTCTCGATATCTTGATGAAATTAAAAAACAAATTGGTGAAAGAAATTTCTTTACGTTGCTGTAAATGTGATTTTTTGATTGAAGCACTTTGGCACGGACAAACTGCTTATGCATTTGTTTACTCGTATATCTCACATTTTTTTCCCAGTAAATACAATTGTTTTTGTTCCTTCGATTAACAACGTGAGTGAAACCCGTTTGTATACTTTGTTTAAAAAATTTGATTTATGCCGTTTATCGTTTTTCTTTTTACAAATTACAATGGAAAAAGCAATTGCAATGCTTCTGAACAATCTTACATATTTTTTTTTATATCACAGGAAAGCACCAGAGTGCAATTCTAGTCTCCATGCAAATGATCGAGGAAATAGGAGAAGGGGGGGGGCAGGAATTGGGGGAGCAAGCTTGTGCTGCCAAAAGCCAGTGATACCTGTTTGCCCTCTCGGTTCATCTATCATTCGCTACGGTATAACCGAAAAATCTATCATCGAGAAGTATAACAAAAATTCACACGTAACGTTTGTTTATATTATATCGATCGAATTAGGGCAATTTCTCTCTCTCTCTCTCTCTCTCTCTCTCTCTCTCTCTCTCCCTCGCTCTCTCTTTCTCTCTGTATGTGTGTGTATTTCATTTTACGATCGTATTCGTATGTCATTAGTAGAGATTCCGTTTATACGTCGTAATAAATAAATAATTAAATAACTTTTGAGTAATGGTAGAGATCCGCATAACTTTTTTTCTCTTAACTTGGATTTCATTTTTTTTTTTCTGTTTACGTAGCATCGTCTCGCATTCTACAATATCTATAATATTACACACGATACCTTTTTTATTTTTCCTTATTTAAACTGTACGCATAGTTTACTTGTAATGATTAAAGTCTATATACCGCTATGAACAGTCAGATCCCCGAAACTTTCAGAGAATCACAATAATATAACCGTGTCATTGTCATTTTCTTTGTAACAGATTCACGCGAGATCAATGCCTTAGGACAGCCACGTTTCTTGACATGACCGTCGTCTGTCTGTCTGTCTGTTCGTTCGTTCGTACATCCGCGTCGTCATCGTAGATTCTCTACGGATCACGGAACAAGGCATCTTCGTTAAAACGGTCCTTCTCGTACGAGACTATCGTTGAACGTTCTCTCTCTCTTTCTCTCTCTCTCTCTCGCTCTTTCTCTTTCTCTCTCCTCACAATATTACAGTTCGTCTCGATCACTTTCATCGATAACTATAAATATTATATAATCTATGTACAATTTTCTTTTAAATAACGCCTCTTCTCCATTAGCAAAATATCAACACTGAAGGGTCCGGAACGGACTTGGAGTAAATGCTCAGAACGTAGACCCGTTCGCGCGTTGTTCGCTCGCTGAAGCCGAGGACGTGGGTAGGATGTATCATCGGGATTGCGACGTATCCTCCTTCTTGTGTATGTCCGCGTGCATCAAAGCTGGCTCCAATTGTCTCGTTGGTACTCCAGGCCCTGGACCGGCTCTATGATGCATGTGTAAATTACTCAACGGGCCAGGACTGGGGTCCTTACCCCTCAGAGAATTTACAGGTGGTGGAGGATAACCGGCGTACAGTTTAGCCCTTTCCTCTTCCTCCGCGCGAAACGCGGCAGCAGCCATCAATGGGTTATACCGTAGCTGCTGTAGAGGATCGTAACGGTAATCCCTGAAAGGATCGCCAGGCCAAGGAGCTCCAGGTTGACCGGTGGGCCCTGACGGTGGTGGAAAGTGTTGCATCGGGTGCCCACCCAAACCGGGAAGCATGGTCCGCGGCATGGAATGAGGCGCGGGCATACCGTGCGGATGCCTAGCCAGATACGAGTGCGGATGGGGATGATGGTACCTCGCGTCGGGCATTGGACTAGGACCAGGCCCTTGCGAGGGCGGCGCTCCGGGCCCGGGACCCGGTGGTCTCGGTAGCATGACGACCTCGTCGTCCTTGCTTCGCGGTTCCTCCTTCACACGAACTTCGCCTGCATCCATCGGCCCTGACCCATTTCTCAGCGGCGATCTGTCTCGACCGACGACCACGTGTTGCCGATTCTGATGCATCAACCTCTCTCGCTCCATTTCTCGTCTCTCCATTTCGCGACGCTCCTTTTCCCGCCTTTCCCGTTCCCTTTCGGCAGCCTCTTGCTGTTTTCTCTTCTCTTCTTTCTCGCGTTCCCGTCGCTCGCGTTCGCGTTGCTCCTCGCGTTCGCGTTCTCGTTCCCGCTCCCGTTCCCGTTCCTTCTCTCGTCTCAAACGTTCGCGTTCGCGTTCCCGTTCTCGTTCTCGTTCGCGTTCACGCTCCCGCTCTCGTTCCCGTTCCCGTTCACGCTCGCGTTCTCGCTCCTCAAGTTCGGCTCGTCTGTCGATCGCTGGCGGTTCCGGCTTCAGACTCCAGGCAACGGTGGTCGGCGGGAATCCAGTCGAGGCTCGTTGCAACCTACGATTCGATCGTTGATCGTTCAGGGAATGTTTATGGAATATCCTCCCACACGATTTTGTTACAGTTAACACGTTGAACGCCGCGGTGGTCACCGATAACCGTCACGAAAGTTAGTGGTACTAAATATCAACTTATTCGTTCTAAAATGAACAAAATTAATAGTCTAAGGTGTAAACTTGGTTATCTAGTTACGCGTAAAAATTCACGCGGCGGTCAACGTGTTAAAAATATAACACTGGCTTCACTGGCAGACATACCCTCTCCAAGGATCGTGCACAGAACCAAGTCCGCCCAACGGTGGCATTCCCCTTGGCGGTGGGAAGCTAGAAAGACCCGGGAAATTGGGATTCGGTGCGCCAAACGTTGACGGGTATCTGCCAAATGGCGACATTCCTGTTCCTGTAATTGTTTACGTGTAATCTATATATTATCCTCTTTGTTTGATATTATTTGTATTTCGTTCGAGTTACGAGTACAATAAATTACCTAAATGAGACGTTGGCGTTGATAGAAATCCAGGATGCGGTGGCGGTGGTGCAGGATGGGCAGGAGGTATGTTTGTAGGAAACGGAGGTGCCATTGGAGGCGCTCCAATCCCAAGACCGCTTCCTGGCCCTCCTGGGTAAAGATGACCCGGTGGTCTAAGCAGCTCTGTTTTAGTACCAACAACTCCTCCGGCTTTGGATTCCGCTTGTTGTTTCTGCTGATGGTGGTAAATTTCCCAAGCAATGCGCACATGCATCGCGTTCCATTTTCCACTTTTCTGAAATAAGATACGAGGTTGAAGAAGAAGCGATTCGTACGGATACCTGAAAAACGGCGTGCACGCAAAGATCGTAAGCGATACCTTCGGTGCAAACGATGTTAAATGATTGGGTGCAACGAAAGGAGTCGAAGGCGGTCCAATTCCTGGATGCAAGAGACCGGTGTTGAAACCCGAGTAATCGGAGAGATTTAAATTGCCACGAAAAAATGGTGACTCGACTCCTCCCAATTTAGGGATATCCTTGAACTAATGGTACACGATTATTCGTAAAACTTAAACGTTCACTTTTTCAATCGTTGACGATTTAATAGTCCAATTGGTTCTGTTACGTACAATAGGTGGTGGAAACAAGGTTGTAGCTGCCGTTGGTGGTAGTAGAGGTGTCGTGTGCTGATGTACATGAGTGTGTTGATGTTGATGGTGGTGCATCTCTGTTCTAAGGTACGGTGGTGGGCCCAAGTTGCCGACTCCGACGTTTCTGTCTTGCGATGCCAAAAACCTGTTGTCGAGCTCTCGCCTTAACAGATCTGCCTGACCTGCGACATGTGTCACCCCTGCTTTTGGTTAATGTCTCGTTCCGCGTACACTTTCTGTTAGGGCTGTTACTATTGCTAATATCAGGTTCTCGTCCACTTACTTGATTGAAAGAGCGACTCCGCGGAGAACGGATTGGGATTTGTTGTTGGTGGTGGTAGCGAAGGCAATGACGTGTGTGGACTGGAACTAGAGACGGGAGGTGGTAACGGTGCGGCGAACATTGGCGGCGGAAACGTGTGCATGCCTAATGGTACCGGTGGAGGAGTTGGTCTTGGAACCGATGTCGCCGTTGCCGGGGACAGTTGCGAAGTTGTGCTGCTACTGCAAGTTTTCATTCGAAATTTAGAAATTGTAGACACAGTTTCATATAACTAACGACGCGAGTTAGAAGAACTAAACAGGGCTCGTACCCAATCCATCCTTGTGGTTTGGAATAAGCAGGTAGACTAGAATTCGCTGGAGAAGATGTGTTTGGCACACTTACTGGTGTTATGCTACCTCGACTTAGGCTACTCACGTTACTGCTGTAACAAGTAATATCACTTTAAGTATTTCATCATACCATGCAAAGCAAACTGTGGGATTACACAGAGTGCGCGACATAGAATTTAATCGGGACGCTTCGAAGTTAACTCGACGCGAAAGACTACTTCGAAGTTAAATCGACACGACTACAAGATTATACCTGTAACTATCCCTTTCCCGGCTCGGGCTGTGTCCGCGAGGCGAGTTATTGTTTCTTCCAGTTAGACTACAGGCTACCATGTCTCTATGAGCGATGGTGTTCGCCGTAGTGACTGTATTGGTTATCGTGGATACGCATGTCGTGGTGGCAGCGCTCAAGGGAGTATTATGGTTTGTGGTACTATTTCCTACAGGCTGTTTACTTATATTAGTACACGGGGAAGCTCTACTACCTCTCTAGAAAAAAGAATAGGAAATATCGATATTAGTACGTCCCAAAAAGTTTCATATATAACATTAGTTCAACGAAGATCTATAGATGATAAGGGAACACACCGAAACACGACTATGGGACGAAGCCTAATGAAATTTTTAATGAAAAGTAATTTTTACAAAAAATATTAGACACATACGAGTCGATTCGAATCGGTTGCTAGAAAATTCGAGTATAACACTAGATTCATGGAACGCGTTCTAATATTTCAGTATCGGCATAGTTCGTTAAAATGACAAGTGTACGTGCGAGCATGTCAATATCTTTATTTTTAGTAACATAAACTGTAATATACATAAAATTATACGATGCGATTCTAATAGGAACAATTTCACTCCGGCGCTGGAGGCAAAACCAAGAAAATACGCTCGGCAGTAAACGTGATAAAGTAATGTAAAATAGTCAGTTTTAGTGGACCGTAAACCCAGTGTTAAACGGATATCTAGATTCTCGGTACGTGTTCCCTTACGCGAGACCAAGCAAATATAGATGACTTACCACTTCCGCCCGTGATGAAGCAGAATGAGAAGGAGAGGGTACCGCGGGTGGAAGGTACGGGCTGTGGTTCAGAGCGGTGTACGGCGTATAAAGGGGCGGATAAGACGGTTGAGTTTGAGGATATGCGGCCATGGGTATCGACGGTGGATAGCTGGTGGTGGTTGCTCCGTTCGAAGGTGCCGCCGGGGTGACACCTAAACTGGCTACCGCGGGACTAGTTGTATGACTCGACGAAACGAGGGGCACATTAGGTGTGTGTAACGCAGGTATCGTAGTATGAGGCTGTTGAGACAAGGATGGTGGTGGCAGAGCAGGGGAATCTGGTCGCTGTTGCGGAGCTATTGCACGTGGGTTCGCTGCCAATGGACTAGTCATCTGGAAAATTCATTCGATCGATTATACGACGCGTTCGCACGCGGAACAAAATCAAAATGAAAATGTCTAGAAACACGTTTACTTACAGGTGGCTGGGATATGTGAGGGGGTAGAGTAGGACTGGGAGGGCTCGGCGCTGTTGGTACTGGTGCAGATGCAGGCACAGGTGCTGGTATAGGTGCTGGAGCATCCGTTGCTGGATTGGATATTTGTCCGCCAGTGTCTGGAGGAGAACCTCCGGCCCCGTTTGCTGGAGGCAATACGTGTGGTGAAGATGATGGCAACTCGTCTACAAGTTTAAATTCAATGAGAACGTATGGTTACGATCGCGTTGTTACGGACGTATTATTGTTAACAGATGATACGCGGATTGCATACATTTGCGTGCAAGGGGTGGTGGGGTAGAAGATTCAAAGAGTATCGATTCAGCATCCGAGCCCTGCAAAAGAAACGTTGTTTTTCAGAAACCGTCGATTCTCTGTTGACCTTTCGATCGACAGAGCGTAAAGCTACGTACCTTATCGTCTTCTCCTTCGCTATCACACTACGAGGGACAGAAAATATAAGAAAGCGTTAGGTTTGTTTAGAATGTTTTCAAGCGATGCTTTAGTTCTATCAGTTTTTATAATACTTACGATATAACCTTTACCCGAACTGCAATGACTGCTAGCCTGCAAATACACGAACAAACCAAGCATGAGCATCAAACGATACGAGCAGCGATAAGGATAATCCAAGCGCCGTTTCGATTCTACTTACATCGCTGAGGTGGTCCCTGGAACTGTCCGCGTCCTGGCAATCCCTAGGTATACCAGGGCCATGCAGTTGTTCGGATGCTCTACCACTATCGTCGCTTGTACCTGCATCTAGGCCCTTGGAAACAAATGGTTTTTCGGTTAGTCGATCGTTCCGCTGCATAGTATACGTACGTATCTGGGAATTTAAAGGGTTACCTGGTTAAGCGTCGAAGGTGTCAGTATGGAATTGTGTGTATAATGGTTGTGCTTGAAGTGATTTTTGATGTGATGCTCGTTGTGTCTATTATTCTGTCCTGTGTCCACCTTTGGTTTCTCTTCTACTATTGACAACAGCGTGTGAAGCTTCTTGACATTATTTTTACCGGTTAGTTTTATTGCACTCTGTAATCAAAAGCACAAAATTCATATTAGTTTAACGGTCCAATGGAGAAAAAGAAACTTATTTCACATATTACACATGTGTATTTTTACAAAGGTATGTGCAATCGGTTCAATAAAAAAATATAATTTCAAATCGAATGGTTAGAAATCGAAGAAAACAAGTTTTCGAGAATACGCGAATACGTTCTAGGACAGACATCGTTATTTACACGAGCCTGCGGATGCTGTTGCAAGCGGTATCACGATAAACGGTATTGCGATCCTTGACGGCGAGGCTTCACGGGATCTCGAGCTCGACGAACGCGAATTAAAACAATCGAATTTCATTGGTCACGGTGATTCGTTACGCCTGACACACGTACACTCGGTTCCGTGCGTGCATGCGTGCGTGAATCGTTCGTCGTATTTGAATTCGACACGCATATGACTGGCCAGCAGCAACCAGACCAGCGATCGAGTATATGCAACACGTATGGTAAACACTGCCACAGTTTTGCACCGGCGCGAACAGAGTACACGTCGGCCTTTGTGTCGGCCGCGAACGTCGAATTTATCGGCAGCGAGAGACAGGAGAGGTAAGAGAACCGCGAGATACTCGAACGTCGAACGTCGGATGCTTGTCGCGCGCGCACAAGTAGAAAAAGCCGCACGAGAACGCCTTTCCTTCGGGTGGCTTTAAACCGCGATGTCAGTGCACATTTCCGAACGGGTGGCGCTCAGCCCCCCTCCCCACCTTTTCCCCTCCCTTCCTCCCACCTTTCTTTGTTTCTCTCGGTGTGTTTCTCCCCTCTACCGTGCACCTAAATACCGTTATCGGCGATGAACGTTCCGTGTATATTCGTACGGCGAGCGAGTACACACACGCGTGTACTTTTTCGATGTACGAGCAATTTTCCAGTGATTTTCCTCGATGGTTCGAGCTTTCGGGACAGACGGGAGCGTTCGCGGAAGATGACAGCAGAATTCGCAGCCAGCCAGCCAGCTAGCAACCGTGTGTCTCGTGTGCGCGATGCAGCGCACGAATGGTGGGGGAGAATGAAAGAGGTAGCCCGAGCGGGGAAAAGGTGAAGGGAGGCGAGCCGGAGGAAGGATCGGAGGACGTAGAAAGTGGGGGCAGGCGCTAGTGGGAAAAAGGAGGGGTGGGAAGGACGAGGAAGGCAGCAGAGGAAGAGCGAGGAAGAAAGAAAAGACATTGACCGAACGAGCAGCCGCGCGACAAGGCCTCCTTTGCCGTGCCAGGCCAGCTGGAAGGAACGAAGCCCCGAACCCTGACTTCTCTTTCTCGAGACTCCAAGTATTACTTTCCTTTTCCGATAACCGCTCGCTCGCTCTCTCTCCCTCTTTCTCTCTCCTCCTCTTTCTCTTCCCCACCTCACGGTTAGCAAAGGAACACGATGGGAAAAAACCACTAGAGCCCGCGCGATGTAAAAAACCACCAGCTAGCAAAAGCCGTGCTCCACCTGCGCACGTGTGCCAACTGCGAATCGAAACCCCCTAGGATGTGTAACCGCGGTCGGATTACACTTCTCCCTGTCCGAGGGAAATTAAAGGGGTATTCTCATTCGAAGAATCGACGGATCATATTTTTCTTAACCTCGGTGACCTTTCGATTTTCCGAAATCGCTAAAATTTGATTTACAGCCAGCCTCTAAAACGCTACATATAGTATGTATACAGCTAATGGAAAGAAGAGTGAAAGATTTCGCAAATATTCGATATTGATTAAGTAGTCGGAATTATACAGATTCCAAGATAATTAATATTTCGAGAAAATTAATAAATCTTTGTAAAAATATTGAGAATTCTAGTCGTCCTATGTAAACAATATTGAAAACTTTTGTAAATGATTATACAATTAGACGCAAGAATTAAAATTGCAATTTATTCAGATTTCGAATACAGAGATTCGAGTAAATTCTGGGGAAAACAGATTCTTGGAATTTATGTAAAAAAGAAAAGAACAGGAACCAGAAATTTTCTAACGAAAGATTTAGATGTAATGTTTCGTGACAGATGCATAAAAATGGTGAAACGTTGCGAGGGTACTTTGCGGTAAAGTTTAGTCGCACAATTCTTTGCTGAAAAAAGGTAAAGAGCTGTTCGAGTCTGCGAGGTGAGGTTCTTCGACACAGGACGAGTAAAGGAAGGTCGTTCCCGGACGTGCGGACGTTCCACCGGTCGGCTACTCCGTGCTTTGGCTAGCCGGCTACTAAACTCGTCCGTACAACGTTGCCACGTCTATCTGTTCGGTGTTGACACGATCAGGCTCTAATTTAGCTAGTACTCGCGGTTCGGGCAGATTCGAACGCGATGGTAATGGATTCGCTCGTGCGCGTACACGTACGATTCGAACGAGTTGACGATTCCAACGTTGCGTCTTTTACGCGTCCCTCGAATCATCGTGTCATTAGAATTCGTTCGATCGCCGCGCGCATCGTACGCCCCTGGTATACGATTTTAGGTTTACCCAAGAAATACGAATTTATAAAAAGTTGCCTGTAAGAACGGGCCAAATTATTTGACTGTAAATTGTTGGAAAATACGTTTACATTCACGTATATGTGTATCTTTTCTATTTTGTCGCATGTATTGTATTTGTACCATTATATTTTAAACATTTTGTTGTTGTTGGCAGCATTGTACGACCAGGGTTGCTACCACACTACCAAACAATGTGTTAACCTGTCACGATCTGTTGAGGAAAGCTATATTACATATGACGACTGTTTGTACGTCTTTTTGGCGGCGTATTGCTAGCGGCACGATTAAGCATTCTTCGCTATAATTTGTAACAAGCGGAGAATAACAGTCATTCGGACATCTGTTCGACGAAAATTTCGGCCGTTTGCCAGTACCAAATTGACGTACCGAGCGTGAAACGATGCTGGCCTACATCCAAAAATTGTCGGAAAGTGAATATGTATGTACCGCGGTAGCATTGTTTGTATCCGGTGTTATTTCTCTGTCTCCGGTATCTATGTTTCCGTTTATTAACCCGACACTTTGGCGGGAAAAACATTGCCGCCATGTTCTTTCGTTCGAAATCCATATTAATTTTCAAAATTCAGAAGAATCTACCATCGATTATCGGAAAATAAGAATGAAATTAGGGTTAGGCGATTCTGGATCGATTTTCAATTTTTTTTAATCGATTCTTGGATATTCCATTTTGAAACGATTTTTTTTAGTTATGAATCGATCTTCGATACGAGGGAAGACACGGGAGAGTTCGAGATTAGAATCGATTTTATTTTTGAAGAATCGTCGATCCCTAAATGAAATGTTCGTGCATCAATTCAATCGGCATCTACCGCTAGAGGGGAGCGTATATTCTCGCGGATTAAAGTGTTGACAAAATAAACGTCGATGATTGTGCAACGACTACGATCAACGGTCGAAAATGCGGCTAATTCATGGCTGGGGAAGATGTTTATCGGCAAGGCGATGTATTTTAAAGCGTGCAAGTGACGCTGACACGTCGAACGGTATGCGGTGACGAAACAGACAGAGAAAGAAAGAGAGAAAGAGGGGTTCGGAATCGAGTGCCGGTATCCATGTTTCGTCTAGTCTAGTTGGTCCAGCCGACCAATCAAGTGGACTTATGTAGTTCTGCGAGCGCAAGACAGAGGGAGAAAGTGGAGACGAAGTCTTGAAAAGAGGGCAGTGGACTCGCCGTTCTCGAGAATAGAAAAGAAAAAGAAACGACCAGTAGTAGTAGTAGTAGTAGTAATAGTAGTAGTAGTAGTAGTAGTAGTGGTGGTAGTGGTCGTGGTAGTGGTAGCAGTAAAAAGATTTACAATGCTGTAAACGCGGCGATAAAGCGACCATCGTGTCGCGGACGCGGGGAAGATTATTTTCGTTTGTGAATATTTCTCGCCGATTCGCGTAGGTTACCGTGCCGTATCGTGTCTCGCGAACAATTGCGCGCCAGGCTTCGAAGGTATCGCGTAATTCGGATGATTTGTGAATAAGTGCCGCCATTATTCACCGGGTGCGAACGTTTATTACCGACATTACCGGTCGCTGTCACTTTCCCGCGAAAATTGCGGATTCGAATTTTTTGGAACGGGACAAACTGATATTATTTTATTTATCGCGTTTAATATTTTTGTACTATTATTATTATTATATTTTATTATATTTATTATATTATAATTAATATAAATATAAATATATAATATAATATAATATATAATAATAAATAATTATATAATATAAATAATAAATATAATATATAATATAAATATATAATATATATAAATATAATTATATAATTATATTATATTATACTGTTATAAACTTATTCTGCGTCAAAAATTGGTGTACAAGCCGAATAGAGATGCGCGATCTAGTCCGCTCGATCGTGCTTCTTATCGCCGCGCACGCAAAATCGTTGACAATGGTCACGTTTCGTGATTTTTTGACTCGTTTCCGATCGGCAAGATTAATTAATTCGAGACACGCGTCGAGATACGAGGCGGTCGAGCGCGTTGCATTCGACTCAGAGTTGCTCGATGAGGGGAGGGAACAAGAATCGAGGGGAAACAGTTACCCTCTCTCTGCCGATGCCGGATCAGTCACGTGACATTGTGACACGTGCGCGACAGAGACGAAACGCGTCACGTGACCGGTCCGGGGCGGAAGCGTAGGGAACCGCGTCACGGAAGGGTAGAGCGGGGACACGAGTCTTAATCTGGTGAGTCTGCTTCGACTTCGTGTCAAATTATTGCGAAGAGAAGTGGGTCAGCTCGCAGGTGCACGGATCGCATGTTTTGTCCGTCATCGATGCACATCCCTTTTGTCGTTTCCTGTATCGATTCGCAATGCTCGGCTCCCCTTTTCGGACACTTCTTTTCGGTTTCTCCGGCGAAATTTTCAATCTTTGTAAGGAATTTTCTCGATTACAATCCCGCATTTTTTACAATCTTTGAAAATCTTCATCTTCAACGGATAGGTCCCGGGCGTTCCCTGTGAACGAAAATCATTTGCTGCGCCGAATTGCCACCTCTTCGCGTTAGAGTTGAATTGAAAAAATTTTAGCATTGACCTACGTCCCGCGTCTTTCCATTCAAGTCGACCAGAGGAAGAGAGGGACAACGCGCGAACTAACAGAGGGTGCGCGCGCAAACACGCGAAAACAAAACTCCGGGACCGTTCGTCTGTTTATTATTAACATATTCGGGCTCGTTACCCAACCCGGCTAACACCGGAAATCGCGACGCGACCCTGTAATTTGCGCGACGACGAAATTATTTCGTCGGTAATCGAATGAATTACGCGTTGCCTTCGAGTGTTTCATTAATTACGGACCGTGCTCGACCACCGCGCCGGAGTTACCTGTCGGGCCTGCCTTCCTCTCTCCTCCTCGCCGTCCACCGGTGTTACACGCCGACACTCTTCGTCGAAACGTTCGAACCAATTAACATCTCTGCCCCCCCCCCACACACCCCTCCTTCTCCACGGCCCGCGCGGTTAATCGTGCATCGACTTTCGCTGACGCGATCCTCGATATTT
This sequence comes from Lasioglossum leucozonium, assembly GCA_028454225.1. Taxonomy (NCBI): domain Eukaryota; kingdom Metazoa; phylum Arthropoda; class Insecta; order Hymenoptera; family Halictidae; genus Lasioglossum; species Lasioglossum leucozonium. The sequence goes on from CM052207.1 coordinate 11,887,654, forward strand.
CAATCAGCACCGTAACGCGATTAAAAATCCTCGTTCGATTCCGCCACACCCCCCCGCCCCACCTAACGACTGTCGTTCATTCGATTACGGGTTCGATCGGATGCTATCGCGCAGAGAATTCGAATTCGCTACACGTTTACGCGGCAATTCCATCATATTTTGTAATTTTCTAAAAAATCCAATGCAAATTGTAGCCATAGTGGAATAAAAATATCTTTAATTGTTTTTTTTTGTCCAATCGCGACCTTTTTTGTGTCGCCAGAGACCATTGTTACGTATTTAGTTATCGTTCGCTGTCTTCATCGTCTATGCATCGCTACCCTACATATTCACCCGCCTGCTCCTGTTCCCCTCGCGTATTTTCGTTCTTTTTGTTTCCCTTTATGCCCGTTCCATCGTGTTTCCTCCCTCTGACCGCGTGAACGATAGACGTCGACATCGACCGAATTTGTCGTTGCACGTCACACTGCACGGCGGACATTAATTACGTTAGGGTAAACTCGTCGTGTTCAGAATCAACCGAGCGTATCCCGCATATTGCGATATCGGACCGGACTGATTACCAGGGGCCGTTGCCGCGCGCTGTATCGGTTCTGCCCCGTGTCTCCCTTCCCCCGCCTCTCTCTCTCTCTCTCTCTCTCTCTCTCTCTCTCTCTCTCTCTCTCTTTCTCTCTCTCTCTCTCTCTCTCTCCTGCTCCTCCTCTCGCAGCGGGGCAGTCCGATGAAATCGTTGAAATCGTCGCCGGCATGATAATTAACAGCTCGTCGGGCTTACTTAGAGCGAGGTCAGTGTCACGTCGTCGACGCCGAACTCGCTCGAATTACGTAAGGATCGTCTTCGTACAAGACCGATTGTGCCAGCCGTTTATATACGGTGTGCCGAGAAAAACGAGCTACCAGATTTGTATCTCGTTCGGATCGGTAATATTTGTCTATTTTTATATTTTCAATCGTAAGTTGATACGCTGTGTAGACACAGTTATTAATTTTAGGTCAATGGGACGAGCCTAACCTAGTTAACCTCGCACACGCTAGAGTCTAGCGGCTGGACGTATATAAATATAATACGATGATAGCGAACTTTATGCATTTATAAAATTAGATCTGTGAAATATAAAGTAGTAGGCGACTTCGTTCACTGTCTACCATATCTGTAAGAATGTAACCGTTCAGCTGTGTAGACCTCGCTTAGAGGTCGGGGTAAGCTTAAATAAATAAAAAAACAAATCGTAGAGGTATTCATCGTTGGACGAACAGTTTCATATATGTATTTATATTAGGTTGGGGAAAAAGAAATCCATTATTTTTGCACCGTTTTGTTCTATGATTTGTTGCCATTTTAAAGATAGCTTCATAATGCCTCTCTCATAGAAGTCTTGGTCCTTATTGGCGAAAAACTGTAAAATCTACCGAATTTTCTCTTTGTTGACTTTCATTTTTAACACCCTGTAACTCACAATTGAATGGACCAAACAAAAAACAGCAAAAGAATTTTTTCAGTGTGAAATGTCACCTTGACAACGAGCATAAATCTGAAATTGTTTGATCGATACGAGACAACGATTACTACAGCCGTCTACCAAAAAAATAATGGATTTCTTTTTCCCCAACATATGTCGTCTCGAGGAGAGCTTAGATCGGCCAGATACTCGTGCCCGATCTTTGCCAGAGCAACGGTGTAATTCTTGCATCGTTGTAGTTGCGTTCTACCAAAGGGAGGATACCAGTTGTTCGTCTTTTCGTGGAAGAAAACGGGCACGGGTGTCGGTTTAACGATCCGCGTAACGAAAGAAGCCACGGGCATGGGGAGGTCGTAATAAATGAAAAGACCGCGGCGAGGAGCGACGAGAAGCGACGGCGAGAGAATAGAATGAAGGGGGTGGCAACGGCAAGCGAGCGAGCGAGCAGGCAGGCTGGCAGGCAGCGATGGTTGCGAGCCAGGCTGAATGGGCCAGGTTCGTTGCACGGCCGTATAATTTGGACTCTGGGGCTGGATATCGCTGGCATTCGCAGGGATTACCGAGTGCTCGGCCGGTGTCGTTAGCCGTGCCGAGAGAGAGTGAGGTCAGCAACGCCGCGCCACCGCTGGCTACCGCTGCCACTCGATAAATCAGCCCCCGGCCACACCACCGTTCCGCTCCGCGCCGCTCAGGTTCGCTCGGAGGTCCGTTCGGCGTCGCGTCGCTCGGCCAGTGGGAGATGTCTTTGAATTCTGCCACGTGATCCGTCAACGGACAGCTCAGCCCGTAATCCGGCGACGCGGTTCCGCGCGGAATGGCGCGGAGTCAACGCGTGAAAATCGACCGCCGCGCCGCGGGTTCCGACGGCGCCGCTACCTCGCCTAGCGCCGCGCACAGATATCACGAGGAAAACTGACTCGCGCGACCCATTTTTCTGCCTACTTCTTTCCCCTTACCCTCTCCTCTCGCCTCCACGCTTCGCCGCTCCTCTTCGTTCCGTCCACGACCCCGTCTCCGTCCATCAACCCCCTTTTGTACCTATGCTTTTTTTTTCTCTTGCGTTTACAACTGCGACCGGGTCGTCGTGAACCTTGACACTCGAAACAACTGTTCGCAACGTCATTGTTTAACCTGTTCGAGAACAGGGGGAATGCGCCCGCCGATAAGGAGGTGAAACGTGTCTTTGAACGGAAATGATCGGATTCGCCGATTAATTTCTATTATTTATATTCTTTAATGTATTTCAATGTAAGCGTTCATACTATCAACAAATTAAAGAGATTTAATCAAAGCTTTATTATTAACGAACGAAATGACTTCGTGGCTGTGCGAGTAGTATAGTGCTCATATAATAGCCTTACGCTACAACGGTAACGTAAATATGTAACACCGATATAATTTCTATTGCCAATATATAACAATGAGAGAATACACGGGGCTACGATAAAAACAATCATCCTTCTTTTCGCGAATTTTCGAGATATTCAAAAAATATGAGAATTCACCGATTCATCGATTGTACTGTCATGGTTGACTGTGCAAACGGAATGGGAATAGGAACGGAGCAGTGTTCGATATTAATTACCCGGCTGGTGAGATCACGATGACCTCTTACATCCAACGAGGGAGGCAACTGATTTTCTATGTGAGAAAGCGCGTTGCCTTAACTCGCTAATAAAGACTGGTGGAAACATTGTTTTCTACTTGTCGACAGCGATCGCTATCTTCATCGCTACCATTATAAATAATCCGCGTACTTAGCTTGCCGATCGCTAACCGCGTCGCACCCAATATGTAGTTACCTTTCCACCCATCGACGCGTGTATTTGACAAATACGATAGGCTCGATTCAAAATTTATCGACTCGCGTGTGCAGCCCCCAAGGTGTTCCAGAGATAAAGATTAACCGGTCTAAAAATATTCGTTGTTATCTTACGGCGATTCGATCGCTTCGGCGTGGAATTCGCGAACGCTCAAAATAAAGTGCGACTTGGTCTCGCGATCTCTATGTCTGATGCTATTAAATCGAGCGTAATCTCGAACCGATAATTCAGGCCGGAGAACAATAAGAATAGATAGGGTGGTTTAGTCGCTTCGGTAATCGGCAAAGATAACAGCCACCGATAGATACCGATTAGCAGAGTGATCTTCTCGGTATGGATACGATGCTACCAATAAAACTCTCCGTAAAAGATCCCGGTTCGCTGTAAGGCAACCCGAGGTGGCCGTAGCGACCCTCGTAGCCGGTGTTGGGCACGGTTGGGGCCCCTCGAACTTTCGTCGCGTTCGCTGGTGACTCGTGTCTTCGTTGCCCCACTGTGCGAACATTCCTAGCAATACGCCGCAGGCCAAGCGCGTCCTTTCTCCATGGTAACGGCGCTTACTCGGTGGGGACAGCTGGCGCTACGGTGGGGACAGTTTTGCCTAAATTGAGGCAAATCTGCCCACCACTGCTCCACGCACCCCGCTCGAAGATAGACGTTCCGTGTTTCCTTATGATATCGCGGATCAATTAACATCGCGGAGAGGAAAATGATGTCTCCATACGGAAGCTTGCGGAGCTTCGTGTACAAGGTTGAGTATATTCTTAGCCGAGTGTATTTTCAGGTCATTCATAAACGTTTCCACCGAGCACGCATCTCCTACGCATCGCGCAAAATCAGCGGAGACTTCTCGAACGCTGGAAGGGATCGACAAATCGGAAAAATCTACGGAATGTAAAAAAGTCGGTTGTCGGCAATGAATTGATACGAACACAGATTTCGATGGTTTGGTCAAAGTTGCAGAAAATTAAACAGAAACGGAATGGTGTACGGTGCGGAGCGGATGATGCGGCTCGAAATAAATCGCTTTAATTACGAAACCGAGGGGAGCGTTATCAATCCGGTTATCAATCGCATCGTCCAACTATAAATCGAACGTTATTATCGCTTTTTCTCGCGGGAAAGCCCGCAATTTCGAGCACGCCAGATAGTAACACTTTCTCGAGGCAAGTTTTATCGCGGTTTATCGCGGCGCGGCTGCAAGCGATAATCGGCACTTTTGCTTTAATCGGGACACCGACGCGCGACCGAAGCCTACCTACAAACTCTTCCTCGAAGCACGAGCTGCGACCGTCGCAAGCCTATGTTTTCAACATTTCTATTATTTACTAGATGCGCGCGGGATCCCGAACATATTTATGGGTCGGACAAATTTTCGAGATCTCGCGCGCACCTATTATTTGCCCGAAGGCTTAATCGGAGACCTTTCCGTCAATCGTGGCAGAAATCAATGGGCGAAACATTTTTACAAAACTCATTACCTCGTTTGCGTCGTATTTAAACGATTCGAACAAATTGCAAAATGATCCATAAAACTGGGAATTTGAAGAAAGATCTGCGCAATCCGTCGATAAGAAACGAAAATATTTGTTGAATGAGGAATGTGGATTCGGGTCAAGACGAACCCAGTCGTCGCTTGCCGAAAGCACCGGCTCTCGAGGACCGACGAGCAAACAATTTGGCCAACGGACGAAAACCGATAACTCGCGTACTCGGCTGGTCCCTCCTATCGGCGTCGTTCATGCGAATCGGAAACAAAGTACGGTAACATCGGGCCGGGTCGGTCTGGGTTGCGTTAAAGATTGCTCCGGCAAAAAAGAAAAAAGGATAGCATCCTTCGATCGGCACGCCGTTCGGAACGCTTCGTGCGCATCTTGAGCGAGTTCGTACGGCGTCGCACCTGTTCAAAAGTTATTCAATTAACGCTCGAACGTTTGCCGGACCCGCGTTTTTGCTGTTGACAGCTCACCACTTCAGAGTTGCCAACGGCTCCGAGAGCATTTCTGCGTCGAATCGAGGCTCCGTCCAAACTCGGCGTTTGAATTTCGAAGCCGTTCATCGGCAAAGATTTTTCTTGCCGTTTGAATTTCCCGCGCAACCTGCCTATAGATTTCGGTTCGCGTCGCATTCGAAACTACTACATATTAACGATTATTATAATTAGCGCCGTTTACCGTTCATTATTTTCTTATGCAGCCGGCGCGATAATGAAATTCGTGCACTCCGATGACTACTTTGTCCTATTAGTTTCGCAATAAATTCCCGTAGAAGAAATAGCCGAGAACTAACCCGTAAACCCGCCGCGACGGGAGGAATTTAAACGGGAATAATGGAACTTCTTTCAAACTGTCCCCCGAACTAACGAAAGTTGCCGACCGTATTTTCAATGGGACTACAAATCGCCGTTCGTTTCGTTCCCCGCAACACGACGTACAACCACAATATCTAATTCGCTAAGCGCCCGTTGTAGTTGTGCCGAAGGAATTAATGTTTCGACGAATTTCGGTATTTTTCGTTAGCTACTCCTCAACGAAGCCGCAGAGAACATTTTCGCAAAGGAAAAAGTCATTCCAAATGACCTTAAGAATCGCTCTTTTTAAGGAAATATATTTTTGGGACACCGGTGATACGATCAATTTTTTTTCGAAAATGTGTCGCGTGCTAGCTATAAAAGTCTTGACATTTACGTGACTAGTCCAATACTGGCATAGACGGAGGGTAAGACATTTAATTCATAATTTTATAATATTTAATAATTATATTAATTAACTTATAAAAATAGTTTAACCGCTGATGCTGGCACTAATTTTACCATTATTTAATTTAAATTTCTTATTCAAACTTACATTTATTTATAATTTTTTAAACTCTTAATTAATTAATTTTAAAACTGTAATTGAATTTTTTCCCCTCGATTCGTGCTCCCTCCACTCATCCGGCGACACTGCTGCCAGAGACTTTCTTGTCATCTCACCACAATATATAATGCAAGACCTATTTGTAACTTTTCTGGTAATTCCCACCGTTTTAGTTGTTTGGAATCCATTGAATAAGTCGAGGATTTAGCTTGTTGTTTTCGTTCCCAAGCTTTTCATAATTAGTGGTAGTGGTAGGGACTAGGAGATGCGTATCTTTGGACAGCCGCTAATTGTTTGACACCGAATCAACGTCGCGTTCACATTTCGAATACGCAGTCTTATCCGACTAACGGATAGCGGACAACCGACAACGGATAACGAGGCGTCTAGGCATCCGCAGCCCAGCAGACGCTCGTAACTCGCGATTAACCGCGAGCTTAGCGATTTCTCACATTTAATTAGCCGGAGATCGTGTCTCTAATGGCCGCGGACCGGTGAGAGGGGGATTTGAACGCCTTTAATTGGAGGAATTAATAACAACAAAGTGGGGAAAAAGGGAGCACTCGGCAGAGAATGTCCGATAAGCGGAGGGGGCAAGAATTCCGTTTGAAGACCGACCGATAAGGGAGGATCCGGCATTTCCTGCTCCCTCTCTTTATCCTTCTCGAGCCATCTTCTCGGCTCACAGCTGTTCCGCGACGCTTCGTCCAGAAGCTTAGGTTGTTGTTGTTGTTGTTGCTGGCGGCGTTGGTCCTCGCGAACCCGTTTACCCGAGAGGTGGGGACCGGTTTATGCGGTTCACATCCGAGTACTTTCTCCGTGACAATAACAATGCACTTTGTGCCTCGATTATGCACCGATCGCACCAGCCTGCAACCGGGATGACTCGAGGGTTTGCTCCTCCTCTGCCATTTTCTTCTCTTTTTTTCGATTACGCCGCGGATCACGATACTCGTGCAACGCGTCGTTGCAACCGAGTGCATTGTACTCTAGCAACCGGGCAGATCGGTTTGAAAATGACGGCAGAACCGGCTGATCGAAAAATCGACGATCGGAGAAAGCTTCCGTTTCATTTTCAGTCTTCTACCATTCTCTGTTAATGTTTTCGGCGCTCGGGTTCGATCAATTGTTACTATTTAATAGCATGTTTGCAATATATTTATCGATAAATTTTTTAATTGTATTACCGAAATTTCATTACTTCACAGACAAGACCAAAACGTCGTTAAATATATTGCAAATATGCTATTAAATAGTAACAATTGATCGAACCCGAGCGCCGAAAACATTAATACAGATTTTAACATTTTACGATCGATAAGAAAATTGAATATTCTTCTAGTTTTGTTCATTTATCTACCGAAGAAAATCAGGTAAAGCTAACCGTTGTTAACCGGTACTCTTTCAAAATTAGAAATTAAAATTTTATTACAATCTTTAACATCGTACTTATGCAAATCTCCATTTTACAACTGTATACAGCAAAAATCTAGTACAATTGTGTTTCATGATTCCGATAATGTTAAGAATCACTGAATTAAGGAATTTAATAGGTCCCTCCGATTTATGATTCCTCTACTAATATGAAAATTTAGTATGAAATCATTTTTACCCCCAAACTTTGTATTTTTTTTTTTGAGAAGAAACAGTTTTGGAAAAATTGCTCTCTGGATTGTAAGCCTACTTTTCGCGGCAGGCGAGTCTACGATGTTGGAAACCCGCTGAAAATGGACGTTGTCGACAGCGCGGAGAAAGACGAAGAAAGTGTGTATGGAAAACAATGCGTCGCGGGCTCGAGGCGATCGTGTCGAATATCACCGGTAAAGCTACACTGCGAGCGATATTGAATGCTGGCCGCGGGCCGCGGGTCGCGTCGAATGCCCCGAGGAATACCAATCAGTCCGTTTCACTCGATCCCCAAATGATTCCTAACAGATTGTAATTCAGCCGGGTAAGCCCGACATGTCCATAATCGCGGCGCAAATGAAACGTGAAATGTATCGTCGTCGCCGGCCCTGGCGAATCATTTTTCATTGGCGACCGAGCGAGTCGGATAAACACGTTTCGATCATTGAATGTTGCTAATTGCCTCCCGTCGGTGCGGCGCGAGCCTATCAAACGCCTGAGATCGTCTGCACCATAGATTCTGTGGCGATTTTTTACGGCGCTTTCATTTTTTTATCCATCTTTGCAAACATGACCATTTTTACTTGGCACTATTTCAACTCGAAAACCAATCGATACTTTTCCGTTAGCCGAGTGCAAAAAAAATAATGTAGAATTCCGCTAAATTTCTTACAACCATAAGGTTCTTTCTTACAACCATGTTCGTTTGGGGCCACGTGCTCTATTCTCTGAATTCATTCAAAACAAAGCACGTTTTCCTTACCTAACCTAACACAGACCAATAATTATAAGCATTCTTTTTGGGTAAAACTATTTTGTTTATAGTTGAACCTTTTCGACTTTTATTCCGTTGACTGTTTTGTCATTCGCTTCGCTTGGCGACTCGGCTCGCGTTTGGTTCTACATTTTTTTTTTACGCCCGGCTAACGAGAAAGTACCAACCAATCAAGCCTTTCGATCTAGAATATCTGAAGACTGAAATTAAAAAAGGCTATAAGTGCCAAAATGAAAATTCCGATGATAATTAAATTTATTTCAGAGATACATATTTTGATATGACATCGAATTACCTAATCCACACCTAATTCGAAAAAAGAAATAAATCAAAAATATAGAAAAATTAGACTCGAACCTCTGGATCGTCGGGACGGCCACCGGTGGGAGACTATGAGTTAAACGGTCTTCCCGCGGACAAGATAATTAAGTATTACGGTACGGTTACGCGTGCGTGATAATAATCTCGCCTCATGTCGACACTCTCTTCTTGACCCGACGTCGTGTAGCCGAAGAATGTAAGACGATGACACGACTCCAGGGAACACGTATACACGTAGAGGAACAGAAATACGAAAACCAGTAGCGAGGGAAGAAGATAGAATAGCGGTGGAGGTGGGATGATATCAGATGAGAACACATCGGATGAGAAAGAATCTATGGTAAGGACAATCACCCCGGGGAAGGGTAGAGAGAGAGAGAGAGAGAGGTCAAACCCCGTCCCATGTTGCGAGACGACCAAAATGTACAAAAAGTATTTGCCAGGCGATCGGCGACCGATCGGCGCGGCGTCTGGACGAAGAATTCGGAAAAGAAAATCAGCAACGCGGGACGCGTGCATTCCGCCGGTAAAAACAACGTTGACCCTTCCACAGATTTTCGGCTGCCTGGCAACCCACGCCGATCTACGGAACCGGGGCTACCTCGGCCCGTCTAATTCGATTAGAGAAAATCGCCTCGAGAGGACATAGTCCGCCGCGTGAAACGCGTACACGGCTGTTCGCGAGCGTGGAAGTCAACCGGAAACGCGCGACCTCGAGAGCGTACGCATACATTTCGACGCATCGATCGTCCAACCAACAAATACCGCAAAATCGAATGAATTTGCCTAACAGTTTGAGCGTCGCAATTCCCAGAAAGATCGCAAGATCTAAGAAACAGCGCGGATCCGAGGGTTTCTCTTAGATCGAGGCTTTACCGTACAAGTTTTCGCGTCCCAGTTGATCGTGGATGTAACGCATGTACTCCGGTAAGACAAAACACGCGTTTATCGAGTATGTCGAAGGCTGGTGTAATCGAGAGATCGCCGGGACAGGACGAACGAATCGATGGCCTCGCGTTTCCCAAAAATTAACGGATAATGCCGTTCGCACGCGCGTCCACTGTAATCACGGTTAATTCCTCGACGAAACGAAAAAAGAAGAAAGAGAATCGTCCCGCCAAATGATTGCGGAACGTTGCGTTCGCGTAATATTTCCTGCCACTTTCGCGGATCATTAAATTACTGGGAAATAATTATAGTCGGCGCGGAACCGGGAGAACTGCATTCGCTAATGCGATTCCGGGGCCGCGTTAGCGGGAAACAGCCGGGATATGCCTGCGCGAGCATCCCTACCTGCCGATTGCCCCTTCTCCACCGAGAAATTTCCATTATTTTCTTTCCATTCGGAATGATTCTAAAACAGGATTAAGATGCCCAAAAAAGAGAATAAATTTTCTAATATGTGCACCGAAAGATGCTATAACTATATTATGAATGAAGAACCAAATGCTTTGGGAATGTGAACAAGTGTTCCGTAGAATGCAGAAGAAGAGTGGGAAAATGATTCGGTTGGGTCGCCTATAAGAGGTTCGAGTATACAGCGGCGACTCTCTTTATGGTCGGCCGTTCGAGGGTTAAACTGTGAATCGTGTACGAATCATGGCAGACAATGCAACAGCGTACATTGTACATATAGCGTAGCCCGGACGGCTACTCTTCGTGCGAACTAGTGTCGCTCGCGAATCATCTTCTCTGTTTTTCACCGCTATTAGGCGTATTGTTATCGCATAAAGGAGCCTGAATGGCCGCCCGTCGGTCGCTCGCGACACAATACGGAAGGAACGAACGGTCGTCTTGTCTAGTCTTGCCTGGCCTAGGAAGAAATACCGTCGGACCCTTTTGTTTCCCACTTTTCCAACTTTCCTCCCGTTCCTACCTGACCAACCAATTTCACGAGTCGCCGGTTATTGCTCGCGCGACCGAGTCGCTGTTACTTATCCTCGTTCCAAGTAGAATCGCGGAAAACTCGGTTCAACTCTCCACCGGATCGATCTCGAACGCAACAACATCTATAACTGTACGTATTTATTACTAGATTTTAAATTATCGGGTCTCGGATTGGCTGGAATTTTCAAAAATGTTTTCCCGTAATTTTATTTATCCTGATTCCTTGTGATAGAAGATAAGTTCACCGAGTTCTATGTAAACTTGGAGGATTTCCCAAACACGAATCGCGGGTTCAGAGCGAAATATTTCAGTTCGAGGCAAAGTCGAGGAATTCGATCTGCGAACGATCGAGAAGCACGGTGCGAGAAGAGTTCCACGGTGGCACGATATCGCATATTACACCGCAACATCGGGTATCGCGTTGCCTCCGCAAGGCCTCGGAGCGTTGCAATGCAAATTTATGTCGTAGACGGGCCTCGGCGCGGCCCAACAAAAAACGAAAAACTACGTCAATCTCGCGGAAGTACCTCCTCGGCGTCGGCATCTTCCGTACGACTCGGTTTAAGCCAAGTTCGCGTAACTTCTCCGTTTAGTCGACGAACCACACGCCGCGCATCTGTCCTGTCCCGCCACACCGGGAGGACTGCGTTCCGAGCGAGAAATCGGCCTCGACAAATCATTTACAAATCACTCGACTCGTTCTTGACCTTTTCATTGTATTTTCCACGAGTCGAAGGAAAATTAGGCTGAAAAGTTCGGGCTTGTCGAATTTAAGTAGAGCGACTAAACGAATTCCTTGTAACGAGGTATGTACATGCCTACATGTTACAAAAATTATGGCACGGGTGGGTTCGTAAACACGGCAGTTATTTAACCGGCAAATTCATAGTCTTTTTCACTAATTATTTTGTAACGACCGTCCGTTCAACGAGAACTCCTCCCGCGTACCACAGTTCCTATGTAGCTCCATCCCCCCTGTGCCCTTTGTTAATTAAGCATCGTAACGGGGAGGAGAGGGGTTAAAAAGTTAATAAATTAATCCGGTCGAATCAACGCAGCTAAAGTTAAACGCTGACCCCTTTAATCGCACGAGCTGGCAATTCCGCCTAATTGGTTTTTATTACTATTCTCGAATAATATTTCTGTCTGGTTGAGCAACCACTTACATTGCAGCGGATAATGAAATTTTACGAATCTTTTTCTAGCTGTGCGAGCATCGGTTTAATCGAAAGCATTTTCTTATTACAAAAATATTCGCCGCGCAACCGTCGAACAACAAACCTCGACAACAGAGACCGAGTAAACAAACTCAACCTGATCTTGTTTTGGCCATCGGTAAATGAAATTCATGCATCGCAACGCGAATGTTTATTGACACGTGTGTTTTCGCACAGACGCACATACATTGGAAGTACGTAATTTAAGCTACGCGACCTTTCGCATAACATTTTTTTTCTAATTTCTAAAAAATGTTACGAAGAATGTTCCATTCGAGAAATATTCAGCGCATACAAGCCGAGTACAAATCTCGGAGCGCTCCGCTGGAAACGGTCGGTTTTCTATAAACAAAAATCTCGTTCCCTCGCGCGACTCGCGATTATCTCGAGGACGAGAAATTCTCGAGGGTCCAAGGGCCGTAAACGTTGAACCGCGTGGACGCCGTTCCGAGCAGAACCGAACAGAGCAGATCCGAGTTGATTCGTGCAGTTTCTCGTAACAGAGTGTAAAAACTGTTGGCGCAAGCGACATCGGCAGAGGAGAGAAAAAAGCGGCTATGCGCGTACGTTAGCGGAGGCCTGCACGCGTGAAACGAACAGCCGACGATTTTCTCCGTCCACGCGTAACGCCACCAGTGACAGGTGAGCCGCCACGTAAGCTGGTTCGTCTCTTGCTCGAATTAAAAAAAAAAGTTCTCGGCGAACGTCAATTTCCCTTCGAGATATCGTTCGGTATTCATTCATAATACTTTTCACGCCGAACTATCAACACGATCCTAGCCCGCGGGAATTAAGGACGAAAAACTATCCCTAGACGGTATGCTAATTCCAATGCGTCTCGAGTTACCGTTCGACCTAACTCTCTAATGACTGTAACCGCATCGACAAGGAAAAATTGACTTTTTAAACGGTTCGCGCGCTCCGACGGTGCTAACCTTGTTCGTTTAAACTCGACACGACGATCATTCTCGGTTTTCGCTAAACAATTTTTAATGCGACGATAACTTGCTAGAAACAAACCATGGAATTAGAGATGCTGGGACGCCCTTCGATCGCTCGTATCGTAAACAATATTCCTACAGGGTGCTCTGTACATTCGACCAATTCTTTGCGAAACTATTTCGTGGTTTCTAGAAAGAGAGACAACGTCGATCGGAATTATTTCGCGCAAGGTGGCTCAACGAGTTTCGAAGGTCGTGTTATGTTTCGATGGGAAACGAAAGAGATATCGCGGACGCAACAGTTGTTATTTAAAATAAATATTTACGTCTCGATTCCTACTTCGCGTCCCACTGTTCTAGATAATTCATGGCACAACTATTGACATTCGTCGAGACTCGTAAATCAATTTCTAATCGACCTCGAGGAGGATCGATTTTGTAATTCGCACGCGTCGATATCGTACTTTTTACTCGACGATTAACATTCCTTCCGAGCACCGTAAGAAAGGTTAGCGCAAGGTATCGAATTTAACAGACGCAAAGTAAACATCGAAACTCGAGATGTAAACAGCGACGGAAGGAAAATAATGATTGCGGCGCGCACTTTATCGATATCACGTAACCCGTGTAACACGACGACACCGTGCGCGCGGAATAATACTTTCGCGCGAACGCCTGGTTCGTTCGTAAACAACACGAAAATTCCAACTAGAAAAGTCTACAACCTTTTAACCGAGCTCGCCGTGAAAACGCGTACAGATATATTACAGAACGCAACGCGAACGATGCGAATTTCGTAGAAACCGGCTGCATAGTAACCGATAACAATAACAATACAAAACAGCTACGGAAACAGAATCTACGCAAAAACAACATCGAATTGGCCGGTAACGCCGACAAGATCCGTTATCGGAATTTTTTGCGTGCAATCAGGAGTGCTTTGGACAATAGCGCAGAACCGTTGGCCTCAAGTATTTTTGCAAAATCGCTCGGCACGAGTCGAACATCAATCTCTACGTTGGAAACGTTCCTGAAACTCGGACAGCCCGTAGACTCTTGGAATAAAAAAGAACGGTGTGCCGGGAGATCGCGTAATCCGCGGATAGTTGGTCGCGTAACGTGCGGAAGGTCGTACGAGGAGAGGTGGGTGGGGGGGAAAGGGTCGATGGTACGGTTAGCAAAAGGTTAGATAGGTTCTCACCTCGAGTTCCTCGTAGGTGCGGAAGGCGAGTATGGCGAAGCCGTCGATAATGTCCTCCTCGAAGGGAGGCTCCTTCTGGTTGGCAGCCGCGAGGGAAGACTTCTTGCGAGGCCTCGGGGGTCGCGGTGGCCTGGGCGGTCGGGAATGGCTGTCGCGCGGGTGACCGGTCCTGGCAAGTCCGAGACCGAGTCCGGTGGCGGGTTCCTCGTCCTCGCCGCTGTGGCTGTCCTCCTCGTCGTTGTTGGCCGGCCGTTGCCTGGTCTGCTGTTGTTGTTGTTGTTGTTGTTGCTGTTGTTGCTGGTGCTGTTGCTTCGCGGTGGCTAGGCTCTCCCTCTGCGCCAGCATACGCTGGGCTCGTTCTCGCCTCCGGTTCCTCTGATTCCGTTGCTTCGCCTCGATCTCCATCTCGCGGTAGTCCCTCGTCGGCCCCTGTTCACCCGTGGCAGCGCACCGCGGCCGCTTCGTTGCGTGGGCTAGCGAGTTGTCCGCGCTTCACCTCGTTTCGCTTCGTCTCGCTTCGCCTCGCCGGGAGACCGAAAACCCTCACCAGATTCGTGTCCGCGACTCGATGCTCGTAGCACCCGTGAGAAACGGCGGATCCGGACACTGTGACAACACCGGCGACGACCACGACCACGACCACTGGAACGATGACAACGGTCGTGTCGCGGTATCGTCGACCATTCTACCACGCTCCTCTTTAATGCTTCTTTGGAAGAACGAGCGCGCGAGCGAAACGGATTGTTGTACCGATCGAGGGACCGAGAGAATACCGCGGTAACAGAAAAGGACGACGGTGGAATGGGAAAAGAGAGAAAAAGAGTATAAATGAATAAGACGGACGGAGAGGCGGGGTAGAGGGGAGCGCGAGTAAGAGAGCACGCACCGCCTTCGAATATACAACGCTCTCACGGGACGTTTACCGACGGGACGCACGGCCACGCATGCCACACCATCGGGTCTTCGTCTTCGTCGCCGTCGTCGTCGTCTTCGTCGATTCCGTTTCCTTCCCAGAAATTGTAAAAGGGGATATATATCGTTGTATGCGCTTATTCGTCGAGATCCGGTGCACGGACGAGAAAATTCTCGCGAGCGAAAAGACGTTCTCACAGGCGGTCGCACGGTGTCACCATCGATCGCGCTGCCGAAGGAAGAGGAGAGAGAGTCCGGTGCGTGGCGAGGAGGCACGCGAAACACGCACGCAGGGCGGACAGACGGAGAGCGAGCGAGCGAGCGACACACGACCGAGAGAAACGAAGAGGGATGGACAGAGGAGACACTGGCACTGTACGAACGAATCAACCAACCAACCAACCAACTATCCAACGAACGAACGAACGGAGCACTGGGTAAAATCGTTGAGAAAAAACACAATAATCACGAAGAAATCACAGGCACCCTCCAACAGATACGTTCGTATTCCAATATATCGGCTGTTCGAGTCGTTTCTTTTTCCCCATGATCGCTATCAGCGTCGTCGTTCTCGTTCCTGTCCTGGTCGGCCTGCTCGTCATCCTTCCTTTTTCTCTTCTTCCTCTCCTTCGTTTCCTTCTCCTCTTCCTCCACGTCGTCGTCCTCGACAACGTTCGACTCCGATTCCAGCAACACCAGCACCACCGCCGGCTTCCCCGAACTGTCCCGTCACCCTCTTCCGACCGACACCGAATCCACCGATCGAACGGAAACTGTCGCGTATTATCGCCGCGGGCTGGCGACTCGACGAGCCACCGTCGCTGGATGCACCCTAAGAGGGTACGAAGCACACCGATTGTTTGGAATGGCGGATCGAACGGGCAGCAGCACGCACGGTTGCCGCATCGTGTGGTAAAAATGGCCGCGACCTGCCCACACCGTGCTCGCGGCCTCGCACCGCCTCTTCGCCGCGCGTCGCCGTCACGGGACGATGACGCGTATACCGCACTGCCACCGATACATCCTCGATTTCCAGCCACGGACACCAGCCAGAGAAACCGATCGACCAACCTAGCACACGCCCCGAATATAGCGTGTACGACGACGCGATCTATTCTCTCTGCGCTGCTGCTGCTGCTGCTGCTGTTCTTGCTGCCGCTGGCTGCTGCTGCTGCTGCTCCTGCTCCTGCTGCTAGCCACGACCACGACTATGCATTTCTGTCATCCGTCTGTCTCTCTTCCTTTTTCGTTCTCCCACCTTCGCTCTTCCCTCTCCCTCGCTCCTCTTACACCTTCTGCCCGGTCCGTCTTTCTTCAACGAGTACGCCGTTTCTCTCTTAATACAACGACCGAGGACATGGCGGACCTATGCTCCGAAGACGGACATACGGATCATTGGCAAACGACGCGATTCATAGATCGTCCGCGATCCTCGCGACAACCGTGGCGCCGTCTACGAACGAAGTCTCGAATTATTCCGCTAGGCGGGAAATCGAGATGCATTCGAACGCAACCGAATCTTGCTAAACGTCTTTCGATGAACGTACTTTTCTATTGTAATCGACCGGGTTGTTTATTCTAAATTAGCTAGCGGATTAGTCTCTGTTTTCCACGTGCGATGGACACGGCCGAGCCTATACATAAAATGTACCGCGTTCGAAAATTTATTCGAGAATCGATATTCGATTCGGATTAAATTAGAACGATGATAACAGTTATTATCGTACATGAACGGTGAACGAGGATTATTCTGTTTTCTTATCTTCGCATAGTGTTTTTTCGTTGGTTAGTTTCATTTTCTCCCTAGACTCGGTCGCAGAGTCCTCTAGACGCATGGAAAATGATTAACCGCTGGTGCGACATATCGATACCAGTTGTCGCCACGTGTCGCGCAAACTTTGTTAGCGGGTAAAGTATCGGTACCAGAATTTTTTATTCGGACAGAAAAACAAAATTGTTCGCCGGCGATCGTTCGGAGCATCGGGTAAATCGATATTTCCATCGATACGAATTTGGTTACGATCGGCTCCGACGAGTATCGACGCTCGATTTCACGCGATCGTTGTCGATTCATAGATATAATTGTGCTAACGTTCCACCTCTTCCGGTTCTACTAGGAAGCGATCATTTATTTAGAAATGCCTCGGACTTTCTCTACTCGAGGACTATTTGCTTGAAATCCATTAACTTTCCGTTCCGCGTTGTCGCTACGTTCGCTTTTGTACGGGTCCGCGTCGACTGAATAAATCACGATCGAAATGTTTTGTACGAATATTATTTTCCGGTACGTTTCGGAACAACGAGTTGATATTTTCATGAATCGTTTGTACGTATCCGGTTGGAATATTCGAACGTCCGCTATACTTCGCTAAACTATAAGTTTCATACGTGTTCTAGGTTTCTGCGCAACGATTTCCCGCATCCTTCGGCTACGATCCATGGCAGAGGTCTATTTTGCGAAACGATCGATTGTTTTCTCCTGCCGGTTAATAACGCCTTTACTACCTCGGCGGTCCATTGTTCGAAAACTCGGTTAACAATCTCTGTGGACGATACTTTTGTTCGGGGACCGTTCGCTCGAGGAAAAAGCGCGCGAGTTGCGGCGCATCCGCGATGACGCACCTCCTTCGAATCGGTTCACGGGGAGCGATTGCACGCGCGAACCCGTATCGAGACTCGCGACGACTTCGTCCGGGCTGCTTTTGGCGATGGCCACATTTCGAAACCCATATAGGTAAGCTTGCCTATCAGCCTGGCGCGGAGCGGCGGTGCGGGTACAGCTGACGCAGGCTTCTCGGCATTCCCCGCGCAATGTTTAGCTAAAATTTAGCTACATCAGCTTTCAGCTCTAACCATGAGACAGTTTCTATTCTGCAATGTTCTTTTGTAACGAGCATGACAGGGTCGTGTTCCCCTACTCTCCCTGATGAGGAGGGGAGGGATATGCGGGCCTCCCCCGGTATACCTGCAAACTTCACCACGGTGATCATCCCTAAGGTAAATGGGGAGAAGCATATTAATTGTTGAATAAACTAACAAAATTGTTCTGTTCATAATTAGCAACTCGAGTACAATTAACAAACGAATACAATTTGTTACAGGTAGACGTATACAGGTAGCGTCCTCCCGGTAGCATAATTCGGGGTCGATCGACTTCCCCCATTGGGCTAATTGCTTCGGTTGGTCTGCTCGGTCCCCTGTCGCAGTTTCCGTTATTGACATTGGCACCATTGCACGACGGTGTCTCGCGACGCCGGCGATCGTCGGTCCAAGGATACCGTCGCGTCGCGTCGCGGCGATCACCGCGTGCGGAGAGCGGGATTAGCGTCAAGGAAAACCAGGAATAACGAGCTTACGAGGACAAAGCCAGAGAATGAGATATACATATGTGTAATGCAGGGATCGGAAGTGTTATGGAACTATTTCGTTCGTCCTCTGTCAAAACCTACACCGTAGGACTTATTTTGAAAACGTTCGCGCGTTATCGTCACCCGTGAGGTCGCGTTTCGCGAGTCCTGTAGAAGGGTACGTCGAAGATCTAGCCAACAACTCGACCAATGTCCCTTTTAAGAGTTCGACTGCCAGATGAACAGTCTAAAAAATGTCACAAATTCAAGGTAATTCATTGAATGAAATAAAAATTGAAAGACCACGATTCATGACACTGAATTGTATTCTTCTAACCATCTTACTTATTTTTCAGATTCTAACCGAATCTTTTACACCGAATCTATTACATCGAACATTCATTTCTAAATGCATACGTGGCATTTAAAGTGTTAAGAGGACAGGTATGGATAAATAAATGCGTTCGAGCTGCTGGTGTAATCCGAGGTCAAAGAGTTAATGTTAATGAGCGGTCGCGCGAACTAAACCATCCGTTTCTTTTTTCCACAGATTTTTTGTCCGCGGTCTGTCGCGGGTTGCGCGGTCGAGATGTAAAATTCGCCTCAGCAAACGGTTTTGAGCCAGCAACAACGGCCAATAACGCCTATTGCGCGACCTCGCTGTTGAGCGTCGAGTGTAAACAGAGCGCATCGACGCGATATTGAGTCACGGGATAACGATCGCCGGCGAACGTTAACGATAATTATTGGAACGACGCGCTCGCACCGTTTTGCCGACGAAAGACGGCGTTACTTAATCCGTTTCGAGGAAGTCGCGGGCTCGGCTCCTCGCATATCTTGACCGTGCGACCTCTTTGCCTCGATCCTTTCGCAAAGGGATGAGAACGCGCGCCTTTTTTTCCGGGGACACGCGCGACCGAGCATATTAAGATAGAATATTTTGATTGTACGTATGTATATGTTCACGGGCACGAATCGCTCGGCACGCACGCGATATACAATAAGGCGTTCGCTCGGAGACATCGCATTTGCATATTAACGACCTCGGCCGCCAAATAGGGTCACCGACATTATTCGGTGGTCGAGTCTGTCTCGTTCGAATTTCGTAAATTTTTTCCTCAGCCTGTTTGTCGAGGAGCTCTGGACTTCCCGTGTGGTACTCGAAGCAATAGATGTACTTGCACGGACTTCGAACCGATGAAATGTCTGGAAAGGGTGTCTACATGTAGCCGGATAACATGGTCAGTAGGGCGGGTGTCATCGACCATTCGACAACGCATCGGGGAAAGAAGAACGCGTTGCGTAAAATTTTTTAAACCCATGTCTCGATCGGTAGTGTACATACGTATAACGAGGTGAAATGGAAAAGATTAAATTTTTGATTGAAATTTCTGGTTGTAAGAAATCAAAAACCTCAGATACATAGATCCGTCTGGCCGACAGAATCGAGTGTGCGCGACTGCCGCGAGCGACTGGAAAGGAAAAATCGTTCTGCGTATAAGGTTGGCCTATCAGGAGTAAGGTGCGTTTGTCACGGTGACGACGGCGGCCCGGCGCGGCGGTCCGATCAGGGACAAGACCCGCTAGGTATATCGCGAGACTCGAGGACACTGGAGATCCGCCAAAATTGGTCAGCAGGTCATAGCCGACTCTCTGAATTTTTTTACTTTCCGATGTCTGTTAATTCCTACGAGATAGAATGCCGTTGACCTCGCAGTCTCTGTCTTCAAACGGACGAAGAACTAATTGCCTACTAGTTGACAACGTAACGACAACGATGTAGACCGTTTTTTCAAATAACTGTTCGCGTCAACCCGCAAAGTCATTCGGCGATGACTCTGTTCTGTCCACGGAAGAAAGTAACAGTGCGCCTGGTCTCTCATCTGACCTCGCAAGAATGCGAACGTACTTACTTGCGGCTTGTTGCTCCGAATTGTTCGTTTGAAGATGTAAAAGAATGTAGCCGAACAAGGGGGCTGCTAAAAACACTATTTTCAGTCGAGACTTACGAGAGTTTTATGTTTCAGCGAAGAGACTGAGATTTTAACGGTCCAGGAATCGAGGAGAGTTGCGGGGAAAAATCGGAATAACGAGAAAATTGTAAAGCTAACAGGACCGACTATGACTCGGTCTATTCATCCGAATTGGGAAACTGTAACGAACGCGGCTGGACCCGAATCGTTCCGAACGTCTGTTTCCGAGGTGAGAGAAAGGTCTTTGAGTCTGAACACTAAGAACCGGTGGATTGGTTGTAGAGTGCGGTACGTGGGAGCAATTTGGTAGCCGGTGGCGTGCGTAGCCGCTCCGTTCAGGAGCGGAGCGAAGCGGATCGGATCGGATCGGATCGGATCGGTGCGGCCAGCCGAGGAAAGTAACAGTCCCCGTTTGGATCCAGCCTGATCTCATCACTACCGATAACTTCGGCCGCGCTTCGTGCCGCTCCGGCGATCGTCGTCTCCTACTGGGAGAGCTCGCGGTGGCTCGCGCGGATCCGTCAGAAAGCGTGCTCGATGGACGGACAGTATCGTGAGCGCTGGCCACGGCATGGCAGCATGCGCGCGGCAACTTTGCGTTCGCGGATCGGTTCACGGTTTTTCGCGTTGATCTTCGACCAGCGGAACCGCGACCCGACCGACCTCGTTCGTGGATCCCTTTAACCACCGGTGCTCCCGATCGCCCTGCGCCTCGATCCTCCTCTTCGAGAAGAGGTCGCTCGCCGAGGGACCCGATCTCTCGAATCAGGTGAACGTAAATACGATTCTTTCTCTCGATCTTCTCGATCGGCGTTGTCCGGCGGCCTCATCCCCTCGCGTTTTATCGCGTTTCAACCGCGTTTCAGCCACAGCCCAGGAAAAGGCTGGCCCGCTTCCATCGAACCGCCTTTTTCCGCGAGGATGTTACGAGACCTGGCATTGTCAGCCCCTTACGTAATCCGCCGTGCACGAGAAACGATGGGAATCTTCCCAGTGCATCGGCTGAAAAAACACCTTCGACGCTACGTTCACGTTCTCCCGACCGCGGCTGCTGTCCGTTGACGTTGATACATACATCGATTACGTGCGCGCGTGTGTATGTGTGCGTCGATCCACGGTACGGTGCAATAGTCGATTTCGATTTTCGTTCGGCAAACAAGTGCCAACGAGAAAGACGGTCACGATTATTTGCAAGCGTAGCAAGCGGCAAAGTGTTTGTTTATGCCTCGATTGCTACGCTGACGTTTCGGGCACGCAACGAATGCGATAATATAATTTACGCTCAGGATTCGAAACAAAACGAGCACGCGAACCTACGAGACGAGAAAAATGTTCGTATCCGAGAATCGAGAGCGTACACGGTGGAAATTCGTTTATTCGCGACTTTTCTGACTTGTAACCGAACCCCCATTTATCTGAACTGTATCAACCGAACGTGCAGGAAAGTGTGCGAACGTTTTTGCTAGCCACTGTACACGTCGAAAGAATACCGGGAAGCGGATTTCGCGAAATCGGTACACTGTCATCGACGATTCCATATCCAGCAGAAGAATCGTAAAAGCAAAATGCTCTTTCGGGTCGTGCGGACTCGCGAGTCGGGAAGTGGGTGTGAACACGTACGAAACCTGTTTCGAAATCGCTTGGATTTTGGATCGCGTTGATCGAGCCTAGTTAGGACTGCGAACGGTTTGAACCGATTATTCCGACGAAACTTGAGCGAACGGCGGGATCGCTGGTTTGCCGCGCTTCGTATTTCTCTTAAAATGGCGACGTCCTTGCCGAGGTCACGTGTCCGTCGCATAGCACGCACACCGCCCACGAGTGTCCACCTGCGCTCCTCGATCTCTCTATTCGCTCGTTGCCTCGCGTCGAGCCGTGTCGCTTTTCGTTTCTTGACCACGCGTCCAAATCACCGAGTCGTACAGCACCGATTTAACGCTAAGGTCTACCGGAACTCGCAAAATTTCTAAATTTATTTGGTCAATGCAGAAGCGCGTGCCAGATTCCTTTTATTCTATCGGGTGAGCAAGAAACTAATTTCGGTTTGCACTAATAGATATTTTATATTAATAGCGATATTTTTTTTTTTGTTTCAATAACTTCTGTTAAGGTCTCCCGAATGGTCGAACCTTTAAGCCACTTACTAATTGGCTAGCATTTCGCGCGACGGTGATTTGAACGCTTCGCGGAATTTTGCGGGCAGCTCGTCTAATCGAGACTTGCATTTTTGTCACGTTCCGCTGCTGCTCCCGATATCGCGTGATATACATCGCACCCCTAGACGAATACTGTCGTACCTCCAAAAATGTAAGGTTTCCGGAGACAGGGAAACAGAATTCTAATTAAGTTTAATTGTAAAGTAGCAATTAAAGCTACGATATTTGGATATATTTCTTTTAGTTTCTCGAACAGATAGTCGCTAACTGTGTTAACATTCTAACAAGTCATCCGGGAATGGTTAGAAGGATAATTTTTTGAGTTGGGACGATGTTATGCTAGGTGTGCGACGAGTCGTCCTTCGTTCGAAGATACCACAGTGGTTTGAATCCACAAAAGACGTGACAAGTTACTTGCTGGTGTTACTGAAAATTCCGTAAAATCGTAGATTCGCTCGTCGTTGAGAACGTTCGGGAAGGCTCGTCAGCTCCGATCGCGAAGCAGACAAATGTCCTCCTCGTCGCGCGCGTCGCGTCGGACGGTTTTCGCTCGTTTAGCCGCTCGTACGAGCATGACGCATCCCTGACGTCACACGCATATCCAATGAGACGAAGACAGAACCGACACGGTCGTATATAGAATCGTCGAGCCGCAGCGTGATGTCAATACGAATCGGACCCGTTGTCACGGCCTCGGCATGCTATGCCCATAGGTATCTGCCTTTTCCCTGGTCTTTTCCTTGGTCGCGAGATCTTTCAATGAAAAACCGCCGGTCGATCGTTTTTGTGATTCGCGGTAGCCATCGATCGGCCGAACGATCGAAGAACGTGCGCGTTGTAAGCCTAGATTCTAGGGGCTGAAAAATCCCAATACTTGCGTACCTGTTTCAGCCAGGACGGGGAGAGCTCGTGCGTAATTTCAACCGCAAGGACGCGAGTGCTCATTGGCGTAGCTTGTCTCGCCTCCGTTAAACAGGATCCCCTAAACTTTGAACTATTTCTTCAACCCTTCCTCGTCAAATTCTCGTTGCCGTTCCAGTCGAACCGATTATTTTTATCGGTGCCCGGATATTAACGAGAGATTAATAACATCTTCGATCGATTATAATTACATATTCTTTGCGCGATCGCACATCTTGGCGTAGAAACATATTTCCAGCGTTATTAGCGGTACAGATCGACTATGAATTTCGAATTGGGACTAATCTAAGAACCGACCCAAACTGTTCTACTCTTCCCGATTAGTCCCTAAACTCTTCCCATCGACTATGGCGCTGAATTTGCAAAGTGGCCTCTGGAGGAATCTGTGTTATTGGATCGTTTCGAAGCGTGCGGCGGCAACAGTCTGACACAGATACGCCACTGTAATCGGCAACCGGTGGTACGTGGCGCACGCGTGTCTTTAACCATCTCGATATCCTATCGTAGCCCATATCGAGGTGGTCGTCGCGACCACAGGCCCGCGTGCCACCGCGGCCTTCGACTTCCACGCAGAAGGCAGAAAGACCGTCCCGATGAATTATTACACCCTGTTCACGAACACGGCCACAGCCACTGGCACACGGACGCGCCAGCCGACGATTACGCTTACAATTAGAAGCGTTAAATAGACTGTCTTTAGTCCTCGTCTCCCATGCCGCGAGACTCTCGCTCCTGGAATCGAACGTTTATTGCAGACATAATCGCGACCGAGTCGAACACTGTTTTTCCAGAGATCGTAACAGTCGTGGAACTTTTTTATAAGTTTCAGACGCGGAGCGTTTGCTCGGTGAAACGTTCTCGCGTTACGACGGGAACAGATATTTTCTTAGAGAACTGTTAATTTCTTGCGATTAATTTCTTGCCTTGAGTAACATCGGGCCAGAAATTAAATTAAGGAGAAGGTCGAAAGAATTTCGACAAAGCATATTGTACAAGTTCGATCTCTAGTTTTTCCTCGTCGAACGACGCGACACGTGCGTCGAATCTTTTTTAATCGCGTTCCCTGATTCGCGGTGGTAACTAAATGCGCTATCGTTTAACCGAACTCGCACGCGTTAATAATGGCAGTCGTCGCCGCATTCCGAGAGATTTGAACGCGTGGCGAAGCGCCGCGCCATCGCGGAGCCCACGAGGCAATTCGAACCAACGCACGGTGAAATCAATTAATGTTTTCGGCGCTCGGGTTCGATCAATTTCGTTTACTGCAATGTTTAATAATTTATTTATCATTGTTTATCATTATCGAACCCGAGCGCCGAAAACATTCATTGATTTCAACATTTTACGATCGATAAAAAAATTGAATATTCAACGCACGGTGCTTCGGAGCTAACCCAGTCTTGACCAATCTCGAACAAAAAACAACGACACGTTTTTAGAAGATATTTCGCTCGTATACACTTGCGCTCGGATAAAGAACGGTACAAAGCATGGCGGTTCGAGCTTGCCTCGGATTTAGGACTCGAGCCACGACAAACATCCTCTAAACGAGTCGTTATCTTGGATTCCAGCAGGGAAGTCGGGTTATCGGATCGCAGAGCGGCTTTTTGTTGGAAGAACCCGTGAGCCACAACAACTCGACTTCCTGTCACGATCCTCCAAGACTATCGGGATCCACCAGCAGGCATGATCGAATAATGGAGGTGATTTCGACACGCCGATACGAGGCTCGTCCACCGCCAGCGAGCCATCCGCCTATCCTCGTGAGTAATTCTCATTCGGAGATCTACCTACTAGTAATGTCCACGTAAATACTTTGCCCTGTTGCTACAACGTTCCTTAAACTGTTTCGCGAAACGACCATTTGCGATGTTGTTCTAATTGCTGTCGTCTCGTTCTCTTGCAGATCGACCCGGAGAATTCCATAGCTCTGGTGAAAGAAGGTAATTCCCCGAAGCATTGTCCACCGACGACGACGTTCCGATGCGACGCGCGACGTTCCGACGCTCGTAGCTTGCGACTCGAGGCTCGAACAGCCGAGATGGCAGATAAGAAGGGGTGTAAGGCGTGTCGCGTGCAAAACCGACATCCTATTCCCGCGCGATACGGTTCACTGGACTTTGCTCGACTCCTATGCATCGCGTCGAACCGCTCGGAACCGCTCTGCGCTGCGAGTTTTCCCCCTTTTTTGTTCCCCGTTCGATTCCACGCGCCCATTTCACATTGTTCTCAATTCATCTGTTTCGTTGCCGACGAGAGGACACACTGTCAGAATAGAGTCAGTTCTCAAAAATTTATATAAGCGCATCGTTAGACCGCGGATCTTTAGACGAAATAATTTTCGCTTTCTCTAACACTTCTAATAAGGCGAAAGCAATGCGCCGATGTTTCTAAATTCTCTTAATTTTTTCACTATTTTAAACTCATTTGCGTCACAAATGTACAAAATCAGTAGTCTACTAAAGAGCGAGCATGCAATATCCTAGACGATGAAGACTGACGTGCTTTTAAATCGATTCCGTTCAATTCTGTTCTTGTGTATACAAATTGAACCATCGAATAGTTTAAATGGCGTTGTAAAGTTGCTGTCGGGCACGGCGTTCGATCGGTTTTTTCGCGTCGACTGTCCCGTGACGAACACGCAACGAACCCACAATGATCCTGCTTCCGGTGTTGCAGAGGAATGGGAGACCCGCAAGAAGAAGGAAATCACCACCACCAGGCAGATCGAGACCAGAGTGAAGCGGCAGGTTGTGCTCGAGGACGGCGAGGTGGTCGTCGACTCCGGCCCCCTGGTCACCACGAACACCACCGAAGATGTCGAGCAACAGGAGCACACTACGCAAGAAGTACTCGAACCTTTCTTGCCGTTCCGGCGACTTCTAAACGTTTGAGCGCACTTTGCGGTTCGCTCGATTCGCGGACATCGATTCTTCTTCGGTCCTTCGAGCCACTGGTTCTTTAAAACGGAACAGGCCGATTCTACGTAGACGAATATGTCGAAATTACGGAACGGTATCTTTTAGTTCTGTACTCCGTGTCCGAGATACGTGTAAAGGTACAGATCGCGTCGCATAAACAGTAAATAATAATGCATGTACATTTATGGTTGATATTCTAAGAATGTCGCGTTTTTAATCTTGCATGTAATTAGCCGCAATCTTCTCGCACCTCCTTAAAGAAGGCTTTCGATTTGCTGACTAGGTTTACGATGCCCCTTTAGAGGGGACGGTAGAGTACAAAGGGTTAAGAAGTAACGCCTGTTCCGAAGGACGCGTTTAGAGATTTGCAACGGCAGGCGTGGCTTCGTTGCTGTACATTTGGTCGGAGCCAGCACGCCCCACGGGACAATCCGTACATTAAACCGTATTCGTAGACTCGATTCGCGGAGAATCTTGCATTGATCGAGAAAACTATTGTTCCCCAGAGGCGGACAACCGGTGACCAGCCGCAAGA
This sequence comes from Lasioglossum leucozonium, assembly GCA_028454225.1. NCBI lineage: Eukaryota > Metazoa > Arthropoda > Insecta > Hymenoptera > Halictidae > Lasioglossum > Lasioglossum leucozonium. The sequence goes on from CM052207.1 coordinate 11,914,528, forward strand.
GGTCGACTGGCCGACGAGTGGAAGAAAATCCGCGGACAGTGGCAGCGTGGTGCAGAAGGAATCGAACGAGACGGTGGTGAGGAGCCGCGAGGAAATCGAGGAGAGGCTCGAGACGGAGGATCGCCAACAGTTGGGAGATATCTCGGACGAGGTATATCCGCGCGCGACACACCCACACCTGAATTCCACCTGCGCGTGCCGCCACAAGCATTTCTCTCTCCCTCTCGGCCTGTTTAGCGTGCCGAGTCGACAAACGTTTAAACAAAGAACACCGTTTTGTACATTTCGTTCGTGCCTTTTGGGACGACGTCCGTACCTCGTACCGACTCTAAACAATATTTCAAAATTATTCATAAGATGTCAGATAATTAACATATCGAATGAATTATTCTTCGCTTTTCAGAATTTCGAGATAGATAACGTCTGTAATGTCGTATAATGTCGATCGCACAGAAACAAATTGACGACCCATCGTAGTCTTTGAAGAGCTAACCCCTTGCACTATGATTTGTCAGAATGATTCGAATTTCATTGTTGTTCGTAATTTCTTAACAGAAGAAAAGAGTTTGTATCTATTATACAACGATAATTCTCGATAACAACAACGAGAAAGTAGAATTTTATTTGGATTCGTGGGAAATTAACAACGTATATATTTAGTAAATTCTGTTTAAAGTCTTCGTCGCGTGTCTGATTCGATTTATAGTGCAAGGGGGTAAGAAAATGTCTGCTCCTGTGGAACGATTCTTCGACAACGATTTCATGGGAACAAGTTGTCCTACCACGTTTATCGATAGACATTAGCAAGGATCGAAGCGGACTTGTTTCCTACATATATCTCGCCCTCCGAGGATTCAAGCTGTATCGAAGCTTGACGAGGGGTCGATGCAACTGTGAAAGGTCAGGCGGTGATTCGGCACACGCGTGCCGGATTCGCGTATTCGAACAGGCGTATTTCCCTTCGAAGACTTTCCCCTCCCGACTGCTAGAGATTTCGGATTCCCGAACGATCTTGTAGGACACTCCCTTCTCCCTTCTCGGAGCCGGTCAAGGTCGGCTCGCGCGCACGGCCACCGCGACTTTTCGAAGGCTGCATTACGCATCGTTGCTTCGGTTATTATTAGACCCAATGTTCCTCGAACTTCGCTGGTTCTTTTCTTGCGACGCGACGGTTCACGAATTTCTTTGTTGGCATAGTTTGGTGCTCCTTGGGCACGCAAACGGTGTTGCAAGGCGGTCGACGATTGCCTGTCGAAACGGCGCGTGATTCGCCCCTAACATCAACGAATCCTAAACACTGAGTTCGGATTTTAATATCTGAAGATGTCATGGTTCAGGTTTTCCTAATAGATCCTTCAACAACAATAGCAATTTCAATTCTAAAACAACAACTTATCCTCGGTAACATTTCGTTAGGAATTCTTGTATTGTTTCTAAGCTTCTTGTTGGTACATCGGTAGACCTTCGTGCAAAATCAAAACTATTCCGAATCAATTTTAGGGAAGAGCAGCTATATAAAAATGTATTTCTCCTTCTGATAATTTTAATATATCGACAATAATGTAATAATGTCCTTTAACGTCTCCACAGTTTTGTATTTCACCTATTCGTTTTAAAATACGCAATCCGTACATCACAATTATTGAAAATCCTACTAATTTCGTTAGACAAAGCGTTAAGGTTTATACGGAAGTTCTACTATAGCTATAATATACTGTAGCTCCGAACGTCCCTCGAGGAGATGCGCAACAGGTGTGGCTCGGTCTCAAACCTACTTGTCACGCCGCTTATCGGGAATCTGCGATTAACGGAGCCGATCCTCTAAGAGCGCGGTTTTCTATCGGATATTCGACCGCACACGAATGCAGAACATCCGATCAAACAGTCGTTTGTCTACCGGACGACGAAGACCGGACAACGCGAAAACGTTCAGGCGAGTCCCGCGTCGAATTGCATTTCCACGAGCTTCCCCGTGGCACACTAACATTTTCGACGGGTCATTGTTCCGCGGGGAACGCGAGGGAGGAATCCGCGGAGAAGAGTCCGCTCGAGAAACGAAAGTGTAAACTTCCCCTCCTCTTCCGTCGCCGCAGCTAACGCGAGCCCGTACAGCTTCTTTCGATTGCAAAATCACAGATACAAAACGTTCTTCTTGTATCGATTGTTCGGGAATCGAAAGACGGCGACGAACGGATCTGCTATTAGAACCGGTATATCGCAAATCTTTAAGAGTTATTCCGGTCACATCGAGTACAAAAAATTGCACTTGCAGCCTTTTTTAATTCCAGTGTTGAATTACGAAATAGGAAACAGGTCGTTTGACCGTGGTAGTACTAGAATTAGCAGACTTCCGGTAGATAAATTGTCGATTGGTTGGCGTTGCGTGGATCGGTAGCGCGAACGACAGCGTGGCCGTTCCTGTTGGTGGCAAAGTTGGAATCGTTCTGGACGAACAGGGCCGATCGTCGGGTAGGGGTACCAGCGCTGACGTACACGGGTGAACGACGGAGAAAGGGAGAGCCGGGCGAGACGGGAGCGACGAGAGAGACGGGAAAGACGGGAGATCGTTGGAAGAGGGAGAGCCCCGAGAAGTGGAAGTCGATGATCTCTGGGGTCCGTCGGTCGTCGCGCTCTCCCTTCACCGATTCACCGAATGCCGATGCCGAAGTCTCTGCCGAAGTCGGCTAACCGGCCGCGACGAATCGCGACTCGCGACTCGCTACTCGCGATGCGGACCCAGTCCCGCCAGCTGTTTCGTGCCGAACCGCCTCCGGGACGCGACGCGTCTCTCGCGGCCAGGACATTCCACGGGCTCCTCCCCCGTCGTCTCCGTCCCGACTTTGCTTCTGTCTCGATCCTTCCACGCGATAGCTCGTCCTCGCATCGTCTCTCCAAGAACTCGCGATCGGACCTCGTATCGCGTCGGATCGGTGAACCACCGGATTAGTGCACCGCGGTCTCTCTTGGACGATCGGAACGACCGGCGTTTTCTCGCGCTGACTCCACCGAAGCCCGGTGATCGCGGTTACGTCACCGTTCTTGCCATTTCTCGAGAGACTCGAAGCTAGAATTCCCTTTCGTTCGACTTTGTTCGACCGAGGCTTTCGAGCTCCCGCGCAAGGTCCTCCCGAGTTTTATTTTGGTCGAGGGGACCGGGTGTCGTGACCTCAGCCGTTAGAAACACCTTTCCATCCACTTGTCGAACCGAGCCGAGCCGAGCCGGACCGGGCCGGGCTGGGGCCGAAGGCCGGACGATCCGGTTTGTCGCCGTTTGTCGGGTTCGGTGTATGTATTTCGGCCGGTGCGCTGCGAGCGAGACGCGGTACGATCTCGGACGCTGACACGATCCTTCGACAGGAGAATCGCGTCGGACAAACGGTGTGGCCGCGGCGTTGTCCTGCGCGTTGTCTCGACACCTAACCGGACCGACACTGGTTCCCGCAGGCGTACCAGAACGCCGTCAGGAACAACAGGGGCGATCTGAGAGCCGCCCTGGCCGAGTCCTGTAAGCAGTTGGCGTCTCAAACTGGTCCCAGGGTCGTCCAGCACACGACCAAATCGAACAAGGTGATCGACACGGAGAAGACCTTGGAGAAGAAGGAGCTCAAACCGGATGGACTGATCGTCACCGAGAGGAAACGAACCGTCGAACACGAGGAGGTCGGTATTCCGTTCTATCGATCCTTTCCCGTTTCGCGTCGACGATCGACGCGTTCAACGCTAAGCAATCTCGTCTCGCTCTTTCCATTTCACATTTCATTCGAGCTTTACAATACGAAAACACGACTGTGTATAAGCAAAAGAATTTTCTGCTTACCTCGTTACTATTCAATCGAATCTATTAAGACAGTGTGTCCTTTTCTAAGTATTATACCGGTCATAATATTAAATATTATACATATGTACACGTAATAAGTATATTATGAAATATTATATGTATATTTCCCTTTTTTTCTTGCTCGACGATCGTAGTATGATCTCCGTTGTTCGTATTATCGGGATGTCCAGGAGCAGAATCAGTTTATTCCTGCGACAATTTAACGAAACTCTAGAACGTCCAACGCGAGACGAGGCGGTAAGCGTAAACGTAGCCACTCGAGGGCGACAGAGTCGAAGTTCCCTTTCTCAGGTAGTTAGCAAAGGACGCGCGCTGGCGCTTCACCGCCTCGTCTGGTTGCGTTCGACGGACTATAGCTCGAGACAAGCGTTGAGCGTGATACGACTATTCGCAGATAAAGGACGACGAGGTACCCGCAAAGGACGATGCGAGCGACCATCTGAATGGCGACGAGGCGACGGAGACGAAGAAGGAGAGCTCCCAGAGGTTCGTCAAGAGAAGGGACGAGGACGTGGTCGATTACATCTCGGGCGGCGAGAGGGTCGGTCGAGAGATGCGCTACGTTGCCGAGACGACCGAGGGAGAACGAATCGGCGACTGGAAACCGTTGTCGACGGCCATGAGGACCACCCGTTTGCCCAAACATTCCGGTAGCCACGCGCTTTTCCTTGCTTCCTCCGACTCGCCGCGTCGCATCGCCGTGAAAATTCAATTTTTAATTCGAATCCGGAGAAAATGACCGGTATCCTATTTCACAATTTCTATTGAATTTGTAAAAACGCTTTTGTAAGAAACGACTGAATTCGCTTATTTATTTCTGCACTTATCGCGTGTAATGAAAACCGTACTATCAATCGTCTCGTTTCTATAAGGCGTTTCGCTTTTACGTGTGCTTCGTGCCTGGCAGATTTAGCGTTAAAAACTCGGCGGTAGATGCTAATCGTCGCGTCGCGTGGTTGTGCCAACGATAACGGTAGTTCCAACGCGTGGAATCGTTCGCAGGCTTCCCAGCGGAGGGTTTCCCATCCCGCAAGGACGCGTTGACGAAGAAACCGCTGGACCTGGAGGAAGAAGATGAGGCGAGGAAGTTCGAGACCTCGAAATGGTTGGAGAGCCATTTCGGCAGCGAATCGCGATCCTCCCATGGCTCTATCGAGGCCGACGACACGCCTCCTCCGACGAGCACGAATACCAGTTACATCAACGTCACCATGAAGTCTTGCACTTCGAAAGAACGCGACTGCCAGAACGGCGGTTTCACAAACAGACATCCGATCCGCACCACCGGCAGAGACTCGACGTCGCCCTTGGGCTACTTCCACGGGATCACCGATTGGTCCGAGAGATATCAAGCGAGAGGTAACTAATATTTAGAAGGAAGCTTCAATGACATTTCACCAAATTTAGATCAGCGCCCACGTTGAACGCAATCTATATCGCGTAGTTGGATTATTCCTTCTCTTAATAGTTCGATTAAACCAGAATTTCTGTTTTCCCAACTTGTTGCTCTCACAAATGCATCAAATCTACTTAGTCGAAACAGCGTCAAAGTTCTAACGACGGACTCTCGATTCGTTTCTCCAGAAAGACAGAATCACGCGAGGACCGGCTCTCCGTCGCAGTACGTAGAGATCGTGCGCGCGAACGGCCACGGGAACGAGCTCCCGAGGAGTCGAAACGAGATTCAAGAGTCGACGTACTCGAAAACGTACGAGTCCGTGCATCGATCCGAGTACCAGGAGTCGACGAACGACCGGCAACGTACGCCCTCCCCGCCTATTCGACGAAGATCCAAGGAACAGGTTCGAGTTGCTTTCGAATTACAACAACTAAACGTAAGATCGGACGATAACAGATGGTTTCCAGTGGTCCACAAAATCGGAGGAGCGTACGAACAGCGTGAACGGTTCGAGTTCGGTGCCCGTCCGAACCTCCAGTCCGGTCCACGTGGTGCAGAGGACGTGGGAGAATCGTGCACGAGATAGCCGAGAGGGGCACGAGCAAACGTTGGATCGTCAGATTCGGAAAAACTCTAGATCTGGGTCGACTTCTCCGCCGCTGCCGCCGTCGCCGCCACCGCCGCCGCCGGAGTCGTCGTCGAGAAACAGCAAGAAACCCGGCGAATCACCGGCCGCTGTTCGACCGACGAAGAGTAAGTATCGTTAAAACGTTCTTCCGGAATGTTCGATCGGGTAAGACAAACCGATTCGATGATCGTTGAAGGCTCGGGACACTCGAAGTACAAAATAGGCGAGTCCTTGAGGAAATTGGTCGGGAAGCTGCGCTCGGCCAGCTCCGAGAGGAAGAGCAAACGCGCCAGCACCGGTTCTACCTCCCAGTTGACTCAGACCGACGACAACGGACCAACTTACCTGCAGTATAACGTGATCGACAAGAACATCCCTTTGGTGAACGAGATAGACGCCGAGAAGAAGCCACCGGAACGACCGCCGAGGTCGCCCAGAAACGTCGTATCGAACAACAACGACAACATCGGCAAAACCGTCAGAACCAGCGATCACATTGTTCACGAGCAATGGCAAAGGAGCGAGTCGACGCCACCCGTCCACAAGTATTACTTGGGAGAAGATCCTTTCGGCGGAAGCATCTACGGCCGCGAGAAAGGGTACAGAGACGGAAGACGCTCGGGGAAGCCCCGTGGTAGAGCCGCTGCCGAGACAGAGTACAGGTAACCCAGCTACTACTAGCACAAGCTATCCAGTCGATGCATACGAAATGTCGTTTCCTATTAATCGGTTTACCGTAGGACGTAGACGCGTACATATCGAACATTTATAATCTAATTAACCCTTACCCCATTCTACGCCCGTCCGTCCGATTTCCAAGGTATGGTACGTACACCGGTTGTTCGACAGTTTTCTCGTTTACTTGCTTTTCGAAAGAAGAATGAACCGATCGTATCAAACGCTGTCCGGTAGTTCTCTGCGCTGTTTCTCCATCGTTTCAGGCATCTTCTTTCGAAAAGCGGATCAAGACTGGCGCACCGATGCGCGATCCCTAACGACAGATTTCCGGAAACGAGATACGTCGGTGTACACCGGGTTGCCGTTAACAGGCATGTCGTAGAAACGGCTGTACGCATTGTTCGACCGAGAGCGACATTTCGCGTGCAGAGGTCTGAGAAAACCCTTAAGACAGCTAATCGATCCGCGTGGTGCAAGTTAATTATAAGATAGGGTGTCGCGTTACTCGTCAGCGAGCGGATCGCGGCGAGATAGCCGACGCGCGACGGTAAGCCGATACACAGGAGGCTTATGTAATCGTGTTAGAACCGAGACACGCCGAGAAGCGCTTCGCTTGCCTATAAATCGTGTACATCGACGCTTCGAAAGTCGGTCGCTTCGACAATGGGTGAAGGCTGCATGAAGTGGGAGTATATACTGTAGGTATAGGTAGCATGCGTTGCCGCTATGGTTGTATGTAGTAGTTTCGGCTGACCGAGCGCGGCCTTTCTCCTCCGGAGAAACAAAATCGCCAGTGAAATTCTCGAATCGGCGCGGGTTTCAGCGCCGCCTCCAGTTCCCTAGGCAGGTTTAGCAAATCCACCGGTCGGTTGGTCAACGATCGAGAGAGGGACGACCATCCGAGGACCACGCAAACCTTGCCGAGGAACCTGCGCTCGGTTGGACAGGCGAGCAGATCGGGCAACCACTCGGCGTCGCGTTACCACCAGCCGGTAAAGCAGGCTGCACACCGTACCATGGCTCCGCCGTCGAATCAGTCCCGCCAATACGGAAGCATGATCAATATCTCGATAAAGAATACGGTGAAATCGCCGAAAATCCCCATGCAAACCGTGCATACCGTTCTCCAGCCGCCCGTCAAACCGGAAAGAACGTACAAGTCGTCGCTGTCGCGCAGCAAGAGCTTCAACATCGAAGCAGCTAGAAACTGCGCAAACTCCTCGCCGTCGCCGAGGATACCCTGCACGTCCAGCTTACAATTGAATCGACTCGACGAAACGCCTCCTTTGAAAAGTCCCGGAATATTGGCTAGTATCAGTCGCAGCAACAAGGATTTGTTGAGAGACAGTAGATACGAATATTAAAATTGTGAATTCGTACTAGGTTCTAGGTTAGGTGACGTCAATTCAATTCCCCTTTCCCTTTCTCCCCTTCCCACCGATTAATCTTCGATTCGTACGCACATGTAGGAATAATCGCATGTAATCGCATTCTGGAAATCCTGACTTGAAAACAACTCGCCTTATTTTCGTTGTGACATTGTTCTGTATAGTGTAAGTAAAGTGTAACAACGTTTACGTTGTCTACAGTCTGTAGTCTTCGTTCTACGGGCTACGGCTATGGTATCGAGTGCTTGATTTTATTATTATTATGTGAGATTTACTTTTCTTTATCTCGTGTATTGGCCGACAATCCGAGATTACATATCAGATTTGTAGAGAAGAATAAAACGATAACGATTCGTTCGTAACAATATTTTATTCGTCGATATTGTACAAAGATACGATTCGCGATAACTCACTTTCCCCAGCAGAATTTGCTTCCATACGATGTGTATCAAAATAATGTATAAAACTGATGTTCGTGTACATTTATATTTTTAGAGACTGGCTGCCTATAATTTGTTCAATTTAAAATCCAGGTAAAATGGGATATAATCACGGACCTTCTCAAAAACCTATTTTACTTTTAAACAATAAGAAATTCAAAATCGAGATAGCAATCGATACTATAACTTTGTTCGATGATAAATGACAGAGCGATTAAACACTTTGAACGAATCGTAATTGTAAATCTGCAGTAAATCTTTAAAATCTTTATTCCGACTTATTCTTCTTTTTCTTCTTCTTGTTTGTGCCATCTCGGAATAATTTACAATGTTTCTTAACAGCAAGCATTAGTATAATAGCGTTTGTGACGTAAGTACTAACACAGACCACGCACAGATTACTTAGAATGTACAAAATATAGGCCAAGTAAATCGAACCAAGATTCGAACAAACTGCTAACGTTACGACGAGGACTGAAGTGGAATATTTATTAAACATACCTAAAACAAACACTTATTAGAATGTTGATAAAGAATAAAATATAATATCTCATGAATTTTGCTATAACGCGTGCCTTATCGATCGATTACTACGTAAGTAAGTACATATACTTGTTACTAGCACTGTACGCGGAATAATCGTATTTCTTCGTTGATTTTCGAATTGCGCGCGCTTTCTAAAAATCGAATAAAAACATGCGCCGCGTTATAGCAGAAACACGAATGCGATACGTACCGAGTATCGCGACCAAAGCATAAAACATTAACCCGTATACAGAATTTGGCATGTAAAAAGGAGACGTTTCTGGAATGATTCCAAAACCTTTACCATATCTGAAATAAAATGCTTCTTTCAACTACATTCGTTGGAATGTTTTTTCATTTAATCTTTTCCCTCGGCAACTTTCTACTCGATTCGTTATTACAATTTCAATTGCGATTGAATCGAGCGTCAACTTCACGCGGCTCGAGTTGATGACAGCATCGCCTGGCATCATCCGGCATCACCGATATAATAATTATCGTAAACGCACTTACTCCGACATAAACGCTTTGGTGCAGCTGACGTGTTCGCTGATATCGCACATTGCCTCGTAAGAATCGTTTTCTTCTTTCGCCATTTCCACAACGTACCCGTAGTAAGAGAGGGCAAATCCTTGGAGGCAAGCCGATGCGATCGCAACGTTTAATTTCCATGCTGATTTCTTATTGTTAGACATAATTCGATATATTTCGCGGATATATGTACTCGTAATTTGAATGCACCGAGCGAGTCCGTTCGGCCGATGATGATTTTATACCGGAGCAACCGGCACCGGTTGGTTTTCCACTTGAAAATTTAGTCGAACACTTATTTAATTCATGTTTCGCGATGGACGCAAGTAACTCTGATGCGGCGATCGATAATCAAACCAAACCGGCGTGAAACACGCAGCGAGATTGAACTTTGATCAATGCTGAATGCTAACAAGTATCGTTACGGGCTGAAAATTTTTCACTTGCTCGGCACGCTGCACCGTCCCCACCATCCCATCGATGTTGTACTCGTAGTCATAATCTTTAGGTTTTGACGGCGAACGTTACATACGGTAAGTTGTATGCGTGTGTGATCGCTAAATAGCTTACAGTCTATAGAATTTATTGACAAGACATTCAATTTTCAATGCCACGACAAACTGCATTTCAAATAAATCGGAATCTTTTATTTTATAAGATTTGTACAATACTTAAACGAGTTTTAAATACATGTTTTTCGGAGGCACAGAGTGCTTATGGGTTGAAGAGAACATGGTAGTTTTTCTTCTCATTTTTATTGTAGAATCGGGTTCACAGTTAACCGCAGACTTATCAGTAATTGTCGGCAAGCCTTAAAAATTAAATTTTAATTTTGGAAAAATGCGTAATGAAATAGAATACGGACAAACTGTTTACGAATAACTCGTGGATGCAGATTAACTTGTAAACGGGAAACGAACGATAGGTAACATTTGTTTTTAAGGGAGGATAATATCTAATTTTCACGTACTTAACACAATCCATAGAAAACATAGATAATCTTGCGCGAGAATTTTGTTACACAAAAGAAAATGCAGATAATAGAAAATTAACTATGTTATACATTAATGACACTTATATAAAAAAGATACGAAACGTCGATCGAATATTCGAATATTATACTATAGGTATACAATGACTTCTTCGTACGTTGGAATATTTGAATTTAACGATACTTAATATAGACTTATTCCTGGGGAGCCATTGCTCTAGCTTGAGCTCTGACACGTTTTTCATACTCCAAGCGATTTTGACTGCAACAATAACAAAGATCGATTAGAATCCGTGTCTTTCTCCGTTAGCTCGAAATAGATTCGACAGAAAGCGCTACCAATATATTGTGTACGCTTCCGCTTGGGCCGGATCTTTGACGTTAGGTTCGTTTAACAAGTCCTGTATGCCGAGTAAAATCTGTTTGATAGTGATAGCGGGTCTCCAGTCTTTTTCCTCGTCTAACAGGGACAAACACACCGTCCCGGAAGGGTATACGTTCGGATGGAACAATGGAGGCTCGAATTTACACTTTGGCGGGCTAGAGGGATAATCATCCTTGAAGATCATACGCAGTTTATAAAGTCCACCCTCCCATGGTGTCTGAAAAGTTTTGTATCGGGTAATATTATTACTTCGCCGAACAGCAAATAGAACATTGTACAAGTATTTTTGAACTCACAGACTTCTTGCCAGGAATCGCGCATTCCCAATTCATCAAGTTGAGGGTTCCATCCGGACTTTTAGTCGGTCTTGCTACAAATCCCTGTAATGCAAATAATTCAATGTAACTCGTTGAACCAAGTTTGTAAGATCTTCAAAACAATACATTGGCCACACAAACACGCGCGCACATATGTATCGCAATATAAAAAACATTATCTAGAAAGGCTGTTCGCACGTATGTTGATCGTATTATACGAAAACAATTCAGAGACCGTATCGTAAGGAATAGTAGGCGGTGTACTCTGTTTCTATTTACATAGTAATTTGAAAATGGAACGGTTTCCGATTTTTAAATTCTACAATACCTAAGCCCGGAAATAATCTGTCAAATCAAAATTGAAAAATAATAACAAGCAGTTTTAATTTTCTCTTTCGAAACATTAGGTTAGGATATCGATAGTCATTTGGGAGAAAATGATTCGCGAACTGCTGATAAAAAAACGTCGTCGAAGACATTCCACCGAGAAATATTTCTACTTTACTGGATGGCAAAGGAAGGGCGATTCAGAAGTTTCGAGCAACAGATAGCGAAGTAGATAGCGTACAGAAACGCGCGCGCGACTCGAGACTGCAGCGAGTAGTAGCGGTAAAATATATATCTTACGAAAGGATGGTCTTTCCTCCATGCTTTCCGCTCTTCGGAGAGCCTGGCACCCGATATGCCTGACATTAATCTGCAACAAGTATATGTTCGGGTAACGTAACGTGTTTGGGCGCGAAATATAGTGAGGATCGCAGACAGACGTGGACCGTGACGTTACCACAGACTTTACCACGGTGCTGGACGATACCGATCCCGAGGTTCAATTCCAGGCACTTTATGCGCCGAAATTTCATCAAACGCGGGCAGCACAAGGGTGAAAGCACAGAGCGTTCTTCCGTAGTGAAACCAAAGTCCCCAAGAGACCGAAACAGACCAAAACCAACACAGAAGCCGAACTGCAAAAACCTCTTCTGCGAAAACGATTCGCGTGGATGGGGTGCGCGTTCATAAAACCTATGGATCCGCAACCGGCGCATCCGGCGCCCTACAAATCCACAACGGATATGCTCCTTTTTGCGAAGTCCCGATCCACATTAGGACCTCTGCTGGTCCAGGAAGATACGCGTGTCGGATAAATCATGCAGAGCAGTACCAATGGAATAGTAGTACGCTTTTGTCCAGCTCCACGGTTGGTCAATTTCTCGCAACAGGTTTTGGTTTATTTGCTTCTATGACCTCCGTTGATAAAAAAGGAACACTCTCGCCGGGCAATTTTTCAATGTAACACCAATCGAAATGTAGAACGAGCTTGTCCAGCTCGATGGTTGGTTAATTACTTGTCACTATTTTTAGCTAATATCGAATGTTAATTATCCTTTGGCACGTGTTTGTATTCGAGATTAATTTCGATAATGTGGTTAGGCGCTCGATCATGTTTCAATGTTTCGAATTCGCTTTCATTGTGCTAATGTAGACATTGAATCTGCCATAATGATACGAACCGCATTGTTTGTTATGTTTAGCAATAATGTAAGCTACTTGTTTACAGGAATCGACTCATTAAAGTAAGGTAAAGTAAGAAACATGCAACAGGAGGAGAAACGAATCAACGTTATTAAAAAATTTCAATGAATCGAACAAGGGTTTTTATCGGTTTTTATTGTTATCCGAATCATCCGAACCATGGTAATCTACATAGCAAATGGTTGTGTAAGAATTATTCGATTTTATAGAATATAAAATATGCAGTTTGCATACGCAATATGTATTAATACCGAGCGTTTTGTATAACAGCATAAACAAATCAATAAACCAGAAAGAATACACGTGTGTGAAATGTCATCGACATCCTTCATCCCTCTGTCCTCGTCCAGTGTACGCGCGCATCTATAAACTATATATATATATGTATAGCGCTTTCATTGAATTCGTCGTTCAAAATAAGATAATCGCGAGACTCGACTCAAAATCTACTTCTATCATTAGGATCGCATACAGTAAATGGAGGTAGCACTGTTAAAGCGCATGCTTCTATAATTACGATGAATTTACCGTCGGAAGTTGCTTATGGTATTAAGATAGAATAATGCAGATAAAAGTATTTCGTCAATATATAATGCTTCTGTAGTAAGGATGAATAAACTGTTAATTTTTGTTTCTTGTATTAGGATAACATAAAGGAATAGGAGGTCGTGCGACACTCTTCTCTGGCGTACTGTGGTAGAGTCGGTCAGTTTATATGTATGTTGTTCCATTTATTTTGAAACTGCAATACGTCCATCAACAAATGCATCCTATCAACTTTGACACAAACTATTAGAAAGTTAAAAATCTCAACGAGAAAGCATCGAAATATTGTTTTTTATTCGAACGATAATGATTCTTGCCGTTATTCTCGTAAGGTAAAATGTAAATTCCGGCAAGAATCATTCCACCGTTTAGGGGTCCGTACAGCGCCAGTCCACGTAGCGGAAAAACGTTGAAACTGTTAGCCAAATGTTACCGATAGAGGTGGCGCGGTCGACAAATACACATCCGTCGGTAATCCGAGGCCACAATCGTATTTTCCAAAAACATTTTTTGCTGATTCCCTCTCTGAATGATTGTTTCAATAACTTCAAATTGATAGTTTTCAATTTTTAGGGGTTTAAAAATTAAAGCTCAAAAAATGCAATTTACGACAGGCACATTGCAATTTGCGATAACAGATGGGTTGTCATACTGTAAATTTAAATCTGAAACAATTATTGATACTCTCAGCTTTCATATTTCACGAGTTTTATTTCTGTAGATTGCTGCAGCGATACTAAAGTATCGAAATGTATATGTATGTACATTCAAGTGATAATAACCAGCAATATTTATGTACAAATACACCGAATTATAAACACTAAACATTCTTCACACCTTACACATAATTTTTCTAAATCAATTCGTTTGGATGTTGCATCTGTCCTTTGTTTGTTTTCTGTAGTCAATGTGTTGTTTCCTTTGTTAGGTATGATTGGAGTGGCATATGTATAAAATCATATGTTTCCTTGTTTTGGCACAGCTTGTCACAGGAAAGAAAAAGGAATACACGTAACTTATAAGGAAAGAGCGTTGGAAAAAACGTTTCGAATGATTGCAGTATACCGCTTTCCGTTTTTTTTGTTTTTAACAAACTCAGCTGTTCTACGACTGATATTTGAAAGAAAAGTTTCTTTCTTCAGCGCGCGAAATATTCGATGTTTCGTAAAACTTTTTCCAGCTGTATAACACGTGTACTATGTAACAATAATAATAATGATATTAATGACGATAATAATAAGAATAATTGGATTATCGACATGACGTCGAGTAAAACGAGCACGCAACTGTTTGTTTTTAGTGAATCTCGCGCAATTATTCATTAAATCTGCACAGATCTGGTATTATTGGTCTCGCATACAAGTACATAATACAGAAACCGACACGCGATTAGCTTTCCATTGGTAAAAGCGGAGTATGTTACAAACTTAACAATAGCGGTAATTGTACCAATAAATTTATGCAATACGTATATATATATTACAAAACTGTTTCTTTTTCTCTTTCACTTTTCTTTTTCAAGAGACTTTGTTCCGTCCTCGGATGTGTTTTGTGTCTCCTTTCTACAAAGGCGTGTAAATTATTAGTTCAACATACTCTTATCGTGACCGTTCGGTTGTCTATAAAAATAAAAATTAAAAAAAAGTTATTACCCTATACTCATTTACATGTCTGATGTTCCTATCATCACAGATTAAGCTAAAGTTAAATTAACATACAAAGAATGTAAACGGATCATCTGCCATAAACGTAATATCTTATTCGAGTTTCTCATGTTCGTTTTTTAATTCGCGTCTAACAATATGTACACCGCTGCATCGTTGAATCGGTTACTCGATTACTCGGTTACTGTATACATTCTGACACGCTGGTCCGTTTTCAATGGTTTCTCGTTTGCTTCTGCTTTCATTCTAATACTCGAACATTTCTCTTGTTACATATCCATTACGTGCATTCGCTTTCCTATTCGCATCGACACACCTCCGTCCCCAAAACTCTACATAATTTGTGTTTGTTACTCGTAAAAATCAAGTCTATGGTATTAGTGGTCACATCAATAAAATCATCGTCCATAACAAACAAGTGAAATCATTATAAAGTCTTATATTTATTATTTACGTATAAATATTGTTAAATATGTATATTCAAAATTTGCTACACATTCCACGATTATTTTACACAGAATTCGTTATCTCTATCCTGGTAATGACTTAAATCGATTAAGTAACGTTCTTCTTCTTCTTTCATTTTTTTTTCTTTTTTGTCCATTTCGTCCGTTGTTTTTATGAAACTGCACACCCGAACTCTTCTCGCATCAACGAAAATAGGAAACTATACTGGGGCGAGGCTCGACTCTGATCATTCCGGGTCTAACCTTTCCCTTTAAAAAATGTTAATCATAGTAATGGTAGTAATAATAAGTAGGTAAGAATAATAATAGAACACAACGTCGATTAGAATCGAGCCTCGAAAAATGCACGCAATAATAATCCCTATGTTCTTTGTTACAGGTTCAAAAAGTCATGCGTTCGACAAAGAGCAATGAAACGAAGAGGAATGGCAATCGACGCTGCGCTTCTAGAAATTGAGTCACGACGTCATGGTATAAAAATCTAAACTGACCTTACTGTTTACTAAAAAATAGAATCGTTTTTTCCCTTTTTTTCGGCAGGCGGAACGGAGAAACTGGTTCTCGCCGCTCGTAAGATTATACATATATAATGTCTAACGCGTTCGGATTTACTTTCGTTGACGGTTTCGTGACTCGATTATCCTCGACCGTCAATCGGTCCGAACGCCTATCCACACGTTCCCACCCCGATCAGGAGGGGGTGGCATCAATGAACACGTTGCGTCTCTTGCGCATCTAATGCTCTATCGATCTCTAACAACGACGAAAAAAGAAAAAAAATAATATCGCTAATAACGTGACAGAACAGTCTTGCGCCGACAACAGACTCCTTATGCTCAAATCAGACCTAATACAGTCCCTGTGTCAGTAGTTCCCAAATGGAAAATAGAATACAACAACGATACCCTTGTTCTCCGAAGACTATCGTTTACAATTCCGCTTTAGGATAAAATTCAGATATACAAAGCTTCTCGATCGAGGTATTACAAGCAATTTCAACATGAACTGCGAAGTAAGGGTATTTCGTAGTCGCGCTCGGTTCAATGAATTTTTTTATGCTATCGTTTAGCTATGAAATCTGAAAACAGGTATCATGGAAGAAACTTGTAACACTTCGAGAGAGGAAGAGAATAGAGAAGCCGTATATCATTGTCTATGTCAGTGACGACTCGTGCAACAGTCATTGTGTTTGTTCCTTCGGAAAAGAAAGGTCGGTATCGTACCACGTGACCTCAACAAAGTATACAATACATATAATATATATATAATTTTTTTTATATGGTGGCTTATCATTTGGACCGGAAGAACTTAACTAATACCACGGCCGGGTTTGTAATATCGCTTCGACGTGTTCTAGCTGCATCGACATGTTTAAAAATATTTATTGCGGGTGGAACGAATATAGTGACGATAAAGAACTCTTTGAGCGTTGTATGTTGATGGTTAAGCAAACCGTTTTAGGACGCTGATGCTTGGATTCGAGCATCGAAAGTCTACCTAATCTAGAGTTTTCCGTTTGATCCGAGTTCATCGATCGATTCTAGGCAAGAGACCGCTTCTATGCAGTGAAAAACACATTTGGTGGTTGTTACCAAACAAGATTATTATGGCCACGGATTAGGTATAAGATAGATGTAACACCCGACATTTTCTCAGACCATTCGACAATTTCGCCTCGGTTATATATATGATACAATAGAGACTAAATATAGGATAATCGGTATATTGTTAATTTTGCTGAAAACAACATAAACAGTACGATTATCTTATTTACTTCAATATACACAGGCTTCTTTATGTGACACGACAAATCATTGAAAAACTCGTGGTATACGTTCAAGACTACTTTCTCTGGTCGAATCGAATGTATACGTTCACGTTACAAGGTCACCATTTTTCGAATAGAAAGAGTGCAACGCTTTATTCTACACGAGAAATCAGTCCTTCGTAGTAGTCGCGACAGGAGAAGAATGTTAGGTCTATCCTACGCCTTTGCGTTCACTTAAGTCAGGCCACTCGACGAGGGTTTCGAGAAGGGGTGGGTCATCACTATACTTGTTCCATCGGCAACAAAATTCAGACGGATATCTCGTAAGCGGCGTACGCTGCCGCTGTTCTGTCCTCTTTGGAACGAGAGACGCTAAGTGTCGGCAATCGATCGTGTACCATCTCCGTCCAGCCGCAGGATATCGCAGGCGCGGAGACGTTGAAGCTGGGCTATACGGATATCTCGTAGTTCATGTCGTAGACACTAGCTCGATCGTTGGTGGGTGTGGTGGGCCGTTGAGATCGGTTGTCGTTCGGTGCAGACACCATCTCCATGGAATTGGTCATTTCCAGAGCACGAACGAAAGACATCGGTCTGCGGCGCGTGTCGCCCGCTGTGGGCGTCGTGGGCGTCACCATGGCAGCTTTTCGTTTGACTTGGGGCGACTGGTGAGGCGGGAAGACCGGTACGCCGCCCCTCATCGCCGGATGGTACGCCGGTTTCGTTGCGTTCGCGTACAACTGTTGCGTGGGACTGGTCGGATCCGATCTGTAGTAGTCGTAGGAAGGCGGTGGTCTCTGCGAGGGCGACTGGTGTTGAGTCGTCGTCGTAGTCGTCGTCATCGTGGTCGCGTTCTGCGCGCCCGGCGGAGCCGGATAGCTGCCCGGAGAGTTGTCCTTCCACATGTAGACCCCGCGCTGCGGGGAGCCCGCCAACTCTCGGATGTTGTCGACGGTGTTGTTCGTCCGAGAGTACGGGTGGTCACCACCGCCCTGGCGCACCAACTCGCTCTCCGACAGAAAACGACGCTGGGGACTGTAGCCCGTCATCGCGCCGCCGCTAGACCCAGCGACACCGGCATTGTTCCCCTGCTGCACATCGTAATACGTCGATGCGTCGTTCACTCCTATAAAATCTGGCCGACGAACCTGCGTCGGCGTGCCCGGGTTCGATCTGCAACACAGACAATTCGCATTGGCTTCCACCAAACTTCGTAGGACAGATTAGCTTCGATTCTTTTATTCGTTTCGTACTCGAACACACGGTAGCACCTCTTAACTTGCACGTGACTCGGGCTATCACGCCGGGGAACCTGATCTTCTCGTTCGATGTTTCTTTCCCTCTTAACGCTTCATCTACCAGCCTTAAAACATCCTTTAAACATTTAATATATTTTAACTAATCTAATCTGTCAACTTCTTTCGAGGTTACGCTCGAAACAAGTTGATTTCGATTCTTTTCAACAGCCTATTAATTCGAGTCGTTGAAACTCTTACTACCGGTAGTTAAATGTTAATGCAACAGCACTAAGTTTTGCGCCTGCATAGTATAACACACGTGCGTCATCTATCTTCTGATTTTAGAGGTACACATAACGTTTGCAGCCAACAACGAGGTCCATCAGTTTCCACGTACGAACTGATCCCAAAGTCATCATATTCGAAGTGTACAAGTTTAGAGGTATTACTGTAACTGACAAATGCATGATACAGTTAACCAAGATGATATATATAATATATATATATATATATTACATATATGCGAGTGCTGAGCATTGTAGCCATACAAATACGGCTCTGGCGGTACATACATAGGAGAGATAAATAGATAGATAGCTAAAAAGAGAGAAAGAGAGACAGAACAGCGCAACATTCCTGTTATAAAAATTAGCATCTATCCAAGAAAACGTAAAAAGGTATATATAATATAGCGAAACCTAGCAAATATTAACAACAATATGAACGTAGAGACGTTTATACTTGCGTGTTGGTTGACTGAAATATATGTGAATATACATATCTGCATATTTGTGTACACATGTGTATATACATATATATAGGTTCGAGTCATGTATATTTCTCTCTTAAAGAATATATATATATGTAATATATGCAAGAAAGCATAACTTGAAACTACGATATGTCCTCGTAGGATGAAGTTCGTGTTTACCTGCAGTAGGTTGCAACATGATGGTAGAAAGCAGCTCCTTGCAGTTACCACCCCCTGCAGTGGGACACAAACTTATCTATATACCATATATCTTGTAATATATACATGCAGAGAAACTAATTCTCTACTATATTAAACATGATCTACAGTCGCGCAATACGGTTTCTTGTTTTTCCTTTTCTCTTTTTTTTCTGGTTTAGTTTTGTCTGTTTAATTATTTTCTCGATCGAACACAATATTTTGTCATTCGGAAGTCGAGATGTGTATAAATATATATGTATACACACGCACGCATACACGCGCGCGTAAATGAACGTGCGCATGTGTATATACGTGTGTGTGTATATATATATGTATATATTTATGTAAATAAGGTGGTTAGAGTAATAAGAAGAAAAGAATAAGAGCAAGAGTGAGGTGTTCGCATAAGTGAGGGAATACAGGGAATCTGAAGTAAAACAGGCTTCACATCATATCGAGAGGTAGCAAACAGGAACATCGAATAGAAGAAACCAACATATACATATATATATATATATTTTTTTTCACTCATTGTAATCGATATAGCGTGCTCGACAAATGCAATGGAACTATTTACTAGTGTGGCGCTTCCCTCTTGCTCTCTACATAGAAATAGAAACAATATTCTGTGCAACGTGAAAATGCCGCGAGATACAGTTACAAAAAGGTAAAAAAAAAGATGTAAGTAAAGTAAAAAAAATATATAATACATTTAGAAGATCAATATTTCAGAAACATAGTATCTCAAATATGTATATATATATATATATATATATATAACGGAGTATCTGATTATATCTCTTGTTAGATTTTCAGTTCTATAAATTGAATTACTATAATTACTCAAGATATCCATAGAATTCAAATTCATTGTATCCGTTATAATTTTGTCTATTCGTATTTTGATTAGAAAGATAAGAGTGATGATAGTATACCTGCGCATAGGACTGGAAATAGCAAGAGGAGTCGGTACTCCGATAGCTTTAATCCGTTGTGTCGTTGGACTAGCACCACCCGGATCTTGGCCTCTCTGCGAAGCTGTGGCAGGCGATCCGCTCGCTTCCGGTGACAATGGATCGGGTGTGTGGCTTCGAGAGCCGTTTATTCCCCTATAGGTATCGACAACGTACCTTATGTGTATTAGAAAAGAAATTAGCAAACGTGTTACCATTTGCTGGCTCGTGGTTTCTGTTACCTTGGCCTCGGGTGGGGACTGCCTCTGGTGTATTGCATTGGATGGCGGTGTTGCGTTGGCGGTGGATGCCTGGGAGACTGGCTGTTCTCCACAGGTGGCAGGAAGAAATTGCTTTTAGAACCGTGTCTTTGCAACGGTGGTGTGGGCTCGCAATCAGCTGATTGAGATGCAGTCGGTTCCATGTCTGTGTCCGAACCATCTCGTCCAGGAGACAACTGGAACCCACAAGACGCGTTAGTTGCTTTCTCAGTAGAGAACGGACGTTCGGTATCGAATCGTTGGATTACACTTTTGTACAGAATGTGTATCAAGGATACTGACTGATTTAATCGGGATAGGTAAGGGACAGGGGTTGATCGGCAATCGCAACTTTCCAACGTCGTGAACAAGGTACTATAGATAGGAAGAATCGTTGCTCGATATTGTACTCTAAATAAATCAAGTCGTGAAATTAATAAACGGATGCGTGGTAACTAGAAAAGTTCGTGCAGAAAATACTTTCAAAGTGCACCAATTGTGCAATAAAACTTGCAATTCACACTGTATATAGTCTATGAAAGCTTTAAAGCACAGGAAGGGTAGCATAGCACAGAATTTAGAGTTTCTTTCAAAGCCGAGTGAATTGCATAGCCGCACACAGCTGGTAAATGTACATCGAAGAAGCATCGAAACTTCATGCTAGAGAAGATGTTATTATTTACAGTTGTTAAGTCTTCTCGTACATAGTTATCAGAAGTGTGAAGCGATGTTGCACTAGCTCTTACCTTATTGTAAGCATTTGAACTGGGATTTCTAACACCATTGCTGCTATCCATGTAGGTTTTTACCTGGTTCTCACTGCCTATAGTCGATATCTCAGATGTGCAAGCTCCGCGTCGTTTTCCTAAATACTTTTCTGGCTTGAGTAAACTAAAACATTCGAAGATAAATTGATTATTCGTTTCCTCTACTTACAGTTAGGAATCGTGATTAATCGTTGCCGCGTTACCTGGGATATTGTGGTCCGAATTGCGTGTAACAGCAATTGTGTAGGCAGCCACGGGAAAAAGGATTGTAGCCTCCATTAAATTTGCCCGTTACCTGTTCGTTCGTCGTACGTCCTCTGGAAACAAGTATTACGTGGAAACCGGTCAGCCCAAAGATTGGAATGAATAAGAGCATAACCACTCCCATAAGTACAAATCTATGTTACGTGTAAGGATCATAAGATGCTAGAATGCACGAACGCAGTCGTGTACCGGTCGATTAACGAAGCAGATAAGGATACGCGACAATAGTGTCTACTTCGCCCAGTTGTTGTTTCCTCTCTAATACGAAATGCAGGCAGAGTCCGAATATACTGAGCATGTGAAAACTGAGCGATAACAGAAAGAAAAAAAAGAATCTGTAGTTCCTCCTGCCGATGCAGTTGTTCAACCATGGGCAATGATGATCGAACGTCTACAAAATATAAGATTCGATAAATTATCCGTTATAACATAAATCCTCGTATTTTTTACGAACCTCGATACACTGGTTGCAAACGCTGCAATGAGAGCAACGGGGAGGCCTGTAGAACTTGCAGGTGGGGCACCATTTCATGCGTACCGTGATACCATTGATTTCTACACTTTTGTATAACGGCGCGCTAAATTCGTCCTCTTTATCTTCGTCAGGAGATGCTACGAAAGAAAATCGTACGCGTTAACAAATCGAACGTTCTCGGTAAAATTTGTTCGCAACATTCGTTCCCTGCAAAAGGCATAGCGTGGTCGTAAATGTAAGTAGACGTTGTTCGAACGTCTTTTCTTTTTCACAAAATATTTATAGACAACTACAAACGAATGGAAAAGATACGATTACGACAAAGAAAGCGGATTACTTTCGATCGGGCTTTCGGTACCTCGGCGCTAAAGAAATTCGAGTTACACAGGTCCGATCGTATTATATACCTAATCCGATGGATTTGCTCCGTAACATGCCTTAAGCCGGAGCGAACTTCCGACCGCGCTACATCCTATGGAGCAAAAGTACCTTTTGGTATAACACCAGGGTCCATGAAGGTGGCTAGCGTGAAATTGGCCAGAACAAGGAAGGTGATGACTCCCTGAAGAGCAGGCACCCATGTTCCCCATCGGAACACATAATACTGGCATCTGTAAAACCGAAGTTTCAATGACAAGGGGAAGAGCCGCGTGTGTCAACACGGACCACGGAGAAATCTGTCGGACGAATACAGGATGGCAAACCGTTGCGGCCTCTTACGAGAGGAGGACGGACGTGTGGTGCGAGATGCAAGGTGCGAGCGACTTACGGGAAACAGAAGAATAATGTGGTGGTGCCGAGTAGAACTGTCCAGGCGCAAGTAGCTGGTAGAAACTTCGCCCTCGCGTCGCATATCGGCATTCTGCACGCTCCACTTTGTGCTCGACAATTAACGAATTATTAATGGGTGAGATTTCTGCTAGCAGAAAACATGGCTGCGTCCATCGGTGCTGCTTATTTGCGAGTCCCGCGGCCCGTAGTTAGCACAGACTTCCATTCTCGACGCGCTCGCACATCCGTAGCATCTTGATAATCGGTCTACGTCTATTAAGCGCGCGTCACTCCGGCAAAAACATCCGTAACGTGATTAATGTTTAAACGCTTCGGCACGTACGATCCGCGAACACACTACCTTGCTGACATACATATATATGTATACATAACGTATACGTCTGTCTCTCTTTCCGTCCTTTTCCCTCTCGCTGCTTGGAAGATGTCGGTATATAATTGTGCACGATGGCTAGCCGAGCCCCCCTCCAACGCAGGCGTTCCGCAAACCTATCCAACGTGACCATGCTACAGGCCACAGAGCACGGAGCAGTCTTTCTAAAAAGACCAATTCCTGTCCGAATCTTTCATGTTCGTCGCACCGAAATTTTAAATATAAATGGGTACACACTCACGTTATCCTCGCTATTTCAAATTGATATTTCCATTTCTTTTCCTCGACTATTGAACGAAGGAGAATGCGGACTCCGCAGGCGAGAAATTGGAAACGTTGGAAAGCGCGGTAATATTCAAATACGAGATGTCCTCTCCTACGAGGCTACGAATGTTCTTACACGTTTAAATGTTGTATGTATTTTGTGCGAATGTTCAGAAGTTTAAACAGCAAAACACGAATATTATCTTAAATTGTTGCCTGTAATTCGTATACCGATAATTTCTAATGTAAGTCAAATTAAATGTAGTTCTAAACCTGTCTTCATGGCGTACGAGGGTGTACCGAGTACCGAATGGATAAAAGACTAGAGGGATGGCACAGGGCTGAGAGGAGATCCCATCTTTTCATAATTTGATTAGCTGACATTGTCGTCTCGACCAATAAGTAGCAAAACTATATATGTGTACCTAAATAATAACCAATCGGACTCCTCTTCCCCCGTGCCGTCACGCTGGTCTTTTTTCCAGCAACTACTCTATCGGTAGATACTTAAAAACTTGTGTACGCATGCGCACTCGGGAAGTGCCGGGGTTTCGCCTCTATACAACGTCACTGTCTTTTAGGAAACGTTGACATTTTTTTCTCCGAAAATCGTTCTATGCGATACTCGCGAAGCTGTGCGAATTTAAAAATTCACGAACGCGTTTACCAACCGCCAGTCAATTCTCCTAGGAAAAACTTCTTTACCAAGCCTCCCTGTCCGGACGTTTTGAAATATTTGAATTTTTCGCGCGCTGATCGCGAAACGTTCGGTTGGTGGATACGCTTCTCCGACTGTTCCCGATCCCGATTCCTGTAGCTTTCGAAAACGTTGAGAAATGTCACCCGTTCAAGAAGGAGCAACGTATGCTGTTGAATCTTTATGATATTTTCTACAGAAAGATAGTTCGTTTCGAACGAAATCGTCACAACTATTTCCATTCCGTAAAAAGGATGTACGACGAACGTTGACGCAGGCGTGTATTTAAATAAATAGTCTTTGGAGGTTAATAAATTTCATGAAATTCTTTACGATTCTTAGAAAGGTATCCGAGTCATTATTTACTGTTGTTTAAGTAAACTATCCGTTGTTCTTACGTTAATTACAGGTAAACTGCGGATTTCGTGTAAAAGTTGAGAAAAGATTCGTGACGCGATGACATCCACGGTATCACTCTCCATGTCCATGTAAATTCTGGAAGAAACATTTGTGGTTGTGGTCTTGGGTCAAACAAAAGTTTACATAACGAAGCTCGTCGGCACGACTTTGCTTTTTATCCGCGAATGGACGACGCGGGTGGTGAAGCGTCCACGATCCCGAAGAACGCGTTACAAGTTACGGGTCGAGTCGAAGCCGAAGCCGTGAAATTAACCAGCCGGGGCCCGATCCCGATGCCACGAAACGTTGCCCAGATTCGCCCGTTTCTCGAAATATGAACCGTCAAGGAATGCTTTGTCGATTCGAGATAATTTGTGTATCGATGAGATTCTTCCCTCGAGTTCTCGCGACTCGTTAACTCGTTGGCCTCCTGCCATACTTCCTAATATAGTGCGCCCGCGGCGCCCTTCCATCGTTGCTTTTTTACTTGGCATTAGAAAATTTGAGCTCACGTAGTGCAACGATGCGCATGATTCATCGGTAACATCGAAAGACCATAAATCTATAATATTACAGAAATAGTACTATGAATTGTTTGGAGTAGGATTTCTGATAGAATCATTTTCCACAGAGAATGCCCGAAACATTTATTGTTCCCGACGACGCACAGTAACTGCTTGATAAATCGTTGGAGTCCTGTTCTAGACCCTTGATAGAATATTAGCCGCTGATGGGTCGCCGCATTTACCCGTCTATTCGAAGTAAGACGGTATTAAACGATATCTCGTTAATCTCTTCAAGGTGGGCGCGTGCAAATATCTAGTCCGATGGTTGTGAATCTAAATTATTCTTTATATTTCAAGTCGTATTCATCTGTACGAGATACGGTAATGGCTCTACGACTGCAATCAACTCGGAAAATACGGATTACAGTTATCGAGTCGGAAAAATGTTTGTCCCGCGGCCCGATTGGCCGTCGACCCGCTGTCGTCCGACGCCCAGCCAATCGACGAGTAGCAGCCAGCAGGGTGGGGACGAGGAATTGCAGTTTATAGAGTCAAGAAAATGACTACATTCAACCGAAAGCAATAATCATCTCTATTCCTAGGAAATTCGTTCTTGAAGAGGTTAATGTTCTAACGCGAAGCATAATGATGCGGACAATAATAAGAATCATTTATTTATAGAGCGGAATATATGAACGAATGGCGAAACTCCGAGAGATTCTTTGGTCCAACATCAGACAGCATCCGCATGCCTCTCTAACGAGTCGTCTTCTGACTCTGGCTCTTGCCAACGGACCGGTGATTTTCAGCGCTTGGCACCAAAGCGTAATTGCCTTTGCACGCTAGATCCGTCGTTGTCGCTTCTTCGTCCGAAGCGTATATAGCGGACGAAGGAGGAGCCAACGACGATGAGAAGGAGGATACGCTGGCACCGAAAATATTTCTAACGAGACAAATTCACTTACAACTTATCCGTTGACCGTTTTTCACACGCGCCGTCGCGCCACACCGCACCGCAACGCAACGCAACACACCGTACCGCGCCGCTTCGAAACCGCGGATCGCCTGAATGAAAACCGAACGGTCTACACCGCCCAGGATCTTGACACTCGAAACGAAAATCTTGTACCGACCCGCTTATGATTGATTACTCTACTCATTATTTCTAGACCGGGTGTGGCAGTCTAGAGAAACTTAGCTAATAATATGCGATGACACCTAGCAGTCGATGCGGAGTTAATCGTGAAGTAGTTGGATCTTTCGAATCAACGAATTCGAAATTCAATTCTTTGTTAAATTGCGTTCGGTCGGATAATTCTTACGTTGATGCCTCGTGAAAGGAGCATCTGTCTCTAAAAAATTATAATAGTAACTCGTGACAGCATGCGAGATAAATAGCCTGCTGTCCGTCAGTCGCTTCGCCGTGAAAATGTAATTGATGCGTAGGTGACGCTGGCTTGGACAATCTTGAGCTGTTCACGGTGCAACGAGAAACAATTATTGTCGATCGTACATATATAAATTCCTTAGTTAAGGTACCGGCCAAGCTAAACGTCAATGTGGAAACAGACATCCGCCATATAAAGTCGGCGTTGTTGAACGAATATGTCCGGGTAACGATTAAACATGGCGCTGCTTATTTGTACTCGAGTTTCCTGGCACCACTGAGAATAGCGAACCAGTCGCGAATCGCGAACAGATAATTCCCACTGTCTGGAGAACCGCGTGGCCCGTTGATGAATCGTTCGGAAAGAGACCGAGGACTCGTTATATTTTTACCGGACCCCGTCGCGGGGGTCTGGCCAGGTGGAACGCTTGTTGTAATACTTTGCGAATCCTGGTGGGCGGACGGATCCAAGAACGGCGACGGAGCTGAAAATTCCGCGTAGATTCGCGTTGTTATCGCGCTACAATTTATAACCATTTGCGTCTCGCGGGCGGATGGATTTACACGCAGGCCTCCCGAGCGAAACTTCCATGGGACAGGATCGACGTCCATCAAAAGTCGACTTCCGTTCCTCCCCGGATCGAAAGTCTAAGCGGTTGCTTTATAACTGGTTTCATCTTTTAATCGCGAGCGTTCAATAGAAAATTGCTTGCCAGAAAATTCGTTGAATTAGTTGCCGAGTTTGTTACGCAAACGCAGATTCTATTCGGAAGATACGGTACAACGTTGACAACTTTTTAAACATATGTAATGCAGATGTAAAAATGATGCAGATAAAAAAATGTTTGGAAGAAAATTAATTAGTTTCTAGTCGGACAAAAAATGCAAATTTGTTCATGAAAAATGAAGGTGATCCACAGTTTTTTTAAATCGTTCTACATATTTTTTGCTTATGTTAAAACGAGTTCGATGACCTAGTATACTATGACCTTGGCATGACCTTAAACCCGGAAATGCGTTGTTTGTCCTAACAGTTGTTGCAACAGCATAATAATAATATTCGCTGCGGTGAAAACGTCTAGACATCCTGTTCGATGCGTCGATGACGTTTAGTACAATGTCGCGACTTAGAGGCTACAGTATCAGAATTGAATTATCGTTGGTCCGATCGAACACGGCTTCGATCGCCGCGACATCCTTTCGTTTGACCGAGCGCCGTCTGCCAGAAACCTGCCAGGCCAACTTTTCCGAACTTAACGAATTTATGAATGAACGCGATTTGCATCGAATCACGGTTCTCCGCGTTTGATTCATGCCTAATATTAAACACTCGGAGGCACGCGGGTTGGTCGATCGCGGAATTAAGAGATAACCCGCCCGCGACTCGCTTCTAATTTCGATACTGCGAGGGGCGTCGTGCTAGAATGTCGGAAATAAATTTCAAACGGCTGTCGTTTATCGGGCACACCAACAAAGTAAGCCGCTGCACTTTATCAAATCCGGGACACCAACACCTCTCGTTACACCGAATTTAAACAAGCAGTTTCGGTCGGCGAAACGCTTCGTCGATGTTTCAGGGTAAGAAGAGTCCGATCAAGACCGACGAGCGGTTCGAATAGCCGAGATCCAAACGAGTCCATTGACGTCGTAGATTATACGGTGGCTCGTATAAATGTTCGCAAAAATGACATGGAAATTATTTATTTTCATTAGACACCGTATAGAAACGACAAAGTCAACGAGATTACGCGAAATAGCGTGGGTTTCGTAGCAAGATTCTGAATAGAGGTTGCGTCACCAATTTGTCAAAGACACCAGCGGATTGCTGATTAGCACGGCCAATTGAATAGAACGTACATAGCACGTAGAAATTCGAGCGTAATCGCGCTCGCCGCGCTAAGCGTTTTCGATGGAATTCCAAAGCGAAGTCTGGATCGAACGATACCGCGATTTATGCACCAAGGGTGCTGCGAGCGATCACCAAAGAGGTCTCGATGCGATCACGCCCGCGATGATTTAGCGCCGGCCTTCCGACTTCGCGGGGGGACCCACCACTTATAACATATTTCATTTTTCGTCGGGCCGCTCTATTTTTGCGACCACCGGTTTTCTAGCTGGTTTACCAGACGCGGACGGTGTCTTTATACCGGGACGGAAACGCCGCGGCACCGTCAGGTATCCGTCGTCCGTCGTCCGTCGTGCGAGACAACTATCGCCATGGTAAGCCAGCAGAATCCACCGAGTGCAACGGACGTTAACGTTCATCGGCATTTTTCTTTTACTCGACTGTGCTGTTCAGGAAATTCACGTTTTTCGCGCAATACCGCTCGTAATTTAATTCAATTCAGCGATCATCTAGACTTTCGACATCGCGCACTAGAAATCATTTCTTACAATTAGTCTTATTTTGCTGTAAGGTGAAATACTTTTATTTTGCTCGTTAGAACTTATGTAATCGTCGCTCCGTTGCACCGAAAAGACTAATGCATACCATTAGATTTTTCTACTTCGTCTATTATTAACAGTTATTATATGTATGCATACATTTTGAACGCCGCGTGAATTTTGTGCACTTCGAGCAGGCTTCGTTTACTCGGTTCGTTCGTAGAACAATTGTTACAATCCATAATAGTTGATTTCAACGGTAATAAATTGATGTTCCGTTGATTCGATGATGATTGGCGTTGCTCCTGGCATGGCCATAAGTATGTTTAATGTCTGGTGTTGTACAAGAAAAGTAGTGCGATCGAACAACTGTCCGCAGGAGGAAGACGACCAGAAGATGGCCGTGTTGCGGAAAGCGTTCCAGATGTTCGACACGACGAAGAGCGGCTTCATCGACACGCTGAAGATCTCGACGATCTTGAACACGATGGGTCAGCTGTTCGACGACGCCGAGCTGAACTCGCTGATCGCGGAGAACGACCCCGACGGGGTCGGCAAAGTGAACTTCGACGGGTTCTGCAAGATCGCCGGCCGATTTCTCGAGGAGGAGGATGCGGAGGCCATGCAGGAGGAGCTGAAAGAAGCCTTCCGTTTGTACGACCGTGAGGGAAACGGATATATCACAACGGCCACGCTGAAGGAAATCCTCGCTGCTCTCGACGATAAGTTGACCAACGCCGATCTGGACGGTATCATTGCTGAGATCGATACCGACGGGTCTGGCACCGTGGACTTTGACGGTGCGTATAGTGTATAGCATAATATAGTATAGTATAGTTCGACCGCCCATTTTCCACAGTATTTGCCGAACCTCTCTCCCGGAACACTTTTTCTCACAGAGCTCGGATCTTTTTTGTAGAATTTATGGAGATGATGACGGGAGAATGATGACCGCCGCTTCGAGGCGAGTGACAAACCGTTGTCGAGGAGGACACGGTTCGAACGTTGTTATGATATTTTTGCGAACAACGGCTGGCACGGAGTTCGTTTAATCAAACGATCAGTTTCGAACGCTTCGACTCCCTGGATCACCGTAGAACTACTCGAAATTCATGCAGATTGTAAAAGTGAATGCATTTGTTAACTTCTAACTCTACCACATATTCTAGACACTAGCTTGTATTTAGTTATTTCGTTCTATTCGAGGGTTTTTAACTGGCCCTGGCTTCTCCGTTTTCCCCGAAGTATTATTAAGTTATTGACGCGATTAGAACATTAATTGTTAGAACGTTCGTTTACAATTGTTATTTGAAAGTCTCGTTTACGTAAGTACATGTATTATTGTACTATGTACTATAAATAAATCTTGACTGTACGACTTTACTCCTCAAAATTCTACGTTATACGATCGGACAGTTGGATAAAGCAAATACATGAAAGTATGCGGAGCGCGTAGAACGCAGTTGTTGTTCGATGAGGATGCGAGATGGAGAGAATGAGAGGATGAATGGCGCTGGCGGATGGTTTTCGGCATGAATGTTGCACAAGAAACGTTTGCTCATCGAAGCAATTTATTCATTGTAAATGCTACATCAATAAACCGTTGTGTTTTGCCTTGACGTTACGCGACACCGTTTACCCGGGAGCTGTTAGCTCCGCGGTAGTCAGCGACGTTTACTGCACGATGTCGTTGGTAGGCTGGCCCTCGTGGTAGACGAAGACTTCCTTCACGAAGATATTAGGGACGCTGAGAGCGCTAACGCCGAGGGGTCGGTCAAGGGGGAAGCCGAGGGGCTTGCCATCGAGGGAGATCGCACCGCCGATGATCTCAGAGATCGGCTGGTTCTGATAATGTTCGTGTACGGTATGATCCTGGACTGTATGCTGCTGAGCGTGGATGCCCTGGAACCCACCGGCGTGGAGTTGTCCGCTGGCTACGTTTCCAACGATTCCGCCGATGAACTGACTCTGCCAACCACCCTGAGCCGACTGCGTGTTGTACGCACCGGGATTGTTCTGATGTCCCTGAGATCTCATTTGCAACTGGCCTGCACCCTGGACATCGTATATACCCGAGATCACACCACCTTGTTGTTGGACGTCTTGTTGCATTCCCTGGAGACCTTGTACAGCTTGTATACCGTGCACGCCTTGTTGCACACCTTGGAATCCTTGCTGCACGCCCTGGGCTCCTTGTTGTTGCGCGCCCTGGAATCCGTGCTGCGCGCCCTGGAATCCGTGCTGCGCGCCCTGGAATCCGTGCTGCGCGCCCTGGACACCCTGTACACCTTGTACTCCTTGCACATGCTGGGACAATGGGACATGGTGTTGGATGTTTTGGCCGGCCGGTCCGCCGTATGTCTTAGTCAGACCTCCTTGCTGAATCGGGGTGTAGCCGGATTGCAGGGTCTGGTAAGGAAGTCCCTGATATACCGTGATCGGGATTTGTTGTCCCTGTTGCATCTGGTTGTTTTGCTGTCCCTGTTGCATCTGGTTGTTTTGCTGTCCCTGTTGCATCTGGTTGTTTTGCTGTCCCTGATGCATCTGGTTGTGGTGCTGTCTCAATTGCTGTGCCAAGGATTGGCCGCCATACGTTTTCGAAAGAGCATACTGGATGTACGATTGAGGGCTGACCCAGTTCTCAGGGATGACCTCTACGTTCTGTTGGATGCCGGACACGTAGGGTAGTTGGCTCTGTTGCTGTCTCAGCTGCTGGTATTGCTCGGTGTTGACGATCTGGTGCTGCTGGTTCTGGTAGACCAAACTGTCCTCCGGGATCACGGGACCGTAGGGGACGTTCAATGGGCCTGGAGCGGAGATGACGACCAGTAACTGAAGAGGGTAGCCTTCGGGATGTCCCTTAGGAAGAGACAGTCTAGCGGGGAAGCTGAAGATCTGGTGGGGCTGTAAACGTAAATGCCATTTTTATTTAGTTTCTGTTTTACTTTCGCTAACTCCCTGTTCCGCTTAACAGGTGAAACAGACGAAGCGCGCGCTACCTTGGTGATGAAGAATGGTCCCTGGGAGCTGATGCCACTCTGGACACCCTGTTTGATTTCCTGAACCGACGGCCAGTCGAAGCTTAAGCCTGGAGCCTGCTGGGAGTTCCTGTGGATCGCGTTCTGGCCCTGTTCGACTGTAAATCGAATGCGAAATATAGGTAAATTGTTCAAACAGCCTGAATTAGAGAAGCCAACCGATTCATCGAAGAAGGACTTACGATCGTGGATGAACTGGTCAAGTTGAACGAAAGACTGTCTGGCCTCTGAGATGCTGATTGGCTGCTTCTGATGGTCGTGTTTAGGTCCAAGGAACACGCGGACGACGGAGTTGGGAACTGCTTGCTCGCTGTACACGTTGATCTGATACTGGTATGGCTTGTGGTCCAATCGTTTCAACTGAGCGAGGATCTGCTGTTGAGCTTGATGTTGCTGGCTGAGTGAGGGAACGGCGTTGCTCAGGTCGACAAAGTAGTCGTTGAACAAAGTAACGAGCTGGCTGATGTCTACGCTTTGGATGGTGACACCGGGGAGAATAAGATCGTTCCACTGGTAAGCAGGCAGGGATTCCTGGTACGTGTTGTAAAGCCTCATGATCTTTTTGTAAAGCTTGTAGAAGACCGGGTCGTGAACAGCGGTCTGACCGAGCTCGAGAACCGATGGTGTTTCTCCAATATTGTTGACATGGGGTACGTTACCCAGGAGCTTGCGGGCTGCGGCCTGGAGGCTTCCATAGAATCTGTTCCGGATGAAAAAAGTAAAAAATAGAATTCAAATCGGCATTTTTGCTGCGCATTACAGGAGGACTCTTAAAAGTATAATCGTCAGAATCGAGGAAGAGTTTTCTACCTTGGGTTAACGCTCTTGCCGCCACCTTCGATCAGGCTACCAAGAATGTTGACACCTTGTGGTTGGTAAAGAGACAAGAAAATGCCCTGGGGTGTGATCACGTGACCAGACTCGATGGCGTCCATCAATCTTTGCTCCAAAATACCGACATGCTGGATGAACTTGTGTTTCTGTGGTTGAAGTTGGACGTTCTCCGGGCGGCTTGGGAATTCGAGACCGTTCAAAGTGCGGAGGTGCGGGTGGTACAGAGAGTTGACAGAGTTGTAGTTGATCTCCTGGGTCGGGCTAAGTCCGTTGGTCAGACGGTTCAGTTCGTAGTGGGCCAAAAGTTGTTGGTGGAGGAACAGGTATTTCGCTCCGTGGCCGACGATGTTGTGTTGGTCCTGTCCTGCATGGTGCAAGTATTTGCCTACGATTTGTTGCTGGTACTGTTGCTGAGTCAGGGGCTGTTGTTGATGTTGTTGCTGTTGTTCTTGGTCCTCCTGTTTAAGAAACGAATAGCGTTTATATCGATCGATACGTCGCGACGGTACATAAAAAAAACAGAGCGCGTTCGATGTTTCCTCTTACTTCTCCCAAGATGAAGCTAACGAGATTGAGGTAACCGTAGTAGGAAGCGAGACCGACGTCTTGAGTATAGTAGGCGAGTTTCTGTTCGTCCTGGTCCAGGAGAGCAGAGTAGTTCACTGGGATCAGATTGATGTTTTGTTGCTGATGGCCTTGTCCAATGTTATGTTGCTGATGGCCTTGTCCAATGTTTTGTTGCTGATGGCCTTGTCCAATGTTTTGATGGTGAGGGCCATGTCCAATATTTTGGATCGCGATGTCTTGAGCTTCCTGAATGATTCTGGAGTCCAAGTGCAATTGGGGCGAGATTTCGTACAATGGCGGCAGAATGATGCCCTGGGTGTCCGGACGCATTAATACAGCGCCGACGAAAGCCTGTTACAAAAAAGAGACGAACCGTTTACAGATCCAGAATACTCGTCCAGAATTACTACTACAGCGGCTGGCTTTTTAATACCTTGACGAATTGTCCTTCGTTGACGTTCGCACGAGCCCATGCAGCAGTCTGCAAGAACGTTTGGTAGTTCTTGGCGCCCATCAGAATTTTGTACAGAAGGGACAGTTCTTTGCGGAACTGGCTGTTCGAGCTGGTGGAGACGGTGCCCTTTGGTTGAACCAAACCAGCATTGACCACGCCAGCATAGTATTTCACGATGATCGGGTTGTGGTAATGGTGTGCGTTGTTAACGATGTCATAGTTGTTGCCGAGTTCTTGAAGATGTTCGTTCGTAATTTCCTGGCCGATGTTTTGCAGGAGGTGGATCACATCTTGCTGCTTGGTGAGGAGATCCTGGTCAGCTGAAAGGATCGAGAGACTGTGCGTGAAACACCAGCAAGTAACGAGTGCTAGCCAATCCGAAGCAAATCACTTGTTTCTTATAATTTAGATTTCGATTCTCAATCGCTATTAACGATCTCCTTCGACTCGAGCCTATGTCCACTAAGTATTGTAATTTTGTAGTTGTGATTCTACAGCTAAAGACTAGACTAATATGGCAGAATTTGCAAAACAATAAATCCATCCTGGTCAGGTATCTTCGGTGAATATTCCAAAGTACGAGAAAGGTAAAGAAATATCGATGAAAGCTACTTACCAGCTGGTTTGCTGCTGTGACAGGCACCAAGAGCCACGAAGGCCAACAGGACGACTAAGCACCTCATTGTATGTTTAATGATGTGCGATGCTAACTGACAGTTGGTCCAGGCTTTTATACCCAAATCCTATCGAGGAACGCGGTTATCAGCGACCTGTCGACCTACCTCCCTCAAGATTTCGCCGTCTACTCGCGATATCCCTAGCTATTTCGGATGTGTCCGACTCAAAGAATCGAAGGTTAACCGATGATACGCATCCATGGTAATTGTCTCTGGTACATCGGACTGGTCGCATCGGAAGTTCATTAATGGCAATCCACCTAAATTGTTCTGATTACTCAGGCACATATTAATAGCTACATGTATATTCGCTCTGGATTTACCACGTATATTAAGTATATTTCATTTCCTTCTTCAGAAATCTCGGAAGCTTCACCTAATCTCTTTGGATTAGTTTGCCGCTATTGGAAAATCCTGGGATCAGAGTATTGAGTCGAGCTAATGCAACGAATGTACGTATTAATTTATCATTTTGTAAATATTATGTACAGTAACTTAACGTATGCTCTTAACAAATTAGAAGAATTAAGAAATAAGATTCTATGCATTTATAACAAAAACAACTGGGTGCAATTTTAAACAGTTAAACGATACATTTCTATTTAAATTCTTGCAATTAATGCAAAGAATTTTTATTTTGCATAAAGTTACACAGTGTAATGATCATCATTTGAAATTGTAGTTATGCGGGTATAATTACTGGACTGCGGATCTTTATGCATTTGTGACAAAATTAAGTACATGAAATTCAAAGTTGTTGAAAATTTTTGAAAATTGAAGTTGTCAATCTGTGATTTCTCCTCTATTAAAATCATTAAGAGTAGAAATAACATTCAATTTGGTTTCTAAACTGGTGACAAAATTAAGTACATGAAATTCAAAATTTTTGAAAATTGAAGTTGTCAATCTGTGATTTCTCCTCTATTAAAATCATTAAGAGTAGAAATAACATTCAATTTGGTTTCTATTTCTTGCAATCGATGCAGACAATTTTTATTTTGCATAAAGATCCGCAGTCTAATAATTACATATACGCACCTGTCAAGGTAGACGTATTACTTTATTATTGAAGTACATATATAGAAAGTTAGTGTCTTATCCTATTTGTTATAGGATGGGTAAAGAAATAAAATAATATATATCACGCGTGTTTGGTATGGTATTTTTTTATTGTAAAATTGCATAGTAAATCGAAACGATCTAAAATTATTGGTAAATTTTCAATATTTTTAGCAGGGTCGCAAAGGTTGACTTCAAATGACGAGGGTCAGCAATATCTGTACGCGCGGGATAATGTGGAACGATAATGCAATGTCTTGATCTCTCAGGTGACTACGTGCGTAAAGGTTATCGCTTTGTTTACCACCTAAGTGGTACGAATATATTTTTGCATTCCTGGGGGTCGGGGTGGGAGAGAGTGGGAGAGGGCACACACAAATATCAGTATACATAGCTATATCGTACAAGCAATTTTTCTAATGTAATAAACAATTTCGAAGATAACGATAACACATTTTCGCTCATTTTTTAACCGGTAATTTCTCTTGCATAAAATTGCAAAGACTCTTTAAAGAGTTTTGCTTCCCGTGTTCCCTAACGATTCCACCTACCACTAGTTAATAAGAAAAAAAATGATTTTTCATACATTTCGAAAATTTGTTATCGGTATTTCATGAATAATGTTATTTCGTAAATTCTTGTTGCTAATGCAGAGTATTTTTTATACTTTTTCCAGTACAGATACAAACTGACATATCGCGTACTCAAATTAATTACAATTTCGAATGAAACAAACAAATCGCATGCAAACACGATAACGCACAAAAGCGTAAATATTCTGTAGCTGCCGATAATTCGGGGGCCGAATCTATCTAACTTTCCTGCCAATCATTCTTTTCGGTTTATCGTTACTATATAGATGTATATGGCATTATTATCTTGACGCAACAACACATTTCCTTTAGAGTGCAACGCTATTCACTTTAGTATAGTTATAGACACATAATTCATTGAAAAACTAGGTTTTCAGAAAACACGTACAAAAATAGAAAATTATTCCATTATCTGTTACAAGTGTATATATTATTGAAAAGTAAACACGATGATTTACTTACATACAAGCATAAGCAAAGCGGACGAAATTTTCAATAATTTCTTTACCTACTGTTGTTTGTCCTACGCTACTTTACTTGCGTAGCCCGAGTCCGAGGATATCCAAAAGCTCTATTATATATTACATAAATATGTATATGTAAATATTTGAAATTGATGTTCATAGGTTAATCTTGGAGAAGGAAATATTCGAGCGCTATCGATTTCCCCCGAATGCTTGCTATAGCAGGCAATTTAAATGTGGGCGCTGTGGATTCACGAGATTCGTTCCACGAATAGAATGATTTTCCATTCTGCCGAGGTGCGAATTGCTCCTTTTCTCAAACCCACTTTAACTACGAGTATAATACGCGTAGATCCCCCGGATACGCCTCGTACACGCTGGGGTGACTCTTTCGGTCTCTTTCCTTCTCTGCAGAAAATCTCTCTCCTCCTCTTCTCCAGCGCACGTGTATACATATATGTTTTCCTATATGTGTACACTGTCATTCGGAGGAGAGAACGTAACCTTGAAAAGCCCACCCTCGGAGCGCAAGTTCAATCGGAGCGGCCGAACCAACGCTTTTTATCCGGTGACACGAATGGGAGAGAGAAATCGCAACGAAAGCGACCGATCTTTTCGATCATAATCGGTGATAAGATGTCGACGTAGGTGACCGGGAAATAGTACAGAGAGGTGACGTCTAGAAGCTGGTGCTAAATAGAGGGTAAGCCGTGGATTTTTAGGTTAGGCCAGAGACACGGAAATTTTTCGGAAAGCTCGGAAGCGGCGAAGATGTCCCTTCGAATTTGAACGGTGAACGACGCTGTTGCGAGCGAGAGAGAGAAGTATTTTACGAGAGACAGCATGGTTCAACGGTCGGTCGCGCCCAAGCGCAACGTTAGAATTTTGTTGATCGGTGACCGCGGGGTCGGTAAGACTTCCCTAATTTTATCGTTGGTCAGCGAAGAGTATGCCGAGGATGTGCCTTGCAAGGCAGAGGAAATCACGATACCGGCGGATGTTACGCCTGAACAAGTGCCCACGCACATTGTTGATTACTCAGGCTAGTATCTAGAATGTTATTGTATCTACGTACCACCAAAGGACAGCGTTGAACTTAAACCGATAATCTTAACCATTTCGGCTGCTTTAATTATTTTGTTCCAGCTAGTTCTTGCTTATCTCAATTTTTGTCGATCTTCGAACCGCTAAATGGTTCTTATAAGCATTATCGATTACACGGTTCTCGCTGTCGACGCTGTCGGTTCACGAAAGCCTCGATCTTTAATTGTCGGTTACGCTTACAGCAGCGGAGCAGACCGAGGATCAGTTGGCGGACGAGATTCAAAAGGCACACGTAATTTGCGTTGTATATTCTGTAGTGGACGAGGATACATTGGATAGAACCGCCACTTACTGGTTACCAATGATCAGGAGGTGTTCCACTAATAATCGTTGTCCGATCGTCCTTGTGGGAAACAAGATAGACCTGGTTGATTATTCTACTATCGAGGTTCATAGAGAGAACTATACTCGTAAATGTTGTACCAGGTATCTTTAGATGCTGG
The DNA here is from genome assembly GCA_028454225.1 of Lasioglossum leucozonium. Lineage (NCBI taxonomy): Eukaryota > Metazoa > Arthropoda > Insecta > Hymenoptera > Halictidae > Lasioglossum > Lasioglossum leucozonium. Next base: position 11,952,565 of record CM052207.1, read on the forward strand.
ATGCTAATTACTGTTCTTCATTTATAGGCTGTATATCCTATTATGAAAGAATTTACAGAGATTGAGAGTTGTATCGAGGTAATATTATCGCATACCTGAACTTTGGTGCTGGACTGGCTTTGAGATTACGATCTTTATTGAACAAATTATTGCCCGAACAAGCATCTAACTTATACTGTTTTTTTTTTCAGTGTTCTGCTAAAACCTTGCAAAATGTATCGGAAACTTTTTATTATGCGCAAAGAGCCGTTTTACATCCTACCACCCCATTGTACAATTATGATACCCAAGAGGTAAAATTTGATATGAATTTTTATAAGTTTTAGTATACGATCTGCCGAATAACTCATTAAGTCGATATGCAATGTTTAGCTCACGGAAGAATGTAAAACTGCTCTCCAAAGAATTTTTAAAGTACGTATACATGTATATGAAATGTGATTGTTTAATAACTTGTTCACCGTTTATTACACGCTTATATTTATTATCAAAAAATTTCAGATATGCGACTTGGATAACGACGGTCTATTAAACGATATGGAGCTGAATGCATTTCAACAATGGTGCTTCAACACTCCATTGCAGCCACAGGTTCTGGAAGATGTGAAAGCTGTGTTATCAAAAAATATTCAAGACGGTATCTGCAACGGATGCGTTACGATGAAAGGTACTCTCTTGCTGCAACGTTAAGAAAATCAATAAGATGAAAAATGTTTCTTCCGCATACAGGTTTCATGTATCTCCAGTGTTTGTTCATACAACGCGGAAGAAACGAGACTACTTGGGCTGTACTAAGGAAATTCGGCTACGACAATGAGCTACAAATGTCGAAAGAATACGTACATCCACCGTTAGTAGCGAATTAACGAAGCAATCGACAAACAGCGTTTTATGTTATAATCTACTAATTTGTTTATACGTTGAACAGATTAAAAGTGCCTGCTGGATGCACAACCGAGTTGTCTCACAAGGGTCAAGAATTTTTAACGTTCTTGTTTTTTCAACACGACAGAGACCGGGACGGTGCTCTTTCACCATCAGAATTGGAATCGCTATTTTCAAGGTGCCTGACTCCACCGTGGGGTGACGAGTACAAATATACTGTCCCAACCAACGAAAAGGTTCATTTCATAATTTTTTTTACTCGTTCGAATAATCATTTACCGACGTTTTTGTAATTAATTCGTGGTCCTAACATCCGCAACAGGGATGGCTTACGTTTCAAGGCTACGTGTGTCAATGGGCTCTATTAACTCTTACCAATGTGCGCAAAGCATTAGAATATATGGCATACTTAGGTTACAACATGTACAATAACGAATGTCAGACAAACGCGGTTCTAATCACCCGCGAGAAGAAGCTGGATCTTGCGAAAAAACAGTCGAGCAGGAATGTGTACAGTTGTCACGTCATTGGCCCAAAGAGTAGCGGAAAAACGACATTATGCAGAACGTTTATTGATCCGAAGCTCGAGGTATGTACCGATGCACCTGTACGTTTATCAAGGACAAGTATGTTGAACTACCAATGCAATTGCAGAAATTATCCGACGAGGCGGTCCCATCGAATGCGCATGTAACAGTGAACACGGTTCACGTATACGGTCAAGAGAAGACAATAATCTTGCGGGATATAAATATAATGAATGTTCAGGATGCTTTAACTCCGGCACAAATTCAGTGCGATGTCGCAGCTCTCGTTTACGATGCTAGTAATCCGAAATCGTTCGAATACATCGCACGAGTTTATATTGTAAGCGTTTCCCAAACGATTCGCGTTAACGATTCAGCGATTCGGTTCTGTACGAAAAATGATTTCCTTGTTCCAGAAATATTTTGCAGATAGCAAGATACCTGTTCTTATCATAGCAAATAAGAGCGATCTTTCCGAAGTGAAACAAGAGTACTTGCTGCAGCCAGTAAGTTTTTGCAATAAGTACAAACTGATGCCACCGCAACCGTACAGCGTCTCCCGTACCGTACGACGTGAAATCTTCGTTAAGCTAGCAACAATGGCAGCTTTCCCGTAAGTTTCATCAACGTGAATTGGTAGATGTAATTTGTACGAGTACGTACTTGCTCCAAAATGATTATTCTATAAATCAATCAGTATTTATTTGGCATAATTCCGGGGAGAGATCAATTTCTTAAACGAGTCAAAGAATTATAATACGTTTGCATTTTGTAGTATTTAAGAAGAGTAATATCTATTCTTACGAAATTGAATGACTATTAGATACTAACAGAAATTTCATGTTTAGCCGATTTCAAGGAGCATGGGTATTATTTTACAGAGACAGGTTGGTCTGAATTTTTGACACACTGTAAACATTCGTAAGCTTGAGCAAATCGTGAATCACATACTTCGTTCTTTTTTTCTCCTTTTTTTGCTGTCATTCATATATCATTGCAAGTCTTGCAGATTAAATGTAGCAGGGAAATGTGTTAGGCGATTTGCTCAGAGATTAGACGTTGCTGCATGATTTGAAGACTATCTTTAACGGAGTCTTGAATCTTTTCAGTCCTTTGAGGCGTATGGTCCACATGTTGCTTGACAAATCCTCACCCACTCAATGGTGGAGTTCTTTTACAAGGTTTTTGTTCGTATTGTAAACTTCTGTTTGTTTCACGGCGTGCTCACGACTTACAATATAAATCGACCCGCGCGGCTATACATACATACCTACATATATTATTTTTTCTTGCATGAGCATGAAATCGCAATTGAACCTTGAAGTCTTGCCTTGTTACGTATGGTTCCCATACATATTTTTCAACATGATTTATGTTTTCGAATTTTGTGTGTAATTAAGATTTGACGAGATCAAATATCAATAGGATCTAGTCCGTAGGATAGCATTTTCTATCGGTGTTTCATTACATGGTGCTGTAATGCGTATACATACATACATGGTTTTTTTTATCTTTTATTTACTAAACATTTCGGTGAAATATTACATAATTGATACGATAAATAATTGTTGAAATTTCAGACATATAAATCAATTCGGACTCATGCAAGGGGATTCCATAGTTTGGTGGAAAGCTGGCCTTGGAATTGCTGTCGCCACTGTCGCGGGCTTCGTGGTGATGCGTGTATTAAACACAGAGAAAAGATAGTCTACCATATCCATTTTCTTGCACATTTAACTGCCTCCTTTAACCGAGTATAAAACCGTCTTTGAGAAACGCGTTAAGTTAATAAACTATGTTCTTAAATCATTCATTTTTTTATGTGTCTTGCGGAAGTCGACGTCGTTATTTACCTTTCGTGTTCTTTTTGTTCTCTCGTGCTGTTTGTATTTCTTCCGACCCGATCCCATTCGCATATAGCGAAAGGCTCCGTAAGCGTGATCGCGATGCATATTTCAAGAATTTCATTATCTCAAGAATACTTGCAACGATCTCCAGAGCGATGCATTCAATTCATAAATAAGAGACAAATTGTTTGCATATTAACAGACTTGTCGTATTGGTAGAACTTTTAGTCTTACATTTAATTGTTACGAACGATATTTCCCTTTGTAATGTCACCCGGCTCGGAAGGCAGAGCGAAACTTTCGGGAGCAGTGAAAGCTATTTTATTTTCGTTCTGATTGGCGTATCATTCGTCGCTGACTCGCAATTGGTTGCGTCACGCAATGCCAGAGATACTAAATAGATTTAATTTAAACTCGCAAAAATGAAATCAATGTGAAAACAGAATCTAAGTCGCGTCGTCTCCCTTTCGATCGTTTCACGTATTTGCATACGAAATATTATATTTTTAATACAATAGTCATTTATCATGGAACATCTCCAATATTCTGTCTCCCGATTAGATATTTCAGACCATCCACGTGACAATTGCGCAATTGTAATATTAAGTTTGAAACAGGCTCTTGCATCCGAAATTGACATACAAACGTGTATATGTATACATAGATGAACAAGGTTGACATAAATGAATTTCACATTACGTACATCAACATAAGAATCAATTTATTAACATATAGCATTGAAAGCAAATTGTTTCTCATTACATATGCTAAATTAGATTTTCATCCCAATGATTCTAATTGCATATTACTCGTACATAAAGGTGAATATAATAATTTAAAATTTTATTTTTTTTAATTTCACCTATCGATCGCCTGCTACCTGAGATTTATCTGGGAATAATTATTTACATTATATCTGAAACAGAGAAGAACGCATTACGTATTACTATCTATGTATATTAATATGAAAATTTTGGTAATAATTTGTTTCGATAAAGTTCCTTACTGTGAGTGGTTTTGCACTGGCGAAGAGCTTCGTTGAAACCTTCGCACAAAGAGAGGTCAGACTGGTTTTGAGCACACTCCAGGAACTGCTTGACTTCCCATGCACAGGCACCGGTTGCAGGTGCAGCAGTTGGTGCAGCAGTTGGTGCATTCTGCGCTGCCACAGGGGCTGCAGCAGTCTCGCTGGAGCCACCGCTGAAGAGCCCAGTCATGGCATGTCCAAGCGTGTGACCAACAGCGGATCCAATGGCTACACCTCCAGCAGTAGCGGCCATTTGTCCCATGAGGGACGGCTGCTGAGGTTGAGCTACCATTGGTGTTGATGGAGGAGCATGTGCCGGAGGATGAGCAACTGGGGCTGGCGCCGCTGCACGAGCGGGCCTAACGCTGCAGCGATACAAAAATTGGTCATTTATTAATTATTATATCAAACGTTATCGGAAAACCTTTAGCAAACAATCGATCGAGCACGTCACGTTGACCACCGTCGCGTAACACGAAATGACGTTAGACGTACGATTTATTACAAAAAATATAGATAGCTCGGTGATTAAAACCGAAGGCAAGATACTTACGTCCTCGGTGGAGGAGCAGATGCGCGTCCTCGTCGTGGCATTTTCTATAATTTTACAAACTTTGCTTCGTGTATCACTCGATGCGTTCCTTCCGTTGCAAGTTTCCTCAAAGACTGCTGCTAAATCTTTAACTGCTCCTTCGGTAGGTTACGCAACCATAGCTTCTACGCAGGCGCAAACGCAGACGGTATCACTAGAATTTTCCAGAAATAGATCGAACAATCAACGTTCCCGCAATTAAAGCACACTTCAGGCTGTTTGGAAATTGGTGGAAATTTCACTAGATAATGTTGCAATTAACATTAATGTTGCAATAACTTTACGGTTATGGACCTTATTCTTGTTTGTCTTTTAATGACGCAGTTGGCAGACATGTGACTTTCGACTTCTGCGATTTTTAAGTGAACAGCTTCTTTATGTAACGACAAAATTAATGATTTATACAAGCAGAATATGTATATATTTTAGAAATATTTTAAATACCTTGATGTAGAAACTTTATACCGATTTTAACTCTTCGATATTACGAGGATTTTGAATGGTATTGCACGATTTTAAGTATAATATTCTGTTTATAGGCATGCCCAGGTATATAAATAATTAATTTCTAGAATGATGTGTCTATTGTAACTTGTTCACGATTCGTGAATATATTATGTATATATTTAACGCGCGATGTTACAATTGGAAATACAGAGTTTTCATTATATTATGAAATATCGAATGATTATCTTGAAAATGTAATAAATATATGTATAAGGGATTATCATCATTGAATTAGTTACTAACCTATGTATAGCTTCTTCTAAGATTATCTCTTGTGTCATTGTGTAACGAACGATATTAAAAATATATGTTTATATTATTAGGTATTATTAGGTATTATTTAGTAAAGGAAAATTTTGAATGATACGATTTGCTTTATCACTTAAATAGAATGTATGTTAATTTCAATTGAGATCATTGTTCTTCCTAAAAGAAAATAAAATGTAAGATGGCGCTTCAGATTCAGATTTGTTTTTCCTCTTATAATCGGCAACGCCGATTATTTTTTTCCAGAAAAAGTACTTGATTCGCCATTGATTTGACATACATGTGTACATCGTCGGTTTTCTTTTCTTTCAATAACATATTTAAAGAATAAATTGCGCGCGTCGTGAGGTGGAGTGGTAGACGTCACCGACGAGATACTATTATAAATTGCTGCCAGTGCCAGCCCATGCCAGCCCCTGTGTTATTCAGCGACGCAGGCAAGTGGGTCCGACGGGTCCAAGACGTGTCAACTAATTTTGGTTGATTTCGATCGACGCGATAATAATTATTGATAAATTTATTATTTCTTGTCAACGAGCAAGAACTCGTACCGACCTTCATGCCGACAAACACTCGAAAGTAGGTAGTGGAACAATGTACAGAATAACAGATTTGCACGAATTAATTTATTGAACACAATACACTATTCTTACTCCGGTCAGAATATATCTTAGAGGGCGTAATCTGAAGTCTGTGGAGCTGATAATGTCGTCGATATAGGAGACCGAAACACCGTCGGAAAGGTAAGTCGCCACTGACAGTTACCCCTACGTGGTAAATACCGACCAAAACACAGATTCCTGCTATCCCTACACAATTCACCGAGCAGCAGTGCCATCTTTGTTAAATTGAGTTGTTGTGAAAAATAAGATAATATTATATAAATTACTCGAAATTAAACTCGAAAAGCGTATAATGGAATGAAACCATGTAAACAGTGGATGCTATGTAACTGACCAAATAGAACGACGACACTGCAATAAATCGATTGGTACATCATACAAAATCAAAGTTGTTTCATTTCTATCGTTTGTAATCACCCGCGAAACATTATCCCGCCAAAACGATCCCTTCCCGCTTTTATTTCGCCCTACATATTATGCTAACGTCGCATCGGCGCGGCGCGGCGGTCAGCGGCAGTACTTATTATTGCTGCTATACTATAGCATAGCGGTGGTAGACAGTCAGCTGACTAGTGGGAGAACCGGCTAACCGGTGGAGGGGATTATGCGACTCCTGGCGGAGAAGAACCTCGTCACGCCTGCATTATATTATAAACAAAGAGGCGTGACACCGATGCATCGGCACTGCCGACACCACCAACATCGGGAAATAAACGTGGATATTTTTTTCATCGAATCGGGGGCAAAAAATCGAATCGAAACGTAAACGCTTCTTCGTGGGATGACCATACTTTTGCTGGTGGATGAGTATCGACCGAGGATCGGCTTTGATCGTCTGGAGATCGACTTGGATCGTCCGTTTGACGGTGAGTGCGATTGTTTTTGTACGACACGCACGTGAGCTGACAAGTGTTTTTTCCGGTAGTCGATAAGAGGACAGAGGGTACGCGTGCAATGAATTTTGGGCGATCAAGATTTGCAAAACAGTCGAACGCTATGTTTATAAACAAAGCGTGAAATACCGTTCGTTAGAGAAGATGTTAACATTTAAATATCTCGGCGTGCCTCTGTTAGCTCCGTTTCAAAGCGGGTCTGTTCTGTCAGTGAAAACTGACGTAATATCGGATGGCGACGACGAAACATCGAGCGCGTGTCCCTGCGATGACGATACTCTGACAGTTCGGGACCGTTTGTCGATAGATCGCCGGATACTCGGAACGAAAGTGTTAAAGGAACCAGCGGAAAACCTGCAGCAGTTTTGTCCGGTGAAACGAGCAAATTCAAGACGCGCTGTATAGTGTGTTTACATTCGCAGGATTGAAGTCCAGCCGGTATTCATACATACATGTATAGGTTCAGCGAGTCCGACGTCGCGTCGCGTCGGATCAAACACGCAAACAAGACGTTCGTTCTCCAGCTCTTTGTCGATCGTTTCTTCGGCCGTTGAATTTGCACCGACCATCCCTTGCGTCGCAACCGCCCAAAATTATTCTTCCCGGTAACGCGGACGCGGCGTAGCGGATCTGAACCGCGGAATTGCGCACTTCTTTCATGGCGCCGTGCCAATTTCAAAGTTCAGCTACTCGAGATCGACACGCGCCGCACCGCCGCCTGGATCCGGGCACGCATCGCAATAAAAACGACTCGATCATTGAATATTTCGAATATTTCCGATATCGATCATTATTATACAGCAAAAGTGTTAAAACGTTGCTCGTTGACTCGAGATTTTTCATAATTTCTAGACACCGTAATTACAATACTTCTAGATTGGCTGATGTGAAATTCTAAAGTGTATCGTTCGCGTTGCGCGGTAATTTTGTCACAAGGTATCCGATACTCGCAAGTGACTCATTATTAATGATTCAGATATAGATCACAGTTCTGGGAGATAAGATACAATACCGATCCGAGAAACTCGACGAGTTTAGCTTCGGAATATGTATTCGAATTCAGCGTTCCCTCTTCCCTCTCTTTCCACAGGTAATGTTTTGCTAATGATGAATTTCCATGAATAGGTGTAAGAACCGAACGTGCGTTGAGACTTTCCGGTTATAAGTTGCAGTTTCTTAGGAAAAGAGGAAAAAAGGATTAGGAAAAGGATACACCGAGGAAACCGTCCTGACACATAGCGTTGTTCGATAAACAAATTTTTCTTGTGCATTATTTCGTTTATTTTCAATTGAGAAACTTTGAAATAAACAATGTACACACGTTCGACCGGGTGACTGATTTTAGGAGTTCCCATATTACTTCTGTGACGCGCGCGGTCATTCTTACGAAATCTATTCCTCGAACCCACAGAAGGGAAAAGCGCTCGTGAAACTTGACCTCGCGAGAGGTTATCGCGTAGGGCAAAGGGCCGGATCAGGGTGACCCTGATCCTAAAGCGTGCGACTCGTGTTAGACCGACTGTACCAGATTTTTCAAAAATTGAAAGAAATAAAATAACAACATTACTTGACAAATTTCCGATCGTTTCGCCGAGTTTAATAACGAATCGTCGAAAGCCGCGCGCAGATAAAGAAAAAACAAACGAGACGATTCGAACCGTTTCGTATCGGCCGCACTCATTGTTTAATTATCAGCAAAGCGATGAAAAAAAGTTGACGCTTAGTGCGCAGCAGTTCGGTATCGAAAGTCCCAGATGGAACGAAAACTTGAGTCACGAAGCAAACTCTTGAGACGTATTAGCCCGATACGGCTTATATTTTTTATCGTAAGCTTTCTGTAGACTTTGATGACAAGCGAGCCGAGCGGAGAATCTGCCTACACGTGCGGTAGTTGCGTACTCCTAACCCAGACACAATTGGTGTCATTTAATCTCTCGAATCGCAACAGTTTGAAAGAGCGTGCTTCCAGAAAAGGATCTGCAGTTTCAGTTCGGTTAGAAATTGTACACGTGTATAAGAATCTACCGAAAAAGAAATGTTAAAAATTTGATAGTACGATTATACGTACACGCGCGCGTATAGCGCCAGATCGTTGATGCGAAGACGTCTGTTTATGTAAATACACATTGGCACTGTACGGTGGCCGAAGCTTGCACGCGAGAGAGCCGAATCGAGGACGAAGACGTTCGAAATGAGGAAAAGTAACGGGGCGAATAACGGGTTGAATTTAACGCATCTTGCCGTTACGAGCTCGGGTTTGTCAGCCCAGTCGTTAGGTCACTGTAGATCGTGCAACAACTGTGACCGGCTCCACGTGGATAATTCTACCGTATTTCGATCACGGAAGACCTACTTCCGGTGTAGCACGACAACAATGAGTTCCGAAGTAACGACGACTAAAACCGAGTCGAATTGATCGGTAATTAGGAATACCGACTTGACCGACTACGAATCTTAGAAAAAATTAGGTCTAGTCATTCGAAGTTGCAACGCCGCGCCGGGAATACCGTTCTCACGTTACAGGAAAAGAGCGTCTTCTACGAATGATCTAACGTTATGCGATAACGTAATACATACTGTTGTTTCCGGATATTCGATATTCCCGATTACGTCAAAAAGGTAGAATAATCTACTTGGAGTTTTCCTCGATTCGCGTACTCGAGGAATATGTACCTCTTCGGAACCGATGAGATCAATGGAGCATAGGAGATGCAAATCTGACTCTGTAGATACGGATTTTACCGGTCAGGCAGGGACACTGCACCTACGATAACCGGTCAAGCGTGGTTCTTGTCTAGGATAAAATGGTACATACTCGGAACATAAGTACCAACCAACCATATCTAGCTATATCCAATAACGATAACTATCCTATACATATAAAGCGAGGCAAATACAGAGTCCAATTCGGTCCGCAGTATTTATCTATTCGCACTTTATCGATCGATATGCAAGAACCGGATGTTGATCATGAATCGATAAGAATCTTGCACGCGATCGATCGATCGATGTCTACGATTCGAAATTCGAAGGAACGAAAAAAGAAATGGAAACCGTAGGAAGCGATTCGCGGCTGGGAACGCGAACGCCGCGATCGCCGCGCTATTCAACTCGTAGAATCTTGACGGCGCAAGTCCAACGAACGACACGGTGGGAGAGCATCTCGGATACTTCGTGGGGGACGTCGCATAGTGGGAGATGTTGGTAGGAGCGGATTAAACGACAGGAAGCACGGGCGCCAGCGCGTATATACCGGCACTAATGGCGCGTTTCGGCAAACACGCGTTCCTAGCTGCGACGATCGTTCCGTTCACTCGCGGACCGAATTTCTGAACGTGTTCCGAGCACCGCGATGACTCCGTCTAATTTGAGAGTGTGCCGCCAGAGCACGCGATCGCTAGAAGGGCTTACATAAGTTTCGCGCGGTAACGACGATCGCCGTTAGTGAATCGCAATTCTGGTTTTCGTTTTTCTCCGTTTATTTTTTTCATCCCTCTCGTAATTTCCCGGGTCCATTCTTGGAAAACCGATCGGGCGACGGGTTTTTTTTAACGACATTCTATCGCAACGAAGCTCGACACTCTCTCGTTTCTTCCCACGAAAACGAATCAGAGTCGCCGGCTTCGGGCTTTCGCGCGGATTCGCCTGAACAACCATGACGCGAAACTTGAACAGTGTTCGCCGATAACCGCAGCCGCCGAATCCCACCGGGACGAGGATCGCTCCTAAATTTCGGACTTGGAAGTGTGTCGCGTACGAAATCCAACGTCGGTGACCCAGAAACCGTTCGCAGAGCGGTAACTTAATCATCGCAACGGACGAATCTCGTAACGGTGCCAAGAAAAAAAAACGATCCAGGGATCGAGGAATGCGAACGTTGTTCTTTCGACTCGGTGCGCGGCGCGGGCACGAGCACTATTGCGATCTAGAAACGTATACCGCGACACACCGGTGACGGTTACGGTTGCGGTTACGAAATTCGCGCCACGGAACTGGACCCTACCGTCCGAAGTGTTCGCGCGAAGCTCCACGGTACGAGAAACGTGCGTTTGCCATTCGAAATCGAAGAAGAAAGGGAAAAGAAACGGAAAAAATTGGAATGCGGCGCGTGGACATATCCGATGGACCAACCGATCCATGGTGTTCCGTTTCTATAGATCGCGTGGTCCGTGGCTGAAGGCAGAAGACTCGTCGCTGATCTCGCGAGTCCTGTCTATAAAGCTGGTGGTTCGGGACCGCCGTGGAGTTGACGCACTGGCCGCGATCGTTGCGAGATAAACTCGTGTTTTTTGGAACGCACGCGGCCGTGTCCGTAACTCGGAATTCTCGTTGATTTCGGACGGGTCTAGTAATTAGACGAGAAACTCGCGTCGCGTCGGTGGTGCGGTGAGTTAAACAGGAATTTATAGTGAAGTGACCGAAACACGCGGTGAAGATGGAGGATGCAGAGACAAGATTCGCGCCGGGATTCAGCGTGTCCATGCTCGTGCTCGCGAGCACGTTATTCCTTGGCGGAGTCGTCCTCGTGATTGGCTACATCGTTAGCCGGTTGTCACGGTCTAGCCGAGCTTCGGATACACCGAAAAGTAAGCTGCCTGCCATTGAACAAATTTCACTATGTCCGTCGGGTACACGCAGGTATAGGTTCCTGGAAAGAAATCACGCTTGCGTGTTCGCGCCGTCGAATCGCCGTCGCCGTCGCACGATTTTCTTCTATTATCGTGATTTTTCACTTGCCGATCGAGAGATAATAGAAACATTCGATAGATATCGTGCCTCCGACGCTCGTTTCGTCGATGTCGCAATCCATCGAGCAATCATTTTTTCCTTGCCATCTCGATTTCGAACAAATTTTTATCAATGATCCTCGGCGAATTTCTCATTCATAAATGTCGATTGGCTGGCGTCGGCTCGTAGCAAGCTATCCGAGCACGTTGCTCGTGCACCGCGCGGATATTTCCCGTGAAAATTCGATTGCCGGCGGCCTCGTTCGATCCGAATAAATTAGATTCGTCTAAACGGATCGGGTGCACCCGATACTTTCGCGAAATCGATGCATTGCTTCATTCATGGTCCGGTTATTGCGCTAAGAATTGGCGGGAAATTACGGTTTCGCGAACACACTGGTCTACCGGCCTACCCTCGCCTACGGAACGTTGCCGGCCGGAACAGTTATGTTCGAAACCGGCGATAAAAACGCGATAAAATCTTGAATATGGAAACTACATATTTATACGGTGTATTCTAATTTCTGGAAATTTTTCTGTTTCCTTATCGTTAATCTTTATGCTCGCGTTTCGCGCATTTTACTACGATAACGACCAATTCCTTCTGTCAACGATCATGAAATCCCAATGCCAACCGGTGTACCGAACAAATGTTCTTTTCGACCTGTCACTGCGAAATAAGATTTGATGATCGCAATTCGTTTTTGGTAGTCGAGCCCGCTCGAAATATCATAGAAGCGCGTCGTCTGTGGGACGCGAATGGTTTTGCGGAGTATGTATACTTACAGTGTACAGAAAAGAATAGACAAAGAGGAGTGGGGCGACGAGAAAGGTGGGGTGAATCAAAGAAGACAAAGAGGGAAGAGCAGCTGCGTCAGCACGCAATATGTATTTCATACCGGTATATGTGTATACTTAGCGTTCAATTTTTTCCAAACTTCTCAAAAACCTGAAAGACCGTACGCGAATGTATCACGTGTTTAAGGTTATGTATGATGAAATATAATCCATTCCCATTCTTGGAGCTTCAAAACCATGAAAATAATAAATTATCCGTGATGTCAGCGCTACAGGTTCGATCCGATTTTAACTATTTAAGCAAATTTGCAATTAGAAATTTCCCGACGTTTAAAATGTGGAATGTTTAAGTATAAATTTAATAAATTCTATATTGCCCTTGACTTGAAATTTACTTAAACTGATTCTGTAAATTCATTGTGGTATAATTTCAGAATCAGAATTTATAGAATCAGTTTAATTAAGCAAGTAAGTTTCAAGTCAAGGGACAATATAGAATTTATTAAATTTATACTTAAACATTCCACAGTTTACACGTCGGGAAATTTCTAATTGCAAATTTGCTTAAATAGTTAAAATTGAATCGAACCTGTAGCGCTGACATCACGGATAATTTATTTAAAATTTTTGCAATCGATATAACGGAATATTTATCATGAAAATAATATTGGACATGGAAAAAGGATTTCTTGATATTTTATTGATTTTAATCGGTTTAACGATCCAGATTTTACAATTAAAAGCATATTGCTTTTGTACAATAATAGAGACAGGGGAAGTAACAATGTCAACGTTAGCAAACGTCGCGAATGAAAAAATCTTGCTATCGGTGGGAATTTGAACAGATCGCAGCGTGAAAGTCGCGATCTTGAACCTGAGAATGCGTCCGCAAGTTTCGCCGTAGCGCGCGACTATCGAGCGTGTCGATCGCGAACGGAAAACGTGGCCGTCGCTCGCTAAATCATCGTCGCCACAATGAATTTTGCTGCGGCGCGGCGCGCCGGGAGAAACAAACTGTCTCTCGGTCGCTGGTAGTTTTGCTGTTCCGTGTGCGACGAACGCGTACATGCGTGCGCGCGTAAGTATGCATTCGGCTTGGAGTGACGCGGAGCAGCTAGATGTGCGCGCGCACGAAACGGGCACCCTTGCGTATAAATAAACCGACGCCGCGCGTGTATTTATACGCGCGTCTTGCGTGCGTACACGTGTACTTACGAGGAGAAACGCTCTCAGGGCCGTACACCGGACAAACACGCGGGAAGAATGGACAATCGCGAGACGACCATACCGATCCATCGAGGTCTTTCTACTAACCCTGGCGGAACGTAATCCATCAAAATGATTACCGCCGCCTGGCATTAATGGGCAGACGATTTGCTTGATTTCCTTCTTAAACTTTTTTTTGCTGGACGTTCTCCTTCGCCTGAAATTTTTTAATCGACTCTTCGCTGCTTTTTTACTTGCGTTTAGTTTCATTCTCTGCGCAGTCAGCAATTTTAACAGACCGAGTTCATTTGCCGAATTCGAAATTAGGCGGTTTGAGGCGACCCCGGGGTATGTATGTATGTATTGCTAATTCATTTCCGCGAACTCGATCTTTATTTATCGATCTCACACTCTGGGACGCGACGATCTTCCCAAGTTGGAGCGAGCGCATTAAAACTCGAAGAACGATATGTTTATCGCTCTAGAAATTAACATATTGGTGTGTACTCGCTTTGGAATCGTATTCGGATTTGTCGACAAATGTCACGATTGTTTTGAAAAGAGACCGATTACGCGGCGTTGAGGTTTCCGTGTCGATTTGGCGGCCGATATAAATTTGTCGCAGTGCGCTACATTTTCCGGGCCAGTGCGACAAAACACGTCCCTGTAAACGCGGGACGTGGACACGCACCGCGAGTGGTGCACCGACCGCGAGTTGCCAATTATTTCTATTTGTCGTGTTATACTTTGTTTTTTCCGTTCGAACCAAAACGGGAACAAGGAAGCGGAGAAGGGACCTATGTTGCCGACAATTTATTTATCCGGTCTTTGGTCGCGTAATTGTACAAACAAATTGTACAAACACTCAAAGTATGTACATTGTAATGCATCCAGGAACAGGCTGTATCTCCTAATGCAACTAATTTTATGCACTTTTGTGCATCGGTGCCTTAAAAAATGCAACTTCGCTTCTTTTTTTTTAATGGAAACCTGTGTTTTTCACTGCACCAATCGATGCAGTTTCTTATGCTCTGCATAAAAGTATGTAATAACTAGACAGCGGATCTTTATGCAAAATAAAAATTTTTCACCTGAATTACAACAAACTGGAGCGAAATAAAAATTTATTTTCCTTTTTAATATGTTTAATAGGTTGAAAATAACGTAGCAGAATTTTTTAATTTTTCTAATATTTTCACTGTTTCAAATTACACCTACTCATTTTCGTCATAATTGCATAAAATCCGCTGTCTAGTAATAACATACTTATGCCCTAAAGTTATTCGTTAGGAAGTTATCGTTTCCTGAATTATTTCGGTCTCTCGACAAGTGTTCCGGAGTACAATGTACCTACGTTACGTTCCATTTCAATGTTTGTAAACACGAGGCTGCTAATACTAGTCGCTGTAAGACTAAGGTTTCCATCGGTAACTTATTCGCTATCCGTGTGCGATCGTTCGCCGACCTAGCGTTTCAAAATCATGGCATTTACGAATAGCGAAGCAGTTGATATGTTCATTTTGTTTAGCAAATGCAATCAAAACGGTACCGAGGCCGCGGGGCTGTACCGAGAGACATATTTTTATTTTTAAAAAAAGTGCAGTCGCATTTTTCTGTTGCACCCATGCATAAAAGTGCATAAAATTAGTTGCATATTATGCATCGTCCGATACCATATTTAACTTTCACTTATAAAAGTAAAACTGTTCCAATTGCGTGGGACACCCTGTATATCGGGGGAAAAAGTTTTGTTTGGCGTATCGAGGTCGCGTTATTTTTTGGATTTACATAATTCGGTCGAGGAGGGGCTGGGAGTTCGCGACCCTTTGATAAATCCTTCCTCGCAGAATTATCGTGAAAACGGCCCTATCCGTTCACTTCCGAATGCGTATGTACATATCGGTACAGTAGCAACCGTTGCGCGTTCGCGTCATTCGGGTGATCGTCGTTGAAAAAGCACGACGATAAGTTATCGTGTGCTCGGAACAACCGAGGTAGCCCAGCGATATTTTCGGTCTCCTTCGTTCCGCGTTCGATACGATGTTTTAACGGCCACCCTAGTGACCCCCATTAACGATAGGAAAAATTTCGTCTTTTCTTAGACCGGATACAGCACGGTATCTGCTTAGACCATATATGCATACATCTTTTGAAAATGTGACGTCACAGTGTCTTTCAGCTGATTTCATCTTTCGGACAGGGAAAATTATCTACGCCGGGTTTATAGGTATATATGGTCTAAGGGTACCTACGCGTATAGAGGTCAGCAGCTGAGAGAACATTTTCTCAAAGCTCACCAGCGATACCATCTCCGGCGTAGAGGTTCTCAGATTTGATGGTCGAACGGTAGATTAAGACCGTTTCGAACAGGACTTAAACGGGAGTTGATCGATCGGACACGTATTTTGCAGGGAGTTCCTTGGCGCTGAACTCGCGATATAGTAATTGCCGTAAACGTTGATGACGGACCGTTGCGCGCCGCGCCGAGACGCCACGTAAACACGGGTACAGCGCGTTCTCAGCCTCTGTCCCGTTTTATGTACTTGGATGTTTACCTTGCTTTATTGTGCCGTAGAACTGGGTTGAGGTTAGGTCCATTTTTTATTCTTTCCCTTATACTCTCTGGAACTGAAATGTGACCTCACGGACTACGACACGTTCGACAAGAATAAATGGTTCGATTGGAATAGTTGAAATCATTCGGCAAACTTACACGAAATTTCTGTTTCTTTCACTTTCGTATTCGTTTGTAAATTTTATTCCTACCACCGCATTACCACCGAGGGAACGGAGCAAACTATTACAACAATTTTGCTGATTTTTTAATTCCGTAAATATTACGCTTAAGGGACTTCGATGACCTTGACATTCACTTATGCTTTCACTATTTTGCACAACTTTTCCCTATAGAGACTTGTCGCTCGGTTTTACTTTCCGAAATATTCGTAAATAATTGCACGTAGAATTAGGTAACAAGCACACTTTATTCTGGGACAAGCTGTTACCGAACGGTGATTAACATGACAAAAGCGGAGCTACTTTTATCCTGTTTTGCATTTCACTTTTTATTGAAATTTAAATGCAAAAATACTCCTGCGCATAAGCGAAACTCTCGCCGACTTCATTTCTCTTTAGTCTGCTTCTAATGTATTATGACAGTGTACATATTTTTTAATGTTGTGTCAACTATATTTTGTACATACATGACTTAGCGTTTAACGTGTTGAAAGGTATAGTTGAATATTCAATTTATATCGATCATTGTCGGCGCTCGGGTCGGCTCTCGGGTTCGATCGATTGTTACTATTTAATAGCATATTTGCAATATATTTAACGACGTTTCGGTCTTATTTTAGACCATTTTCAAGAAAAACAATTGCGTCAATTCTATTTATTTTATTTTTTTAATTAACTATTCGCATAGAACTGTACCGACAGTTAACAACGAAGAGAAAGGAAAAACGATAGAACTGTACGAAGCTGATGAGAAAAGGAAAGGAGAAGAAAGTAAGGGTAGTAAAGGTACACAATTGCGGGGAATTGAGAATTCCGAGTTTTTTGAAAACGATAGGTCTGGGTTGCAAAACGCGTGTAAAGTTCGACCGTTTTTAAAGCTATTTTGTTTATATGTCCCTGGCTGGCAGGACAGGTTAAGCGATACATAAACGATTCAGTTTTACGATCCGATTGTGCGGGTCGAATGTACGCCGCGCGCGTTTATGGGTCGTTGGTATGGCGGTCGAAGACCGACGGTCGAGGGATTAGCACGAAAAGAAAGGACTCGCCGTCGCGACTTTACGGGATGAGTAATCAACGACTCCTGGCCCAAAATGCAGGTCGTATACTCTGCTCCCTGTAACCGGGACACGTCATACAATTCGGGTTAATACGCTCGTATACCCACCACTTGCCTGCCCTTTCAATAGAAAACGTACAAACGATGCGTTCGAACCGGTCGGGCTATTCCCGATGATATGTTTGCTCGAATATTCATGGAACGTACTTACTTACCTATCTGCTGCGCGCATAATCAAACAAAGAGACAACGCAAGTATTAACCGAGGCTCCATCGGCCTTGGCAAATTTCACGAACGCCAAATAAAGCCAGCCGTCTTATCTTGACATCGCCGATATAAAAAGGAGGTTTTTTTCGCACTCGAACACGATGTTACGTTTACCTTTGAGACGTCGTTGCAAGCGATTAAATAGCCGTCGTTATTTTGTGAAAGAGCAGTCGCGTTTTTACGGTTCAAAACAAAATATAAAACTAATCTTGCGTAAATGTCGAGGAATCGCACGGTCTGAGCGGTTTCGAGGCACCAAGGTCACCGTACCTATTATCAGCGCGAGGAATGATACACATTTTTTTGTTTATCCCATAGTAATTAGCGAATCATCGTCAATATATATATATATATATCACCCTTTTTTCCGGTATTATATCGACGTATTCGTCGCTACCACGGCCTTATATACGTCGGGGAAGTCGTGAGCACGATTGCATAACCAACAGCCATTACCGTTTGCACGATGTATCGGATGAAACGAATAGGAAAAAACGTAACCAATATGATAAACGACATCGTGTAGCGCCACGTGTATCGATGACTAATGCGCTACCATTTCGATAACATACATCGGTGCATGTACATATATGTATTTAGTCTGAATTCAGACATTTTTCGAAACCATTACCTTGGTCAAAAACATTCCTACGACCAAAACAATAACGAGTTTCACGGTATTTTCCTTATCATTCTGTCGCGCTGCGTTGTCGTGTCGTGTCGAGTGGAACCGAGAGAGGGATGGGGTTATACTGGCCATCTTCTTTCACCTCCGTCCCACCTTTCCACCAGATCGCTCGCAAGCGCCTACTTGTTGCGCAGCAGAAATTTATTTACATTTAAACGAGTCGTTTCTTTGCTCGTTAATTATTCGGCGATGCTAAAGCACGATAAAAGCCACGTATAAAGAATTTTTTCTGCAATCGTGCATCACGTTTCGTTGCTCCAGCGGCGCGAAACAGAAGCGAAACACCTTGCATCCGATATTTCGGTTAATAATATTGACAATGTTAACCGATGCTTATTAAAATTTGTCTACGAGATCAGGTTTTTGCGAAAAATCTACTTTTGTGACAAGAAACTAATGAAATCTTTTGTTTTCTTGTCACAAAAATAGATTTTTCGCAAAATCCTGATGTCGTAGACAAATCTATATATGTATTCCGCATGGGAAAATATCTTTTATCCGAGATTAAGGTTCGTCGCGTCGTCGGACGTCACGCGCTCGAGACTGCACCTCTTCCTGATTTCTCGGTTTTTTCCTCGGTTTAACGCGTTGAACGTTACTTCGATCATAGATATTTGTATGTACGTATGTAAAACTTAAACTTTTTAAAAGCAGAACTGTTACTGTCCAACTAGAACTTTTTCCCATTTCCGAAAAAGTAAAAATTTTCTATTTATGCATACCACGTATTAAAAGTTTCAGTATTAATTGAAAATTTGAACAGTTTCCTTCAAGTCCTGAAAATTTTGGGTTTCGGTAGAGGGGGCCCGCCGTTCATCCCCCGAAAACATTAGTAGTATACCTGTTGCAAACATCAAGGTCTATAAAAGGGCGGACGAAGTGCTCGGCAGGTATCAGTGCACGTGAAGTCGTCTTACGAACGGGATCTCTGACCAGAAATTTTCTGCTTGTCTAAGTTATACGCGTGTCACGGGACCAGTGTCGGCTATACAACATTTCAAACCCTGTGTGCAAGTATGTTTAATTGAAAACTCTGCTGCGATTAACCGTTAACGGACCGGAAATGTTTGAAACGTACTTACCGCTGGCAAGCTAATTTTTATACGTGGGAATATTAGCTACTAAACTAAAAATCGGTTATTACACTAATAGTGAGTGACAATCGTAATTATATATCGTAATTATAAAGTTCTAGTTTATAGTTGCAATATTTTTATTTCTCAAATGTAAATTAATCTATGACGATTCAAAAACATACAACAAGAAAGACATTGAAAAAGGTTCACAGAGAAATTGACTGTAGATGCACGGTTACCGATGTAAGGGCGTCTTTTAATACAAAAAAGGGACGAATACGGGTGAAAGTTTCATAAAAAAAAAATGTTTAAGTTGCAATCTTTTGCTTGTACATATTAGTGTGCGTGTATTTGATCGATACTCTGAGATTTCGCTGATTCGGTCGCTGGGGGTCCCCCAAAGTGGTAGAGATATAATTTTTTAACATCCACGGAGATTTAATAGAGCAGAATTTGGTCCGAATTCGACGCGGCGTCAAAATTCGACCGGGATCCCGGTGTGCAGAGTCATCACGTGCGCCGCGTTCCCGCGCACGGTGCTTTCCTATTCAGCGTTGTTTTGCTTGCGACGATAAGGTTAGCGCGTTCTTTGCGACAAGATACGAGAGAAAAAACGTCGGTTTGAACATAAATACATCAGTAGCTACGCGAGTACAATGCGGCGTGGTTGCGTCTCGTTGCCTCGGATGATCTTTCACTCATCGTAAATAGATTTTTCGTGGAGGGGGGCTACCTGCGTGTGTAGGTCCTACGTGGCTGCTGCCACGTGACGAGTGCATTCCGGCTAGATTTGAATTCGTGCGTGTTCCCATAACCGTGAATGACTCCGAGTCGAGTGACACTTTCGTCGCCTCGAACCATAATTCCCCTAGAAACTATGAGGTACTCGCCGAAGTGGACGGCAAAGAATGTCGAAATATGTTTTTCGGAAACTGGGAACTCTTTTTTTTTCGCAGCTTACACGCTGTTTTTGTTTACCCGTTTTCGCCGCCATGTTTGCTTCCACGCGCACAGAGTGTTGCGGTGATTCATTAGCGATTAGGGTACGCGTGCATCGAGTATTTATCTGACGGTATACGCGTCCTTTGTTATTATTGTTTCCGCATCGGCACTTGCTGTACGTACAGGCTGGTTCAAACTCGAGTAATCGAATCTAGTGGCAGGCAATAGGATCCTCGAAATGTTGAAACGTGACCGACAGAATGAAACTGGAGTAGACAAGGGACATCGGGAGTTCCTCGTGTCCACCTCGCGATATCCTGTTGCATCCCGGTACAGGCTGTTTCAGAATGTTTCCATCTCAAAAATATTTCTATACGGTTCGAGTCTCGCGTTAAATTGCGCCCGTACTTACGGAACACCATGCGCATTACGCTGATGCAATCGCTTCGCAGATTTGAGCCTTGCGAGAGTCAACGCCTTATCTCTCGAACTACGTCTAACCGATTGCAAAATATTTGTGTATATCTGGTGTTCAATAAAATTTCGTGTCAGCATTCGATGTACATAAAAATTGTGATATTAAAAATGGCATTATATGCTAAAATGAAAATTCCGAGGGAAAGCCATGTAAAAATTGCAAGATCGTCTTGCGGAGGAAAGAATTTTTCAGAAAGCGCCACTTACAACCTTTTTTAATTCTAGTCTTGAATTTATGCATTTTTGAAGAAATTGGCTAGGTGAAATAAAAAACAGTGGAAAATTAGAAAAATCTAATAACAATGTAAGGTTGTGTTCAGTCTAAAAAAGCTATTAGAGGATCAACTGAATTTTTATTTAACTGCTGCTTACCACAATCACTGCTCAAGATTTTTAATTTGCATAAAGATCCGCAGTCTAGTTCTAATGCAAAGGAAGAAGGGGGCAGGGTATCGGTTCCCAGTTGTTTTCTAGGTGTTGAGCAAGAGCGAGATGTAAAGGGTGTTTTTTGATTGCAGATGCCGGAGAATCGGAAAAAGTGAGATTCGAGGAGCCGAGGCAGTCGGCGAGCGGATCGGTTGCGGCTGGAACAACGGGAGGAGGCGGCACGGCTAGCAACAAACGCGCCAAGAACAAGAAGAGACGCGAAGCGCAGCAGGAGTTTACGCATTCTTGGATGGTGGGTGCGTTGAAGGGACACACCGCCCCTGTTCTCGACATGAGCTTCTCCAGCAACGGGAAATTCCTCGCAAGTTGTGCCGAAGGTATGTACAAACCGAAAACAATATGCGCATACAGTCAACCCTCGTATAAGGCGGTACACTCATATCGTGGAGCAAATGTTTGATTTGTATGAAATTTAATTTAAACCTGTTGCGATCAAGCGACCGATTCTAGATTTTTTATTTAATAATTATATACTGAAATAATAAAAATGCTTTCGTGAGAAATTATTTAATAAATATCTTTATCGGAGCACATATTGCAATAAGAACCGTGCAAAGTCTACGTAAATTAAAGAAATCTTGTAATTTTTATAATGAATTTCATCCGATTTCAATCGCGTTATAGGAGGGTTGACTGTGACGACGCGAAATTTACAAGGTTAACGCACCCGACCAATCACAAAAGTATCCATCCGCTTCGAGAAGTCACTACCATTTATGCTCTCTGACGTACAACTGCAAACACCTTGGCACGATAACCGAGCTAATCCATTTCTAGTCGAATTGTAGGAGAAAACCGGAGAAAGTTGATATAGGTAATGCAATTATCTGGATACACCGTGTATACACAATCATGACTATATGTTCGAGGTTCGTTAATTAATTATTCTTTTCGACGGAATTTATGTATGTCTGTGGCATTTCCAAATTTTTCGGTAATGGCAAAGCAAATATTCGTATAGACTTTGGAATCCTTCTCACAAGGTTCGATGTAATGCTAACCGTTTAAATTGTCCAAGTATTAAATCTGAAGAAAGGACCCTGCACAAATGGAAAACGGTTAAATCAGTTAGATTTTTTATATGATGTAGTATGTATATGTTGATGTAATGGGCACAAAGTTCAATAATGGGCAATTATCGAGTTATACTCAGTCAAACATGACAAATTCGAGCTGTCAAATCTCGGGAAGTATTTATTTTTTAGAAGAATGTTTGAAACCAAAATAGTAGAGTTTCACAAAATCTGTTAGGTAGTGTCAATATTTTTGAATTTTCAATGACCTTGAGAAGGTCTGTGAACAAACATTGCGTGTCACAGAGATAAGGACCCCACGATTCGTCACTCACGGGAGTGGTAGTGCAGCAAGCTTGTAAAGTAAATATACTTCCCGAGATTTAAGTATTCAAAAAATATTCGAAAAATTGCAGAAATGAAAAACTAGAAAATATATCAGCTTGCCCCGATCTCTCCTACTAATTGTTTGTGTATATATTGCCGATCGTTTGCTGCAAGAATCAAAGAATGTTCACCACTCGCACTTACCACCACTCCGTTAAACTGGCTGCACCACGATTTTCTTTGCACCGCGTGTTCCTGTATTTGCACTAACGGTTCGATGTCGATGAGAGAGAGAGCGAGAGAGAGAGAGAGCGAGAGAGAGAGAGAGAGAGAGAGAGATTAACAGAATTTTACGTGGATACTTTTGGGAAGAGGTTGTGGATCGGATCGCACAGAGGTTGCTCTAACCGGGTATACGTTGGCACTAACGGCTCTACGAAGCTTTTTACAAGCTGTATAGGTTTTTTCGTTGTTTCGTGCACCCCTGGATTTTTCTGCGTCCGACTTTTTATCGCGCCGCGTTAGGATGAAATAGTATTTCGAGGTAAACCGAGCAAACGCTAGACGATCGTATTCCCGATGGAAGATTATTTTTTAATCGATTATCGGACCGGGACGTCTCCTTTGTATTCGATAAACGCGCCATCTCGACAGGGGCGATCGGCGACCGCTGTTGTTCGAACGCGGAACGAGCTTGATAAACGTATTGCGCAACGTTATGCGAACGATGATAAGCAACGTCGCGAGATCGTCATCATCACCAGAATATGTTGTATTCTGGAGAGAAAGGTACTCGCCGACGCAATTTTTCAATTAAGCGGACATGCGCTACAATTTACAATACCACCTTAAATCAAGATAATTTAGAGTGGATTCGGACATAGTCGAAATCGAATTGCCAAACTTTACGAACTTCAAATGGAGAGTATCTCTTCGGAAAGTTCTGAAGAACTGCCATTCGTCGAAGAATGGGATTATCCTTTGAATCGAGCGACATATTTGAATCGAACGCCACTCGGACTGAACCGCGGCCGGTCCGGTCCGGTCCGGTCCGGTCCGTGCAAGAATTCCCGTTGGTGCGTGAAAAAAGCGATAAAAAGCTGGCGGTGTGATAGAGAGCAGCTTCAAACATATTCCTCATCGGATACCTTATTCCTTTTTGGCAAAGTGTCTTTCTCATCGAGCTTGTGCGCCATAGGCTTTCTTTGGCCCATTCGGTTTTCCCCCATTGTTTTCTTCGCTACCGTTATGCTACCTGTGCCCTTGGTATCGTCGCGCTCCTTTGATACGCAGACACACCTACCCGAGCGAAAATAAACCGACCAAGTGTTTGTAAACACGTTTGTTTTTCTCCGAAGGAATTCGGAATAATTTATTTCAGGATTCTGGGAGGCTGAATCGACTCGTTTTCATTCGATCCTTGTTTATTTGATGAATAATTTGCAAAAGTGTTGAAAAAAGAAATAATTTCCTGTGTCGCTTCAGTTTGTGGCGATTGGGTACAAAATTTTTTATTTTGCATACAAAATTAAAATTTCGGGTGCTTTTCCGTTAGCCGGGCGCAACGAATAATTATAAGCATTCTTTTTGGGTAAAACTATTTTGTTTACAATTCGTATATAATTATAACCTAACCCAGACCAACAATTATAAGCATTCTTTTTGGTTTCCTAACCCAAAAAGAATGCTTATAATTATTGGTTGCGCCCGGCTAACGGAAATTTACCAAATTTCGTTCTTTCTTCGACGATTCTCATAAATTCAACAGAAATTATTAGTGCCATAAATGCATAAAGATCGTGGTCGATTTCAATATAGAATCGCGGTCGACGTCTCCGAAAGAAGGTTGACTCTCCCCAGGAGGGAAAACACGGTTCTCACCGTGGTCGCGCGTCGCGTCGATAGGGAAACGAGCCGGGACGAAATGAAACGAATTCGCTCGACACGTTATCGGACAGCAGCTTTACTCGTTAGTAACGCATTTTTCTACCGGTTACTTTTTTCGATTAGTCCTGCCGCGAACAGCACCGGCAACACCAGCATAAGTAAGCGGTCGTCGATGTAGGTCGTTTCGAGTGAAACCGAGTCGTTGGCGCTTCAAACTCTCGAAAAACGTTATCCTGCCACTGATTACCGTTCGGTTTTTACGAACGGACCAGCGCTCGGGTTTTTTCGACTCTGAAACGAGAGTCGTTTCTCACGCGAGAGAAATTAACCGTTTTTCTCCCCGCTCGTTGTTATTTATTTAGTTGGGACTTCGCGCGGCACCGGGCAGGAGAGAGCCTCCCAAAAGCTTTTTGCAACGATAGATTCTCTTATAATCCGTGTCGTCGAGCGCCGTCGCGCGCCGCTTCGAATTTTTTCCGTTTACCGGAAATCATCGAGACCGCTTCGCGAATGGTCGATTTAGAGGATACTCGATTAGCCGAAGGACTCGGACGCCGAGTGAAAGTTCAGAAAATGGTGGAAAAATCGCTCGGGCCGAACGACTACTTTCACTATTTCATCTTTGCGATCGGAACGGGTCTGCTATCTGCCGATCTCTCTCTCCCCGGCACCGCGACGGCGCGGCTCGCTTCGACCGCGTTCCGAGGCGCCGTTGACAAAACGTCGCCGTCGCGTCATACGATACGCGAAAACGCCGGGAAATCGAAGATCGCCGAAAAAACCGGATCAAAGGCGAGATCGACGATCGAAAATCCGATAGTTCCGCCGCCGTAGGAGCGGGAGGGGGGGTGGCCGTGCGCGCGACCATTGGTCCCGGTATGTGGGACATCTTCTATTTTCATAAGACGCGACGCGTTAGACTTTGGTTTCGTAACGGACCGCCGTGTAAGGGTTAAGATATTCGAGCACACAAGAGCGTTATCCTTCGGCGACGCTCCTGCTAAGGTTCGTGGGTGACCCCGTTGGCCATGGAAGATTTTCGTAAAACGCGCGCGTCAGCTTCCCGACGCGTGTCGCCTTGCCTCGCCTCGCCTCGCCTCGCCGAGAGTTTCTCTTTTGCCGTTTCTCCGCGAGCGCTTAACCTCGAATCGGGAGACGATTCGCGCGTACAACGTGCTCTTGTACCGAGAACCATGACTAACAGGCTCGATCGCCGATCCTCCGTTTCTCGGAAGAACGAGCAACTCCTTCGAAATGAATCTTTTACGCGGGTGATATTCCCTTCGAAGCATCTTACACTGTAATAACTGAGCTTCAAGGAGGTAGCACTCCAACGGATTATCTGGAGTAGACAAGCTATACAACCGGGGTTGCCATCTCTTGTCACCATGCAAATACCGTATCACACATTCGAATCGGAAGATTGCTAAAAAATGTTGCACTTTCTAAAAAGGGGCGATCGCTCCGAAAATTTAAAGTCACTTTTTCCTCTGCGAAAATATTTTCCACGGTTTTTTCTTACCGGTTTATTAACGAAAAACGGACGGACCAATCGTAGCGCTGCTCAAATACTGGCACAGCCAATATCAGTGCTAACGTCACAATGCGATGCGTCTGCTGTAGACGCGCTGTGACTGGTCCGTGTTTTCTTACAAGTTTTACAGTTCTCTCGGAATTTTCATTTTGTCATTTACAGCCCTTTTTAATTCTTCAATTATCAAACGATACTAAAGCGCTTCTCTATTCGACTAATCGAACTTTCTAATCAGAGATTCGATCTCGAATCTCTGATTAGAAAGCTCGGGAAATTTGCAACGCGATTTTCGAGTCGGCAACATTGACTGGAGGAAGGTCAACGCGCAAGGCGAAACGACGCCGTGACACCCGCGCGACGCCTGGCGTCGCCAATCCCTCCCGAATCTCTGATCTTTTTAGAGAATCCGAGATTTCGCGGTGAACTGCGAGGGTAATCGACGAATCCGGTCTATTTAATATTCGATCGAGCGAAATAGATTGGACGGAACGGACATATAGAATTCCGGGGCCATTGGCTGCCGTGGTACCACCTTTTCGGAGCGCAACGTAACAGAACATGAGTGCGGGTGCGGGTGTTACTAATAATAGCGGGACGTGGGAAATTCTCTGGCCTTAAATCAAACCTACACGTTGCACGACGGATCGCCGCTCTCAACAACGAGCGCCGATCGCTCGGGTTCCACGGAGCGGAGTGTATCAAACCTCTTCCAAATATTTTTTAACCTTTCAACCCTGAACGCGTTTCGGGCAGCAATACAAGGGACGACACTCTGAGCGGTACGTCGCTCGTTATACGACTGAAATTAAATTAAATTAAATAATCAATATAGCCAAATGGCAAGTTTAAATTCACTGGATAAAAATATTTATTAACATTGGTTTTCGAAGTATTGTACGTCGTCTTTTGTTGTATCCTTACTCTTTGCTTCTGGAGGAGGAGGGCGAATTTGGGGGCGTGGCATCGATGCTCTCAATTACGCCCCATAGAGCAATTTGCGAGCGTAGATTCGCTTGTTTTCTACTGTAAACGTTGCTAGCAAATACAATTTGGAAACACCATCGACGTACAAACGCATCGGTGCAGCTAAATATAGAAACACACGCGATACATATTTTTAAAATTATATTCTTATCGGGTCACTTAGCATAATTATATACGTGTACATGCGATATATTCGATGCTAATGTTTACCGGTTCGCAATGCCGTCTCGTTCTATTTCCGTGTGGCAATTACGCGGGAAGGAAAAAAGGATTGTTCCATTCCAGCAATTGCCTGACCAAAATAAACGTGTCAACATTTGAAAAATTACAAAATCCCGCGAGAGACGACGAGGAAGAAAGGAGTTGCTCTCCGGGATACGTTCGCCAAAATCGGGAGCAACGACGCCTCGCTTATTCAGAATTATTTTAGCGTTACTTCACGGTTTAAAGTTATAGTAGGCCCTTGAATTCGTCTCGACACCAGCTGAAATAGTATGGAGTAAAACATATATTAACATTTAAAAAATCCAGGTGACCTCATTTTATTTATGGAAAGAAATTTTCTGCAATTTTTATATTGAAATTTCTTCGAGAAAACATGTTCATAACTCTTTGTTATTTTATGCTCATTTCTGAACTTTTCGCAGTGCAAAATGCAAAATGGCTAATTTTTTTTAGATTTTTGAGCTTGAAATGGTTCATCAATTTCTACTAAAATTTGTAAAAAATATAAAACTTGAAAAATTTAGTTTTGACCACAAAGAATTAGCTTCCAGCGGCTGCCTGTGCGATCAAAAAGGTGTTTAGGCGGGTTTTGGAGCTATATTCGTAGAGGCAGAAATTAGGCCAGTGATTGGTACGCGGGACATCCCGAGCAACGAGAGAAACCCGATGCGACGCGCTCCCATACTTACCGGTTCTAGACCAATGCCAGGCGACGATGAGTCGTCGTTTCCGCGGATCTTTCTCCAAACGTTAGTCAGACTTCCCACGGAGACCAGGGATTTCCTCGAACGGTAAGACAAGCGAATGCACGCGTGCCGGATGATTTCATTAAATGACGCAACGGTACGTATCGGAGCCGGTCGTTCCTGCAAACGGGGTACCGCAGCCGGATACGTATTCCGTTATCCGATTCCGTCGACTCTCTCGATTCTCTCTCCTCCCGTCTTCCTTCAGCCTTTCTGGTGGCACACCGCCATGGCGAGCGTAAGGCTTACGAGGACGAATTTTGTTGCGCGGGCACCTCTTCTCTGTCCGTTGAAATTTTCACCGAGGGGCGCTCGCGAGGATATCGCTTACGAGACTCTTTCTGACGTAATTCTGGCTACACGCGAGCGTCTGACGTAATTCTGCTATTTTTCTGCCGATGCACACCCAGTGGGCTGTTCGTCAAACGCTAAAAGTTGTATAGAAATTTGGCAACGCCGTTTCGGTCCGATTTGTAGTGATTTCTCGAGTCGTTCGCGGTATGTCACGGTCGTAATACGTATACCGTGATATATTAGGGTGGTTCTTCAGCATTATACTTATTTCGTCTAACAAAACAACCTTTGTTCGACCCGGACCTTTGTATGAAGACCAAAAAAATTTACGGTTCCTATACCTATACACGGTAGCTCGATCGGACCAGCTGATCGGACCGATGTGTTCTGTCTGTATGCGTCACACATCACGTGTACCGGCCTGTACTAGAGATGGCCGCGGATCTATGAAATACTGTTCGCTTAAACTAATCGATAGATTTTAAAGCAAACATCGCGTAGCATTGCCAATTACGTTAACATGTCTCTGGCAATTACGGTTTTTAGCGATCGATGGTTGCGCACGTTTTTTTCAATGACGGAATGCACCAACCGGTAAAGAATACACGATTCGATTTAAAAATACGCCGCAGCCGACCTACCGAGCATTCTATACGCGCCCACTCACGAGAAAAGGTACCTGTCCCCGGACTGCGGATTTTCGGAGTCGTCGTATCGGTGGATACTCGTAATAATGAAATGAGTTTCCCCTTCTCCATTTATTTATGGCCACTTTCAATAAATTTTACAATACAATAAATTTTATTTTAAAATACAAGGAATCGGGCACGAATTCTTTCACCGGCTCAATACTTTCGAAAATCGGGTGGCTTCTTGCTTGAAACCGCAGTCTACCGACGCGACGTCGCGTCGTGTCGTCACCGGCCCATTGAAACGGGACACCCTGTACGTAGCAAGCAGCCGCATCATCGATGCGCCAACGGTTTCGCACGAGTTCCCGCTCGGGAACAGATTAGAGAATGATTTTAGCGATGAAAATTGTGACGCGAGCACCGATCGAAAGTTGCTCGGCGTCCAGAAATAAATTGCGCAAAAGAATGCTCGTGTTTGCACCGCGTTATCGCATGCTTTGTCACGCGATGCAAAACGACGCGCGATTCAATTCATACGACGCGCGAGCCAATACGACGCAACGCGTGCTGCGTATTGCTCTGGAAAAGTCGGCAACAATGATCCGTCGCGTTGATCGATCGTGCTCTACTATTTCGTCAATCGTATCGAACGTTACGCGTATAGCTCAAGCTCGGTCGTTCGATCTTCTTTCATTCGATAACAACGTGGCACAGCCTCGATAATACGCAGATTCGTTTAACTGTTTTACATCGATTATAAGAAACGAGGAGAATAAAATTATCATTTTTTTTTAATCATTTCAAATTTTTTAAACTCCTTTTACTATTTTAAGTGTAACCTGTGGCGAATTTAACCAATTCTTTTTTACTGTTCGAAAAATGTAAACAAATTCTGGAATATGTATCGAAGACCCTTATTATTATTATTGTTATTCTTGTTATAATAATAATAATTATTATTATATTATCGTTGAATCATCAAATTTTCGAAAAATCTAAACAAATTCTGGAATACGTATCGAAGACCCTTATTATTATTATTGTTGTTATTATTAATATTATTATTATTATATTATCGTTGAATCATCAAATGTTAAAAGAGATGTAGGAAGGAATGAAATTTAAGAAATTGAAGAGATGGAAGAATGACATTTTGTTACCGCCATAAACAATCGTGTGTGCACACGAAGGGTTAAATGTCATTTGCTCATTGTTGTTATACATGCAAAAAAAGCGATGAGAGGGCGATATTTCGTAAAGTGATCGCAGACAGCGAGGATGAGTTTTGCACCGAGTGTAGAAATTGCGAAGTGTTCGGAATCGTCGGCTTTCGTTTCGAAGCGGTGCAGATATTTTTCTCTCGGTTATCAAGATCTCGCGGTTCGGACTTTCCTTGTGAAAGTTCTATCCACCGCGAAAACGAGCAGTAGAATCTCGTGGAGGAGTACTATTAATTCCTCGGATGAATCGAGTTAATTATTTTTCGGATATACTGTAAAGAGTCTCGGCAAGATGAAACAATGTGAGAAACTCGTCGCGTCTCGATCGTTGTTGTTATCATTGTCGCGATTACGATCGGCACCGGCGCGACGCGAAAAAAAGAAAGCGACCCTTCGCGTGCGTCGCGTCCGGCGAAAGTTGCACAAGCTACAAAAGTAGAAGCGCTAAACGGATCTCGTTGCGTTGGCCCGAGTAGTCGGCGCGGCGCCCTCTCGTTACGGTCAAATATCTGGGATTTTTCGTGCCATTTTTTAAGAATAATTTTCATTATTACGAACGTATGCCAATTACTGGACAATTTCTTTTTACAAATATCCCCAACGATCCTGGAGCTTGCTTTTTGCTACACCCCTCTACGAAAGACGCTTTCGGCGCTTTTTAACCCCTTGGCTACTGTGGGCGTCTATAAGCGCTTAGAAATTTTGCGTTTGAAATTTGACTTTCTAACACGGATTGCGCCTATAGGACATGAATAAGCGCCGCGAAAATTATATCGATATTTATTCCCATAAATTCTCGGTGCACATTGTAACTCAATTCCTGTCGTATGGTACGGCCGGTGCGTATCAAAGTCTGCCGTACACAAGGGGTTAACGGTAATGACTGCGGATTTTTATGCAAAATTATAATTGTTTGCATCGATTCTAATGAACAGGAGCCTAACAGGAACACTTTCTACCACAAACACATAAAATCCACCAACGACTTGCGTAAATTTATATATACTTGAGTTGCGTCGAAGCAGGCAATCACGACCGCCTGTAGTAGAGGCCGGAACATGTGATGTGGCAACACCGCATACAGACAGAACATCAGTCCGATCAAGCTACCGCATGTCCGCAGTAGCATATACATATATACATAGAGACGGTCGCGATCTTACCGTGATGTACCGCGAAGGACTCCAACTCGCTTGAAATCGGAATGAGACAGCGTTGCCAAATTTTCCGGCCTGTACTAGAGGCAGTCGTGAGCAAAGGGAATACAATGTACACGAAATTAGCATCTTTTTTCTTAACGTGCGACGACGGCTACTCTTCGGTTTACGTAAACAAGGAAACTTTTTTCGAGCAGTCATCTACAACGAAACTGTAAACGATAGAGGCATCGAATGGCGAGTACCCTGTAGAAGTCGATTCGGGACCGATCGAGTTTACGCGATCCGAAGAATCTGTGATTTCCTACTTGTTTTCCGTTCTCAACGTTGAAGAAAGCTAAACACGTTCGCCCCGTGGTTCGTGGTGCGGATAATGCGTTGACATTATGAATCTTGTACGCAGACAGAAGCTCATATATGTTGATTCATACGTCCGTGGCAGGCTTTCACTTTCTACGATTTTTTCGAATCGAATTGACCCACGCTCTCTCTCTCTCTCGCTCTCTAACTTGCGGGCGCACGGTTGCGGGCTTGTGTTCGCGGGATTTCCTCCGTACGCTTTTCCCTCGTTATCGTCGCCTCTGTATCTCCCAGCGTTCCGTGGTTTGTCCAATAGTACACAGGTTCTCGCAGTCATGCGACGTTCGGTAGCTCCGGTTGAATCGCAGGTTTTGCAAATTCGGACAATTGATTGCGTGTAACAACGAGCAGATGTAAAATTCTTATCTAACAGTACTAACTGTACACATAGTTTCACACGTAATACCATTAGCAGCGCTATGGTAGGCGACGCAAACGAATAAAGTGGTGCTAGAAAGTAGGGGCTCTAATTTCGAATACAAGTTAGGTGGTCGCGTCGATTCGCGGTGCATCCCGACGCATCTCGTCGCATCCCGTCGCATCTCGACGTGTGGCTAGGGCACCGGTTCAAGGCGGAAATATGGCGGTCTCTGGGTCAAGAGCGGCTCGGATCGATGCGACCGTGGGTCTCGGTCCCGGTGCATCGGTCGCTGCAGCACCAGCAGCAATTGCAATCGCAGTCGCAATTCGTAGTCGCAGCAAAGCATGACCTGTTACACTCGTAACATCGTTTTTTTCAACGACGAGCGACACGTGGAATCGAGACGCGTCCTTCGAAAGCGTTCGACTGCCTTTGTCCATTTGAGAACTCCATCTCCCAGAATGCACTTTTCGAATCGAAACGAATGTTAACAATAAACCACGGTCGGACCACCGGTTTGTTATTGTACGATTGAAGACTGGAGTTAAAAAAGGCTGCCAAAATGAAAGTTCCAAGGAAAATCTTGTAACCAATCTTGTAATCAACTCGAAACTTGTAGCTAATCGTGATTTATGAAAAAATTCAATTCCAGTCTTCAATTACTGAAATTATAGAGACGTCTTGATGGAAAATTGCTTACGTACTCCGATGAAAAATAGCACGGAATCGGAATAAATTCAGTCTTTGTCAGTTTTATACGCACCATTCACTTATAATAGTTGGTAGTTTAGTGTTAATCGATGTTTCAAACGATCGACGCCGATCAAGAGCGATCCCTGCCTGTTACACGAAAAAGAAGACTCTCGCGGAGCCATTCACCTTGTTCCTCCAACGTTGTGGAGCGTCGGTAGCCATGCGAGAGATCCAGCCAACTGCATGAGTCATCGACTGTATAAATAAAATCGCGTAAGAAAGTGTCGTCGGATCGCGGATTCATCGAAACCTCTATTATTATACGGGTTTGTCTTGTTAGCGTCGCGTTGTCTACGTTCGTTTCCGTACCTAGCAAGTAAAAGCCAGCCGTTATTCGTCAGAGACCATCCCTCGATCCTTGCATCCCACGATCTCATTGTCCGAGAAAGAAAGAAGAGACTGACAAAGATGCATGCGCGTGGTGTGTGGCCAGAAAACCTCTAACAAATACGCAGGCTGTTCGGCAACAGGTGGCAGACATTCTGAGGGATGTTTCTTCGCGACGATGCTTATTAGATTGTTGCATGTGAAATGTTTTCCTAAATGAAACCGAGTTGATGATCGAAGCATCATTGTGATCAATAGAATGTGGAGATTTTATGCATCTATGGTAAAAATTAGTGAGTATAATTTCAAATAGTGACTAGATCAAGAGAGTTTAGAAGTACCGGTGTATTATTTTCAACTTACTCGACTTACAATACAGAAAAAAGTTGTTTCATTCTTTATGATATTTTTGCATAAAGATCCGCAGTCTAGTAGTAATCGGCAGCGATAGAATCTTACGATTTAGAAATTCTGTAGAATCGACGAAAGTCAAAAGCAGGATGAGATTGCAATTTCGATAATCTCGATCGCCGCGTTTCATCGTCCCGAAGAATCTAAATTTTCTCGAAACCGTTGTCGAACGTAAGGAACAGCTTGCGTTAACCGTAGGCCGTGATAGTAAATCATCCCCTGTCTCGACGATCAACTGACGAATATATATATATGTTTTTGTATGTGACATAAAGATTGCGGCCTGCGGCCGGAAGAGGAGGTCCTGGATCCCGGAGAGGCCGGTCGGTACGTCGAGTGTAAGGCGAGCAGCCGCGAGCCGTCGTCTTCGTCGACGAAGCCGTCCTCCTCGTCCGCATCTCCATCTCCGTCGCCGTCACCGTTGCCGAGGGGAAAGAGCAAATTGGCGTCGACAGTGTCGACAGGCTCCGCGAGGAACTCGGTGTCGGCGAGCAGCGGAGGCTCGTCGGGATCATCGACGAAAGAGGACCGAGCGATCCTGAGCCGAAGACAACGGAAGAATCGCACCAGAACGCCTCGGGATCAGCAGCAGGAGCGCGACGACGAACACGAGCACGAGGAGGAGCAGACTGGCCAGCAGCAGCAGCAGCAACAGCAACAACAACAGCAACAACAACAACGAATACGCAGACACCACCACCACTGCCGACAACAGGAGTACGAGAACAGCCCGACCAGAAGCTCCGAGTCTTCGCAGAGCTCGTCGACGTCCGCGAGAAGCGGGACCGCCGGTTCCAGAAGAAATCATCAGTCGCAAAACGTTGAAAACACGCACCGCGTAGAGACTAATCCAGATAAGAATGGTACGACCGGGGCCGGAAACGCCGGCAACAAGCCAAAGTCTTGCATGTTCCTGAGCAGTCAACGAATGGAGCTGAACCACTTGAGCGACGCGTCGCTAGCTTCCCTGCTCCGCAGATACACGCTGACCGGTGAACAGCTGGCTCATCTCGGCTACCCGGTCGAGTGCAGCTACTTCCCGGGGTACGCTATCGTCATCAACCATCTTCTACCTCCCGTAGGCCACCAGGCGCGCAGCTACCATCGCTTGGACGTGAACGCTCGCGAATTCGTGCCCGGAAGCGGGACCACCTCCGGCACTTGGACGATGGTGGAGAGCGAGGTGGACAGCGGAAACTATAGCGGAAGCTCCGTCGAGAGCTCCGATCTAGAGCAAGAGAGCGCCTCGGACAGCGATAAGAGCTCGGACATCGGCGAGTCCTCCTCGACGTCAACGGACTCTTCGTCTTCGTGTTATTCGTCCTCGGGCTCCTCGTCCGACTCCGGTAATTATCAGTACCATGAAAAATCGAGGAGGTACTGGACCCCCGAATCGTACGAGCTGGTGGTCGACGAAAGGGTGTGCGCCAGGTGCGAGAAGAATTTCTACGTGAACCGGGACGACGGCGAGTACCTGCAAGAGGACCGGTGCGTGTATCATTGGGGCAAGTTCCGGACCGGAATGGTCAACGATTCGCACAGACACGGCGGCTGGCAGTGCTGTCAGGGCAGGGAGAGCTCGAGGGGGTGTACCAGCGCGAAGATGCACGTGTGGACGGGCCTAGCGCCGGGCTACAACGGACCGCTCGACGGATACGTGCGCACCCAACCTGCCGCGATCGTGCCCAACGACGGAAACTACGGCGTGTTCGCTTTGGACTGCGAGATGTGTTACACGAGGCGCGGCCTCGAGTTGGCCAAGGTGACCGTGGTCGACGTGGACGGCAATGTGGTCTACGACGCTCTGGTCAGGCCAGACGCGGAGGTGATCGACCACAACACCAGATTCAGCGGGATCACACCGAAGGATCTGTCCAGGGCGTCGAAGCGCCTCAGAGACGTGCAGAACGACCTGATGAGTTTCGTCCACGCCGAGACGATACTGATCGGTCACTCGCTCAACAACGATCTCAGGGCTCTGAGGATACTCCACACGACCGTGATCGACACGTGCGTCGCGTTCCCGCATTTTCTCGGCTACCCATTCCGCTGCAGCCTAAAGACTCTCGCGAGAACAGTGCTGCGAAGGGAGATACAAACGATGGAACACGACTCCGTCGAGGACGCGAGGATCGCCGTCGATCTCATGCTCAGGAGAGTACAGTACGACTTCTCGTAGAAACGCGAGTGGATAGACACACGGACAGAGAGAATGAGAGATGGAGTGAGTGTGATTCGGTGTACCGCTTGGTAACGAAAGAGTAAATACGATGAGAACGAACTGTCGGGAGGCCTGTCGAAACCAGAGGAGTCTCCTTGCGACTACGATCGACGCGATCTCTCGAGGTCTCGTTGCATCGCGTTGGTCCCCTCGTTAGCACCCTCCATCGCCCCCGCCAACCTACCACAGTACCCTTCTTCTCCTCCGATTCTTTTTTTTTTTGTTTGCTTCGTTTTTATCCTCGTACGTACCCATTTTCTTTGTATGTCGTCCATCGGTGGTTTCCGACGCCGACTGAAAAAAAAGGTGCTAACGAGAACACACGAGGGACACACCGCGCCCGCGCGCGCGCTACTCTTCCGTCAGTGTTCAGTTCCAAGTGAAGTCTGTGATACGTTACATATACAGGAGAAAGAAACTACAGGCGCGATCTCTCCGACTCTTCGGGGACGCACGCGCGTCGTCGCTCGCACAGATCAACTCTAGACGTTATTCATGCGCTCAGTCTCGCGTACGCGCGACCGTTCGTTCGACCGCGCATCGCCCTCATCGCAAACATCCAACAAATCTCTCGCTAGATCGTGCAGGCTACGACCGAGAACAAGATAACCACGGCCCTCGAAACGATTCCTAAAGACAAAATTCTTCTTTTAATTTGCAGCTTTCGGTTTCTTTGACAGTCTTTACTTTTATATCTGTACAACCGCACGATTCGGACCAGCAAGCGACCGATTTGAACTCTCTGCTGTTGATTTTGCTTTGTACTCTTGCTAGCTTACTCGGAGATACGCTTTTACGACCACAGCTTCTACGAGAAGAAATACACGATGGGTTGTCTCTGTACGAATCGGTGAACGGTTTGCCAGACGCGTTTAGGTTGTTGTAGCCCTCTTATTTATGACGTCGAATTAGATTCCTGGCGAAGAATTGGAACAACGACTCTAGAAACACTATGTTTCCGTAATCGATATTTAGTTATTGGAGAAAATATACATAGAAACACGATAGACCTCAATTTTCACTTTTTCCGAAAGCTTTTACGCGATGAAAAAGTTGTAATCCAAGTAGAATAAACCACAGTGCGGAAGATTAATGGCACACGGACGACTCCGACTCAACGTCGACGCGTTCACGTTATTGTATATGCAGTTGAAATGCGTTCATTGATCCGTAACAGCAACGATATTACTATTTTTCTTCATTTTTTATAGAAACGAATACGCTGACGTTGGTCCGGGCCAGTATCGCGTTGTCAATCGGACAACAGCCTTTTCTTTCCGAGCCGGTGACCTGTTCTAGGTGCTGCGAGCCTGCACGAATTCGCTCGATTGTCTTTTTTTCTTTTTTACCGAAGAATCTCCGTTTTTTTTTTTTTTAAGAATCAGACGTTTCAGTTTCGACGATTATTTTTGTTCTTTCGATAGCGTTTGCGTACCTCCTATTATTATAGTAAAAGGTACTAAGAGCAAGGTGCGCGAACGTAGTCATCGATGCAACGGTGGTCCAATGGTGGAGGTTGAACGCTCGTCGCGATTCTCGATTAACCCTGGATCACCTGTCGCGCGTAAAAACTACGACGAACATGATAGAACTTTTTTTATTCAAGGACAAAAAGATTTTTATTTTTAAAAAGGAAAAACAGGACACAGGAAATGTAAAAACTGTCGTTGTTTCTACGAAGCGGGTTAACCAGGGTTAAGATGGCAGATCTCGCTCGAGAAATTTCCCGTATCTCTCGCTATACTCCCGTTTTTCCCTGGTGGCTCTAAGAGACAGCGAAAACCTCCGTGTCGTCGACAAACGACAAAATACTGCCGCGTTTGCTAATCAACGCCGACGACAGTCGTAGCAGCACCCGTGTTCAGGCAGCTAGTACATACATGTGTACATGTATACACAGTCCGCCCTTACAGTTCCCTCCGATATCGCACGTGTACCGGCTAGGACGGTGTCGAGTCGTTTCACAAAACTCCGAGTTTCCCTATGGAATTGGTCCCACGAGATTCGGGGACGCGTTCGGATCCAGTTGCTCAAGAATCCCAAGGAAGATGCGTAGTTCGGGAGGCAGAGAGTTGGGCACTCGGGAGCTGGCACGGTCCGCGATTGGTCGCGAGTATCTTTATAGTCTTTCAGATTATCCGTAATAATGTTCGATATACATACGTAATTGTAGAGATGATTATTGCTCCATAAATGAATTTTTATAATTTTTTGTTTTTATAGTTCGACCGTGGTAGATTTTTTCAGCGTTAAGGAAGCTGCCCAGTTAACCAAACCTGCTTCGAAAAAATGTTCTTCAATATTTGTAACCGTATTTTGCGAGCAAAAGGCGGTAATTTTGGTTCAAAAACCACGCCTGAAGCAGAATTTGGTCGCTTGCTATGAATTTGCTGACCAAAACTTGACAAGTTTTGCTGGCAAATTCGTTGCAAGTCAAGAGCAAATTGCTTGCTGGGTACTTCATTTCCTGCATGAACAAAATGCGTCCGTTTTGTACCGACCGCGTCCCCGAGCCGACTCTCAAGTTTCCAACGATAGTAGTAGAGTGCTATTTGAACCAGAATCCAGCTCATAATCTGCCGTACGCGATACATCGATCGTCTCGCTCTCATTGGATGAGAGAAGATACCCTCGGACCCGCCGCGATTCTTCTCCCATCGAGAGAATTTTGTCTCCGAATTGTCTCCAATTACACGGCTCGAAACGCAGAGTCTTTTACAACTCTGACGTTGGCTTGCCTCAGCGATGGTGGCAAAAATCTCGTTGTCCTCGCAGAGTACTACGAAACGAAACGAAACTATAGGGTGTCCGAAAAATATTCCTTGAAAGGGGTGATTGCTAAGGTCACTTGAAATTTTGTCGTTCTCAACGAAAAGTTACGGAGAAGTTGAATCTTTTGTTAAAACTCGTTTGTTACTATCATTCTACCCCAATTAATGTACCGAATACGATCGGTCTACATAGGATAAACTATGTAACTAAGTTAAACTACATCTTACAAAGTAAGATTTTTCAGTGCCATGAATGACAGTTATGAAATAGTAAAACCTCTTGGCGACAAATATTCAATTTTTTTTATCGATCGTAAATTGTTGAAATCAAGTAATGTTTTCGGCGCTCGGGTTCGATCAATTGTTACTATATTGCAATCGTTAATTATATTGCAAACATGCTATTAAATATATAATATATATTATAATAATATTATAATAATATAATATATACATAATATATTATAAATATTTAACATAATAACAATTGATCGAACCCGAGCGCCGAAAACATTATTTGATCTCTTGGCGACAGTTGTTATTTTCTGCTCCCTCGAGCATCGGTCATAAGCAGTATACAATTAATTCTCTGTTTTAAGTAGTATTAATTTTTCAAGATCGTTTCGTTTGGTTTCGTCTCGTCTCGTCTCGTCTCGTCTCGTCTCACTGTGTGCCGTACAGGTGACTATTGTGCTCTAGTGTTTTTAAGCCATCTCCCTAATAGTCGGCTCAACACTTAGCGAAGTTAATCGCTGTATTACGCTAGTTCCTGCCGAGTAGCGCTCTCGTTATGTCGTTGCTACTTACGCTAAGATTTTATTCTCAAGACACAAATTGAACACTCTTCTCGTCCGTGCTACAAGTTGCTTGAATTTTTCTCCGCTAGCTCTGATGGTTTCCCGCAAGAATATTCGTACTCTACTATTCAGCGTTGTCAGATGGGTGGCTGGACCTCGAATCTCTTCTTCGATCGTCCTATGCCATCCTCCGAGAAATCCTGTAGTCTAAATTCCGCTTGACAATGCTCGTTCTCGGTCTCTCCAACCGCCTGGTCGCTTCTGTGGGGATGTTTACGTTTTCTGGTGCGACCCCGTTCCATTTCGTCTTCTCCGATCGCAGAACGTGACGAGCGACGCGTTCGACACCGCTTTTTCACGGAATAGATCGACAGATCCGTACGTGTCACATCGTCGAACATGGACAAGGCCTGCGGGCATGAAAACCACGTGTGTCCGATTTCGGCTCACGAAGAGATAACACGATCCATGATTCCGTGCGCGTCGCTCATCGACCAGACGATCCGAACAGCGTACCAATTTTTCCGGCGATTCGTTATCGGCTACGTCTTCGTGCCGTTTGTAGATATCGGTTTGTTGAAAAATATCCCAGAATAATTTCCTACCACCGGAAATCTACTCGACGTTCGAACATGTTTTGCTCAATTTTTTATCCGTTTCGCGAGTAGAGTAAATTGCTCATTCCTGGATCATGGAAAGAAAGTCGATGTTAACATTATGCTGAAAATGCGCTCGAGAAATCGACTTTTGTTGTATAGTAAAGAATCGTTGGACGATACAAAGTTGACATGTTTTTGTTAGCAAACTGTCTACGGACTCCACAACCTGGACCACCGTGCGACCGTTTCACTCGTCCCGTAGCCGCATCGAAAATGTCTGACCGATCGATTGTAAGCGTTCCCGCGTTAAGGTGGGATCATTTAAGCGCGTTTGCTCCTCTTATACTCCATTCGTCACGAAAACTTGTGCGTTCAAACGCACAGCAGGAAATTACGACAACGAATCTCCGATTCGAGTATGGATCGCAAAACGCCGCGCGCCCAGACGCGCAGAGGGGTTCCCACCTTTACGACGCTGCAACGCGACGAAAAACCCGTCCGCATTTCGATTGTAGTAGAGTCGTTGTAGCATGTATCGCGTTGCCGCCGAACAATCGATGGTTCTACCGTCCCGGAACACAGTCGTCTCTGGTACAGGCCAGAACATGATTTAGCAACGCTGTCTCCTGTAACCCTCGCCGGACGTTCCTTCCGTGACACTAGAACTACCGATCCCATTAAAAAATTGTAATATTGTAATATTTTCTTAAGAAATCGTTTAGCATATTTCTTTAATCGACTAGGTACCGATCGTCCATCGGAAGCTGGCAGTGAGAAACTTGTAGGAACTGCGCGATGTCAGACAAAATGACTGCCATCTCCCGATGGACGATCGGTACATCGTTTTAAATTTAGATCCATCATCGGTACATTAGTTTAGGGTAGTTCTAGAGTAAACGTCGCTTGTTCTTAATCAGCATTCGCGGCGCAGCGAGTCGTACCGGTGAATTGGAGAAACGATCCTCCGTTGGTCGTCTCGCTGTGTCGCGACGTTACAGAGGGAACGCTGCATTCGATCGTCGAGACGCTATCGTTACAGTTTCTTTTTTTTCCGGAAGAAAACGAGAGGAGCCGACCGCGACGAAAGAAAAAGAAAAGCAATACTTCATCCAGCCACACACGCATAATCATACGCATAAACACGCGTACACATGTTTTCATCGCTTTGTACATAGCGCATAATATTTATTCAAACGCATCGCGAGACAAAGTACCTGTGCATCCTCCTCGAGGGACGTTCCTCAATGTTTTTCGAGCGAATCGAACGGTTTGAGCTCGCAAGGATTCGTTTATGACCGATCATCAACCCCCTCACCCCTCTCCCCCCACCACTCTGTCTCCTTGCGCTGTTACGTTCCCCGAATCCCATCTCCTACTCCCCGCTCCTCGAATCCCCCTGACTCATCCCTTGTTTTCTTCTCTTTCTTTTTTTATTATTAAACAAGTAATCGTTATAAGAACAGCGCCACTGTTTACCTTTTGTACCGTTACTGGGAGACGGGTGGACACGCGTTGTCTCCGCTCTCTCCCAGGAGATATATACTAATTGAAGAATAAACAATGCATCTCTGATACTGAAACCTGTTTGACCCTCCGTCTTTCTTTCCCTGCTCTCGCGAAACCGATTTTATTATATTTTATTTTGTTTTATCCTATCTCTTCATGTTTCACTTTACATTTACTTTGCTTCGATCGGACTCGATCTGCCAGCGAATAGCGCTCCGAACTGCCCTCGAGTAGACGTTGCATTTTACCGGTAAACCGAACCGCTTGTTTAATACGCGGACAGTAAACGTTGACCCTTCGCGGTCCAGCGTTGCCAGATTAAGACTCGTGTCCCCACTCTTACACTTCCGTCTCGGATAATAAATTCTTAATTTATATAAACTATTTTGGTACTTTTCCGTTAGTCGGGCGCAACGTAACCCAGACCAATAATTATAAGCATATATACTTACAAATATTAATGAATTGTAAACAAAATAGTTTTACCCAAAAAGGGTAAATTATAATTATATATGCTTGTAATTATTGGTCTGGGTTAGGTTGCGCCCGGCTAACGGAAAAGTATAATTATTTTTTCTGTAAATTTCTATTATTTAATATAAGTTGGTTTTGTCGGTTCTGGGACACCCTGTACATAAATCGTTTCCTAATACATAATTTTATAGTAAAAGAGGAGGAACATGCGAGGCCGCAGAGGGTTAAAGATCGAAATCGTGCTCGCGAGTAAATCCTCTGTTCCAACGACACAACCGAACCACCTTCCGAATAAAGCTGATTTCGCTGCGAGGGCGTGACGCGGCCATATTTCACGCGACGAGCCTAGCGCGCCCACCCGATACAAACCGCCCCCCACAGTCATTGTGTCGGCTGATTTTTATCGTTCGCGAAGTTGAGAAACCCGCAAGACAATCCCGTCCGTCTGTTCGGCCAAGTCCGATGAGATGAGGTGAGGTTTCTCGATGAATCATCAGCCTTGGGGCGAGGTCCCGTTCGTCCAATCGAATTCGAACGATTCTTTTAGATCGTTGGAGCATGGATCTATCGCCGATTGTCAACAAAATCAATCTCTATCATCCCAACCGCGTTCCAACATATTTTTCTGTCGCCAGAAGGTGCGGATAGCTGGACCGGCATTCCAGAAGAGCTCTGTCTGCGGATGATTTTAAAAACTACATTTCGTCAAGAATATTTTGCGGCACGAGACTTTTTAGATGTTGCACTTGGAATCTTTCACTTTGTCCACTGCATCGAAACGCGTGGTAGCGATTACGTTCATTTCACACGGTTGACGGAACGCGCACGTCAAGAAAAATCGGACGACAAGGTTCTCTCAAAAATATTCGGACACTAGCCAA
This sequence comes from Lasioglossum leucozonium, assembly GCA_028454225.1. Lineage (NCBI taxonomy): Eukaryota > Metazoa > Arthropoda > Insecta > Hymenoptera > Halictidae > Lasioglossum > Lasioglossum leucozonium. Next base: position 11,995,638 of record CM052207.1, read on the forward strand.
TCGCCTGGGAATTGTTTCTAGCAATAAAACATTTATTAATGTTGATATATGCTTTATTTGAAAAATATACATACGTTTCATAATAAAAATTATTAATTCCCAGGGCGATTGCTTTACCAACAATCGAATTATCAAATCATAAAGTTAGTTATACCTAGTGTCCGAATATTTTTGGGAGTCACTGTATGTGTGGCGGCCTTAACGTTAACAAGTATAAAGCCCGCGGCTTAATCATCGATCGCGCCATTCGAGGTCTCTAACTTACGTCGAAAGTCAAATAAAACGAAAGAGGCCCGAAGAAAGGGACAGGTTGTATAAAAAAGAGAGAAGACGTAGCCGCGAGCGAATCCTCGCAGATCGACCCAGACCTAACCAGACAATGGGAAGTGACAGGAATCCTGACGACGCGGCGCGGTAACAACGAGCTCTCTTGTTTCTCTCTGTGGCCATTTTTCTCCCCTGACCCAAATACAAAACCCAGAAACGGCAGAAACAATCGGACCGGACCGTGAGCAGCGAACTGTAATCGAGTTCTTTACTGCTCGACGCGCCTCGACAAGATGCGCGATAACGCGCCTCGATGATAAATCAAATGGAAAACTTTGTTCCCGATCGCTATCGATGCGATCTCTCGTATCGGCATTTGCATCTTCGTTATCGCGATTGTGCCTCGCGCGAACAGAAGGTCGTCTCGCGCCTGCAACGGATCGTTCGGACGCACTGTTGCATTTCGATGCGTCAGATTAAATTTCGTCGTCGAGGAGTAGACTGTGGAAACTTATGCAAACATTGCCCGCATTAAATGCCACAAGAAGGAAGAAGTTACGTGGCCAATTCGTTTCATTTATCCTTAGCACTCGCGGGGTGGGTGAAACAGGGGGGAGGGAGTCTCCTCGAGCCCACAGATTGGAAAACTTTAATTCAAGGCCATGCCAAGGTCATGGTATACCAGGCCGTCGGCCGGTGAACTGGTCTTGAGATAAGTAATAATATGTGTATACTAAAAATATGTAGTGCCATTAAAAAAAAAATGAAAGTGACTTATTTTTCATGAACAAATTTTGTCTTTCGAATTTTGTAGCCTACTAGAAACTAATTCATTTTTTTATCCCTCTACCGGAAGTGCTCCAAAATCTAAGACACCCTGTATGTATTCGAAAATTCGAATTTCCAATCAATTGTTCGAATCTCGGTGTGAAAAATCGTGAACGCGGCTACACGAGAGAGCATCGTTTGTCCAGGAACACACCGGTGCGGCGTACTTTCGATTCCGTTAGGAGCACGTTTCCATCTAACGTCGTTGCTCGTCGGGCATACGATCACGCGTTCGTATACTTTCCCGAACGCTTCTCCTGTTATTTCCGTCGCTCGAAAGCGGCCGAGTCGATTGCGTAACCGTAGCGTCGCATAACCGATGCGATGAGCGGAAGATGGACAAAAGTCCGTCTCCTAGGTCACTCGGCAACAGAACATTCTTCCGATTTCCAGCTGGAACCCCTCGGAAAAAGCCAAGCCAATTTTCCTGTTAACCCTCGCGCATCCGGCCACGACATTTCCAGTCACGGAATCGATTCCCGTTCGATTCTCGAAAGAATCAAACTCTTGCGCTCGAACGTCCCTTCTAAAGGGAGACCGTAAATCTATTCGACAACTCGGATTCCGAGAGGACACGAGAGAAGATCCGAATTTAAACAAGATTCGATGGCACTCGATTCTCTCTTAACACGAGTGTTCTCACAAAATAATATTCAACGAAAATATGTAACTGATTTCGTATTTTTCAGTTCAAAGTCGCATCAAGGTCATTAAGTACATATATACATTGAAAAATCAAATCGAAAAAATTTTGTTCTCGTTCAATAACTTCCTTTTAATCTACATCGATTCTTGTTATAAATAAAAGGCTGTCCCAAAATTAACGCAAGATCTGAATTTGCCGCCATTTTTGCAGTAAATCGTTGTTTTCTATTCAATTGTGTTTTCAATTCGATTCAAACCTTGCGTTAATTTTGGGACACCATTTACAAATGATAAAAGTGAAATGTGTTTTTTTATTCTGATTCGAAAATTCGTATCGTTGGTCGATTAAAACTTACAATTTACAACGCGACAGCATTGCGCTAACATTAAAAACCTGTGTAGCTGGTCGAACGTCCTGATGCGACGTGAAAAACGTGCAACGAGCGGAGACCTAATCTTATCGGGACGCATCGAGGATCGAATTTGTCTACGTCTCGGAGGATACTTGTTATTGTCGATAAGCGTTGCTCGTAGCAAATAAACGAGAAAGAAAGGCGTATCGTGTAACAGGGTTGCGTAACCTGCCGAGAAACTATTACAGAAAGGAGAGAGAGAGAGAAATAGAAACCCGTTAGGCAAAAAGACGAGTCGAGTCGTTAATCGGGACTCATTGTACGAATAACGGCGCGGTAGTTCGATTCCCGCTGAAGAAAAGATTTGACCTTCCGTCATCGCCTCGTGTTTTTTCGTTCAACAGTCGTCGAACCGTTTGTTCCTCGTCCTCCTTCTGTTCCTGTTACGCCATCGAATCCTTTTTATCTCGTTTCGTTCCATGAAAAATTGCCATTTTCGAAACCAGGGTTCTTCGAGAATCTTGTGAAAGTCGGTGACAAAGCTCGCAAAACGCCATTGAATATCAAATAAATTATCCGTAATGTCAGCGTTACGGGTTCGCTCCAATTAATTAATTAATTACGGATAATTTATTTAAAATTTTTGCGATCGATATAACGGAATATTTGCCATTGAATATCGTTTTGAACGTCCAGTGGACACGTTCAAGTATTTCGACGCTTTTTCTGCCGGGAACAAACATTCAAATGGTAATAATAATAGCGATTTAAATGATAATTTCCAAAACGTGAGTACTTATTTAGGTACACAATCGGAAGTTGATCGAACAGCTCTCAAACGTTTTCAAATCTATTAAATATCCAGACGAGCCTGGATCACGGATAACCTTGAAAACCCCGTTTCCCGACCAAGCTTATCCCCTCGAAATTCGTAAGCATCTTCGTGCTATCTCAGTTGAAAAAAGAAAAAGACTTTTTAGATGTTGGAATTTTTTGCTGGATCGAATACTGTTGTCAACCGTGACAAAAAACCATCGCGTACCTTGACGTTATCCTCTCGGATGATCGCATCTTCGATGACGTTTCGCGCAAAGGTCGCTCGAGTTGCATCGGTTTGTTCGCGAGCAGACAGCGAACGTATGCTTTCGCGAGTCTGCACTTTCTCTTCTTCTTTCTCTTTCTCCGTCTCTCGTTGTTTCCCTTCCGCGGCGCAAAGGACTTTCGTCGCGACAAAATTGCGAGCAATAGCGGACCGATCGAATGTATCTCTGTTTGCTCGTTCTCCAATCGTTCGTCACCGCTGCGGCTCGTCGTAACGTCTCCTAAACGAGCATCCTCGTCCTCGGAAACAACACGGACACCAGATACGCGAAGTTATTGTAACACGGCGGATAGTTACGGGTTATTCGCATTTTTCTCGACGGATATAGCAGATCCGAGCGTTTCGATCGAACGACAATTAGACGACGCGACGAAGCACAGTCGAACACGTTTCACGTTTGTTTATTGTTCGGCGGGACGAAAGGGGTGGCCTGTGCGTGGTGCATGGTGCACGGTGCAACCAGATTCGCGTGTAGGTAAAGCGCAAGTGTGCGAACCTACTCGTTGGCGTGCGCCGTGCAACATGTGCCCAGTTACGAAGCGTTACCGAGACGTTCGCATTCGCACTCGCGAGAACCAACAAAACGCTCGATGTTTCTCCTCACGTGACAGAAACGCGTTTCTCTCCTCGCGCCGGAGAAACTCGGACACGGTCGGCGAATCAGCTTTTCAGACGATTTCGGAAAAGAAATTTTGCGTTTTCGGTTTCAATTTTGTTTATCGATAGGGCGCGGCGTCAATGTCAGCATTTACGTAGCACCGACACAATAAGTCCACCTCGCTGGAACTCTCCACTTCAGTGATAAGCAACCTGCGGTCTGCAGCGGGCCAATAATGGAACTCTAATACGCGTGGGCCGTAACGAACGCAATATTAAATACTTAAACATATGTACTAATCAAATAATTTTTATTTGTTATTTCTTACATAGATTTACAATAAAACTGTTTTTTAATTTGATCTATTACTTCTTATTACTAGATAATATATTTTATTGTATTTAACATATACAAAATTAATGTTCCTTCTCGAGAAATTTTATAATTGGTTATTTATGGAGAAATTTAGATCAAGGAAAATTCTTATCAATCTCATTTATTTCATAACATATTTTCGGAAATTAATTTTTAGCTAACTCAAATTGCGTATTATACTAATCAATCGCGTACGTATAAGCGTATCTATAAGCAGCATATCGATGCCTACGTATGCATGTTTGCAATGTGATAATTTATTATAATGAACATCCAAGGCAGATACGTATAAAATGGCAAAACAAATTCTTCACAGAATGAGGAACTATCACTGAAATAAACAGTTAGCATCGAACCGTTTGCATCGATTCCGATAAGAAAATCGACACGGATCTCGAAGAAGATCGTGTCAACGATAATCGCAACAGCAGATTAATCGATTTTACAGAAGTCGAGTAACGATTAGACTGTGGAACTTCATGCAAGATAGGAATTTTGGACGAACCGTTGACACCGTTGGCAACGACGAGATTCGTCCGCCACGTTTTCCCCGTGTCCGCGCTGCTCGGAATCGGAAGGTTTTTACGCGGGTCAGGGACGTTTCAGCGTTTCGGGAGGCGTTGCCTTCTTTAAATTTATCCTTCACGGCCGTGCTAAACCGGTGCCTCTTGTTAACGAGCCGAACGTACGAGCCGAGGGTCGTTGAACCGACCGGTCCGGTCGATTCTGCTCGGAACACGGACGGGCAGATCGTTTGAGGTGAACGATCCATCGCGGTAGTCGCGACGCTATCCGATCGTCATTTGTGAATTATTTACGCGAGAATGAATTATATGTACAACGATACTAGGCTTGCGAAGATTGCCGCGTATTCCAGTTCAAAGATCCCAAATCTCTGAAACATTCCTGGCTGTTTGTCGCGAACGAGACCTTTGGTTCAGGGATGATTGTACCGTTATGCTACATCTCTCCGCGAAGGCCCGAATCGAGGAAGAGGGAACAGTTCGCTAGTCCCCTCTCGCTTCCTCGAAAGCAGAAATTAACTCGTCAGATTAACAGATTATACTGCCCTTGACTTGAAAGTTTGAATATTAAAGATAAACAGGACAGACTCGATCGCGAATTTCAGAGGATACGATTCGGTTGATTCGGGCATACCTGTGGATAATTCCGGTTGCAGTTCAAGGATTTCGCCGAAACCGCCCACGTAGAAACGGTTTGAATAGCATCGATTAACGTGCGTCGAATCATCGAGCCTCCGACCGTCAAACCTTGGCTCTTCGCTGCGAGAAACGGAGAAACAGCGCGCGAGAGTTATCTATCGGAAGAAGAACAAAGAGACATGGTAGACGTGTATGTCTGTATGTCTGTACGTATGTATACGTTGCTCGAACCAGGGCATGTCAAGACAAGAGCCGGTTGCCGAGAGAAAATCCACTGCAGCAACTTTCTTGTCTCGGATAGGGCGCGTGGGTATCCCGATCAAGCGTTTCTTGGCCGAGGGGGCGGACCAGTGGATCTGTAGATTTGTGAATCTGCGAGGAACTTTCTCCACCTCCGTTGGCGTTGGCTCGCGAAGCTCCACCTTGAACGTTCCCTCGAGCGTGGTCCTCTGGCTCGAAAACGGTTTGACCGACTCGGAGGATACGGTAGAGAACAGAGAGGACACAGGACACAGGACAGAAAACGTCCCAACATTCTTTGAAGAAGGATAATAGATCTGTCTCGTTATTCGCCGGTAGACGGTCGATGAGATTCGTACGCCATCCACGTAGCAACGGTAAGAATCATTTCGCGTTCTCGCCGTGACCAAAATTCAAACGATACGCCTCGATCGAAACCGATAAGAAAACTCTGCTCGCGGAAAGTAGAACTTTCCGATGGAACTTGTCTCCCACCTTTCCCTTCTACCGATCCCACAGATCGGTCACGTGACGTGTAACGAGCGCAACCAATTCGCGTTGCGTCCGCGTCTACGTCACGACTGGCCCGGGAATGGCAGAGAGTGGGTGACTGTATTCCCCTCGATTCGAGGCAACTCCCCTACTCTGGCGACACCGGTAGGAACTTCTATACATATGTATAATTATTAGACAGCGGATTTTATGCATTTATGGCAAAAATTAGTAGATCTAATTGAAAACAGTGAAAACATTAGAAAAATTTAAAGACACTGCCGCGTTATTTTCAAGCTATTAAACGTAATAACAAAGAAAATAAATTTCTACTTCACTCCAGTTTGTTGTAAAGATCCGCTGTCTAATAATTATAAACCAACAATCGTAAAACAGAAGCGGTTTGTTGCTCGCGGCGCACAAACAAGACCGTGTTTACCGTAGACCGATAACGATAAGGAATCATCCGTTGTTTGCGTCCCACGGAAACGACGCACAACCGGCGAATAACAGGAGGATAGGTGGCGATCTGTCGCGATAGCAGTCGCGCTGCTATCGAATCGTTGAAATATGTATCCTGCGGGACAGCAATTACAAAATGATTATAGCAGGACAAGAAGAAAGTATGCCGCGCCGCGTGCTCTATTCTGCTCTGCTCTTTTCCTCTGCTCGTCGCGGCGGCTTAAAAATGTCGGTCTGTTTTAAAAGAACCTGACTTGCCGCGATATTAGGATCGTCGAAGAGTTCCGTCGCTGTATTTCACTCGATGCTAACAACCATGTCCGCGGACTTCTGTCAATGGACGGTACAGTAAAGTCTTGATCTAAGAAAAACCCTCGAAAAAACAGAACCTACACCCATATTTAAAATTAAAATTGGTGGCAGAAAAGACCCCGGGCGTGAACACTCTCTCATATCCTTTCTGACCTTAAAATTGTTACTATTTCTGCTGTAAGTAGCTCATTCGACAGCTGAAACGTAGAAAAAGGCAACGACACGGGCCAGAAGAATGCCGAAACGTGCTCGGTACAAGTAAACGGACGTTTACTCCCGATTAGCAAACCTCGGCGTGCATTTACTCGCAACATTAGCCGAACGAGTATTCTAATCGCGAGGGATCGTTCAATTTTCAGCTCACCGAACCGTTTATTAATTTCTCATTGGCCGAACAGCTCTGGTATCCGAGCCGGCCAACTCGCTGATTCGTCGCTAACACGAATTGATTTCATCGACTTTCTTCGGAATTTCTCTTTCGCGCGCCTCCAGCGAACCAAGAAATTCTCACTGCGACCAGCAACCGAACTTCGAGCGTGCAACTTGCAAACGAAAATCAAAAATAGCCTAACTTTCGATTCGCGTTCGCGATAAGAAGCTGTACTCCGTGCAAATTGAAGGCGGAGCCATCGCCGGATCCCGATGTCATTCGCAGAAATTCGCATGTTTCGGGTAATTGCACGCTGTTGACAGAACCGATTACCGACCGCCACACTTTTTTCGATCGCGAGTCCTTCCGACTGTTCGCGAGCACAGCGTCTTATTCCGCGTAGAAACGAAGAGAACCAGTAAGCAATCTGCTCTTGATTTACTATTAATTTGCTACCAAAACTTGTATCTGCGAGTACCGAGCCGTCTGTTTCCGCATTAGGCTCGGAATTTGTTGTTGACCAGTTTTCGTTGGCGAAATCGTAGGGAACAATAACTAAATTCTGCTATTTTGGTACAAACATTACCCCCTTTTGCTCAATGAGTAGTTTTGACAATGAGCAATTTTCGACAAATCAATCGAGAAAGGATGTTTGAAGCCTTCCGGCGAGATCAATAGAGACACGGTGGTATTAAATATTCCGTAGGTAGGTTAGCCCATTGCCAATTGAGAAACCAAACGGAAGAGTCGAACGTGGCTTGTCGTTCGCGCGTCGCGTCGATTGCGACACGCGTTGTCCGTCGCATTATGCGATACGTCGATTCCTGCTCGCAACCGTTCATCCTCGTTCTCGATTTATTTATCTTAACGAGAATTTTACCGCGGCCCGATTTCGAGAAAGTATTTCTGCGTTCGCGAGATTATCTAAGAAACGCGTTGATCTTTGCATCGCGTCATACCTTTAGAATCGACGTCAATTAGTCTCGTGTCCCGAGTCTCGTGTCCCGTGCGTCGCAGCCGGAGTGTGCTAATCGACAGATCCGAGGGATCGTTGACGCAAAAGTTCACGTTTCGCTGTGCAGCAAATGTTATTCTCTGTTGACGTACTGCCATCGAACGTTGACATACCAGGAATCGTAGTATCTGCCTTCGCGAGGCGCAATCGTCACGAAATATTCACGATTACGCGATCGACGCGCGTTCAAAGATTTCTCCGAGGATCGATCGAATGAAACTGAGGAACAATTGTTTTGGATGGTCGAAAGATTCTTCCCGATAAAAATAAAGTCAAAACAGAGTGTCAATAGAGTCAAGGTAGACTGTTGATTTTTATGGAAAAATGAAAATTGCAATGCTATCTGTGATATCTTTCAAATTTTTTAAGTATTCTATACTTGCTTTTAAACGTTAATAAAATTTCACAAATACTTGCGCGGACAAATTTCTTCTTTCATTTTGCTCGAAATATTCGTGATGTCCAATTACATTCCTGTACACAAAAATTAAATGTCGCTTAATTATTGATCTTCAAGATCGGCCGTTTGATTGTTATTTGTTAAAACGATCGATGGATCAAAGGAGCATCGCGCGATATGCGATGCCAGCGCGCTTTTCCCCATGAGACTCTTCGTGTGGTTTATTCTTGGTTGACGGGCCAGCAAGAGAGAGAGAGAGAGAGAGCGCGCATACTGCATACACCGCCGTTCAAAAGTATGCAAACGGATAATCTCGCAAGTGTTCTAGTAGCATACAGAGTGTTCGAAATCGAGGTACTTTTGAACGACAGTGTAGCTGCAGGAGAGGAGTACATACATATATGTAATGCGAATTTACGCGCGTCGAAAACGAACGTGCAGCGTGGATTAGCCTCGAAGAAACGACTTATATTTAGCGAAGTCGTACGTTAATGTCGCGTCGCGTCGCGTCGTGTCGCGTCGGATATCACTTTATTGCAACGAAACGCGTTGCTCTGGTTCACCCCGGTCACGCTTTCTCCGGTGCGCGGTGCACGTTGTCCCGTCCGCGTCCGTAGGTGTAGCCCGTGTAGCTCGTGTAACACAGCCGGTCCATATAGCACAGACAGACCTCACCTTTTACATATATATGTACACGATCCATCGTGCAATTACGAGTTATAAGCGTCCTTCCACGTATTCATCTACGAACCTTCCCCGTCCAAATCAAAATCCTTCTTCCAAACAGATCTGTATACCGAGTGTCCCAAAAATTCATGAAGTTTCGGAAAAAGAGGCGAGACGAAACGCGGCAAACCTAAGCTTTTGTCGTCAACTCGTCGTCCGATGCGCAAGATATTCGACCGTGGAGCGAACGATACTCGGAGTATCAAGGACGGATCGTTTCTCTCCTGCAAGCACGATTTCCCCTGCTACTGTGCTGCTTTTGTCCTTGCCGATGTCTCGCTCTTCTCCTGTGTTCGTGCTTATATTTTCGGTAATCTAACCGACGCGACGCGCGATGCGTCGACGCTGACCTTGACGCTGAGAAGCCACGTTTCTCGTTTCTAACCGTGGACACACAGGTTCAAGGATTCGTCTAATGACCGCCGCGCCACGCTCGTTCAACCGCCGCGAATTACTTTTGGCTCGGTAATTTTAAACCGTCCCAGAATATCAAGCGCCGTTAGCTAGAATCTATGGATTTTCTGCATTTGTTGCAAACACGAGCGTCTCGCGAGAACCGACCAATACGAACCACGATCGAGCGTAAATTCGAAATTTCTCCCTCTCTCGCCCTGCAGAATTTTATTATTATTACTTGCCGCATCGTCGCCGCGGTTAACAAATTACCAGATGAATTTTCCCCAGTTGAACTTTCAAATTCAAATTCGAATATCAAACGAGAATGGTCGATATCGACGAGCATCGAGTAGACGAGCGTCGAGCGTCGATCTATCGAACTGTGTATCGCGCAGTCGATTGTCGAAGCGGTGAAAGCACGTAATGGCGGACAGTGGACGCCAGTAACAGCTGTTCTAGTGACTCAAATCTTCGATACAGCGTCAAATTCGCCAAATCTTTTTCTTCGAACCTCGAAAATACGATTCATCGAGAAGAATCGACGACACTGGTAATAACTCGAAGATGTTACGTTCGCCCTCTGTGCCCGACCAGGGAACGGAGGAATGACGAACTAAATAAAGTGCAACCAACAAGTATACGTTATAGTGTCGGATATTTCACGTTGCCCTCCGCCAAGAAGAACGGTCGAACGAATCCCGTTTCTATTTTCTTTTCAATCCGTAAGACGGGACGAGATCCGTTGATCTCGCCTAAAAAAAAAGAAGCAAGAAGAAATGTCGAACTGTAACGGCAACAAGGGTCCGATTCCGCCTCGATGGCTCAACTGTCCGCGAAGAGCGATCACCTTGGTTCAGAACAAGTTCTTGGCATTCAAAACTCCGCTGTCGTCCTCGTTCAACAGTCAAGTACCGGAAGCATGTCGATTCACAGTCGACATGTTCTTCGCCTTTTTAAAAAGCGAGAGACTGAAGCTCGGCCTTTGGATAGATCTAACCAACACCACAAGGTTCTACGACGAGAGAAGTGTGAAAAAGTACCAATGTAAATATGTGAAGCTACAATGCAGAGGCCATGGCGAAACTCCCTCCACGGAGCAAACCAAAGCCTTCGTGAAACTTTGTAAAAATTTCATATTGTACAATCCGCTGGATATCATTGGTGTACATTGTACTCATGGTTTCAATAGAACCGGCTTCCTTATCGTTAGCTATTTAGTAGAACACGACGGTACCAGCGTCGATGCCGGCTTGGCAGCATTTGCTGCGTCTAGACCACCGGGTATTTATAAGGCAGACTACATACAAGAACTGTACAGGAGGTACGACGATGTCGGGGATGCTCCGGATCCTCCTGTGAGACCAGATTGGTGTTTAGAGTATGATGATTCGAATGTGGAAGACACCGACGAAGGTCCTAGCACAGAGACGGAAAAACCACAGAGGAAAAGAAAGCGTGAATTTCAAAATAAGAATCCTGTGTTTATGGCTGGAGTACCCGGCGTTACTCCGATATTGGATGAAAAGAAGTACAGTGTGGTACAGAGACGCGTTCAACGAATATGTTCATGGCATTCGACAGGATTCCCGGGTTCCCAACCGGTCTCTATGAACGAGAATAATATTACATTGTTACATGAAAAACCATACAGGGTATCCTGGAAAGCGGATGGAACCAGGTTGGATACTTATATATTTTCTATATTTTATGCTACAAATACAAATATATTATTGGATTTATCGTTAAATTTTTTATAAACTACGATTATCGAACTAACGCTCGTTGTCTGTGTACACCTAGGTATATGATGCTGATACAAGAGGACGGAGAGATTTATTTTATAGACAGAGACAATAGTGTGTTCCAAGTTGATGGATTATGTTTTCCGCACATAGACATGCAGAGAAATCTCAAAGACACATTGTTGGATGGCGTAAGTAACATCTATCCAAGGATTTGTAAAGCGTATCGCATTCCACTTTTTTGCGGATTCTTCACCCAAGTTTTGTTTGTAGGAAATGGTAATTGACAAGGAGGTAAATGGCACGCAAATTCCAAGATATCTAGTTTACGATGTAATTATGTACGATGGTACGAATACGAGTAAATTGCCGTTCTACCCTGATCGTTATTGCACAATCGAGAAGCATATCATGGGTGGCAGGCACAGAGCGATGAGAGAAGGAAGACTGCACAAGGAGACGGAACCTTTTGCAGTGCGATTAAAATCGTTTTGGGACGTTAGGATGGCCGGCAGTCTCTTAGGCGATAAGTTTGCCAAGCAGCTCGGTCACGAGCCGGATGGCTTAATATTTCAACCATCCAAGGAACCGTATTGTACCGGAGTTTCCGTTGAAGTATTAAAATGGAAACCGTTGTCGCTGAACTCGGTCGATTTTCGTTTGCAAATAATAGAGGAATCTGGGAAAGGAATTGTTACGAAGAAGTTCGCGGGCCTGTACGTGGGCGGATTGGACAAGCCGTTCAGTACAATGAAATACACCAAAGAAATTAAGGACTTAGAAAACTCGATCATAGAGTGCAAATACGAAAATAAACAATGGGTTTTCATGCGGGAGAGAACGGACAAATCGTTCCCGAATTCGTACAACACGGCCCGATCCGTATGCGAAAGTATCATTAAACCGATCACGACCGAACGACTGTTGAGTTACATCGATGAACATGCGTTCTTGCAAACCGACTCCGATCTCATGCCACCGCCGAGAAGACGGCTATAGTTTGCAGTTAATCGAGCGCGTCAATCTCGCCGACATTATTATTTACTTAAGAATTAAAGAACGATGTATTTAGCATGAACATTTAAACCAATTTACGTAATTGAAATACTGTTACGTAGCTGATTCTACTAATTTTAAATCAACGTCGTATACGGCTGGAACTGTTTATTCAATAAAAAGAAAACCTTTGTATAATAAGCCACGTGTACATCTCTTTTTACTACTCCTTTCCGCATGCAACAACAGCCCGGTTTATATCATAATTAATTGTTATACACATTATTCTCAATTTATTATTCTCTCGATTTCAGACAGAACTGTGTTACTTTGGTGTACGAAAGAACTCACGATCAAAGAGAAGAGATCGCTGCGCGTGAACATCGAATTCGATCATGCAACATTGATCCGGTGGTCCCCGGATGGCAAAGCTTTCATTATACACAAGGGTGTGGCGAACACCATCGAGGTGTATAAGATTTCGAAAAAGTCAGATGGAACATTAGGTTCGGCGACCAAGGCTTTAGAGTTTCCTAAGGTATAGTTCGAACGTGCCTCGTGATGCTAGCTTGCCTTTCTAACAATGCTTATTCGCATCTATGGATATTTTAGAAACACACCGAGGATATTGTTGGCATGGACATCGCGTGCACGGGAAAATACATAATCACGTGCAGTAAGGCAAACGATCTGACGATATGGGATCTGAAGGGTCAAATCCTTGCAACGATAGAACTATATTTGGGGTCCACTTACAGGGCACGCGTGTCACCGTGTGGACGTTTCGTCGCCGCTTCCGGTAATGATTAATCGATGTCGATCCAGTTAACGAGCAATCTGCTAAAGAAATGTTGTTTTTCAGGATTCACACCAGACGTGAACGTATTCGAGGTCCTATTCACAAAATCCGGTGATTTCAAGCAAGTCTCGAAGGCTTTCGATCTTGCTGGCCATTCATCCGGAATATTCGATTTCAACTTCAGTGCCGATAGCAGTCATATGGCTACCGTTTCAAAGGACGGGACTTATCGCTTGTACAACACCAAAGGTAATATTTTGGTAAACGTGTCGGTGAATTTGATCACCGGTAACCAGACTGCATTAACGTTTCGCGTATTTACAGTTGAATTTGAGAAGGGAGAAGATCCGCGTCTGCTTTCCTCTGGATCATGGGACAACGCACCGACAGCTCGCATCGCGCTCTCTCCTAACACAGAAGTGTTGGCGATAGCCCATGGATCCTCGTTAAGTTTTTACTCAACGGTTACCGGCGCTCTGGACAATACCATAGAAGATATTTTTCTCGGTAATTTTTCTCTTTTGCACGTTCGGAATCGATTCGTGCAATTGCAAACTGGGTTCTTTACAGACCTTTGAAACTGTGCGCATATAGTACTAACGTAATTGTACTATTGCAGGTCCTATTACGTGTATGGCCTTCGATGCTCTAGGAGAGTACATTTTGGTTGCCGGCGATAAACACATAAAAGTCTTCCGCAATATAACCGGTTACCGAGCAGCTATTGAATCGGCGAAACGCAAGCTCGCGCAAAAGCAAACGTCCGCTACGAAGGAGCGCTTAGAGAAGCTCATCGTCGACAGTCGAAAGTTCCTCGAGACAATGCAAGAAAAGTGTCCTTAACGATTCGATTGCGAAGCTTGCCCTTTCTACGACGATGAATATTCAAACTAAGATATTGCATTCGAATATTGCATTTCTCCTGCGCAAAGAAAAATCCATTTATAACATAATTTTTTAATGTACTTGAATAAAAGGGTTCATATTAATGTTTGTTTGTTTGTTTGTTTAGAGAGGCGGTTCGCACTTCCGGCGACTCGGCTTTTTTGTCCGTCTAGTAAATACGCTCGTCAACGGTAATCCGTTTGTGCTGCACTCTCGTTTCGATAAATTCGGGCGAATGTAGACACCGTGTCTTACGCGACCTTGAACATGTAAATATTTATTTCTGATAATAATTTGTTTACTTTTAACGACAGTTGCGAAACGCGACGAACCATGGTTGCGACAACAAAGGTTTGCTACCGAGTTCGAGTACATTCGCATTATCGATGTATTTGTTTGGTAACTTGTGTGGATTTTAGTAGCTGGTTTCGCCGATCGGATGGGATTCGCTTAACGACTCGAGCGCCTTGCTCGAAGACACTAGTAAGTACGTGTACAAAAGTTCCGACGTTATGCGTGTTTAACTTCTGTCTCGTATGATTTCAAACATCTTTGAGCGAACAACAGTTTTCCCTTAGTTATAGATTCTTTTTTGGAACTTTATACCTGGGTCGGTCCTCTCCTGCTACCGTTGAAATGGAACTTCTAACTCTTGAGATGACTGTCGACGCATGCCACACGAGGCTCTACCTACTGTACATGCTACTGATGCTACACGACCATCGGTTGCTATGACAATAAAATGAATACACAAAGTCTGTATATATGTATGCAAGTACACAGCAAAGATGTATTTTTTTTTAAGCAAAAATCTATTTCTAGTTATTCACTTTGCCTTTTTTCAATTACTTGCTGCAAATAATGAAGTTATTGAACTGTCTCAATTATGGAACTGTAAGAATAATGAATATTTCGATAGTGCATCGTTATCTTGTATACGTTGTGATACGAACAAAAATTTGAAACCATCTACCGATCGTGAGTTTTAAGTATTGTTTTAAGTAAGTTCTAATATAATTTTATGCTTCCGTTATTTTTTTAAATTTCTTTTATAGGATTGCGATGTGTATGTAATGAATTTAGCAAACAAGTAGCATTAAAAGATGGTTATCCTGAATGTATCTTTTGTGGGTACAATAGAACGGTGACAACAGATAGAAAACATTGTGTTTCGTGTTACAGTGCAACACAGTGTGAATGCAGTATTAATGAAATACAATGTAATAATTCAAACATTTTATTCATGATATAACAAATCTCTATTATGTATTTAATACTACTCTAATTTTACAGTGGATAGAAGCATTAATGGTACACTATTAGACACTATATACTGCTTTTCTTGCCCCAACAATACTTACCCATCTTTGGATAGATCCAAATGTTTATCTTGTGATGACTTTGAAAATAATTATTACTTAAATCCTGTATATTCAACACAATATTATACATGGATACATGATAATTGTTTAAGTAAAAGTGTTTTTACAAATGATCTATACATAAATTTTACAAATTTCATAAAATTTAAAAATCATAATGTAGATCTTAGTTACCATTTTAGAAAAGATCTAGAAGTTGCATTATATTTATGTAAGGTAAGTAGAATAATAAAGAAATAAGATGATGACAACTTTTTATAAAAGATGTATTTTTCTTCAGAAGGAATATAAACTGGCTTGCGAATATTTATCAAATTTATGTGTCGTAAGCTTATACAGTAATAAAATTGCTTGTACATTATTCACGCAAATACAAACAATACCCATATGGTTATTTTATAGCAGAAACGATACTGTGACGACGTTGAATAGTAAAAAAATTACACAAAGATACAGTCTATCAAGATATAACAATGTATGTACCATTGTATACATTTTTTAAGGAATGTTTCAAATGGAACGCATTATAATTGCACTCACTACAATTTCCAATTACATTTCTTTTAGGATAGTACATTAAATTTTAAAATGGCAACATTTTCTTTGCATGGTAATTTTAAGTCACTCGACACTCCTAACATGCCATGCAATTTATTGAAAAATGTTCAATTTGGGGTGAACTATAAAAACGAGTGTACACTCGAAATTAAAAACTTGCTAGCTGCGGAAATAGAGTTTATGTCCCCTTATTTGACATTTGTAGATAAAAAAAAAGTTTTGATGCATCCATTACCTGTACTCGTCAAAAATATGAACCAAGTAAGTAAATAAGTTGAAAAATGTAATGAAACGTTGATTATATATATCTGTAATCTTATAAGACTATCATTTTTAAATTTTTAGAATATTACCGATATATCACAATGGCAATTTGTACGAAAATTTTTTCTTGTTGATAATATCAGTGGTTATAAGACACTAAATATTACGGATAAAGAAACTAAAAGATCCAATAAATTATCGTCATTAATTTATATGAAATCTCTAACTGTTATGTAAGCTGCTCATGCTGTCCTACTATAATATATGCTTGAAAATTAAGTACACACCAGAAAAATACAATTTATTACTTTTACAGTATTAACGTTCAAAGTGTAGAAGCTAGAGATAAAATACTTCCTCCTCTACTCATTGTGGAATATACTAAATTAACACATGAACAAATGAGTAAAATTACACATGTTGTATTAAATTATAAAATTAAATTTATTCTAGAACACAGTCATATTGACATTGTTTACAAGGTAAATGTTGCAATAATAGTCACTACATATATTTAGGTGTATATGTATAATTATGATTATGAATATATAATAATATATAAAATATATCTTTTTAGATAATTATAGCAGTTTTTTTAGGATTAGCCATTTGCTACTCTGCCATAAAAACGTGGAATTACAATAAACAACACTATACCTCTTTTTCATATATAAGAACATTATTTTGGTTTTTTATTTATAGTATGGGCAATATAGGTACCATCATTATTATAAGTCTAGTTAGTTTATGTATGTATTTATTTATATTCTACAAAGGGCAAACAACACCATATATATTATTATCAAACGATATTAATGAAAACACCATTATAATATTTACTGCGATAACAGTTCTCTTCAAAGTGAGTACCTAGTTCATTGACAATAAAATAGCCCTATGATTGACATAATGTATCCGTTTCTAATTTTCTCTTTAGTTTGTAGAGATGCTTGGTTTCATTTGTCGGTGTTGGAATCTAAACATATTTTTTATTGACTGGGAACAACCAAAAGCAGTGTCCAACCAATTTGAATATGATTCTTCATATATTTCTTTGCATAAATCACATAGTAATAACAAATCTTCGAAGCATAAAAACAAATTTTTATCCGTAAAAACAGAAATAAAAACAGCTAATCAAAAAAAAAAAATAATAAATGAACCAGGTGAATGTAGTACCAGTGGCTATAATGAAGACGATGTTAATTTCTCAACTGCATATTCAGCATCAGAAGGTTCCACGCAAGAAGCAAATGAACAAAATAATTTTCATAATTCATCTGTTAGTATTTGGAGAACATATTATATTATCAATCATTGGCTAAATCTACAAACGATGAGAAAAATAAATGTAATGGTGCAATTACTTGCTGTATTAAGTATCTTCCAGGTAAATAAAAACTACATTAAAATAATAATTTATAATTTAACTTATTTGATTTTAATGTTCTGTTCAGATAGTACAACTATATCCATGGATCTTTGCAATACCTGAAATACCATCAAACTTTTCTGAAGACAATAACAATTTTATTTTATATTACACAGAATGTGTTTTAATGTATATTTTAATATATTGCATTCAATGGTTGTTATATATTGGATTCTATGAACAGTGCATTAGAAATAAAATACAAGAATTTATAAATCTATGTTCTATTGTAAATATCAGCTTCCTTATTTTACCATATAATTATTATGGATTTTATATTCATGGAAGGTAATAATATATGCCAGTTATGTATAAAAATGTAGCAACTCTAAGTAACTATTTCTATTTTATAAATAGGTCAGTACATGGAATCGCAGATACAGATTTGACTATGTTAATGAACAATTTAGAGAAAGAAAAAAATAACTTATGTGCATGTAAAGGTCTCTTACCTGGAACGGATCAACAAACATTCATATTATCTTTAACAAAAACACTCAGAATTGTTTTAATCGAATTTTCAAAACAGACAAAAGTTGTATGTATCATTTTTATCACATTATATTTTAATACATACTTAGAAATACATATATTTTTTTCAGAGCTTAAATAGTTTCTTAGAAACAAATGATATGTCTACTAAAAAATGGGAACTGATTTTTAATGCACAAATCAAATTGAAGCAGTTTCTGTGTAAATTTGTGGATCATTGTTTTAAAGATACTGATTACATTATTAAAGATCAACAATTGCTTGAAAAACTATGTAATATTATGTTTGCTCAAATCGAAGAAAAATCGGTTTTTTATATTGGTAAAACTTTTAATTTATACGTTATAAGTTAGTATAAAAGTATTCCAAAATAATTGAATTTTTATCTATTTTACAGATAATAATCATTCATTTGATCAAGTATTACTTTATGGGAATGAATGGTTAATAGCTACTTTTGAACTATCAATATTTGCTTTTATAGTAGCTGTATTCAAAGATTGCGTATTGGCCATTACAATTACTATAGCAGTATCAACATTGCTACTTCTAATTACTAAATATAATGGGAAAAAGAATTTATACAATAATGTATTACCAGATAAAACCTTTTTAGTATAATACTACAACTTAATATTTGTTTCCATTCATGTAGAAGTTTGTAAGTATTAAAATATTAAATTTGAAAACTAATTGTAGTTTTAAGTTATAATTTATTTTGTAAGATATAATTTTTACAGTAATAGTAGTACTATTCTTATTTTACTAGTTATATAGTTCTTTCATTTGCAAGACATTAATAATAATCACGTGCGTTCTTGTTAGGATGATGTCCATACTCAATGTTAAAGTATTTCTCTATGGCTAGTGTTAATATAATTAAAGGGATCCCTACTCTGAGACCCTTTGTAAGGTTCCACCTTATTTCATCGCTACGACGCCAGGGCACCTCTCGGTAACGCCAAACTTCATTTCTCAACCAAGGATTTTTCAATCCCCTTTCTGCCAATATTCTTTGAACATCCATAAGTCTTGGTGAATCCTCGACTTTGAATATGTCAGGATTTGGTACTTTTGGTATTTCCGATTCTCCATGACCCATTTTCTGCAATTATTTCCAATAATGCAAGTCTTAATTATTTCAATGAAATATTAATCCTTGCAAATATTTAACTCATTCGTAATTTATTATATTATGTAATTATTTTAATATACTTACTAATAACATATTATATACTATTATAAATAAATAGATGTAACGAAATGTATTAAAAATATTGTAGATTCAATCATTTTAAATGGAATGCATTTAAAATATTTACAATGAACATGCATAAATAAACAGATATAAAATAATTAACAAATAATGTTCAATTACAAAATACAGACATTAATGATATAATTATTAGGAAAAAATGATGAAAATATTTTTGTAGTTATTAAAGGTTTGAAGGGGATGATGTATCATTTAAGTTGTATTTGGTTTAAGTTCTAACAATCGAGGTTAGTTCATGACATCTATCTACCTATCGAAAGTTAAGTATAATACAACAGTAATGAAAATCACAAAAAGTTGTGAAACATTTTAAAAACATACTAAATCAAAATTAGACACTTTACTTACTATATGACTGTAGAAATTGTCCAATTATATAAGCCAAATCACCTCCTGTAATACGTTTCTTCACTTTGATAACTGGATAACACCCAGAACCTTCCTAATGTATAGGTAGTACCTACTTACATACACAGCACCAGATCTCTGATAGTACTGGATAGTACCGATAGTACCTAAAGTTACTTCCAGCTACTTCCTACCCTGTGGGTATACATTGGTATACATAGTGAGTAATACCAGAGAGGTAATACGTAATTACATACTTATATGCTTACGACTGCGCATAGTTACAAGTGCTAACAAAAGTTGGATTTCTTTTTACATTTAAATTTTTTCTACAATTTATTTCATAGAATTCTTTATATCCAATACAGGTAAACATGTATTATTATATATTTATTACTACAGTTTTACAATCCATTAGTGTAAAATTTGTAACATAATAATAAGTTAACAGAAAAATTGTTAGAATGCACATTATTTATTTATGTACACAGCCACTGCATTTAAACATGGTATATTTTGTTTATTCAACTTTATAATTGTGTCGCTAGGTGGGTGTGACTTCAAGTGTACTATTTTACGTAGATGTTTCACCATCTGTTTTTCAATGCCAACCCTTTGCACTAGCCTCGAACTGAGCGTTTCGATTGGAGAATCACATTCGTTCTTTCTTACTATTTCCGTATTGAAAATTTTCCAAGTTGACGTTGAATAGCGACTAACTAGCCTAATTTGGTTGATTTTCCTTGTATGCAATGTTTCACTATAAATATGACGATAGACGAGCTATTTAAGTGATTTATCGAAAAAATATATTTATGAGGTGTATAATTATGTGACTAAATGTAAGAGATCGTAGTATAAAAAAAAATGTTTCATCACGAATATGAGAAACGGCTGTTGAAGTCGAATAGCGAGAGCCATATAGATAATCTGGCAGGTTCCGGACTATATTCATCAGTATATTTTTCACCGACTAAAATGGTGAATAATAGTTTCGATCGATTTATACCAACAAGATCTGGCAATAATTGGCAGACAACATTTTCAATGATATCGGAAAACAATCGAAATGGCATAGTTACAAAAAAAGCCCGTGAAAATGGTGAGGGTAGCCGTGATGGTATTGCTTATTCCTGTCTTTTGAAGAATGAATTACTTGGAGCCAGCATAGAAGATGTAAAAGGACAATGTGAAGAGCGAAGGGTACTTTCACCACTAGTTACCAAAAACCTTTTCAAATATACAACACCAACAAAAGACCATACACTATTAGATCAGAGTTTACCATATTCTCTATCACCTCTAAGTGCTAAAAGTCAAAAACTCTTAAGATCACCCAGGAAAGCGACCAGAAAGATTTCAAGAATACCTTTTAAAGTACTCGATGCTCCAGAATTGCAAGATGATTTTTATCTAAATCTTGTGGACTGGTCATCGCAAAATGTTCTCAGTGTTGGTTTGGGTAGCTGCGTCTACTTATGGTCTGCGTGTACAAGTCAGGTGACTAGATTGTGCGATCTATCCAGCGATGGAAATAGTGTAACATCGGTTGCTTGGAACGAAAGAGGAAACTTGGTTGCAGTTGGTACTCATTTGGGCTATATCCAAGTATGGGACGTAGCTGTAAGCAAACAAGTTAGCAAGTTGCAAGGACATAGTGCAAGAGTTGGAGCACTAGCTTGGAACGGTGAAGTTTTATCGTCTGGTAGTAGAGACAGGTTAATATTGCAAAGAGATGTTAGAACTCCTTGCGTTGTCAATGAGAGACGCTTAGGAGCTCACAGACAAGAAGTCTGTGGACTTAAATGGTCTCCAGATAATCAATATTTGGCTTCTGGCGGTAATGACAATCGACTTTACGTGTGGAACTTACATTCCCTTTCACCGATACAAACTTACACGGAACATGTAGCAGCCGTCAAAGCTATTGCATGGTCTCCGCATCATCATGGCCTACTAGCTTCTGGAGGAGGAACAGCTGATAGATGCATCAGATTTTGGAACACATTAACTGGTCAGCCGATGCAATGCGTTGACACTGGATCTCAAGTCTGTAATTTAGCATGGAGTAAGCATAGTTCAGAACTAGTCAGTACGCATGGCTACTCTCAAAATCAAATTTTGGTTTGGAAGTATCCCAGTTTAACACAAGTTGCAAAATTAACTGGACATTCGTACAGGGTTTTATATTTAGCAATGTCACCAGATGGTGAAGCTATTGTAACTGGTGCTGGCGATGAAACCTTGCGTTTTTGGAATGTGTTCAGCAAAGCACGTAGTCAAAAAGAAAATAAGTCTGTATTGAATCTCTTTACTAGCATTCGATAAATTTGATAAATTTCTATAAAAGGATAGTGGTTTTATGTATAATATGGATATGAGTGCATATGTGCGCGAGTACGTATGTACAAAAACAAACAAACACATACGTATATATATATATACATATTACAAATGCACGAATATAGTATTTTAAAAAATTATTAAGTATGCAACACATATAGCTATAATAATTTGCAAATAAGAACAAATTGATGAAACTTGTAGATTAAGTTTATATATGCACAACTTACATTTATAGAACCTTATGTGCAATAAGTTATTATTTGTAGAAATTAAATATGCCCTTATGAGGAAGTCTCAAAACAATATTATTTTTATATATTTTTTATACAGATATTTTTATACACAACACATTGAAATCTCTTACAGAACTTTATTGAAGGTTTATAGAAAGTCTTGTGGACACAGTATGTGCATCTTTTGTGAATCATATATTTTTTTTTATGTTTTATTTTTATTGTACCTATCAATGATGTAAAACCAACAGATTGTACAATTTGATTATTTTCTTTATGACTGAATTTATCATGTAGCATCTATTCGTAAATTGAATGCAACACGTATAAATAATATAGTGTTATTCGTGTATTGTACTTTCTCTCTTCTGTTTCCATTTACTCTATAAGCGTGTCAGACTTAAATGCAATATTGTACGCAGCAGAGACGAGAAAGGAAGCAATCTAAAAAGTTAGCACTAATAAAATTCCTTTGAAGGGCGTATTATTCTATTCCTGTAAGATTATGAAACATTTAGTCACCGTTTATTATAGGCTGATTCGATTTAAAAATGGTTATACAAATCCTTGAAGACTATTTCTTTAACTCCTGTAAACATATTGGATTTGATTATCTACTAAAAAATGTACGTTGTACAGGAAAAAAAAGTTTGCTTCTGAAGTGTTCAAGTACTCCTATCTTTCTTAAGCAATCTGTATTATTCTATATTTTACAATAAGCAAAGTGTACAAATCATTTGAAATATGGCTTATAAAATAAATTTCTTTATTTATATAGAAACAAAAATAATATATTGATGTATTTACTTATACATTTAAAATGAAATTAAAGTCATAATTAATTAAAATACTGTGAAAGTTCTAGAAAACTAAAGTATAAAATTTATATTGTATAGTTCTCGAAATTATGTACAATCTATTTTCAAAATCTTTAAAAGTACCCCAAATTATGTAATAGAAAATAAATATATTCTGAAATTAGGTAACGTGATTTCTTTTATGAACAAATTAGAAACTGTATAATGTAATTGTGTACTTTGTTTCACAGAATAATACTTTTAAACATTTATTAATACATACAGTATCAGCCATTTTACATTCTATTAATACTTGATCCTTTTAAATATTGCTATGATAGTTCTAAACCATAAAGGAATAATAAAATTTTAATTTGAAAACAAATAGTTATAATTAAAATCCTATAGAAAATCGAGTTTGGAATCGAATGTATGGTTAAAAATTGTATGTTTAAAGTAATTGTATTTAATTTATAAAATTAAATTAATGTGTTAACCGGGTAATTTGTGAATTATGAATATTTATGTAAATCACAGGTAAATCAAGTCAATATGATGAAAAGTTGCTACAATAAACGTGAATACAATGTAATTTATATTATTAAAAATATTATAATACAATTAACACAAAAATAGTAAGAAAATAATTAAAGAAGAAAACGTACAAAAATCATTGTATGAGGAAAGCTAATACAAACGATGAATTAACTTGTCTGTTCCCAGTTAACAAGTTATATATATATATATATATATATATACAGTAGAATGTATTATATTTCTTTCTGTACCGTATTTTTAATACATTTAAATATGTCCTAACAATATTTATAGTATTTTATTTACATTTAGAATTCTCAACTTATCGAAATGTATGTTGACAATTTTCATAAAGTACAATATACAGTAAGCATTGCAAATTATATTAGTTTCTAATAAATATAGATCATATAAGACAATCTTTATATTAAGTATTTGAAATACATGATGTTAATAAAATTGAGTTGTTACATTCATAAAACCAGGCCATAATTCTATTCATGATGTAAACTGTATCTGTCAATATATGTAAGTTGTAAAATGACAAATAGTTTTAAATCTTATGTTTCTACAATATAATATTTACGAACATCCAATTATTTTCTGTAGGGATTTAATTTTTTTCATTGTATTCACTTCGTAACTTATACTATATTTAAGTGAATTTTGGTTACTTATTTATTATGTACGTGACTATATACATCTAGAAAGGTTTGTATGAACATATATGTAACGGTCTTTTTTGTATATATCCACAAACTATAATAGCGTATATTTGTTTCAATCTATTTCTTACTATCTCTTGATTTTCACAAAATTTGTATTTCAATAATGCATTTTACAGTGTGCGTAGATACATGACTTCTTATGAAAATATTTAAAAATTTCTTGGCAACAAATCATTCGAATGTGAAGAAAGAATTGCATAATGTATTTTATCACTTATGTAAAAAAATGATAATAATAGATTGAATGTACTACATATATAAATACATTCACAATTCTAGACTTTAATAAAGTATATGTTGCAATTGTAATTAATGAACAATTTATAACATGTTGTTTCTTATGAGTATGTTATTTATACAATCTTACTCATCTTGAGATTTTTTCTTTTTTTTCTTTTTCTTTTCGCTTGAAACTTTGTCACTATGTAGAGATGTAGTGTCTTGACTTTCTTGAACTTCACTTGTATCTTCCATTTCTGGTTTAATTTTCTTTTTCTTTTTCTTCGTGTGTTCTGTAAAAGAAATTGCATAGAGCATATTTTAACATGAATTTTATTAAAAAAAATTTCAAAGTAAGATAGAGTAAAAGTGATGAAACGAACCCTTTGTTATTTCGGATACTTCATCAAATGTTTGAGAAGATGCTAATTGTTGACTTTCTGTAACAGATGCCGAATCACCTTCCTCAGTTAGTTCTGCTTTAATTTTCTTCTTCTTCTTCTTCTTAGTTACAGGAGTAGTTTCATCTTCTGTTTGAACTTCGGTTAATTCGTCTTTAACTATTGATTCCTCTGCACTTTCAGTATTCTGCTTTTTCTTTTTCTTTTTAGGAATGTCGTCCTCTTGTTTTACAACGATTTCTTCAATTAATGGCTTTTTAGCTTCAATTTCTGAATGTGCTTGCTCTGCAATTAATTCGTCTTTAACTACTGATTCTTCTGTACTTTCAGTGTTCTGCTTTTTCTTTTTCTTTTTAGGAATTTCCTCCTCCTGTTTTACAACGATTGCTTCAATTAACGGCTTTTTATCTTCAATTTCTGAATGTCGTCTCTTATGACTTGGCAAAGTTGTGTCAGCAGATGCAGGATATTGAAGATATTCGCTCTTAGTCTGGTATTTTTCAAATTTTGCTTTTGCTTTACCTGTTCCACTTATTCTACGAAGATTACCTTCCTCTAATATTCTCATACGCGCTTCCAATTTAGTTTTATGTTCGGCTCCAAGATCAAAATTACTGTCTTCTCCTAAGGCATCTACTCTAGTTGCTAATGAAGCTTTAGCTGCCAACATTCTTGACATTTTTCCTTTATTTTTAGTTGAAGTTTGTCCAACCAATTGTGCATGATAAATTAATCCATATTTTGGTGTATCTTTTTTTGTTTTTAATGCTCGAAAGAGAGCTTTTTCTGCACCAAGTATTTGCACTGTGGAAGCTGGATGCTTCGCAAGGTTGATTAACGAACCTGCATGTGAAATTAACCGAGCCCCAACTAATTCACCAACGAGTACAGTTAAATTTGGTGCCATTGCCATCATTCTTGCTTTAAGGTAATCATATAACTGTGTTCTGTATTGAGAAATTTCAATAACTTGATCGCATAAATGTTGAATATTCAAAATATCATCTTCAGAGATTTCAGTTCCCATAGATATTTCAGCAGCTTCTTTTACTTTCTCTTCTACATCTTCTGGTAATACATCAGATAAATCAGAGTTACTAGTATTTTCTCTGGTTCCAATAACTTTTACTGTTTTCACAAATGCTATATTGTCTGTAACTATTTTTCCAAGTTCTGGGAAATGCCAGCCATACCATTCACGGCAACGCATAACATAATTGTTTAATTCTTTGTCTAAGTCATCCAATAGACAAACAGCTTGAATTATCATAGTATCAATTTTATCAGGTGAAAATTTAAGTTTATATCTAGACAAGCTATGCGCCAAACCTAATGCCATAGCTGTCATTTCTTTTTTTGGAAGACCAGCAAATAAACCTTCTACCTGACTGCGAATGCATCTCATTAATTCTTGTATAGCGGTATTACTAACACACGATAAGCTCAATTTATCTTTTATAGCACTTCCAAGTTTAGCATCGGCAACTGCTAATTGTTCTTGAAGCTCAGAACAATGTTTCTTTAGGATTTTTTTCAATGATTTGCAAAGTTTGCCTTCTACTGCAGCTGTAGTAGCTGCTAAAGCTTCCGTAGTATCAGCAAACTTTTCAAAATGTTTTAATTTTACTCTGAAATAATAAAATCAAAATTAATTGTTGGCTACATGTGCACAAAAAAATTCATTACCAAGGAAGCGTAATGTAACTTTGTATAACAGCTTTACTTCTTAAAATTTTCATGTACCTAGTATCAACCAAAACACTACTTACATCTTACTAGCAGCTTCAGGCGTTTCAAAGTCTTGAAATAGGTTATCTACTTCAGCTAACTTCTTCTCATCCAGCAACTATAACAAACATTTATACGTAACGTTAAATTGTAATTTAATTTTTATATGTTTACATCTATCATTTTTTCCATCACACATACAGTTATCAAACAAAATTCAAAATTATGTGAAATCTGAACACGTGTTACAGCATAAAGGTTATATATCATTCAATACATTAAAACAATACATACCTTAAAAATAGCATATCCAGCAGGAGTTTCAAATAACACCAACATCTTTGTTTACTTTTTCTTTCAAAAGTATCAAAGTTACTAACTTTTGGGCAATTTTCACATCTATAACGAAAATTACAAGCTAAAAGTTTTTTATGAAGCTGTGTGTATATACCATATGTGGTTCTTTAACGAACCACGGCATGCGCCACTGTGCTAGTAACAATATGGGGTCGGAAGCTTACCAGTTACCATCATCATGGTCCCAGGGTGTGTCGATTGGTGGGGCGACGTGAGGTCCAATCCGAAGGGCAGTTCCCTCCTCTAATTGTAAGTAAAACAGCGTCGCGTAGGACTCTCCGTTGGGGAGAGGATGTACAATGGATGCCTTCTATAAGGGTGTAAGGCCTCGCGTTGGTGGCCCAAGGAAAAATTAGCTGGAAGTGCACATATGTTCACCGCGTGACATATATGTACTGATATATGTGTGACATATTTATATACACACATTTTTCAGCCATCTTGGTACAGAAACCTACTACATATATATGAAATTTCCTCTCTGTATGAATATAATGCTCTATTGGATATATACCGTGGAGTGTAAATGTCTGGTGTGGCATATTAAATAACCAAATAATTGGTCCTTATTTCATAAACGGTACTAGTATGCAACATACTTGCAAAATGAGCTACATATGCTTGTTCATGATGTACCACTAGATATCCGTGGTATCGATGTGGTATCAGCATGACGGTTGTCCGGCTCATTCTACACGCCTTGTCAAACAAATTTTGGATTTAAAATTTCCAAATTGATGGATTAGTCGTACCGGAGTTCTAGGATGGCCACCGCATTCGCCAGACCTCACACCAATGGACTTTTTTTTGAGGGGAAAATTGAAACAAACAGTTTCAAAAATTTGAAACAAACTAATGAAACAAAATTAATGTAAATACTTCGAAAACCAATATTAATAAATATTACATCATAAATTAACACGAATAGACTTGTAATTATCAGATATTGATACGAAATAAGAATATTAAATCCAGTTGATTTAAGTTTCCCGCCTGTACAACAAATTTAAAGGTACAGTCGAACGACTGACATCAAAGTTACCACCCGGAGTGTCTCCTCTTGTTGTATCCCTACTCTTTGATTAACATGGACTATGACTACAAAACTCAGTGCTGAGACATTGCACAGGATTTCTCGCGCATGCGCGGCGATTATGTCGTCCGTGAAGTACAATTCTCGATAAAAAAGGGTACTTTGGTCACCCTGTGAAATTTTTAAAAATTGGCATCATTTGATTCTGAAAAATAAATGGATAACATGCCTATTTGTTTATATTTTGTAATTCGTAAGACACTCATCTAGTCTCGTGTTTTTCGTCCTGTAGCCTCTTTGTACGGAATACATTTTTTCGGTACTTTCCCGCCAATATAACTGCCACAGGGCCCCACTACCTTGTCATCGTGATATAAATACGTTTCTGTTTTGGACGTGTATACGCGAGAAGTCCGGTGCAATATCTTAGCACTGTATACACTATGGACTAACCCCCTCCCCCAGGAAAGACTGTGCTGCCGAAGCTGTCGATCGATTCTCCGGAGTTACGATCTAACGACGTTTTATTGCGTATTATGTCCTGTCTTGTGTAGTATGTACACACTACGCACTTGCCAGTTATTGCTGGTTATTGCATTATTCGACTAACAAGCCGATGTGATTCGTATTGTTGTGTAGATACTTGAACTTGAAATTTTTAGGTGTGCATACTTGGAAGTATTTATTGCAACGGTTTCTTCGATAAGTGATTTTTGTATCGTGGTGAATTTTCCAAGGCGCAAAGTTCGTTAGAAGCTACTTTCATGGGAATGCAATGAACGATCAAAGGTATGTTTATAAAAATACTAACAACAATGTCATCTATGGTTACAGTGAATGTCACCGCACACACATTTGCGTTGCCTTAACCGTAATTTTTGTAACAGCATAAGGACGAGGACGAGCACAAGCACAAGTTGATTTTAATTTCCTCCACGGGCACGAGTACCGTTTTGCGACATTGCGAATTGTAACGCATTCTTCATAAATATCAAATCATTAAGAACTTGTGTATTATTCGACGCACAACAAATATTATATTGTGAAATTTTGAACTAGGATGATCAACAATAAGTTTCTAGAAATGTAAAGCGATCCGTTCAACCTTATGTTTCAGAGGGTGTTGAAATTGAGTATAAACGAGTTACAATTTGACGCTAAGTATGTTTGGACAATCTGGAAATACATCCTTTAGTAAGCAAAACAAAAGAAACAATTAATTATTTCGTTGTTCTTGTTATATATCAGTTTTGCATGAAAAAAAATTTTCTGTTATAGGTGGTTTCAATACAGCACAGCAGACAAGTCCATTCGGGCAGTCCGCGTTTGGTAAACCAATCGCTACAACGAGTTTTGGTAGCGGAGCTACACCAGTCTTTGGTAGTAGCAATACTTCTCTCTTCAGTTCAAAGCCTGCAGGTTCTACAACAGGTGGCTTATTCGGCAATACTACGACACCACCTGCGTTTACTCAGCCATCTTTTGGAGGTAGTAATTCATCCATACAGATATTTCATACAGGTAGTCTGCCAACGCATTCTCTGTTGTTTATTTGTGCCTTCTACAGGTTTTGGGACAACCAACACAAACACTAATCTATTTGGGAATCAGCAAAATGCCAGTACAAGTTTGTTCGGAGCAAACACAGCAACTTCGGCTTTTGGACAGTCCAATAAACCAGGAGGATTCAGCTTCGGTGCATCGTCTGGAACAAATTTGTTTGGACAACCTCAACAGGCCACACAACAGACCACTCCTTTTGGACAAACTAATAATGCTGGAAATACTAATTTATTTGGAGCAACGCCCGGTAAATATTCAATATATTTCACATACCTATGTGTACCATGGAAGCGTGCATTCTAATAATAATGTAGCAGAAAAATGAACTAGTTTTTGTATTTGTCTTTACCAACAAGGTTTTGGCAGTACAAACACCACCAATACCGGTGTTATTGGCACTGTTGTTAAATTTACTCCTGTCATTACAACCGATTCTATGTCGAAAAATGGAATATCTCAAAGTATATCGGCGAGGCACTGTTGTATTGTGGCAATGAAGGAGTACGAATTAAAATCGTACGAGGAATTACGTTTCGAGGACTATTCTGTAGGACGGAAAGGTAAGTTGATGCGTGA
This sequence comes from Lasioglossum leucozonium, assembly GCA_028454225.1. NCBI lineage: Eukaryota > Metazoa > Arthropoda > Insecta > Hymenoptera > Halictidae > Lasioglossum > Lasioglossum leucozonium. Next base: position 12,026,074 of record CM052207.1, read on the forward strand.
TATAGCAGAGAAGTAAATGAATCGCATTATAGTAGATCACATCGCATATACTTTATTTATACGTTTGTTTTTGTTATGTTTGAATGGTCAGGACCCAGTACAGGACTATTTGGTACACCTGTGCAATCTTCACCTTTTGTCAATGCGGGGGCAGGTACTAGTACCGCAACGACGGGTAAACTATATTTCAGTATAAATTGATAATTGTTGTGTATTTTGTCAACTATTCGAGGATTTGATTCGAATGCTACCAGTGATATCTTCCATTGTATTACATTAGGTTTTGGTGGAATGAGCGGCGGCTTCGGAACCACCACTCAATCCGGATCGAGTGGTCCTTTCGGAAAACCCATGACAAGCTTTGGAACACCGTCGACCACAACTACGAACAGCTTTGCATTCAGTTCTACTCCGAGCACAAATTTGTTCGGTAGTAACAATCAAGCTAAACCGTTTGGTAGTGAGTATTAATTCGGTTCCTCAAATATGCTACAATCGCGAATATGATGATAGATTGTATCACGATCAAACAATGTTGATATTGATGTAAGAGCTGCGCACACGTGTGAAATTAAAAAAAAAAACTATTTACATAGAGATCATTTGATATTTACAGCTGCTGCACCAACGCCACTCTTTGCAACCAGCAATACTAATCAAACTGCTGGTACAGCTTTCGGTGGTATTAATACGGCCCAGAATACTGGCTTCGGATCTACGTTTGGATCGACACAACCAAATCAGGTACATAATATGGAATAGTAAGAAATAAATTTAATTCAATTTATTCACAAATTATCTATCTATAACACTACAATACACCTGTAATACTATTTGAACCTCGTGTACGTTCTTATTATGTATGTATGTATAATATTGTACAATAGACACCAACAATTTTATAGACATTCTGTTTTTGTATTTGTTTATAGAGTATCGGTTTATTTAACCAAAACAAATCGGCTTTCAATGTGCCGTCCACATCTTCGAGTACCGCATTCACCAGCTTTGGTCAAACACCTTCTGGCAATACAGGCTCGACTTTATTCGGCACTAAATCGGCTGGAACAACAGGTTTCGGAACAGCACCTACTTTCGGTGCGACTGGAGCATCGACTTTTGGAACTACAACAGGTTTCACTGCTGGTCAAAACTCCGGTACTTCATTGTTTAATACATGTTTTAAACCTGCAGGACAGACGACTGGATTCTCTTTTGGTTCAACTTCTACACCTTCGACCGGACTGGGTAAGCGAGCATGTGTGATCGACGAGTTTGTCTATGAGAGTTGTACGATACGCTATAAAAAAGATTATGGATTTTGATTCGAATGTCGCGCCGTTGAAACTTTGACAATTTCTCAACGAGCCTTTACTCGGCAGGTACGAATACGGGTTTAACTCTGGGTAGCGGTTCTACTTTATTTGGACAGCAAAAACCAGGCGGTCTATTTGGTAATACTGGAAACAATGCAACATTCAACCCCTCCTCGTCGTTTGGATCGTCAACTTTTGGAACCAATTCAAACGTGGGAACTGGCATGGGAATGGGTTTGCTCGGTGCTAGGTACGATCGAATTTTTTAGTTCATGTTCTTATTCGACTAGACGATTGTAATCCGTTTTCCTAGTTTTCTTTTTTTTTACACTCTCTCCCTCTCTCTCTTCCCTTCGCTCACTCACTCACCGAGTTGTTTTTCGAATTATAGCGCCGCGAACAACCAGACAAAGAGCTCTGGGACCGTGCCAGTGCATCAGCAGATTTTGGCACTGGTGTCCGCACCATTTGGGGACTCGCCGTTATTGAAGAACCTTTTGCCAGTAAGCTTACTCGAATCTTTCTATGTACTTATATAGAAGTAGGTGTTTGTTTGATTTACTTTAGTCGATTAACCAATTTACCCAACGATACGCCATGTACTTTTAGGCTTCTGGAAAAACTGAGGAGTTGTTGAAACCTGCTAATACGCCTTCGAAAATAACAAATGGCATACAGTACAAAATTACGGCAGACAACAAATCTCCGAAAATCAAAGCTAAAGTGGTTACCCCTGCACAATTGTCAAAGGTGATTCTTACCAGAATGAAACGAGTGTCCGATCGATGAAAATATTTAGTTAAATATTTAATAAGTGTACGGGACGATTTCATTAAGAATTGTTTTTCTAGAAATCGATGTTTGAGGGCCTCGAGGAGGAGGATCCGCTTTCGGAAGCATTTCAACCCCGTCCGAACGCGAAGCGTTTAGTATTACGCCCGAAATCTATGAGCAACTCGATCGTGTCGTCACCTGTTGAACATTTGCAAGCCGCAGGAAAGAATTCGCAGTCCGCGGAAAAAGGAGAGGGTAAAATGAATGGGACGGATACTTCTGCCGACAATCGAACTATCGAGAACACAGACAAAGAAAACCATAGTCAAGAGAATAATCGGCAAACAGCGAACGACCGAAGATCGTCTATATCTTGGTAAATTCACTATCTCGTATGTTGTGCTGTGCATTTTGTCGAGCAGAACACTATTATCTACGTATGGTTATACGTATGCAATGTTTTTTCATCCCATAGGTTGAAGTCTAGCCTTCCGCGGAACTCCACGACAAAACATTCCGAAGAAGAATCGTTCGAAGGACAGCGTTCGCCATACTCGATGTTAAACGCGTCTCCAGAGGAAACAATAAATAATACCGTGTCCGAATTACGGCCATATACTGCTGTTAATTCACCGAAGCAAATACACGCAGAAGTTACCAATGCGGTGGACACGTCGGTAAAGAATTCCTCGGTGCCCGATCAAACGTGTGCAGACAGCATAGCTCACAATACTGGTACGAACGCGAAACAACCACAGTGAAAGATCTCTTGCAGTCTCTTTGGTATACTTACTTTGGCATGATTTTTCTATGTTGTAGATTCAAGTCAGGAATTGGACGATAGTTCCTTCTGGACGTTACAAGCGCCGAATTGGAAAATGAATGCAGCAAAAGTAATATTGAAACGTGCCGGCTATTACACTATTCCGCCATTGGACAAATTGGAGGATTATGTTCGCGGAGAAACTTGCATCGTTCCAGACTTTATGGTTGGACGGAATGGGTACGGAAACGTATACTTTCCTGACTCGTTCGACATCTATGGTCTGAATTTGGATGAAAACGGTTCGTTAACGGATCTTGATCGTGTACCCGCCTACTTATTGTTGCTCGGGTAGATATTCGTTCAATACCGATGAATACCGATATTTTCATTGCGTTTTTAGTACATTTTCGACACAAGGAAGTTATCATTTATCCGGACGACGAGAAGAAACCACCGGTCGGTCAAGGATTAAATCGTAAAGCGCAAGTGACTTTGGACAGGGTATGGCCTCACGATAAATCACTGCACAAACCCATAACGGATCCCCAACGATTGGCCGCAATGGATTACGAAGAAAAATTACGAAGAGTATCTGCAAAACACGACACCAGATTTCTCGAGTATCGTCCTGAAACTGGCTCATGGGTTTTCAAGGTAATTAATACAATAGAAAATAGAATTATTCATTGTGCAGTTCCGTTCGGTTCGGTTCGGTTCGATTCGGTTCGATTCTACACGCGATTCCTCCGCACTACGCTTATACGTGTATTTACTATTCGTTATACTTTCCTTGTAGGTCGACCATTTTTCAAAATACGGTTTGAGCGATTCGGACGAAGACGACAGTAACAATGTATCTTTAGCGATCGATCCGAAGAGACTAAAATTGTCCGCTGCGTCTCAGCGGAAAGCTTCAACCAATTTGGAACAGTCCAGCCGTCGTCCGGTAAGATTGCTCGACGATATTCGTGCATCCGAGTCAAGATGCTCCAATTATTGATCGTTGCGTCATGGTGCATCTGCTTTTGTAAATTTTTTCTTTTTGTTTCAAAGGAGAACAGAGTAATCGGCAACGGTGTTAATGGCGTGGCCATCGATAAAGACATGTACGATTCACAGTTTCTTGCGGGATCAACGGTTTTCAGAAGAATTGCGAGCAACGGTATCAGAGAATCGATCGTTCAGTTTTTTATAGTTACGATAGATTGGAATTCGATGATAATTTAAGTATCTTTTCTAGACAATCCTGATTGCAAGAAACAATCACCGGTTAGTCCAACAGGTGACAATGCTCGTATTTTGGGTACGGACAGTCATAAATTGCAACTGATGAAAGCCAGTTTCTTCGATGGCAGCGACGAAGAAATGAACGAGATCTACGAGCAAGGTACGACGGATTGTTACACGGCTCGACGAACAGTCGTTTCTATACCATGCTATCCTATTCTATTCTATTTTAGATTTAGTCTAGTCTATCCTATTCTATTCTATAGTATTAGACATATTTTATCTTTTCTCATTCGAAGCGACTCTATATCGTAGATTCGAATCGTGCCTTACTTATTTCTGGTCAGAAAAGTTCTGTCGCACGATGTTATTTTGATACCGTTGAATCCATGGACGAGGAGCAGAGGCGAAAGATGGCTTACAGCCCGATACTGCGATCAAACTTGACGATTCATCGTACACCACCTATCGTCCATGACGAACAGATACTTTCGAAAGCAGGTGACTGTTTACTTGGAAATTGTGTAAATCATGTGAAAATTGTATCATGCGTATCGTTGCATTTCTGGGTACACGCGTTCTTTCATATTGTTTCCGTTGCAACCACACTGTAAACTATCTTCTGATGTCGCTGCGTTAGATACTAAATCGAAACCGTCGATCGATGTAATTGCCACAAAATCGTCGATCTATGGAAGAAATTTCCCGGACCCTATCGTAACCCCGGTAACTGCGATCCTCAAATGGCACTCGGAAGTGATACCGCTGTCGAAATCCATTATAAACAAGTTACAGGCTCGTTCTGTTGCCGATGCTGGTACGTAAACACATTTTCATCTGAGATCGAACGCATCAATTTTCTGTGTTCTATTGCATAATATTTTCTACACTTATCTGGGATCATTAGGTATACAAATGGGAAGAATGTTTAGACCCAGCTGGGGACGTGGTTTAACGCTGCTTACATTGAGCACACGAGGCCATGCCGACGACGTACCGCTTCACAGTTCGTTCGAACAGATTGGCTCATACGTGAACGGTCGACTTCCGGACGATACGACATCCGTCACAATCGTTCAACGGATACAAATTTTGGGTGGCGGTGGCGGCGGCGGTAACGGGACCGACGAGGATCGCGTCGAAGCATTCGAGGTAATAAGGAGAACATTGAATCGGAGAGAACACGTTGACCAAACGTATCGACTCCGAGGGCTAAGACTCAAATTCCGTCGTTTCACATTCAAGAGAAGCATAGAGGGTCATCTGAAGATTCAATTGTCGCACCGTATAATGGATCAGGAGGGAGATTGTCCCATCTTTGACGTGGATACCGACATTAACAAGGCGAGCATGGCTTTACACGCACACTGTAGTTTAGCCGAAGAATTTGCCGAACAATTTCCCGCCGACAGTTCTGCCGGTTACGTCGCCAACGTTTGGCAACTTTGCGTGGCGCTATGGGGAACTCTGCCCGACGTAAATGTTCTTACCGGTACGACGGGATATCGCGTTTCGTTTCGTTGCGTTACGTTATCTCGGATAGACACGTTTACATATTGTACTATTTTGCTGTTTCAGCAAATCCAACCGATCATAATATCGTGGTGGCTCGACGGGAGGCCATAGGCGACTGGTTCAAGAGTGTTGTACAGAAGACGCTCGAAGGGGATTTAACAAGGACTAGCAACGAGAAGAAAATACTGGACTTGCTATCCGGTATGTTGTAAACATACGCGTTAAGCATGGCTGCGCAACCGCATACGCGTGTAGCTTGTAATTTGTAACTTATAATCTGTAACTTGTAATACGATTTGCTTCTCGAAGCTTCCAAATTGCAAGAGGCTTGCGAAGTCTCGAGAGAAACGGGTGATCATTGTTTGGCACTGCTTATGGCGCAATTACGCAGCGGTATGCCCACGAAAGCCTTGATAAAGCAGCAAATCGCGTTATGGCAAGACTCTGGCGTTGACGAGAACATATCGACGGACCGGTTGAAACTGTTCGCGTTGGTGGCGGGCGAACCGCTGGTATCCAGTAAACACGGTCTCATCAACGTTTGCGAGAATCTCGATTGGAAGAAAGCGTTAGCCGTTCATTTATGGTAAGCGCGCGCTGTTCCCGACGCAACTCTTCGATTCTTCTCTCTGACACAACCGTTGACTCGTTGTTCGTTATGTACACAGGTATTTTTCGTCTCCAGTAGCCTCCATCAGAGATACGTTAGAACTTTACGAATCCTCGTTCGATGCGAGCAAAGCAACGTATGCTTATGCCGCGGCACCTGTACCCGAATACAGAGGAATCGACGATTACGAGTTTGAGGTGAACAACGGACAGCCTATATACGATCTGTGCTATCACCTACTGAAATTATTCTGTATCGGCAATCACACACTGGGAGAACTTTTAAATCCCGCTACACATACCGCTGATCCACTCGATTACAGGCTCAGGTGAACAAACTTGCACAGTATTTTCGTTTTCATCGGTTTAATTTCGCTAAGTTTTCGTAAAATGTTTGTTTCGTTGACGAATATGCTCGATTACAGTTGGTTGATACAGCAAGTACTGTTAGCGTTGGGTTACTCGCATCTGTCGGAGCACGTTGCTGCGTTAACGCACATCAACTTCGCCACCCAATTGGAAGCGTACGGTTTATGGCATTGGGCCATATTCGTGATGTTACATTTAAAGGATGCGGGAAAAAGGAAAGCAGCGGTAAAAAATTTGTTACAACGGCATATCGAAATAGACAATATCCCCGATTATATCGAACGAGAGAAATTTTTACGCGAAGAACTTGGCATACCTTCGGTTTGGATTCACGAAGCGAAAGCTGTGAAAAGTTACGTGGCCAAAAGGTTAGTATTGTCTCGCGAACAAAATTACCGTATCGTTCACCTTGATTCGAAATGAATATTCTCATTGCAGATATGGAGAAGCTGCATCTTATTTCATCGAAGCGGAACAGTGGAATACCGCGCACGAAATTATTATCGAACATCTCGCCGCGGATGCTATAATAAATGGTACGTACCTTTCGGTCTAACCGTGTTCGTTTAACGTTTACCGTTTTCACCATGATTTATCCGTTGTACGTATCGACATTTGAATTTTCAGAAAACTACGAGTATCTACGCGATTTGCTGAGTCCGTTGATTCCTCCGGAATGTAGCAGTAGCATAAGCGGTTGGTCTTATCAAGGAGATTTACTTTGGGAATATATGGACATAACTATGGATATCGAATCGTTGTTGCGCGGCGCCGATCCCCGCGAAATTAGTTACAAACTGGAACTGTTGAAACCACGATTGACATGTCTTTATTTGAATATTCATCGGTTTCCCTGTCCGACCGCAAAACATAGGTAGATTTCGTATTCTCTTCTGCCGGTTTTCGTTTTATTGAACATTTTCATAAAAAAAAAATCAATATTTCTATTTTTTAGGCTCTGTCAAGCGGAAATTGCTAAGAGAGCGTTGCATCTATCCAGAGGCTTGTTGCAAGCAGACGAAAACAAATCAACCGTAATACTTCAATTGGTGTCGCAATTGCCGTTACCCGAGGACTATGCTCAACAAGAACTTCGTCCTATCGTGAATATGCGGGTGAACGAGATTATATCGCAAGCGGTATAGTCGCTACGGTGAAAGCACACGACGTAGGGCTCTTTCTCCCTCTCTCCTCTCTTTGTCATTTTTTTTTGTTGAAGAAAATCTTTGCGAATTTCCACTTTTTGTAATTGCAACGACAATGACGACGACGACAGTGACGTTAAAAACAGCAGCCAGCGTATTAGTAGTAGAACTCGCGACATTAGGAATTAATAACATACGATACGACCGAGAATAGTAAGCTGTGACAGTAACATTAAACATTAATCAATATAAAACGTAAAATATCGAAAGTTGGTAAGTTCTGTAAGTAAGAACTTTTGCGTTAAATTGTTACTTTAAATATTCTATATCAATTTTTTAAAAATAAATAAATGAGATTTGAAAAAAATGTATAGCAGCGAAAGAATTGTTAGATCTTACGCACTCGTAGCGATCATATGGAAAATGAGGAAATTGTATTTTTATACGATCGTCCAGTTTCCCTTACGGCCATTTTCGATGAAAGGCGAAAGTTGGTGAAAAAATTTGAAGATTCCGACAAGTTCGTTATGTCTATGGAATCTAGGAAAATTCAAGTGTATGCACCAAGCTATAGATGCATGTTAAATCAATGATGTCGGGCTTGCGCTCCGTTACAGTTACCCCTATTATGTCGCGAGACCGAGAGGATCTTGTTCCCGCTAGTTGAAACATTTCCATTCGGCTGTCTCGTTCGTAGCTCTGTCGTAGGAAAAAGGGTTTATCTCGATGCCAACGTTCATTTTTGCCTTTGTCCGTCGTTTCCTTGCGTCGTTCGCATCTCGAAACGTTGATCCGCTACTCCGTAGTTCTGGTGTTTGCGCCGTCGATCCAAGCCACCCTCCTTCTACTTCCCCGTTGAGTCGTTCGCGGTGCGCGTCCCCGCTGCTCTCATCGTTGCAGCAACTCCTACCATCGCATAACCGTTGCCTCTATGCTACCCTTTCCATCGTCGACGGCGACGCCGACGCCGACGCCGACGCCGACACAGATGCCGACGCCGACGCCGCTACCACCGCTATTACCACCACCACCTCCGACGCCACTACCTCTACTACCACCGCTAGGCATCGCCACCCCTGTCTCGCCGTCGCAAACCTACCAACACTGGTAGGTATTCGTCAACTCGCTGCGCTCCCATCCGGTCGTCTTTTTAAGGGGTGGTCGCGAGTACGTACTCACACCCGTAGAATAGCGCTACTCCTAAAACGGCCGAATCCACCGACGTAAATAGTAAGAGTAAAACTCGCGCGCGCGCGCTCGCTCGTGCACCCACCGACCAACCAACCAACCACCCGACCAACCGACCAACCAGCCAGCCAGCCAGCCAGCCAGCCAGCCACCGAGCCGAGCCGAGCCGAGCCACACTTGGCTCGAACGTAAAGCGACTGGTACACCATCTTTGAACAATTTTCACGAGAAAGTACAAGCAAAACGGCTCGCAGACTAGAATTATTATTCTACGCGAACAGTGGGAAACTTTCAATCGCAATTACAATTGATAATCGCTCTCGCGGTGACACGCGTGTTTCACGTGGAAGTATTTAAATTTTCTATCGGTTTTGTCTTTTTTTTTCCTTCTACCGCCGTACGCGTTCCCCTCTTTCGGTTCGCTCCCACTACCCCCTTCGCTCTTACTCCTTTCCTCTTCGGTTTCTCTCCTATCCCACCCTCGTCGTTCTTCATTCTTTCGGGTTCTCTGCGCGTTACGGTGTGAACATACTTGAGAAATCGCGCGACAAGGTGGTAAACGCTGGTGCAATCGTGAATCGTAGAGGCAAAATCGTATCGCGAAACCCAACCATGCACCATGCTCGATTCCTTCGACGGATTGGATAGAACACATTCGAGATATAAAATGATACGATAAATACAGATAGAAGGCGTGTAACTCCGACTACAACCGTAACTGTATCCGAAGCTCTAATCGTATCGGTAATCGTAACTGTAACGCCAACGCCGTTTTATCCGATGGGGTGGTGGTGGTGGTGGTTGTGGTGTAACGTAAGGTCAATCTTCTTATTTGCCCTTTGATCATCGGTGGACGGTTCAGCGCGCATCGTCTTTTCCTGTCTCGATACACGGTAATTTCGAGGAAATATAACGCGCGTAAATCAGCCAACGAATCGCATTTGAAATGATCGAATCGCTGAAAGAGTTTCCGTCTTATCCCGAGAAATGTCCACGGAGGAAGGCCGCGCGTTGGAGGTGAATTATTACGTGTCGCCGAGTTGACTCCCCTATCTACGCTTCGTATCCCTTTCGTCGAGTTTCATTGTACGACAACGGGGATTCGTCGTTGCCGTTTTCATTGTAATCTCGTTGTCGATCAGTGACAATCGTATCGTAAGCATTCGTATCCGAAATTCAGCAACGTTTCCGCATAATTCCAGAACACGGAGTCTCTGAAAATATCTCGGTACGTCTTCGGAAACGTGCGAAGCGAAGCGAAACTATTTTACCACGATACTTGTCCCGCTGACAACGAGCCGTCCTCGTCGAAACGAAACGGGACGAAATAGTGGAAAAAGCGAACAACGATAGAAAAGATGCGTGAAAACTTGGTACGCGGAGACGCGTAGAAGTGTGCAACAACGGTGTTTTCTACGCGTGCATATATAAAATACGTACGCGTATCGACGTACGTCCAACGTACATCAGCCTATAACGATATCAACGAGTATCAAACGGATAAACAAAGCTCCCCCGAAACAGCGAATTCACGCACGTAACGTTGATTCCCGTATTCCGGCCGATCGATCGGTACTACGAGGGAGCGCTAAGACTGATTCTTTCCCCGAGAAATCGCCTCGTATCAGCGAACGCGTTGTCCCTTCCTAAAAGATTGCCTCCCGTGATTTTCTCCTACTCGTCTTTTGGTTCGTATTTCCCTGCCGATCGATACAGTCGAAATAATGTTTTTACCCACCGACAAATTCTTTCGCTGCGGTGTGCTATTACTGTTATGGATCAGATCAAGCTACCAACAAGAAGAAGACATACCCCATATCGAGTGAGTACAAACAAATTCCTGTTTTACATTCGACCACGGTTCATTAACCGCTTTACACTCTACACTCTGCACGCTATACGTTACGCATATACCGTACGTCTATACATGTATACGGTGTATACGCTGTACGTTATTTTATACTTATGCGCTGTACGACGCGATATGCATGTGAATAAGTACGCGTGTACATATGCGTACAATGTGTACGTTCGTCGCAAGAATCCTGTCGCTGAAGAGATGCGAGGAGGTTTCGATCTTTTCGTCGAAAGGGCGTGGATGGTCTCGATCGTACGATAAATTCGACACGAACTTAGCATGCGATCGAATCGAACGATCGAATAGAAAACGATTCGGAATGCTCCGTCAACGTTCGCGAGGATATTGAAATTTCGAAAATCGAAGGAAACAACGGCTTCGTCGCTGCCGCGCGTACAAACCTTCCAACCGATTCGCAATCGCGAACGCCATACGCGTACATCTTGTTATTTTCTTGTACCTACGAAAAGGTGGACACGGGCAGTAGGGGCAGAAAATATCGCGTCTTTGCAATTCTTCGCGGTTCCATCGTGATTCTTCGCGTCTCTTTCGCTACTACATTCGAGAGAAACGAAAGAAACTGCAATGGAACTCTCGGTTCCGACTTGGGCCATTCGAAGAACGTTGGCAAGAATGGAAAGAACGCAGGCGCGTGCTCGAGTTACGCGTACGTATACAGTCGATTAACAAGGATCAGAGTTATCGGCGTGTGCGTACGTGCGTGCGCACGTGCTTCTGTGTCATCATCAATGATGCTCTTTTACACCTACAACTACAATTACAACTACAACCACAACTACATACACCGATGCGACGCGACACGATACGATTTGTACAGATAAAGAAAGAAGCGACACAGTTCATTTCGCGACAATCGCGTCGATTCGGCCGGTATTAACCCTTTACCGGAACAATGTCTCGCGTTACTCCGTACAAGGGAACCGTTCGGACAGGTATCGCATTAATTACGTACCGTTTGTACGTGCCGAGAAGCGCGAACGACCTGTCGTTGAATATTTTTATACACTTTTGTAAAGAGTTAGCTCTCCTCTTCGCACCATCGGCCGCGCTGGGAGAAGCTGCAAACAGCCAGATTGTCGACGATGTACAAGAGATGCTTTGTTTTCATTTTCAGAGTGAAAAACTGGGCATTGAAGTTCGGCGTAGATTTATGGGAATTTGGCAAACAGGTCACGAAAATGAGCGAGATACAAAGGGTAAGAGGATAATCGGCTGGCCGATTATTCGATTCAACGATCGAATCGTTTCGTTACTCTTCCGTTTCGCTTTTTTCGGTTAGAAGTACCACGACATGGAAGCAGAGGTTGTCAAGAAGGACGGCGTGGTGTTGGTGCGAGAAATGGCAGCCGAAGTGAAAAATATGTTGGATTTTAAGATGAACGCTGTCATGGTAAGAAAACGCAGGAATCCGACCACGCGAAAAAGTCTTGTCTGTCGCGTGTCGCACGGTCGTCTTCGATCTTTCGATTTCCTTCGGATCCAGCGTGTATTGTAGAATCCGTGTCCGATTACAGAGATTGGTGGAGAGCGCCGAACAGGCTGCTGTATCTGCACCCAGGGATGGAAACGGATCGCCGAAATATTATTCTACGCAACGCGTCGATATGTATTCGGTGGACGGAAAACCATCGACGTCCGGTCAGGACGGTTTTCTCCTTTCCAGTCGGCACTTTGATCATTTGCCTGTCAACGTTACGCTCTCGACGGTCTTGTTGCCTGCCGGAATCGAAGATGGTAATACCGGTGGTAGCTTGGACTTTAGACACACCTGTAGACACGGCGTAATTTTCCGAAAGATCAAATCAGCTGGAAGACACTGTGACGTCACGTTTTCAAAAGATGTACAAGCTATGCTCATCGACAGTGTCTACCGTTGGCGTACATGGAAAGAATAAATTATCATGAAATAATCAATATATAAACTGCATTTGAGATACAAATGTTTATTCTATATGTTTTATTAAGGTATTACAATGAAAAGTATTTTTAAATTATCTTAAGACTTATGACGTCACAGTGTCCCATCATCTTTCGGACACTGAATTCTCGGTTTTTCCATACACATACTATAGCTATGCCGGGTTTATTAGTATATATGGTATAAGGGTGGTAGCATATTCGCAACAACCGAGCGAGCGACTTTGAAATTTCCAATTATATCTCCATGTAGATCGCGAGGTAACCGCCGGCATCCAATGGAGCGAATACTTGGATTTGTTGTTCGTCAATAATTATGAGAGCGATCCTTCGCTTTCCTGGCAATACTACGGCGCGACTTCAGGATTCCTACGACGTTTCCCCGGTACGTTTCGTTTCTCTCTGCTCTCGTGTTCCTGCTCTGAAACTTGTCCCTGTTTGCGCAATTGATTTCGAAAATATCGTCTGTTTGCACAGCAATTTCTTGGCCCCCGACGGTGGATCGATCATCCGGTTCGAGGAGAAACGGGAATCGGCCGGTTCGAAGTGTCTACGACTTCCGAATATCGAATTGGTTCGTCGGAGCTGCGAACAGTCCGAAAGATTTGGCGATTTTAGTCGACATCGAATGTTACGCGTCCGAAAGAATTAAACGGTTGACCGTAAACACCGTGAAAACTATCCTCGACACGCTGGGCCCCAACGATTACGCCAATGTTTATCGTTACGGCGACTCCGCCGAAGAAATCGTTCAGTGTTTCAAGGACAGTTTAGTTCAAGCATCTCCGGAGAACGTGCAAGAACTGAAAGTAGCGGCGAGCACGCTGAAACACGAGGAAATGCCGACAAACATATCGGCTGCTCTCGGAACCGTCTTCGAGATTCTTCACAGATACAATAGAACGGGACAAGGAAGTCAATGTAACCAGGCCATTATGTTGATTACCGCGGACAACTCTGGATTACCTACGGACGTGATCAAACGATACAATTGGCCTCACATGCCTGTTCGTATCTTTACGTATCTCATAGGGGGTGACAAGAGTCCGGAACTGCACGATACCGCTTGCGCGAACAAAGGTACGCATCGTTCTATGCTCTACAACCGTGTTCACCGTCTACTATTACTACTACTACCACTACTACTACTATTACTATTGCTATTACTACTAACTACTACCACTGTTATTACAATATTCATTTCACTGGAATTTCCAAATGTTCTTCTCGCAAACGATCGCAACCGTAATTTTACAGGATTTTATGCGAGAATCACCGAAATGGAGGAAATCAAGAGTAAAGTTTTCGAGTATGTAAAAGTTCTTGCTCGTCCTATGGTGCTCTACCAACATGATCATCCTATTCATTGGAGTCCGGTTTACGTCGGTGGGAAGGTAATAGCCTTGGTGCTTCAGCGTTTTTTTCGTAAACGGTAAACATTAGAAAAAAACCGAAGAGAAGAAAGCGATAGTATATTTTACTATTTGTTTTATTTGTAATATTTTTCTTAAAATAGAGGTGACTTTCATTTTTTTAAATGAAATGCTACATATTTTTTTACATCATGCAAAAGCGTGAATCAAGACTATTTCAACCATGTAGTATAGCTGGTCTTCAGGGTGGTACAAGGGCAGAAATAAAAAAAATAAATTTAACATTTTGTAATATTGTATTTACTTATGTATTGATCAAAGCTCATTCTGTTAGTTTCGGTACATTTGCGTGAAGCAACCAGGAACCTTGGTATAATTACATAAAGATTAATTAGACGTTATCGTTATGTATCGTTACTCTACATAGGTAAAAAGTGGATATGCTAAATATTATAAATTTAAATTTAAATATTTTATACTAAAGTTCCTGGTTGCTTCGCGCAAATGTATCGATATATGTATAGAAATGCGGATAAGCGGACATTACACTTTTCAATCGGTGTCTCATATCTGTTTTTGTTGCTATTTTTACAGAGTGGTAGGTATGGCAAAGAAGATAACGGACAGCTGATGACGTCGGTCACTGCACCGATTTTAGATCGTCGTAATTACACGGTAATACCCTGGCCTGTTTACCTTTCGGTTCATTTCGTCTCGTCTCGTTTGTCGAAATACAAGCGCGTTGAAACGTAATCTCGCGTGTTAGAAGCAAATCGAAGGAAAGAACACGTATTCGCGCGTTTCGTTTTCATTATCTAGACGATACGATTAAACTGTATTTTTTGTAGGAACACGTGCATCTAACATTTGTTACTTTTTCGTTTCTTGCAGGTGAAGACGGCCAATTTGTTGGGTATCGTCGGAACCGATGTACCCGTGGAAGAGATTCAAAAGCTTGTTCCTCCTTATAAGGTACTCGCAATCATGCGACGATATCACGATTAGCATTGTTATTATCGAAACGAAAATATTTATTCTTGTGCTTTTACAGTTGGGCGTCAACGGATATTCTTTCATTGTCGACAATAATGGTAGGGTTTTATATCATCCGGACTTGCGGCCTTTGGTGAGTAAGTTGCGAGTACACGAGTATTTCCAAGATAGAATCTCTTTCGAAGTGATCGCTGTTAGTTCGCTGTTTCAACGTTCATTGACATCTGGTTTTTTCTATGTATGTTTTCTGATCGACGCAGCCCATCAATATAGACGTAAGTAGAATAATGGAATATCGAATTGTAACATTATTTTAAGAGAGGAGAAAATATTAGGACAACTAATACATGTATATGGTTGTTGTTCACATTTTCTTGTTTGTTCGCAGTACGAGGATACGTTGAAACCCACATACGTTAATGTAGATTTGTCGGAAGTCGAACTTGCCGAGTACGATGGTCCATCTCACCCGTTGAATAATTCTCTTCTTCTCGACGTAAATTTCTATCCCTTAGATATTTATCGTATTTACACCGCAGTGCATGATAGTCCATGCACAAAATCCATACGTGAATAATGTATCGAATACGCTCGTTTCGTATTTCAGTTGCGACACGACATGATCGATCAAAAGGAAGGGGAGACCGATTTCGCCATAAAAATTCATTACGACGATATGGTGAGTAAACTTTATCGTTTAATGTAATCGCACATTGGTCATTCGAGTAGACACTGATTATTTAACGCAAACACGTTTCCGTTTTCTGTTTTCTATTTTCGGTTTTCTATTGTCTATGCACGCGCACAGAGAAGGGTTACCATTAGACGTCACAATTACTTTTACAAGTCGATCGAAGGTACGCCGTTTTCGTTGGGACTAGCATTGCCCGACGGTTACGGCATGTTTGAACTATTGGCCGAACAGGAAATCAAGCATGCCATAATAAACGGTGAGTTTCTCGGATGTACGCGGATCGGAGTGGTATCGGTGTGGGATCGGTGTGGGATCATCGCTTTGGATCGAATCGAATCGAATTTAATCGGATCGGACTCCCACGCCCGTATCCATACCCACACCCATGTCCATGCCCACGCACTCGTACGACGCGACGATACGAGTGACAAATTATCCCTACAGGGGAGCAAAGCTCTGATACCGCTTTCCCCGTTTCAGTGACCGATTACTTTAAGGGAACCAACTGGAAAGTTCATCCCGATTGGGTCTATTGCGAATATAATTCGGCCTCTGAGAAATGGTTCTCCACCTCGGAAGAACGCGTTGTGTACTTTCTGTCGCGAGCGCAAAATCCGGGGTGGAAATGGATGTCCTTGAGACCAAGGAGTCCAAGCTCGCACCATAAGCAAGCGAGCAAGCCCGACAAAGATTCTTATTACTGTAAGTATCGTAGAGGTGTCGTTACCGACAATAACACGATAAATATAACAATATAAGAATAAGAAAACGACGGTCGGTCGCTGATCGCGCGTTTGTTTCTTCAGGCGATAAAACGTTAGTGCAGTCTCTGGTTTTGGATGCGTTGGTTACCGATGACTTCGATAAAAGAGGTCCGATGCATAAAGAGGAAAATCAAAGGTAAGTCGGTCGAAGCGTGTGAAACGCGGATGCATGTCCGTCACCCGTCGACACCGATAGTGGAAATATGGACAATATGCACTGCAATGCACAAGCACGCGGTTCTCTCACGCACCGATTATCGAATAACGTATATTCTATTGGATATCGTAAAACCGTTCTTGCCTCTACTTTTCCCTCGCCGTTGTCTCGCATAGACGTGTCGCGAACACGCAGTCGATCGTCGAAAATCATCTCGAGGATTTTCACAAACCAAGGGAATCAAGATACCCGTATTGCATTACGATTCACGGGTTACGGGTTACGGATTACGGGTTTACTTTACTATTCAACGAAAACCATGAAGCAAAAGGAATACAAACAGCCAGAAAATCTCGAGATAACCGAATGGATCGAATATCGACATACATATCTTTTAGAGTTTAGCATCGTTCAAATACCAGTTTCCATTCGTTTACGCGGTAACGCATTTTCTACCGGCAAACTTACAGGGACAAACCAATTACAACAAGAAACACTAAAGATTTTGTAACCGATGAACCCCAAAGAATGCAAAATACAAAAATAAAACACAAAATACAATGTACAAAGTACAAAATACAAAACACAGACTACAGCAAACAGAATGTGTGTCTCGGATTCTGTACGATATTTCGTTGCAGAGTCCTTTCCTTTTCTACTTAACTAAACTAAACTAAACTAAACTAATTATAATTAACTAAACTAAACTAATTATAATTAACTAAACTAAAGTGAGTTAAACGAAACAAAGCTAAACTATACTAAACTAAACTAAACTGAACTGAACCGAACCGAACCGAACCGAACTTAACAAATTTTAACTTAACTAAACTGAACTAATTGGTGTCGCAAATAAAAAAGGTATAAACACAGTAACAATGCTAAGATAGACGTACATCCTTGGATATTTTGGGTAACCGCGACACGTACTATGCACAACGGCTAAAATCTCTTTCATTTACAATGTTATCTTTTATTGCATATTTTTATTACATTTTATATTGTGTGTCTCCATCGCTAGCCCTATTGCCATACTGATGGCTCTACTGCACAGGTAATCCATTATGCACAATTATTCGTATAAGCGCACTCGTCGATATTTTGCACGGTGATTCTTTTCACATGCGGTATATTCGTATACCTATACGTACATACTATATGTATGCATAGTATGCATACATATTCTGTATCACGATAACTATCCCTATCACCAGACATTCCTTCATAAAAGTAAAATTTTCCCATTCTCTCATCCCATTTCCATTGTCTTTGTATCCTTACCTTTATCTTTATCATTGCCTGTACCTGTATCTTCACTTTTACCCGTACCATAACATGTTCTCCAATCTGTGTTCCCTGTTCGCTGTCGGATGACGTTTCATGACCTATAGCACAAGAAATGTATTCAACGTCGTTGAATAGACCAACGAATAGTACTTATCGAAACTGAAACGTACTCGCGAAATTGTAGAATTTCGTCAATTATTTTATACAGGGTCGTTGCGTGTCATCAAGAAAAAAAATCAAGACGCAATAACTACGCATAGCGCATAGTATCTCCGAACCATGCATCAGACTTATTCGATTTCACGCGCAATCTAAGCGTGTGTATTTACTAGTATTTCCATACATACATGTACTCGTGACGACGACGACAGCATCGACGTAAATATGTACATATTTTTTGACAACGATGCGAGATCGATATTCTGTGTGATATGTACCGATTAATCGTGATTCAAACCGGACAAATTTCGCGTCCTTTCATCCTTGACTGTTTTTGCTCGGTTAACGATTGAAAGGTGTGTCGCGTGGTGTTTTCTAATCGCTTCGATAATTTTGCAGTCAAGGAAAAGGCAGATTCGGTGTGACGCGGAGCTTCATTGCAACCAGAAGCGGCCTGTTTCGTTGGCACGAGCATCAACAAAGCAAGCAATCTACCGAAGAACCGTAATTATCAAATTTTTATCGATCACCTTTTTTGTTTTCCCTTTCTCGTCTCTTTTCTTCGCAAAGAATTTCGATCGAAGCACACGTTCATTTTCACGGACGATCGTTTCATTTGTTCAGACCGTTCGCCGAGAAATATGCGAGAGCTATGGATTCCTCTTGGTACAAACGGGCCGTCGATCAGCATTCGATAGAACCGGAAAGTTTTGTCTTTAGCGTGCCGTTCGATGCCGGTAAGTACGTCGATCGATCCGATTTCGATATCGAGGACGAAATATAAAAACCGAGCTATGAAAAATTGATGCTACGATCGTTGTATTGTCCACAGCCGACAGCCCCAATCCTTTGGTTACCGCTACCCACGCGATATTTATGGGGAAAGGACACAAAGCACCAGCCGCCGTCGTAGGTCTTCAATTTCAGCATTCGTCGTTGGCATCTCATTTTGTCAACATCACCTCTTCGGTATAAATTTATAGCTGACAATGAGTTCTCTTGAGAAAACAGGGGTCGGGGAGGGGGAGAGAAAAGACATGGGAGGGAGCTGGACAGGTATGCAACCAGGGTTACCTTGCGATGTTTTGTTTTGGTTTTCAGTGTAGCGGTCCCAATTGCAAGAAAACTTGCGCTTCAGAAAAACTAGACTGTTACATCTTAGACAATAATGGATTCATCATCATTAGCGAGCGCCACGAACACACCGGAAAATTTTTTGGCGAAATCGATGGCACTATAATGGATTCTTTGGTTCAAGATAGAATTTACAGGTAATTTACAGGCGTGGATGCGAGCGACGACGGTGAATAACCGTGTGATCGTATTTCAGGAAGGTAACGGTGACCGACTATCAAGGGAAATGCAGTCCGCAAGAGTCTCACCAGTCAGCAGCCGCAAAAACTTTTCCCGAATCTGTCGCAACAACGGTCGCCGTGTTCGGTCACTTGCTCTGGAATTTGGCATTCGGTTTTAACGCACAAAACTTGTGGCAGATCGCTTTTGCTCTCGCCGGTGAATCGGTGCGGCACTTCGACGGTGAGCTTACTGTACTCGAATGTTTCCATAAAGTATCGTCGCTCGTTGCATAAAAGGAAAAGAAATAATCCACGCGTTCCATCTCGTGTCCCCTAGACGACGCGATTTTCACGGATACGGTCGAGAAAGCGCAAGAACTTGCTTCGCTCGCGGACGCCGACGGAGACGGTGACGCTGACACCGACGAGGACGCGGATTCGACCGGCGAACCGTTCGCCGACGAGAACCAACCGTTTCCCAGGCTGCCTTCCGTCGCTGCTGCCTCTCCTGCTTTCCCGAGCACGACGAGGGCCACGTCCGCTTACTATCCGCAAAGAAAGCTGAGAACTTGTGAGAAAAAGACCGATCTCTACATTCTGCAGCCCGAAAGACTCAACACCAGCGGACAAAGCGATCCTTTAAAAGGAAAATTGACAAACTGTCACGAGTCCGGCTGCGAAAGGTATCTACAATCAGGGACTTATACTGGTAAAATTTTCATACCGGTATTACGCCAACAACCTATCTACTATTTAACCGAAAATACTGGTACGATGACGGTATTTTACCTACCGATATAAGCACCTGTCTATACTATGTACATACAATATACTTGACAACTGAATCTTCGCAACATGATGCTCCTCGCATCGTAGTAGAAATATTAATCAACGTCCACGTGTGATTTTAGGCCATTCAGCGTGCAAAAAATTCGACATACGAATCTGATCTTACTGGTGGTGGACACTTTGTGCCCATGTGGCAGCAAACAACTCAGCATCGAACCTATAGAGGCGATCACAGAGTCCGGAGCTTGTAGCGCGAGAAGAGAACGCTTGTACCGCCGAAGGCCACCAAAGTGCATAAATTATCACCCGGAAGAAATGGAGATCAAAGTTTGCGGTGGCGCGGGTCGTCTTTGGAATTCCCCTTTCGTGATATTTCTAGCGATCGCGTCTGTCGTTTTCGCGTCCAGGTTGGCGTGACTTTATTCGGATTCAAATTGTACACACATTCGCAAATTATCTTTTTGAAATGAATTTAGCGTTGTCGTTTCTATGAAACAGTTATAAAAATGGTATACTAGTTGATTCGTTTAATACCTGTAATTGACAAATACGAGCCTACGATCGATCGCGTGTGATTCGACGAGTGCGTGCATTCGCGTGCGAACTTATACGAGATTACAAGAGCTAGGTACCTACAGATTACACTAACACAGCACTAACGCAGTTTGGAAAAAAGAAAGAAATAAAATATTTATCTCGTCGATGTACGCACGAGGAAAGCTCGCTCTCGTGTAGCTGAAACTGTTTGCATGATTGTGTGATTATGCGACCGTATGAAACAGAAGGCGGAAGAGGAAGGGTGAGAGCGTGCGAGGGTAAGCGAATGAATGAACGAACGAATGAATTAATGAGTGAGTGAGTGACCGAGCGAATGAGTGAGCGATCGAATGAGTCATTGAGCGAGTGTCCGAGTGTGTGTATGCGTGTATGTGTATGAGAGAGGCAGAGAGAGAGAGAGGGAGAGAGAGAAAGAGAGAAATGTTTGCGGCATAATATTGTATGTACATATATGCGCTCGCGCGTGTGCAATCATTCGTGTACAAGATTACACGCAGATTTCAATATAACCAAACAGTCACTCGAGCACGCGAACGTTTGTACACAGGCGTGAACATATAAAAATGCATAATATTAATGTTGATCTATAGTGACGTATTGATACATTTTGTTGCGAGAAAGTTGTGAATATTTCTTAATCATATTACACAACTATACACACGAACATGAACACGCACATGATCCCGTGTATGCAATACGTACGCATGGATAGACGTTCACACACACACACACACACACACATACACAGAGTCGAATCCGATTCCTAATTATTAACGTATAGTAAAGATGCATCTACCGATGATTGCAATACTTTGGAAGGTGAAAACGTGGTTTGTTACGCGAAACTTGATCGTCCACGTCCGAAACAATTTATCTTGATGAATATACGCACACTGTTCGTCAAAGACGACTATTGAAAAGTGCAACAACGTTTCTCGTTATAAAATAAATGCGATATTCGGATGTTCCGATTTCACGGATCACGATAAAGCTTGCAAAGCAGCAGCGTAACAAGTTCACGAGAATTTCACTTTTTGAACACGCATGGAAAGGATGAAATGAATATTTTTCTTCTTCGTTGTTCCAAATTTCTACTCGTCTATCGCGTAACCTATGAACTAGGTTTCGTTTCCAGAAGAAAAGACGAAAAAAAATGGATAACCGTCGAATTCGCTTCTCGAATTGGGATCGTGGAGCCGAAGAACCTTTGTTCCGACGGTATC
This sequence comes from Lasioglossum leucozonium, assembly GCA_028454225.1. NCBI lineage: Eukaryota > Metazoa > Arthropoda > Insecta > Hymenoptera > Halictidae > Lasioglossum > Lasioglossum leucozonium. The sequence goes on from CM052207.1 coordinate 12,048,071, forward strand.
CCTGGACCTTAAACGTCGAGTCGATTACAAAAAAGTTTCAGCTCAATTTCGCTTCAGATTCATCTACGCGAGAAAACATAGATCTTATCTTCATCTCACGCACAATTTACCGATTGGTCATTGTCGTCGGTTACCGTGTTCTACAAATTCGAATAGAATTCGAATTGATCGTTGACAAAGTTGCATAAACACAGAGACGAAAACGCATGCGTTGCGGGCGATACTGCTTGCAGTTGTTTACGAATTACTTTACATAAATTACAAAAATAAATTGATTGGGATGTCGCGCAAAGGTTGCAGCAACGAAATACCGATTAGTAAGAAAACAATTCAACGTGTAACAACAATATCTAAAGAAAGACAGGAGAACTTATAAGGTAATACTATCTGACACTAATGAAATGAAATGAAGCGAAATGAAGCGAAATAAATTTATTGTTGACAAAGATGTTATGCGGTGGACACTGCGCGGCGCGCGTTCGACGCGAACAAGGGACAGCAGCGAATGATAGAATTCTACGAAAGTGGAGAACGTAGCGAGCACGATTGGAATTTTTGAAATTTGGAGTTTAAGGTTTGAAGTTTAAAGTTCGTGGTTACAGTTGCACGCGTTATCTTTATCGTATGCGCGTGAATCGCAAAACATTGCGATAAAGTGTCGGATCAATTTCAAACGCCGTGTAGCCTAAGCAGAGATGCTGACGCGAAACATTAAGATCGAATTAAATCGAACCGGAGGCTATAATATTCTATTACTATGCGTCTCGTCATTTGTTTACCTAATACAATAATTAGTATATCGTTTATCGATTTACGATGAGAGAAGAAACGCTTCGTTCGCCGAGGATGTCGGTGCAAATTATGCGTCGAAGTTATCGAAGCAAAATAAAAAAAAAAAAAAGAAAAAAAATTATCAAACTCGACGAAAAATAAGATTTACGAATGTTTTAGGTAAGAGAATGTCTTTTGAAGAAGAGCACCTCTAGGTGCTGCAATGTCTTCCAATATTTGTATATTGATAATAAAGTCTATTATAATGGTAAAACGCGCATCAGTATGCGTAGTCGCGGATGCGGATGCGAATGCGAATGAGTATGCGTATACGCATGCGGTTGTGACCGCATACATACCAGTATAAGTGCACATGTGGGCCGAGAAAGTTCTTAGGCATGTGTACGCTTGTACGAATTCGTTTAGGTCATTAAACACTTAAAATAATGTAACTGAAAATATGGCATAATATTATATAATAAAATCTAAACGCAAGAGTACGATACGACCGTACATCTTATTATCCTTTATCGGATTATTCCATATCTTTTATTTTTTGTTTTTAGGGAGGGGGGTTGTGTCTCGCACAATAACAATGCGAGTCGTAAAATGTTTAAAAATTCCTACGGTAATACATTCTAAGATCCAGAAATTCCTCCTAAATTCGCGCGAATTTTGTCAAAGCTGCAGATTGCGCTTTTTCGATTGTTCAACTCGATTTAATATTTCTTTCTAAGACGAAATGCCCTTTATGAGCTACATTTATAATTGTGCGTGTCTTAAACGGCGGGTACAGATTACATACATTGCAATTTATGGGTTTTTTTGTCTAGTCCTCGAGGAGTCATGACACCGTCATTATACCTCGTCGGTAGTCGTTACATTACAGACACAACTTGTTAGCCATTTGTATTTGATCGTTTTTGTGGATTTAGTTCCAACGTTTATCGTTTGGCAGCGTAGAGGACGTAAGAAAAACAGTTGTTATTGTGCGAGATTTATACCTCGTCTGTGATATAACGAAACACAGCCGTGATGTTCGAAATACATTTTTTCCTTGTGTATCACGTGGTTTTTTCACCGGGAAAAAAATAATTCTTCTAATTTAAATACGATGTCATTGGATTAATGGCCACAGGTGGATGACTTTCTCCTGAGGTGTTATGGTCTAAACCTAAATGTTATTACTGCTAATGCGAGTGTATCCGAGCCTTGGGTCGCATAATTGGCTGGAAACCCGTTTCTTGCGGTCAAATTCAAATATCTATGTACATAATTACTAATCGGACATCGAACTTTTAATTCTTCTAGTTTAAAAACAGGTACGTCTTAGAGATCGTTATTTCTCCTTGAATTCTCTTTTGTCATTAGGAATGGCCTTTCTGCTGTAGGGCACAGGAACTTTTGAAACAATTTCAGCCATCCTTTCGTCTTTTTACCATATGGTTCTAGCAAATTGTTCCACAAGGAATTCCCATCTAGCAACAAATAAATTGAAATTAATATATTATAAACTACATTGCGTGGTCAATGCAATTTCGTCAGATTAAGGCTTGACTCTATTCTACCCTTCTACGACATTATTCCCCCATTTGCTGGCTGCGAGCATACCCGCGCTTCTGCCACGGACCGGTCACGTGACGTGATGCACGCGCTATTGGCAGAGAGGGGGTAACTGTATTCCCCTCGATTCGAGTCAATTCCCCTAATCCGGCGACACCGATTGAACGTACAGCATTGTATTAATTAACTGTTAACTACTGTTAAATCACACGGTAATTTTATGCGCCTGCATGCATAATTAAAGCTTAAATTCAATTAATCGATTGAACTTACATAACGAGTTCGATTTTTGAGACAAGTGGAAGCAATCGAAAGCGAAGTAAGACGGATCAACGTTTCCATCCTTGCACTTTGGTAACGATATATCTTGAAAAGATAATGATGGTACTACCGTAAAATCGTCTGTGTGAAACTCTGGAATATCTGCAATTGTAGTTTCCAACTCCATCCACCTATGAACATTAATCAATTAGAAACTAAGAAATATACTTAACATACAGGGTGTCCCAAAATTCCTACAGCTCCCGGAAATGGGAGGTTCGAGGGGTGATTTGAAACAAAATTTTTTGTCAAGTGGTCAGTGGTCAAGTGGTCAAATGGTCAAGTGGTCAAGTGGTCAAGTGGTCAAGTGGTAAGTGGTCAAGTGGTCAAGTGGTCAAGTGGTCAAGTGGTCAAGTGGTCAAGTGGTCAAGATCTAACACAGTAAGATCTAATGTATGAGCATTGTTTATTTTTAAGATATCCGTTACTTTTTATTTTGTTACCTATTATTCTAATATTTCATTAATGTACAGGGTGCCCCATTTTAAATTTTCAGGGAAAATATCTAGAAGTTGCTTTTTACATATTTCTCACTTGGGCTTGTAACGAAAATTTAAAAAACTCTATGCATTGCCTTAGGAGATATTTTAATCGATCGTAACACAAATGTCTACATACTTATCTCGCAACAAAGAATCTATGACTTGTTAGACCACTTTCATAATTACCATTGTATTTGATATATTGAACAAACCTGGTCATTACTTCGTAGTATTCGGCTCTCATAGGTCGAAACTGTAAATCAAACATGCAGGTACAATCGAACCTCGTTAGCAAGTAACATTTCAGTATAGTGGTGTTATCCTGGGCATCGACGAGCGTCCGCATGTGAGGAGGTAGAATCAGATTAACCAATGTCCGCGGTAAGTTGTCCCTCAGTAGTCTAAGGGTTTTGATCAAATCTTTTTTATGATCGTCCAAAATAGACCACGGCGAAGGAACCGCGCATAGGTTTAGGCAAAAATCGTTGCTCCCAACCATTATTGTAATCAACTGTAAGCACGTGCAATGAATTAGTTGAAGTTAACGTGAACATCGATCTGTATTAGCAAAACACAGTGGAATATGATCATTCGAAAAGCACTAACAATTAGCATAAGAATAAATAAAAAATATAAATATAATAAATGAAAGCATAAGCAAAAGCATTAACATTTTGAAAAAATGGTACACGGTCGATCCAAAAATTTAACCCCTTGCCGTATTTTAACCGGTCAAACTCGCGATGAAGATTTTAAACAAAGTCTAACAAATACGAATGTTACGGCTGTCTATTTGGATGAAATAAGATTTGTTTGCAATCAATATTTCAGCATTAAAATCCATGTAGCGATACGAAAAATATGTATTTTCTCTTCTCTTCTACATTTTTGGGGATGAAGATGTTTTTAATCGCTGTAACCGTAAACAAAATGTTACGGCAAGGAGTATGCTCCGTTGGCTGTTATCGTGTTAAAAATTTGAATTTGGCATACTACCTTCCAATGATTCTTTATATCGACCCTCGGGTCCTTTCGCAATCTGTTGATTAGATATTCAGCCATGAAGGGCATATCGCGGGACATGGCTCCAGGTTCAGCGACGTCAAATTGCGAAGCTTGATGAGTAACGTACGAGTCCCCGAGCGCGTACCCTATCAATTTCGGATTGTACACCTGCACAAACAAAAACGCATTGGGCGTAAGCACACCTTGTACGTAATGCGATGATTTCAATCTATACGTGTATTATTTCGAAAAGAAAAAAATAGACGTACACAATTAATTTTTGCATGCTGAAATACATTCGTCCAGCAAATTAAAATATACAGGGTGTTCATTAAAAAACTTTCCACCTCGAAAAGTATGGAAGACATTAAAAAAAGTGTATAACACGTGTCCAAGGAAAGAAGAGGGCTGTATCAATTTTTTATTTGGGTGGCGTTTTCAAGGTCATTGGAAGGTCAACTCTGCTTTTTAAAATGGCAGTTGACCTTCCAATGACCTTTCTTCTTTCCTTGGACACGTGTTGTACACTTTTTTAATATCTTCCATACTTTTCGAGATCTTCGGCTGGAAAGTTTTCAAATGAATACCCTGTATATCGGATTGAAGGCGATACAGAAAAAAGAAAATTAATTTCCATGTCTGGACAAATAATTTCGTCATCGAAATATGGGTGGGAGCGCCATAGTCGCGTCAATGTCCCATATAAAGACCATACTTTGAGAATATTCGGAAGCGTCGTATGGGTTCGCCAAGTTCCTTGGCCTCCGGCACTTCCTGACGCACCCCTGCTTTCAATCGCAACTCCGAAGATGTTTTCCGCGAAGATTCCATTGCCCGCTGTCAAGGAATCGCCTATCCCTCCGATTATGTCTATGTCTCCTGGTCTTAGACGATGAACAGAGGTTGGTACATTCGCAGATCTACCGCCTATTCATAACATAATGATATTAAAGAATAAACATGTCATATTATTGCATTGATAACAAATTTCATACTAGCTGGTACTATTTGTGTTGCACTAAAGTATCATCCCCGTAACTGTCGCACTGGTCTCTACCGTAACTGTTAAAATTTTATCCCCACCACTAGAGCCACTAGGGCAGAGGTGGGGACGCGCGGCCTCCGTGAGTTTCTTGTGCGGCCTTCACAGAAGCTAACTCTTGTATTAATTAATACAGTCAAACCGGTTTTTGTGCGATTTGTTTTGTGCGATTTTTTTTGTGCGGTATACGAATGCCAACGCTGTTGGCATTATAACACAAAAAAAGCAAAAATTTATCATCGACTTCACGGTAACAAAAAATAAATCAACTCTAATACCTTCAAATGCATTTTGTAAATTTCTCCGTTTAAAATGAGAAATTAAATTTTTTTTAAATGTTCCCATGTGTAATTTAATTATTTATTTTATTTGGAAAGCAATTTCTCGCTATTTCGTAAATCTTTGACATATTTTCTGAGTGAGACAATTTTTTATGCGGTCCCTCTCCATCACATAAAAAAATTTTCTTTAATATGTTGTAAAAAATTATTTGTTATAGCGACTTATGAAGTTTCCGAATATTTTTTTTGTGCGATTTCTTTTATGCCGTGCCTATCTACCGCACGAAAACAGGTTTGACTGTATTTAATTATATAGATTACGACGAATCTATACGAGTTATTAAACAAATGAAAGTACCAACAGTGAAAAATAAAAAATTATGGCGGCCTCCTTTATTACTGCCTAATTTAAATGTGGCCTCTAATGGTAAAAAAGTTCCCCACCTTGCACTAAGACACTAGGACATCTTCTCGGAATCAATCGAGCGATAATCGATAAAAAAAACAATCGTGTCGCGACAAATGGGTAAGTAGAACGCAAAAAATTAGAAACAGCAGGAGAATATAAGTAATGTCGCGATCTAATTGTAAGCGCAACGAAGGTCGCTGATATAAAACCGCTTGCCCTGCAAGGAGCCAAAAGAAGCAGCTCCTAATCCATTTACAAAGCTTCCTTATTTTTCATTACTTTTTTTCATGGGACTTTTACCAACTTATACCTGGCATTTTTCTGATTAAGGGTATAGACTGATTCACACGAGATTGCAAGGATCCATGAGGATCCATGAGGCATCAAATAATTTCTCGATAATGCAAAGTTGAGACCTCTTAGTCACAGTCGCTAAATAAAAGATCAATCTAGCGCGCAAGCGTCCCAAAGCGGCCTACTTTTGCATTTTCGAGGCGTAAAGTTTTAATTAATAAATTAATAGAAACGTCTAACGATCAACATTCTCAAAACGATAAAACTAAACTACTGTAATATTGCTCGGTACATTTCTTAAAGTTACCGATCGCATCTCTTGTTACTGGTGTAATTTTATTCTAATTACCGATGAAGTTTAATTACATTAAATAAACTTGGTGACATGGTATACGGAAATTTTATAATTTACGACTTGTGCAACATGATTGAGGATTGCTGCATTGTTGCAACAAGGACAAGACAAAGTATGCAAATGTAATATAAGCGTCGGATACTCGTCCTTCATGTTAAATATGGAAAATGTATGCAATACGAAGCATGTATATTAACATAGAAAGTCCACAGATTAATAAACAAATATTATTTCTAGGAAGGTAATAATTAGCTAGCCTGCGAGTCTTCATATAAAATCGAAATTTTTTCGATCAATTCTGAGAAACAGAGTTCCAATAAAAATTTCTTATCTCTACTAAAAATTTTATTAATTTGAAAATAACAACAGAGTGTTCATTAATTGCTCTGAAGTGTTCATTGTTTCAAATTTGCTTTATAACAATATAAAGATCTTTAAACAATTCTTTCCCGAAATTCTCCTTTAATTATATGCGCTGGTGCATATTCATTTCAATATTTATTAGAAAGCAAATTTGTTCTTGCAAGAAGAATTATGCAAATTATATGTAATATTAATGAAGTAATTAAAAATACCTGTTACGTTGCACGGGAAAGGAAAATCCGGGGGAACTTCGTCTTGGAGGTAAACCGAGGAAGGTCCATCACCAATTCTTCTGGTTTCAGCTGTGTTAGCTGTCATGTAATAAATAATTGTATTAATTATAAATTAGACCGTTGTTTAAACATAGTAGATAATCCGGTATAAATCCGGTGAATGTGATAAATTCGTGCATGCTTATCAAATTAATCGAATATCAAATTAAAAGAATTTTTTTTCCAAGGTTTTGTTTATGAGGAAATGAAACCGTTTTTATCCACCAAGAATTTTTTTTCAAGGCTTTGTTTACGAGGAAATGAAACCGTTTTTATACACCAAGCATGCTTTTTATTGCATATAAATCAGCTGACTCAATTGTTTACAGTCTGCTCACTCTCACTTTTTGTAAGCATTGGTTTACGCAAACCTGGTGAATTTTTTAAATCAGTTTTTTCGATGCCGGAGTCCTATTTATTGAATTTATTTATTTAATTAATTTGTTTTACATTTGTTTGTTTTCGCCATACTTTTTCATGTACAATAATTTATGTAGGACTCTTCCTTGTTTATTGAATCACTAGTCATTGGACATCCAGTATACAGGAGCTCTAATTTTAATAAACCTGTACACCATTTGTTTCATAAAACATAGTGCAGATAGCTGACGTTAAGAGACTCGTAATTTAGCGTAATTAGTTTTTTCTTGTAAGCGGATTCATAGAGGTCGTAGACCTCGTATATTTTTTGTAACAGAATTGTATAATTTCCAATTCCTTAAATCAGTGCAACTCATTAGTTCGTACTATGTTATTTATGTTAAAAACATCTTAACTTAGAAGATATTTTAATCATGATATCGCAAGGTGGTGTTATCACGATAATTCTAATTACGAAGACAATTACTTCATGTTGTTGGGATTTTGTCGATAGATTCTGATTTTAAATCCGCAATCACTTAGTTGCCAACCCAATACAATATAATATCTAATATACAGGGTGTTTCTACTTTTCCGGCAAGATTGTAGGAGCATGATCTACAAGTGAAGAAAAAAATGTTATATGAAGTTTGTTTATTATAGACAAACATTGAATGTAGCCTGAATAGGTGCGGAACAGCAGATTTAAAGCAGAATCAATTAAAGAATTAACTACTGAGAATATTCTACTTCGAGGAGTTGTTCGAAAACTGTTGTCGCTCTGGTAATCTCTCATCGGACGTATAATAAACAGTAAAAAAACTGTAAAAATTGTTCGGTCCACATACCGGAAACACGGAACAAGATGCTGCGAAGTTGACCGTAGAGCTGCAAAAACAACGGGTTGTCCAAAGACGTTCGTTGAGCGGCCAGCAGGGTACAGAGTTGGAAAATGAGCAGGAACCGGAGACCACTCATCGCATACGCGTCGCGACCGACGCTCGTCGGACTGCTCGTGCTCGCGATACTGAATGATTCTGAAACGGTAGTGCGCCTTTCGGAGGCTGGCCGTGATCTGAGATTGAAATACTCGCAGGACAATATGAAACGGCCACGCTGGCTACTGCGTTCACGTATCATCCGCGACCTTGATTATACCATAGCCGGTTCAGAGTCGCGATGATCGGTACGAAGGACGCTCGATGATGTCCACCACGATAACGAAAAAGTTGTGAAATACGGTTGTATCCCGTGAAACGTTTTCTCGGAAACGGAATTGGTCGTTGTCCTCGACGCTACTTCAAGTATACAAATGATTCTTATCTTATAGCCGTTGAATTTATGGTCAAATGCGTATTTTTATTGAAAAAAGAAAATAAAAATGTGGGAGTTTGAAATTTATACATTTCTGTATTGTTATTCGAGACTTATCTGTAACAACTGGTTGAATATAAGAACACACCTGTAACTGTATTATGTATTATGCAAGATATGTATGTACAACAAGTCGGAGCGCATAACACCAGAATCGTAAGGAATTATCCTAACGATACGTTCCAAGGCCGATGGATTGGAACACACGGACCTGCCAAGTGGTCACCATGATCTCCAGATTTCTCATCTCTGGGCTTTTTTTATGGGGTGCTATAAAAGAGCTCGTTTACGATACACCGCCCAGAGATGTAAACGTCTTAAAAAGCAAAATAACACAAGCATGTGCTTGTGTATGTATTAGTATCTCAGACTACAATTAATAGAAAATAACTATAAATGCAATTAATAGAACTGAAATGTACATTCAACAGAATGTTTCTTCCATTCCTGACCTTGCATGCCCTTGAAGGTCACCGTGCAGTATACCGATGAATTCGTCTAAACACACGCTTTCATGCGATATCAAAAAATATACAGCATTCCATTAAAAAAATTAAAGGTCACCCGCATATCTAACGAAACAATATAAACACAAAAAAATACGCCATTGTGTTGCGCATAAAAAACAGTACTACTTTTTCCTCTTTCATTTTTTTCTAATACTTACTATTTACAAGAATAGTATTTACATGTAGTATGTATAAAAAAATGCCATGTTGTAATTTGTCATAGAAATGGAACGCATATTGAATATTTAAACATTCTTATGATTCCGAACTTAATCATTTTTCTTTAACGACAAATACTTTCTCGTTTATTACTTTTTTTTTTACATGGTTTTTTACCTGTTGTTTTATTAATGTTTCTTTCATAGTGCATCGTTATGATTAATAGTAATTTATTGAATAAGATACGAAAGAAAAGTAAGGAAGAAATTAATAATTGGAAAAAGACTCTTGAAACAACACAACTTCTTTCTTTAATCATTTTATTCAATTTGATTTAGTATATATTGACATTTTGACGTTCATTTAATCATTTTACTGCGTTAAATTTGACTACTTCATTTTTGTCATACAGTGGATCCAAACAGTACTTAAATACTACATTCCCGACTCTCAAAAAAATAGTAGAGCCATAAGCTTCGACTCATTTTAAAGTTTGAAGCCTGCACTTGCGCAAAGCTGTGTTCATTTTTCTTAAAGATATTTTTACACAATACAGCAGTTGGGAAACTGAAGACCCATTTTCCCAAAAAATGCTACAAATTCAAGCGTTTCCAAAAACCTTCCAAAAATTTTTCTCGTGAATAAAACTACCACAGATTTGAAGATTGAAGCCTTCTCTTTGCAACAACTCCTTGGGAATTGATGTACGATTTATTTTCACTGTTTTATGCAACAAAAATGAACAACAAGTTCGGTCGTGTATAGCCCCCTGGGTATAACTTATACTAGTGTAAAGTTGATGGCACAGCTCTCATTCGAAGCTCGATGGAACGGCTAAAAAAGATCGTACATCAATTTTTAAGGTGTCGTTGTAAAGAGGAAGATACAATCTTGAAATCTATCTTGGTTTCAGTCACAAGAAAAATTTTTCAAAGTCTTCACAGATGTTTGAATGTGTAACATTTTCAATAAGAAACGCGTCTTCAGTTTCTTGCTCGCTACGTCATGAAAAAAGATCTTAGAATAAAATGAATGATGGACTTTGAAAGTAGAGGCTTTCAGCTTTAGAATGAGTGGAAATTTATGGTCGTGTGATAATTTCTTACGAAATTACTACTGTTTATATATTGAAAATTATTCTAGAATCGGCTATTCAGTATTGAAATACATCTTGGATCCACTGTGAATGCAAAAAATAGTCATTACTCATTTATTATTTATGTATGTCTTGTGATATTTGTTATCACCAAATTTTTTATAATCATATAAAGTACATCACCAGAAGGGATTTTTTCATAATCTGAAACACATATCAATCACACCATTACAATTGACATGTATTTTTTAAAAATTGTTTAAATTAAGTACAAATCATATCATACTTTTTTATAACAAATTTATTTAAGTACATAGACACGGCTACTTATGTGGACACGAGGAAATTATTTTATGTAAATCTCGCATGTACATACCGATGATCATCTTGCTTTGAATCTCATTATTGCCGACCATTGAACTTACTGCTTCTGAATGCTTGAAAGGATATTCTAAAAAATAGATCTAAATTTAAAATATTTTCATGAATATTTAGATGCTATAAAAAACAAATATAGAGTTTTTCGATACGACTCGTGAAAAATGCACACTATATGAGACCTTAAATAATTTAGTTGCAGATTGAAAAATTCATAAGAAATCGATCGAAATCCGTGCTAAAATAATAGATGTCTTTACCTCGTACAGCTATGAACATACTACACTGTTTTATGATCACGGTTACGTTGGTGGATCGATAAATCACGCTCACCGAGCTGATTACCATTTTAATGGCTTTACCGATGTGAACGTGCATAATTTTCACGCGCGTGTCAACGAAAAAACTAATACACGCGATTCACGATACACTAACGAGATTCTACTGGGAGTATGTCTCAAAATTACTTCAACACCCTGAAATGGGCGGTTCCTGAGGTCATTTGAAGCGACCTTTTACGGCGAAATCGGCCGCACCGGTCGGACGAAGTCGAGTCCACTGTGATCTTACCTTTAGCGGTGCGTCACGACGAACAAGTGAACAAGCGAAGGAGCAGAAACTTTGAATCATTGTAAAAACTCACTTATTCCGTCGTAATCCACCTGCTGCTTTGAAATCTGGGTCACTGGGACACTCGGTAACGAACTGCACAGCTGGTCTCAGGTCAACGAACTGCACGGCCGGTGGTGAATAGCAGGTATACGTACCCGTTCTTCTTTCAGAACGTTTCTTGAGGGAGCTGACAACCTGACATTTCTACCTCTTACTGAGAAAGTAAAAGGGCGGACGATGTTTTCGAACAGTTACCCATTGACTCTGCGTCAGAGTTGGGCAAACTCTAGTCACAATTATGATTATTGACTACTTCATTAGCTCTACAAAAGTGACTACTGATTGATGAGTAAGAAAATAGTTGAGCGTGACTAATGAGTAATGTTTACATAAGTATTTGTGCGTAATGACTAGACTGCGGATCATTATGCATTTATAGCAAAGTTGAGTAGTTAAAATTCAAAATTGTAGGAGAATTTTGAAAATTGAAGATGTCAATATATAATTTGCCAAGTCTTTCTGAGCCGGTCTACATTATTGTTACAAACGTTTAGACTATAAATCATGAATGTACATGTAAAATAGAAATATGTTATGAATGAATAAAGACAATGTAATGAAAAAAACCTCAGCGTATATTTCTTGATCCACCAATCTTTCCCGATCGCCTGACTTGTCGTTGAGTTGTACTACCGAATTTTCATGCCACCGTCGTCGACATCATGTTCTCCTAATACAAAAATCAACTTTTGAGTTTTCTAAAATTTTTCGGCCGTCTGGCTTGCCGTTGAGTTGCACTACTGAATTTCGTGCCACCTCCTTCGCTATCATATTCTCCTAATACAAAACTCAATTTTCGAGATTTCTGAAAAATTTCGAACGTCTGGCTTGTCGTTGAACTGCACTACTGAAATTTCGAAAATTTTTCGGCAGTCAGGCTTGTCGTTGAGCTGCACTACTGAATTTTCGTGCCACCTCCTTCGCTATCATATTCGCCTAATACAAAACTCAATTTTCGAGATTTCTGAAAAATTTCGAACGTCTGGCTTGTCGTTGAACTGCACTACTGAAATTTCGAAAATTTTTCGGCAGTATGGCTTGTCGTTGAGCTGCACTACTGAATTTTCGTGCCATCTCCTTCGCTATCATATTCGCCTAATACAAAACTCAATTTTCGAGATTTCTGAAAATTTTCGAACGTCTGGCTTGTCGTTGAGCTGCACTACTGAAATTTCGAAAACTTTTCGGCCGTCTAGCTTGTCGTTGAGCTACACTACTGAATTTTCGTGCCACCTCTTTCGCTATTATATTCTCCTAATACAAAACTCAATTTTCGAGATTTCTGAAAATTTTCAAACGTCTGGCTTGTCGTGGAGCTGCACTACTGAAATTTCGAAAACTTTTCGGCCCGTCTGGCTTGTCGTTGAGCTACACTACTGAATTTTCGTGCCACCTCTTTCGCTATTATATTCTCCTAATACAAAACTCAATTTTCGAGATTTCTGAAAATTTTCGAACTTCTGGCTTGTCGTTGAGCTGCACTACTGAAATTTCGAAAATTTTTCGGCTGTCTGGCTTGTCGTTGAGCTACACTACTGAATTTTCGTGCCACCTCCTTCGCTATCATATTCTCCTAATACAAAACTCAATTTTCGAGATTTCTGAAAATTTTCAAACGTCTGGCTTGTCGTTGAGCTGCACTACTGAAATTTCGAAAATTTTTCGTCCGTCTGGCTTGCCGTTGAGTTTCACTACTGAATTTTCGAGCCACCTCCTTCGCTATCATATTCACCTAATACAAAACTCAATTTTCGAGATTTCTGAAAATTTTCGAACTTCTGGCTTGTCGTTGAGCTGCACTACTGAAATTTCGAAAATTTTTCGTCCGTCTGGCTTGCCGTTGAGTTTCACTACTGAATTTTCGAGCCACCTCCTTCGCTATCATATTCACCTAATACAAAACTCAATTTTCGAGATTTCTGAAAACTTTCGAAAGTCTGGCTTGTCGTGGAGCTGCACTACTGAAATTTCGAAAATTTTTCGGCCGTCTGGCCCGTCGTTGAGCTATACTACTGAATTTTCCTGCCACCTCTTTTATTATGATATTCTCCTAATTGAAAACTTTAGATTTGTCTAATTAAAAATTTTTTTCTGTATTAAAAATTTTCGAAGATGTTAATCTAGTTCTAATATTGATTATTCATGTACAGGATGGAGGAAAAAAGTACACATTAGCTGTTGTAACTAATATTCTTTATTTTTCACTCAAAGATTTACAATAGTACACATGTATCGTGGTGAGATGAGAAGATGGTTCCTGACAGGAATGTGGTGACGCAGGTACGAATGCGTCAGCCGATTGGATCACAGTGAAATATTGACTGAAGCGGTCACACCTCTACGTGGTGTGTAACATCAAACGTAAACATTGGGACTACGGGAGCGTAATGCTTCGTACAGACCTGACCATTTCGTCGAACATTGCGCCACGCATTGCACCGAAATCTCACCATAAACTATATACAATATAGAACAAAATAGATCGTGGATCTAGTTCCAACATTAATCGTTCTTCAATGCAGAGGGCGTAAAAAATCGAATTATTTTTATCGATGTCGGTATTTCAGATCGTGAGACACGAAACCACATGTGATGATCGATCTACTCCTATACATTGTCTGTGGTACAAGATAGAATGTGTACACAATAATCGAAGAGGACTTATTCGATTACATACCTATTTAAGTTGAATTCATTATGAAATCATGGCTGTTGTAATAGAAACCACTATTGGTGACTTCACCGTTGATTTATACACCGACGAACGGCCGCAAAGTAAGTGGAAAGTCAGCGTTGAGGTTAGGCGTCCTACTGCCTTCGCTAATTCTTTTGAATGATGTTTCGCAGCGTGTAGGAATTTCCTAAAGCTATGCAAGCTAAAGTACTACAATTGGAACCTGTTTCATTCGGTCCAGAGCAATTTCATTGCTCAAACTGGGGATCCTACTGGTACCGGGAAAGGTGGTGAAAGCGTATACGGGGTTGTGTTAGGTGAGAAAGCACGGTATTATGAAGCGGAGCAGATGCCAAAGATAAAGCACGACAGGAGTGGTTTACTGTCTATGGTCAATTGCGGTAGCAACATGCTGGGCTCTCAATTCTTCGTAACACTGGCGCCAGAGCTTCAGTCTCTAGACGGAGAACACTGCGTGTTCGGCGAAATTACGGAGGGTTTGGAAATTATCTTCAAGCTCAACGAAACAATCTGCGACGGGGATCACAGGCCCTACCAGGACATACGTATCTCCCACACAGTTATCTTGGAAGATCCCTTCGAGGATCCCAAGGGTTTCGTTATCCCTGATCGGAGCCCGCCACCTACAAAGGAATGCTTAATGGTAGACGCATTATGTTTCGAGAGCTTTAAGATATTCTTTGTAGTCTCTAATAAATACATTTGCAGAGCGACAGAATCGGAGCAGACGAAGTGATAGACGATACAGCTGGTATGACAGCTGAAGAGATAATGGAGATGCAGAAGGAGAAGGAAGCAAAGGCTAGGGCCACGATATTGGAGATTGTGGGTGACATTCCGGATGCGGAAATGGCACCGCCTGAAAATGTTCTGTTCGTTTGCAAACTGAATCCTGTTACGAACGACGACGATCTTGAAATTATTTTCAGCCGATTCGGAAAAGTTGTGGGGTATATTTTTCGATATTTTATTAAATTATCTAATTTTATTTTTAGTACCGACCGGTAGGTCCCAGGCACTTAACAACGAGCTTAGTGATTTGACCAGCGATGGCGACTCCGTCGCGTTCCTGTCGGTAACATGTGGTTACAAGTTTGAGCGTTTTGCCGCTACGTCTAATAGCGCTGTATAGACCCATGAACGGAGCAAATGATTCTTGCCGGAATTTAACATTGGGTTTTATAATGAAAACGGCAATGATCATTTGCACTCGATTAGACCGATAATTTCAATGCGTTCCCGTAAAGATTTTTGAAACTTTGAAAAGCCGAGACCATTCTATCTTTCAGCTGCGAGGTGATCAGAGATCGGCAGTCCGGGGATTCCCTGCAGTACGCGTTCATAGAGTTCGCGGAGCGGAAGAGCTGCGAGGAGGCTTACTTCAAGATGGACAACGTGTTGATCGACGACCGTCGAATACACGTTGACTTTTCACAATCGGTAGCCAAGATGAGGTGGAGAGGCAAGGGCAAGGGTATACAGTACTTCGAGGACAAGACCGAAGAAGCCGTTGGCGAGATTCGAAGGAAGGCTGGTCCGAGAATCCTGAAACGAGACGAGAGTAGTAACGAGGAGGTCAAGTACAGACGAGAAACGGACAGGAAGAGTAAGGAGGAGATCCTAGAGCACAGGAAGCACGAACGAAGGAAAGAGGAGATGGAGTATTTGCGAAATGGTGGGAAGTACTCGCAGAAAGAGAAATACAAGGAGACCAAGCACCACGATGGCTCCAGCGAGAGGTACGAACACGAATCGAGGCGGAAGAAAGACAGGAAACATCGCAGCAGAGACCGGAGCAGGGAGAGACACAGAGACAGAGGTCAAAGTAAGAAAGACAGCTATAAGGAGCAGAAATCCGGTAAAAAGCACGACGGCGACAGGAAAAGGAGGGACAGAGACAGCAACGACAGCGAGGACTCCAGGCACGGAAAATACGAGGAAAGACACTCTGACAAGAAGAAAAGGGATCGAGACCGATCCACGGACAGACACGGAAAGTCAGAAAAGTACAAGAGAAGAAGATAACGTAAACACCCGTGTCTCTGAAGTACCGTACACCGGAAGTGCAGAGCTCAATGCGAATATATTTTATGAAACAATGAGTCGAGCGATCGACGGGACGTTTTTAGGATATGCTTGCGTTTTCAAGCGAATAAAATTATTATGTAATTTATACCGTCAATTATTTCGTATTTCGAGCTCTTATTTTTCCTTCTAGAATTTATCGTACTTACGTTAATTTTTCGATTAAAAGCGAATAACGTCCCTGTTTCATAAATTTTGTTTGAAACACTTTTCAGAGGTCCGAGTCGATACGATCAAGGAGGATCTTCTCGATGATTCGTCGGTGTTGTACAAAATGGTAGTTGGTTATCGTTTGTGAAGATGTCGCGACATATTCCACTCGGAAAGCGTTCCGACGTATATCTCGCCTTTTAAAATCGGCCGTCGTCCTACTTTTACGTTTTGTGCATCGTGCGTGGAGACTCGCACCGACCACTCTGGGACTACGAACAGCTTGTAAGTGTCCCGCAAGGAAATTGTATTTTAGAGATTGTTGGTGATGTGAGGTTAGGTCGGGCGCGGTACAATCCAAAATGAATTTCTTTTACTCTTCACTCGCGTTCGTTTCTCGAAAAGAAAGTCTCAGCTTCTCGGCCGTGACGTTCGCTTGAAATTTCCAGTAAAGCGTAATGCAAATGTTCGCGGAACGTCGATGCTCTGTGTATCCTGCCCGAGACGAGTCACGTGCTCGATAGCACGTGGTGCAATCGGCGCGCGCGTTTCTTCTAATTTCGAATTGAGTTGCGTCTCGCTGCGCGATTTTTCTGTAAATTCTTAAATACGCGTTCTTAGCTTGCGAGTATCCAACAAAATATAAATTTCACCGAGACAAATATTTACTATTATTCGCTTGTTTCTCAGATCAGCCTACTATTAAGTTTACAACAAGAATAATCTTTTTAACACTAAACCTACTACCGGACAAACCGATTTATCACTTTGCAATGATTTTATTTATATATTTTTCAATTTACTGAAATAATGAAGTCGCTTACATGGAAATTGATTCGATAAATTTTTTTCTCCAAGCACACGAAATAAAAATTGCACAAAATCCAACTAAATAGAGCCTTGTCATGTTTATAAATTTTAATCGCTTTTAGTGTTCGGTGGGTTCGGCGTTAGACCTATTTAAGATTCAGGATTCCGACGTAGTAATGCAGGCGCTGGTGCCACACTGATGCTCACACGTTTTATTTGCTATCGTTGCGTTATACATTGTCGCGAAAAATCGCGGTGGAACGCGATCGAGGACGCGTTCCCCGACGATTCCACGCCGAAGGGGATGTGTGTGTCGTCGTTACGGTCCGGTGTTCGATTAGATTAGGGGGGGCTCAGGTCACGTGGTTCTCTGTTATAATACAGTGGGGGAAATTCGGTATACGGGGTGGCACCGAATCACGACGACGAAAGGGGGGCTGGGAACGTGGGCGTACAATGCAATTCAATGATAAACATCGCTGGATTAAGTGTCGGGTAGAAAACACAATCGACGACGGTAATCGCTATCGTCTGTTCGTATTAGAGATCGACCCTCGTCGCAACAACGAACGCATATACAATTCGGGAACGCGGGGGCAATATCATTCAATTTTTCATTTTCTTTTCAGTTGAAATCAGGAAGGTTCGCTGATAATACTCTTCACGGTCTTCGTGCGGATAATACTTCGCTCGATATTGTTTTCACGATCTCGTTACACACATTTGTTGTTCGAACGACGCGGTGACTTTGCGATTTTTGCGCTAAACAATCGGGGGGTGGGTGCGATGCGACAATTTGCGAACAGATCGATGCACGTTGAAGAGAAGCGAATATTAGTTACTATTGACGATCGTTTAGGTTCGCTCACAGTCGAATAACACACCACCCCGAATTCTTTCGACGTTCGCAGGTAATACTTGAACTTTGGAAAAATTTTTGGTCGACGATCTCTTGCTGTCGTGGAAGAGGAATATCGTGCTCGAGAATTGATTGCGTGGGTTTCCGTTGGCGACGGGATGGTATCGCTAACGGGAACAGACCGTAGATCGCCGTGAAGATCGAGAAGTAAGACACGGGGCTGGTGAGAGGGTGTCGATAGAGCTAAATAAATAAAAAAAAAGGGGGGCGCATAAAAAGACTACGTGAACGCGTTACACGTTTCTTCTCGCGAAACGATTATAAATAATTGCTGGAAGGGTGCATGCGGCGATGGCGATGGCGGCCTCTCCTCTCCTGTCTCTCATGCACACACTCTCATACGCGCGGATTCTCTCTTCGTCACTCATTACGTTCTCTCTTTCTCTCGATGCGTGTTATCGTTCGGCCAACGGGGGAACATTATTCCAGCCGCAGAAAAAAAAAAAATACTTGTCCGTCTCGCGTTTTGCCACGAGTACAGAGGGTTTTCTCCGAGACGCGCGAAGGAAATGTGGCGGTCGGATTCTTCTCGGATCGCGTATTCGTTCCGGGAACAGCCTCGTGTTTCGCGAGATTTCGCGGGGCCTGGCCGGTGCACCCTTCTCGCTTAAAGCTAACGAATAAATACCTAATCGCCATTTCGATTCTCCGTCTAAATGGCCTTGTCGAGGACACTTCACTCTCCCGGGGAAGCAGAATCGGTTCTGCTCTCGCCGGTTTCTCGGTTCGTTTAACTCGCGATATCTGAGAGATTCGATCTGATTCTCGGGGAGCGAGAGGGCAGTGTCCTCGATCACCGGATCAAAATGATTATACATACTGCAGAATACTAGAAGCGAAACGCGCGTCCGATCGGAGACGGGCAAAACGCGGGCTGTGTGTTGCTCGGATCAAACGTGTCAACCGGGAATACTATGTCTTTTCGTATCGAACTCGGAGCGACCGGGGCTAGCCGCGAGCTCTCTCGCCTAGTTTGCGTCATCCTTTACCCATCAACCAATTATCTCGCCCGAACGATATTGAGCCAATTGACGGTGTTTTCTTTGTTTCGATGCTCGCCTCGCCTCGTTCAATCTCATCGGCGTCCATAGATTTGCACGCCGCTTCTACAGCCGACCAGAATCTTCTCGAGAATTAAGTCACCGAGTAGCATTTACTAATTTACTCTCTCTCCCTTTGTTCGGGACGAAGGAAGCACTCGCGAGTCACCCGACTATCGCTCCGACCAACACCGTACAAGAGAGTTACAGTCAAAAATATATTTATTCTGTGTGCTCGCGGGGATTCTGCCCGTCTCCGATTGCTTTTCGAGATCGGGGACACGCGTCCGAACCAGTCGGAACGCGTGCCGCCCGTCTCTCGGCCTGGAAGCGACACGAACGGGTCCGGCCGCGACGATATTATATTATTTACATCTCCGTCAGGATTCGGTTCGCGGCTCTTCGAAACGGGGCGAAACATTTCTCGGACGATCTCGCGCGACGAACAAACCACCGAGGTCTTTTTCTGTGCGCGACTCTCGCCTGGGGACCGCTTCGCATTTTCAATATGGCGCCCGTCTTGGAGCGGAACGCCACCTCGAACGTTCTTCGAGACGACGTTCGCTCGAACGGACCGGAAAAGCGACATTGTCGAGCCTTCTCGCTGAATATTCGTGGCAGACTCTAGATTGCACCGGTGATTTTAGGTTTTAGAATCATCTCGAGGAGATTCTGCAGTTTTTACTTGTCCAATATGGCGCACGTCTTGGCGCGGAACGCCACCTTGAACGCTCTACGAGACGACGTTCGCTCGAATGTACCGGGAAAGTGAAATGATCGAGCACTTTATCGAATCTCCGCAGCAAATTTCGGATTATCTCAATGATTTGAAGTTTTAGAAACGCCTCGAGAAGCATTCGAGGTGATTACTCGTCCAATATGGCGGCCGTTTGGGACCCATCTCGAAGATCGTTCTGGACAGTTTCGGCTTCGACGTAGCAAAATCTCTAGATTACGGATTCGATTCGATAAATTTTCAAGATTTTCGCTGTACGAAAGATTTTGTGTAGTCGTCTCGAGTAGTTTTCGACTGTTTCCAATATGGCGGCGGTCGAGTCTGCAGCAGACAAATCCTTTTCGCCGAAGCAATCCCTAAACGGAGTGAACAAACAAGTATGTCCTAGCGACATCTCTCTTTCTCTCTATCTATGATCACTTTGCGCAGTTCTCTTCCGGTGGCATGCGTGTTTCGCTACGTTGTCCGAGCGAAGAGGCTCCGTTCTCGGTCCGCGAACAATCCCTGCACCCAATTTACTTGTGCAGCTGCCGCTTGCGACCCATGTTGCAGATCTTGAAGTGGCACAGTGCCATATCTGTAGGGATCATGAAAAATCAACGGCTTAGTATCCTCGTTCTGTTCAATTTTGTTCGATGACGCGGAGGAGAGTGATTCGATGACGCGATGGAGCGGGAATCGACGAGGATTTTTTGGAAGGAGGTCAATTTTCTCCGGGGGGATCTCGGCGTGCCAGATCTCGACTTGTTTTCCAGCCAGAGAACCATCCTGACGTCATCGGAATCAAAAGTCAATTGGCGCAATCGATTGATTTACTCTCGCTCGCTCGTGAGTTCCTCGAAACGAAGCCGCGCGATTCTGAGAAGCAATCTCTCGCTTCGTCGAAAGGCTTTTTACTTTGAATCTGTGCCTCACATTTATTATACGATTATTGAAATTATAAAGATAAAAATTATAAAGTATACAGGGTGTCTCGAAACTCCTTCAACACTCTGGAATGGGCGATTCCTGAGGTCATTTCAAGCGACTTTTTCCTTTTGCAAAATGCAAAATGACGGACCAATCGGAGCGCATTCTGATCGAAGTATTACCTCGTGAAATATATTTTTCTTCGATATTTTTTTGACGATTATCTCCTCCCTTGTTTCGATTTCGGACTCGAATACGAACCGGAAACACAGATCAACCGGCTCATCGGCGACGAGGGATTCTCATTAGACGGCGAAGTTTCGTCGAGGGAGCACACGGTGAGCGAGAAGATAGCCTCGGAGAATCTCGCGACTCGGTTTTCGTGTTTCCCGGGGCAAAACGGACCGTTGCCACGCGAGGCACGTCCGGTCTGCTTAATCGCGGGGGTGGAGAAGTGCGAGAGATAGAGCGAAGGAGCTTGAAAAAGTTTGCGGGACGGATTTCTTTCCACGGAATCGCGGCTTTCATTTCGGCGAGAGAGAAGTGCTTCCTACGTCGGGGTCTAAACTTCGAATCCCGTTCATTTTTCACGGTTACCGTACGTACGATTAGTGTGCGGACCGAACTGATAAACACGTTCGCCACCACCATGGTCACACATGCTACTCGCACGTTGAACACGTTCGATTCACCTTAAATTCATTTAAAACGCAATGAAACCTTTCGTAGTGATTCTAGAGACGGAATAAGCAGAGACGTGTCCGAGCTTTTTTTGCCAATGCACAATATTCAGAAACTGCAAGACTTTGTTCTAATTGTTTTAATATTTCGTAAGGAAGGTGCGTTGTATCTTAACAAAATATTTGAAGAGATAAGCAGCGAAATAAATTTTCTATCTCAATTATAACAAATTGAAGCGAAATAGAGATTAATATGTTTTCTTAATATATTTAACAGTTTTAAGATAATATAACAATATTTTTAAATACTTAGAATGTTTTTACTGTTTCAAATTAACGATGCAAACGATATTGCGAATATCAGTACAGCAATTTTTAGCGGTGACTCCGAGCGAAAGAGTGAAAGGAGGAAGGTAGATGGCGAGACAAGGTGCGATACTCACAGGGGAGTTGGTCGGTCCGTTTTCCTGAACGCTGAAGCTGCCTGACGACGGCGTTCGGCGTCGGAAGTTCTTCGGCCGAGTAACCTGCGGGAGGCACCCTCGGCATGGCCTTGTCTTTGTTCCTGGCCTCCATCGATTCAATTATGATCTCCTCCATCTCGTCCAGCTCCTTCTTTCGCTCGTCTATGTTCTTCTTTTCCTCCTCCAGCTGCCTCAACTTGGTCAGCATTATCTGTCGAGAAACACGTTGAACCGACGGTTGAATCGCTAACTTCGAGTGTATGTCAATGAATGTGAAAGTCTTAATAGAGCAGACACGTCGGGAGTAGGGGCTTCCGCGAGGAGCGTGTTCAGGGGGTATACTCACATAATTTTCGGCGGTTTTGAGGAAAGTCTCGCTGTTGTACAGCAACTCGGATGGCATAGGGCCCATCTCCCCAACGACGAGAATGTTGTCGTTCGAGAGGCAGAACAGTAACAGTGCCAGCAGACACAAGCCCGTTCGTTTCGTGCTGGACCTTCCCGTCATTCCCTCGATCCTCTTTGTAGCTGCAACAACGAACAAAACGGTAGAAATTAGACAGTCGTAACAGGCAGGATAGACGTTAATACGAGAGGCTCCAGTCTTCTCGAGCGACTCAAAAAGATTTAATGGACTTAATGGACTTTAGGGATTCAAGGGATTCAATAAGATTCAATAGGACTGAGCAAGACTCAACAAGACTCAACAAGACTCGATAAGACTCCACAAGACTCGATAAGACTCCACAAGACTCCACAAGATTCCACAAGACTCACGAAGACTCACGAAGACTCACTAAGACTCAAGCTGACTCAAGAACAATGGCAATTTAAAAAAAAATTGACACATTGCCTAGTAAACTAATCCTAATATAAAAAAAACCAAGTCGTTTGGTGCAGGTTTTGTAAGAGTTTAAAATTTCATAAGAAAATTCAATATTATTGATGGGTATACCATTGAAATTTTTCATTTCATTAGTTTCCAGAGGTCGTTCACTTAATTTTACCGCCGACTGTACATATTTGCAGCTTCAGAAATGAAATATATAGTCCCGTCGCGGATCGATATGTCGACATCAGTCCTGAAAGGGTTAACACGATCAACAGGTCCGTTTCTATTGACTCGGCTAGTACGTGTCCCGTCATTCTCGATTCTCGTGTTCCGTTCCTCTGCGGCTTCGGTGATCTCGACGGACTTTGGGGAGGAGAGGAGAGGAGAGGAGAGGAGAGGGAAATTAGCTTGAAAAGGGAAAACGGCGGTCGACCTCGGCGACAGGGAAAAACGAGTGCGAGGATCGACGGAGCGTTAAGGGTACGTCGAGTCTCGCGATAACGACCAATTGTCGAGAGGGGATCGAAGGTAGTTCAGTGGCGACGATATTCACGCTTCGCGTCTCTCTCAACGCTTTCAAGGCTCGGGAGACCAGAGGAGAAAAAAAAATGCCGGAGAGCGTGAAACTGTCCGATGGCGATCGATCCTCGAGATAAATCGACGTTTGATGGCTCGTTCGACTCGAAAATACACACCCACGCGGCCCTCACCTTCGCCGGCCGGTATTTCTTTTCGACTGTTTCGTGTTCTGCCTTCGGCTCCCTGTATCTGTTCTCTCTCTCTCTCTCTCTCTCTCTCTCTCTGTATCTTGTTTGGTCTCGCGGATTGATCGAGTCCTCCCTAAACTCGTCGATGATCGAGCATTCCAAGTTTCGGACAAGATTCTCATATTATTCGGCCGACTTTCGGATTCCAGGGGCGCGCCCGCCAAGAGCCTCACTGTGAATGATGGATGAGAGGCTTAGGCTAGGCTGACTCCGGATAGCATCCTGCATCTTGTATCTTGTATCTTTGGATCTCGTATCTTCAAATCAGTCTTCATATACAGTTACTCGTATAATTGATCACACGCACTTTAGATCAGAATAACTTTTTTATAAATGGACAAATTCTCTGTAAGCCTCGAAGGATTAGTAAATCACGTCTAACAAACGCGTTGAAAAAATACATTTGGTCGGAATTATGAAAAAAAAATAGGAGAAGTGGTTATTAAAACTTTTTTGGACCAATATCGAAAATTTAATAAATGCGTTTTGTAGACGCGAAATTGGTTGATTGGTTTAGGAGTCAGCAATTTTTACGATTTTCTTTGAACTATAACTACAATTTTTGCCATATCAACTCATGGTCAATGAGTATTAAAAATGAGTCGGGTAAAAAAAATAAAAATTTTTCCTGCGAATTTACATTTTCCAGAAAATCGACTTTAAAGATTCATCGGGATTTAAAATTAAAATTTAAAATTGTTCATTGATTCAACCAATTAATTAAGGCAAGACCAGTCAATAATTCGATTAATAAAGAAATTAAAAGTTAATTATCCATTCAAATAAGGCAAGATTTGTGATGGAGATCCAGCCAGTGAATGCAAGATTTCATAATTTTTTCGTAAATTTTTTTTCAGAAACACAAACGTATTAAGCCGAAACAAAAAAAAAACATGTATTTAATATGTTTCGGTGTTTAATAAGTACGTTAAATTTCATTGAAATCAGTGAAATCAGTATCAGTTAAGTAGTGTAACTAGTCAGTATATGATCTAAGGTCGTGCATGTGTCACGATGTCACGTGACTAATCCGGTACTGGCAGAGAGGGTAACTGTATTCCCCTCGATTCCTCTGATCCAACGACACTGTCCTCAGCGTCCACGACTTTCCACTTGTTGCGTTCCGTGAATCTCCGCAGCGTTTGCTCGTCGAGCTTGCTCCCTGTCGCCACCTCCGTTCCGGTTTCTCAATTCAATCCTCTCTCCTTAGGCTATACTCCCCCGTGTGTCGCAGACACCGGAAGCCAACGCGGATTCGAGCGAGTTAGGTGAGAATTGTTCAAAGCATAACTCGCGAGCGCAGTGGTTCCCACGGCGTTCGTCGCCTTATGAATCCTCCTTTGTGCACTCCTGTGGCTAACCGGAAGAATCTCTAGGCCTAATTCCCGTATTTCCGCGATGCGACCTTACATTAAACGTTGACGTTGCTTATTAACCAGCTATTGCGCCCTTTACGTTTTATTATTACAATTTTTCGCTGCATGCACAATTTTTTGGAGGGACGATCAATTTTATAGATTCAGAAGTTTAAAGAAATTATTTCTCGTGATTAGTGCAAGAGAATGTATTGAATTAGTCCAACAAAATCTGTTGAATTAGTGCAACAATTTTTTCGGAAATTATTGCTCATCTACATTCGGCTGATCATTAACAATTTTTGACTTTTGACTCTACAATTATTGAAGTGATGAAGATGTAAAATGGTTAAATAAATTTCGAGTAAAAATGATAATAAAGATCGCACAAAATCGAAATAAACACAGCTTTGTTATTTCTATTAGCGTTTCCACATTTAATGATTGGTGTCTGCTTAGCGTTCAACGCCAGATGAAGAAATTCGAATGAATTAAAGGTCTGCGCGGTCCAGCGATTATTTCGTAACGTAACGTTATCTGCGATCTCGTGGATTTTCTTTCGGTCGTTTACGGTTTTGTCTCGTTCATCGGTGATAATGATAATTAGGCTCGTTCCGCGATGGCGTTGTTGCGTGATGCGGTAATAGCGAGATAAAGAACGCGTTTTTTAAAACGCGGAGATAAAGAACTGATAAAGTGGGTGCCAGTCGAGAGGACGAATAAACTAACGATTTTCTACGAGATTACCTCGGACTAATTGCAACGGTACATTATAATACGTCGCGGGCTAATCCGCGTTTTATTCTGACAATTAACACGACTTTTGAAAAATAAAAATAATAACAATTTGTTCACAGTTAGTCCTTGAAAAGAGAAGAAGCTGCGCGATGGCGTGAATTAGCTCGAGCAATTAGCTCTGCACTTACACAGCAGGAGTAATAACAACAGTTCGGTTAGTTGCTTAAGAAAAACAATTGAGTAAAAAGATGGAAAGTTACGCTGAAAGACGAGCGTAACTCTGCACTTACAGAAGAGGAATAACAATAACAATACATTCACAGTTAGCTTGAGAAAAATAACTGATTAAGAAGAGAGAAAAAAATTGATTAACAAGAGAGAAAAAAAATATTAAAAAGAGAAAGAATATTGATCAAGAGAGAAAAACAATTGATTAAGGAGAGAGAAAGCAACACTGATAAAACAACGTAACTCTGATCTTACATAGCAGGAATAGCAATAACAATAATGGTTCATTCACAGTTAGTTGTTCGAGAAAAACAATGCCTTAGAAAGATAGAATTACGATGAAAGAAGAGTGTAGGACGACGAGCGTAACCGAGCGAATTAGCTCAACCTCTGCACTCTATGCAGCAAGAATAACAATAACAATAATAATTCATTCACAGTTAGCCCCGAAGTAATTCATCAAAGAGAATCGGAGCTGCACGGAGTAGCACAATGAACGTAAAGAAATAATAGTAGATACAGTCGAGCGGGGAAACATGAAAAGATAAGGAGGAATAAAGAGTCGAGAACGAGTCGTGTAAGATTAAAGAAAAGAGCGAAGACGAAGAAGACGAAGAGCAAATTGCGATTTCAATGGTTCGATAAATTTTAGTGGAAAATGCGTCATTGAGGAGCAAGCCGCCATTTTCTTCTGCGCGAGAGCGAAGCGACATATTACGCAACGATATGCGAGGGATCGATTGCGCAAACCGTAATCTACGTGTCGGATCGACGGACGAGTTCGCGAAATCTCTGCGACCATTCCAGTCAGAATAATCGGAGAAGCTATCGGGCCGTGTGATTGGTCGCCGAGCGCGTCCGATGTATCGCAATCGTAGTTTCGTACTTCGATCCCTGTTCGCGATCTCGCCTAATCTTATCCCCGACGTTCCGTGCCCTGCTTCTCGATCTCCGTTTATCAGGCGAAGGGATAATCCTCGATGACCCAAGAGAACAGGCTCTTTCGCCGCGCTTTAACGAGAGATTCAGAATAACAAAATGTCCGTTCGTCTTGAGAAAGAATAGCGCCAAACTTTTTCTGCCCACCGCTTTCTTTCGTTTTTCCATCGGTTCGGATACTTCGCGATTTCCGCACCCTCGAGCGAGGAACCGCGCGAAGCTCCAGCGTCTTGTAAAATTTTTAAAGATTGGCTAAAGTTAAAGAACAAAATGGCCGTTCGTCTTCGAGAAGAGCAGGCAATCTTTTCTATTCAACAATTTATCTAGTATTTCTAAGTTAGGATATCGCCATTTTCGCGCTCGAGCGAGGAACCGTGCGTAGGTCCAGCGTCTGGTAAAAATTTTTGAAGTTGGGGATCAAAAGTCGATATGCAATACTAGGTCGCTTTTAGAAAGGACTAGCAATTACACCATGTCCTATTTCTATTAATTCTAAATATATTTCACAATTTTCTCACGAGCCGGGAAAACGATGTTCCGCGTTACACGAGACGGAAATAAAAGATCGATAGAGATCAAATATCAATATTAAAAACAATGGTTTATTTTTATACATAAAATTTTCTATTTTATTTGTATCAGTTCCAGGATCTTCATCGAAAACGCGGAGTTCGCGATACTCCTAGCAATTTCGTCGGATTCTGTGACTCGTCCGAATAATTTATCTATCTCCGCGACTCTCGAGCAGATAAGATCGACGGGGGATGCGCGCACGATTACGTCGCTTTACATAATTAGTTTCTCGCCCACGAAAAATTCGACCGTCCGCAATTACGCGTTTCTCTGACGGAAATTCGGCGCGCTTCTATCTATCACGCGGGAATGCTAATTAACGAGAGAATTGATCAAAAAGCGAGTTCGCGGCAATCGAAATTCGAAATGAGATGAAAGAATGATTCTAATAGATTTTTATTTGCGAAACGTTTCCGATCTCGTTTAATACTTTGTGTGCCGCCCCGTTTGAATCCGGGAGGCGGGATTATTTGTTCAAGGTATAAAAATGATTTTCCATGATTTATTCGATGTAGAAACCTTTGTAAGTATGTGGGATACGTGAGTTAAAATTAGAATGAATTTTTTCAGTATACTAGAGTTTAACTCGATTTTTTTTGGAACTCTCTCGCTAGTCAAAGAGTTAGTATAATACTTTGCATAGATATATTTGCACAGAATTTCTTCTGCTTTTTGAGTTTGAATAAATTTTTTTGCGTCGTCGTTTTGTGTTATCAGGGCTATTTTATTTTATTTCTATCGAATCTATCTATCTATATTTCTTTCGAGATGAATTCTCTGGATACTCGCGACAGGACAATGGAGTAGCAAAATTTTCTTGAGTATACAAACCGCATAAAATAAATTCTTCGTTCTAGAAAATTCTTATCATTAGAAAATAATGGCAGGAGTCTAACATTTCGAATCGAACGAGAACGGAACGAGATCGATGAAACGAATATTTGAAAAGGTGAACGAAAATTTTTTTCCGGCCTTTTTTTCACGGTCGATGGACACACGATCAAGATCCTTTGTCATTTTCCGGGCGTTTTAACGCTTTTTCCATCGAAACAATAAGCTCCTCGATGGACAGGCCCTAGTTCGGCCGTTTAGCAAAGAGAATGCCGGCCTAATGCTCGATTTTCCGCCATTTTAGCCGGCGCCGTTTTCAGTTCTCCCGCGTTCCCAACACCGTTGTTCCTCGTTCGCCCCACTTAGGCTCGTCGCGCGTCTTTTTCGCGACCCGGGTTCAAGGTCACTGATCGAGCCTAACATCGTGCGGCCAACCGGTTCGCAAAAGGGTAAACAAAACAATTAACCACCGATCCGAGTGACGTTCCAGTTTGGAAGTTAACAAGAAATTTAAGCAAGAAATCCAAAAAATTGTGAAATTTTGGGATACTATTTTTTTTCTGCTGCTCTAATCCACTTTAAGGCGGTGCAATTGCTTGAAAATTCGGCAACTTTTCGATTTAGCGTTGGAAATATAAAAGATAGGAAATAAGTAGTTCTTTTTAACGAGGATTACCGTCTGCTTACAATGTTTATCAATTGTTTACATAAGTAGGACAAAAAGTTGGAAACAGTCGAATTTTCGAGGGTCGATTTCACCCTCTTAAAGCGAATTTTTGCAACAAAAATAGTTCCGTTCATTGAATTAAGAAAGAAACTAAAAGTAAGTCCTTTTTAACGAGGATTACAGTCTGCTGAAATGTTTATCAACTGTTTATGTAATTAGAAAAAAAATGGGAAATAACCGAATTTTCAAGGACCCGTTTTACCCTCTTAAAGTGAATTTGGGCAACAAGAGAATTTTTTTAATTCAATGAAAAATGAAGTTCTCGTCGGCGAGAAGGTTGAACAGCGTCGCGAGGAAACGTAAGACGCGGCGTTTGAACGTGATTTACGGTGATCCCCGAACGGGATTATGGCCAGAAAAAGGAAAAGCATGCGCAAGAGAAGATCGAGGGCAAAACAAGACAACGCAAGTGAAACGGAATGCATAAAACACCGACGGAATACATAAGCGAGCGATCAGAAGTCTGTCGAGACTCCGGGGAGAATGAAACACGAAACTTTCTCGGAAATCCGAGCGAAAACTCGAGCGAACGTCCACCGTGTCCCAGCGATACCATCGACACTGTTACAATGTTAATATGAATACTAACGGCGACGCAGTTCGACGTATGGCAATTTAAAGAGCCTGTGCTCGAACGAGTAACGTCAACGACTTCGAGTGAATTTACATATTATTCGCTATAAACGAGCTAGAATGGTGCATGATTTTTCTGACGTTAGCATTGCACATCTTCGAAAAATACGTAACCCCCGATCAACTCAAAATTTAACTCAAAATTCAACGATGATTTTATTACAATTTTTTGCTTTTGCTGCCGATCAGTTTTATTGTTTTCAAAATTAATTTTGATTCGCGATTAAACGTGTCGGAGCAAAACAGTTCTGCGATACTTTTTCAGTCGATTTTTTCCTTTTTCGAGAAAAGTTGGACAAAATAAAAATGGTTCATCACTCAACTAGACAACAATTACAACAACTAATTTTCGCAACTGAGACACTGTCAAATTCACTGATAAATAAATAAATAAATAACAAATTCGAGTCATGTCCCTACCTGTCGATGTATCGAGAAGCTCCTCCGCAGGATCACTTGTAACGATCGACGCGATCGATGGATCAAGCCGAGAAGAAGGAAGAGAGTTGCGTGTTGGGTCGCGACGCGCGTTGTCAACTTTTTGGCGGGACCGTGCGTGCAAGAATGAGCGGTGAGGGCTGTTGCACCCTCTATTATACCCCAGCAGAATCCACCCCCGTTCGCCTAACCGCACCTCCTACCACCTGTGGAGGAGCTGGCCCGATAGCTGACACGAGGATACACCCACGCGCGTGCTACTACTTCCTCTCCTCTCTTTATCTCCTCTCCACCCCTTCTCCCTCTCTTCTCTCATCTTTTGGTTCGACAGTCACTTTTTTTCTTTTCCGCGAATTTTAACCACGGATCCGGCGTGCCGGAAGATCGACCATCGGAATTAGCCCCCAAACGATTCGTTGCACGCTAAACGTACAGGACGTTATGAAACGCGTGGTTTTTAGGGGATCCTTTGATCATTTTTCCAGAAAAGTTGTACATATTACTTTTAGGCGAAAAGAATTCTGTGGTATTATGGTACGTATATCGGAGTGGTTAGAGGTATTTTTAGTATTCGAACGTAATTGCCGGTATTCGTATGGTACCGAGTCTACAGCGTTTGTTTCTTAGAGAAAATAACGAGCGATTTCATCGACTTAGAAGACGGACACAGAGTTCTCGAGAGAGGGAAACATTAATGGGGATGGAAAATTCGAAAGGAAGGCCAAACGCGACCGATTGAACAATCAATGAGGAGGCACGGTTCGTTAGGTCGGAACGGGGATGGAAATGTCGTTCCTTGATTTATTCACGATTCCGATTCGTATCGTTTACGAACAATGCCTGACCACCCCTCGATCTTCTTCGACCATTTCTCTTCCGAATTTTTTCATTTTCCTACCGCGTCGCGTCAAATTTATCGCGCCCCCGTTCATCCCTCCCGATTTTGTTTCGATAATGAAATACATCGAATCAAAGTTTCCATTGATCGACACTGGCGTCGACACGTCGCAAAAACGCTGCATATGTAAACAGAGACTCTTGACTGATGCGTACATTTGTCAGAAATCCAATTTTAGTCCGGCGATATCGGCACTTTTAATTTTTGGTTCTTGTCGCTCCGAGGCTTTCGTTTAAGTTTTCTTTCGTGGGTGTGCAATAGTGTGCAATAGTGTGCATGCAGCGCCGATGAAATCTCGCGATTGAAGTATTGATTTTATCAAATAACGAAATATTAGTAACACAAGCCTTTGATAATATCATTTTCCTAGCTGCAATTTTCTTTTGTTAAACTCTCGCAAGAAGAATTTCGCTCTTGTATCAGGTAAACCCGGAACTGATCCTCGTTCTATATTGCGACGAGAATAGAGAATAAACAAATATCTCGACAAATCGTTCTGACGCGACCTTATAATTGCACTCCATAACAAATGCTTTTTATACATCGTAATACAATTTTAGAGACGATCAATTTTCTTATTATCGTGCTATTTCTAGTCGCGCGAACGCGTCGCGGGACTCGCAGGTCAGAGATCAGTTTTACGTTCTTGTTTAATGTGTGTTGTGAAACTTCTTGCATTAAGAGGTGTAATTTAAGTTTCCCATCATTTTCTATTTGTGAAGATTAGAGTTGTTAATTCTTCGACACGTGGTCGGTAAAATTATAAAAATAGGAAAATGATAAAACTTGTTAAATTGGAAATTTGTAAAAATGGGAAAAGTTGTAAAATTGTAAAAATTTACAATTGGAAATTGTGGAAATCGTAAAAATTTACAATTGGGAATTGTGAAAATCGTAAAAATTTGCAAATTATAAAAATTGTAAATATTGAAAAATTGTAAAATGCTAAAAAACAGTATTTTTTATAAATTAAAATAACACTTCTTAATGAACGAGACCGTGTACTATACATATACACAGATGATCTATTTCGATTCTGTTGACGGTTTCCCAAATCTTTTACAATTAAGAATTCCATCGCATTAAATTATTACAAGATCAAAAGATAACATTGACTAAATTAGCATCCTGTGCAAAAACATTCTTGCATTACCGTGCATATTATTCCGGGTTCTGTCACCGTTCAAACACGTTGCATTGTTCTCGAGTAGTACGAACAAGTAGAACAGGTCCGCCAGTGGTCAGACGAGCGAAATTAACTGATGCAGAGCTCGTGAAGTATTATGGCAAGCTTGGAAATGAAGTCGAAGTCAACGGGGCAAGGTCTGTTAGAATGATCGCGTATCTTGGATCTCTGCGACGATGCGCGACGATCTGCGACGATCTGCGACGATGCGCGACGCTATCCGACGGCCTTCTGCCATTGTTTGCCAGCGTTGCGACGCGCGACGACATCGATCCCGACCAATCGCCGCGCGTTAATTGACAATAACAGCCCCTCGCCTCTTATCGCGGTCGCTCAATTAACGACACTGCCTCTTATCGCCGCCGATTCTCTTGTTCGCGTTCTTCGTGGCGAATCGCACGCCCGGCAAAATGGCGGATCCGCGATTCCACATCCCGAAAATGAAACGGTTCCCTTTTTCGAACAAGTACAAACTCGATTCGATCCAATCGATCATTATTAGTAGATTGTGGACCTTTATGCAAGATTAAAATTTTGTGCGTCCATTGCAAGGTACAGGAACTTAATAGAAATTTGTTTCTTTGACTAATAATTTAAATATGTTGAAAATAGTACATTAAATACTTTTCTGCACTTAGAATAACAATGAGTCAGCGCAATTTCTGTTGTTGGGGCTCTATAGAATATTATTAAAATGTAGCTCGAAAATCGTTACCGACCTACTTCTTCCGCGAATTCGTCGCGGTTGCGAAAACTGAGACGGAAACTAAACGCTCGCCCTTTCCTTCGTTTCCCTTCGCCCTTCCACACCTCTCTCAGGAAGGATCAAGCGGCGAAGTATCTGCGACACCGTTTGTTTTTCATTTCGGGCGGATTAAACCGAGAAGGATTTCTTTCCGCTTCGGATATCCTCCTCGGGCTTTTTCCGTGACACCTGTACGCTTCATCAGCAGGTGGATCAGTATAAAATAATTAGACTCGTCAGCTGTGCGAAGCGCACAGAAAATTCTGGATTTCTCGAAAACTCATATGTATAATGCTACCGCCAATAAGTTATTTTTCCCACAAATATGAAATTAATCAATTAACAAATTGGTATCGGCGCAAAGGTTCGATCGTGAAAAATCAAAATAAGAAAGCCTTTTTGCAAAAATTTTAGTCTATTTACGTTTCGATCTAAATTTTGATCATCTTCAGAATATTATAACTTGCGTATGTGGGAAAGATGAATTAATAAAAAAAAACTTTGAAATTTGAAGTATGAAATGAATAAACTTTATTTAAAACTAAAATTAGACATCTAAATTAAAATTGAGCGTATGATATTAAGGATTAGTTTTGCACTTCAAACTTTTATATGTATGATAAACCTGTATTAATAGCATTCCTTGATCAAAACGTTTTATAAGATTTGCATTCTGAAATCGGAAGTTTCATATGCAACAACATAATAGATGCACAGAGTCGGTGGATCAGTGACACGACGAACGTTCGCGGACGGTTTCAGTAGAAAAGTCGGTCGATGGCCAGACCGACGTAGCCTGGAGTCACCAGGAAGTGTCATATAAATAATTGCTCAGCGGGGAGAATGTTTCGGACGATTTCTAAAGTACAATAATTTCTTTTTAACACTCAACAGACTCGCCTAGAAAATATTCTTTCAGTGCAGTGCATTTTTGAAATTTGCCACAGAACCGAATGTTTCTCGACTCAAAAATACACAGTGAGTGTAGAAAGTATTCGTACACTCTTTAAAACCAAATAACTCTTTCAAAATTGCATTTATAACGTACTTACATATACAAAATAAATATTTTAAATTTTCATTACGAGCACAGATAAAAAATTTAAAAAATCGCGACCTTTACGTTTTTCTTCGCAAATGCGACCAATGATAGTTTTTAAGAACAATTATTTCCTTCTAACATCTCCAAAAGACTCAAGCCGTTTGGTCCAATTTTAAAAAAGTTATTCGGTCTTAAAGAGTGCACCAATACTGCGAAAAAATGCTGTTTATTTCCCTTCGGAAAATTTACGTAAATACATAGAGTTTCGCCCGATTGTGTAAAAGATGAAACAAAAATTATTTTCAAATTTCGATACGCAGAGAAGATGTGTCCGTTTGCATACTTAACAAAAATTGCGAATGATTTTGAAGGGTTCCGGACTTGGTCGAAGGATGTCCGACGAAGAGAAGGAGGAGGAGAAACCGTTTGCAGTGGAGCGGGCGAAGACCGGCCGCGCGAAATGCAAGAAATGCAAGTGTCCCATCGAGAAGGATGCAGTCAGAATCGCGAAGCTGATGTCGAACCCGTTCGGGGACGGCAAGATGAAGGCCTGGCATCATCTCACCTGCTTGTTCGAGGTTTTCGCGAAGCAGAGGGCCACCACGAAGCGGATCGACGACCCGGAAGAGGACATCAGCGGCTGGTTGGACCTCTGCGACGAGGACAAGCAAACGATCCTGCGGAAGATGGAGGAATTCGAGTCTTCCGGTAAGCTCTGCTCTCTGTCAAACTGGCATTCGGTGTATTTTTTTATCGTTCTACCTGTACCGGGTGTCCCAATAATCGTGGAAGAAAAATTAACTGCACTTGGACGCAATGTTAACTCGCAAGCCAAACATTTCTTAGAACACTTCCACTGTATAAGATTTTTATTTCACTTCAAACTGATGAAATTTATCCATACGTTATTGAAAATTTTGAGTACTTTATTAATAAATATACAGCGAGTCCCATCAGTATTCGTACGCCCTTTAAAACGGAATAATTTTTTTATAATTGTACCAAACGACCTGATTTTTTGTGAACAATTAACAATTTTCGACGACTGTGCCGTCTGTCGGTGATCGTGACCGTCGATGTGGTTGAAATTGTTTCTTTTTCCACATCGAGGAGCGACAAGATGGCGTCCGTCGGCGATTTCGACGCCGCACAGTGAAACGAGCGAGGACTGTTCTCTCTAATTGTTCTCTCCCGCGTCACATCGGCCGCCGCCAAAGATTTATATTTTCGTTGCATCGTGTGCGCGTCCGTTTCTTTCCTCACGGGATCAATGAGCGACCGGTGCCCTTTGGTGTTCCCGATAACATTTCTGCTCGCGTGTGTCTCTCGAGATAAACAAATTCGAGTAATTTCCAGCGTGGCGTTCCTCTCTGTCGGGAAACTGCTCCTCTTATCGCCTTAACAACCACGAGACAGACAGAGACGGAGAGAAAGAGAGAGAGAGAGAGAGAGAGAGAGAGAGTGCTAAGACGGTTTTAATTGC
The DNA here is from genome assembly GCA_028454225.1 of Lasioglossum leucozonium. Lineage (NCBI taxonomy): Eukaryota > Metazoa > Arthropoda > Insecta > Hymenoptera > Halictidae > Lasioglossum > Lasioglossum leucozonium. Next base: position 12,083,680 of record CM052207.1, read on the forward strand.
TGTTGCAATTGAATCTCGCGCACGTACAAATCGTATCCCCATAAATCATCCATCGAGTATTATCGCCTATTAGACTCGATCTGTCTCTGCGCGATGATTTACGGTCCCGCGAAATAGAGAGCTCTCTCTCTCCTCCTGAACCCAGATTATGACTATTCACGCTAGATTACGGTCAGATGAATTATTATACACCTTTTGTGCGCAACACCGGTTAATCCGACGATCGAGATCTGCCGCGATCGCTCCGATCCTCTTGACCTACTACCTGGAATATGCTTAATCCTCAAATAATTAGCTGTAAACCGATTCTTTTGTGTCGAAGCTAATTGTTTTTGAATTAGTGTACGCGAATTAGGTGTTTTCCGAATTTTTATGGAAAATATATAAATATAAAAATTGTCCACGTTGATTTTCAGCGCCGTTTAAAACACCGAAGACGAAGAAGAACGACAATTCTTTGAAGAAGGACGACTCCCCGAAGAAGCGCAAAATCACACCGCCCAGCGAGAAGAAACCGAAAAAGATGAAGAAGGAAGATGATGCAGGATCCTCGAGCGAGGATCGATCGAAGGATCCCCCAGCTCCCAGCAAGGACGACTCCTTCGAGGAATTCCAAAGGGTGTGCGAGAAAATAGCAAGGGTGGATGCTTACACCGACAAAACCGCTGTTGTCAGAAAGATGTTCACCAGAGGATCTACGGGCGGTGAGTATTGCGATTTCTGTATGTTCATTCTTAGATGAGGGAAATATCTCGAGAACAAATGATATTTAAAAATAGTTTCAACGAAAGTTGCATGGTATTACAATGTCTATCAAACTCAGAAAAAATTTTCAAAGGGCATATCTCAAAAAGAAAATGCATTTAAAATTTTTTTTAGGTGTAACTAATGAATGAAATAGTTCTCATTTGATTCAGCAAGATCACTACACTAAAATGAACATGATTTATAACTTCACCAAAGAATAGCACAGACACAACTGTACCTACTACTTTTATATTACTTCAAAAAACCAAGGCCCTCGCCAAACACAAGTGGAGCCTAAAAAAGCAACAAAAATCAGCGTAACAAATAAGATATAAATAAGCCGGTATCAGCGTGGAAAATATATCGGCGATCATTTTGAAATTCTGATTCATCGTTTAATTGCGAGGTTATGTAAATCGAGAGAGATCCTTGCCGAGCGAATTAGACGCGATAAAATATTCTTATCGAGCGCGCAGCCGTTTGACGAAAATAGGAAACGCGAACAGGAAGCGAGCGAAGAACAAAACGATAAGGAATCGCTGAACATTCGAAAGATGCAATGCACAACGGTCGGCGGAGGAGCCGCTAATCTGCCGACGAGAAGAAACATTTCTCGGCGAGTCACGAGATCGAACATGCGAAACGAAAAGATCGCGCGACAATCGGGACTCGATCGAGAGTAGGCTCGTGCGCGATGTAATCGCGACTGCTGCCAATTCACAAAGCCGAGAGTCGTCCGGAGTCGCGGAAACCTTGACCCCTCCGGAATATTACGAAATTCGTGCGGGGCTTCTCTTTTTCTCCTCTTCTCTCTCCCTCTTTCTCTCTCTCTCTTTTCTCGACGCTTACAAACGCGACACGTCTCTCGATCGGATCGAGAACGACTTTGAACGTTGATCCAGGCTTTCGAGGCGATCCTCTACGACTCTGGTTATTTCCAAAGCGTTCTCGAAAGAACCGTCGCTAACCCTTTGCACTCGCAGCTATTTTAACTCCAAATATACAGAGTGTTTTTTTCACACAACGTTTTCGAAAGAACAGTAATTAACACTTTGCACTCGCAGCTATTTTAACTCGAAAACCAAAAATTTCCTCCCACCCAAGATTTTGTTATTTTATTGTATGTATGTGATTTTTTTTATTTTATGCATACAAAGTGTTTGGTTTAGAACAAGGTGTATTGTGGTCTGTGATTTTTTTTTTAATGTCGTTTGATTAACATGCGTTGTTTATAATGCAATGTGGACATCAAGGACGAATTCAATGGTATACAACGCTAAGCCCTTGAAACGACCTTGAACGTACATTTAATCAGCTCAGGTGCCGTGTGTGTCGAGGTGATTTTTTTCCGGAGATTTCGAGCGATTCGGGAGAAAAACGGTCGACTAATTAGCAGGAGCTCTATCGATGGACTATCTGGGTGCGCTTCCCGTGTAAACACACTAGGCGCTTTTCTCGTCCCCTTGTTCGGTCGCCTCTTTTTCTTTGTCCGAGAGAGACAGAGAGAGAAAGATTGCTCTTTCTTTCCGCCGAGAGCTCAAACAAATACGATACCGGAATCGGATACAAGGAAACCATTAATCAAACGAGAGAACGCCGTGCGGATTCCACGGCTAGTGGAAGATTTTTACCGGGTTATCTGGCACCCCCGGCCGGCAACTCCTGCGACAGGGGACGATTCCACGACCCCTGCCCCCCTCCGGTACCCCCCTGCCGATCCCCTGGCCACTTGTTACGGAGCTTGAAAATTCTTATATTATAAAATATCGATCTTAGAAAAAGTTGGTTTGATATTGACATTGGAATTACCTGTGGTACTTTTTTTTAAAAAAAGGTTCAGTGAGAACACAAAAGAATTCCTGAGATAAAAATTTTTGGTCAGATTAATTAAATTAAAAAATAAAAATTTTAAACAACAGATAGTTTCTTGATTGATTGGAAAAATGTCCTTGAACATTATGACGAGTGCCAAATATTATTTCAGTAATAATATTCTAACAATATCAAACGATGTGACAACGGATATTTATGCCAAATAAAAATGTTTGATTTGCAACAAACTGAAGTAAAATAGAAATTAATCTTCTTTCTTAATATGTTTAATAGGTTGAAAATAATATAACCGTATTTTTTAATTCTTCTAATATTTTTACTGTTTTAAATTACACTTACTCATTTTTATCATAAATGCATTAACCCTGTCTAATGATTTCGGTTAAATTATAAATTGATATTTCTAACATGTTATTTATTTGTAGTATTTTGAAATTTACCCAAAATAAAGTTGTGAAATTTTCAATCTTTTAAAATTGTCGACAACAGAGTTCCATGGTGCAATTGATCTAGATGATTTCTATTTTGCGCGAAGATCTAGTACTCGGGTGTGTTCGGATTGCGCGAGTTTGAGCAAACTTTCGTAAACGTCTCGTGGTCGCTGGCAAATCGATCGATTGACCGGAGAGACCGACGATCACCATGGGATTTCCACGAGAAATTGTTTTCGTAGAAACTGTACGCGAGTTAACTTCTGACACGGCACAGATTGCAGCCCGTTGATTCCTTCTACGCGTCATAGTCTTGACCCAGTGTGCATCATTCTGCATCCTCGCGAAACTTTCCGCTGCACCGTCTCAAAGAAGCTTGCTTCAGAAGCGAGAATCGAGTTTTGAAATTTTGAAAATCGTTCAATTCTCGCACCGAATGATTAGCAACATAGACGCATATGTACGACCTCGACGTTGTACAATTTTATTGAAGGACACGTACCTGCACCAAGGTCCTTGACTCCCGATTTATAAAGTGCGGACATTCGCGCCGGAAAAATTTTTTTTTATACAATTTCACGATATAGGAGTTGAATAGAAATTTATTTCCCTCTCTAATTACTTTATTATTTTGAAAGTAATATATCAGTAAATTCTTTTCATGTCTTCCCTATTCTAAAGTGTACCTATACAATTTTTATTTATTCTTCACAGCTTATTAAAATTATTAAATAAACAAACAGTTTAACAATACCGATCTACTCTTCACAACTTATCAAAGTTATTAAACAAACAAATAATTCGAGTACACCGATCCATTATTAAAGACACAAAGACTTTAAGAATACCGATCTGCTCTACAAACCTCGCCAAAATTGTTAAACAAACAAATAATTCGAGTACACGGATCCACTATTCTCAACATATTAAAATGATCAAAAACACAAAGAGTTTAAGAATACCGATCTACTATGCTGAACAAAATGCTCAAAACAAACAAAGAAATACTCGTTTCCTGTTTCCTGCGATCGATGTCGAAAGACTAATTGCGCACAAAGATCCGCGGTCGATTAATCGCCGAATCAAGAACCACGGATCGATCGAGAATCCGGTCGATCGAACGCGTGCGATACAGTAAAGAATTGAATACTCACAGCAACCGGAAGTCGTTCCCCTGATAATTATCCCTCGGACTCTTCTTTAAAACCAGTTGTTGCACTGTACAATGTCCTCGCTTCGTCAACGACGAAGTCGATCGTCTTCGACCTTTTCCTTCGGTCCTATCACCACGCTTACTGTCACTCTATCACCACCGTGTCCTTAACGATCCAACTGTTCAAAAATAAATGTTCGCTATCGATTCTCTCCTCGATTCGAATATCGGTTCGCGATCGCTTTCTCGCGGTCCGTCTCTCGACTTATTGCGCAGGGGCACGCGTAGCACTAGCTAATTAAGAGCTAATCTGCACGCGACACTGGCCACGCAATCACGACTATTGGTTTCGCGACTATTGGTCAACCGGGGGGCTGTGCTCGCAGTCTTATAAGCTTAGAGTCCCCCACCTAATCGAGTGCGGTTTGTAAACGCCGATGTCGAGCCCCTTCTCGTGCAGCCAGCTTGGCTCCAGACGGCTCGCACTCTCTCTCTCTCTCTCCTTCTCCTGCCCTCCCCCCGTCTTTCTCTCTCTTTTTCCCTCTCTTTCCTCTCTCCCTCACCCCCTCTCGCTCTCTCCGATATTTCCTGTCGGTGTCCGCGCGCGCGATTTACCCCTTCCTCTTAATTTCACGCGGCTCCTCGATTATCCTTCCCCCATCCCTTCTAATTCGCGATCACCCTCACCACCCCCCTCTGTTCCTCTCCCCCCTCCCCACTAAAGATCCCGATCGCCTTCGCTTTTCGTTTACGTGGATCGCCGGAGGAGATCTCCGACGATTAACGTTAAACCGAGTGTCTGCGTAATTGAAAAATATAGTAGTCGCGATTAGACAATATACAAAATAACAATTTTTTGTGCTTGCGACGTAGGAACCACGTGAGTACGTTCTCCTTCTTTTAAGCATTTTACTGGGAACAGAGTTAATGCTAGGCAATTTTTATACTGTGTCAAATTGCAGCTACCCATTTCTGGTTATAAGGATAATTTTTTTAACGAAAATTTTTTTAGGATAATGATGGGTCTTCTAGTAAGAGTTGCCACTTTAGCTCTACTTTTTATTTGCCAAGATTAGGGTTGTTCGACGCGTGGTTAGTAAAACTGTAAAAGAAATTGATCGATAATATAAAATAAAATAAATAAAGAAATGATTACATAAAAATTGCCTTCTCATCGATGAAGACGAGCAGAAATTTCTTTCTTTCTGCTATGACCTTGGAAGCTGATGTCCTCTGGTTTCAGATAAAGTCCGTAGTCTATTTGCTATTTTTAACTGTGGTACGGGAAAGTGTACGAACGCTACGATCAGGTGAAATACATAACCGACGATATTCAACGAATTTAAGAATACCGTTTTACATGTATTTCTGTCTTGTTAACATTATCGAAATAAGAGATAAGCACTCGGTCACCATTCATTCGCGAATCACAGTGCAAAAGCAACTTGAATCGCGAACTTTTCGTACACACATATTTTTGACGATATTTTCTCAGAGCGTGGTTGACCTTTTTATTGCCCCGATAACTTTGGAACCTTGAATAAATTTCAAAGTTAGTGTCATTTAAAAATTCAACTACTTTAAAACGTTCGATATACTCAATATCGACGATGGCGAAAAAATTTTATTAATTATTACGTTCACCATTCTCGCAGGGTCTCGCAAACTTTCTAATAAACAAATTTAATTAGTTCATCGTGTCTAAATCAACATAAGACAGTATCCTACCCAAGGAAGACTCCATAAACAATTTACAAAAAAGTTACAACAACATAAACTTATACAATAGATTTATTCCTTGAAGCATTTACGGTAAAAGCAGCTAAAAATTTGACTAAACATATTCCCGATATTTTTATTTTAAATAATCCAAAATTTTTGTGTTCCGTAAACCTAGTTAATTGAGTTTTTTCCAAAGCAAGAGAGTTTCGCGAAGTAGATCGGAAAGAGCCGTCGCAGTTTTCCTCGAATTTTCCTCGATTTCCTCGGGATCGTGCGCGCGATGATCGAGAGCGGGCGGGGCTAAGCCGTCGATGATCGACGAGGATACAGATCGACGGACCAATGACGGCTCGTGACGCAGCATCGTCGGCCCGGGGATCTATGACGCGTCGGTTTCAATGTAAACGTTCGCCTCGAGATCTCGTATCTACATCGCATACATACAACAACGATTTCCGAGCACAAGCATGAAGCACGACCGCCGAATTCTTGCGAAAAGTTGCGCAGAAATCTTCCCCGCTCTGTTTTCCCGCGCGACGCTTGTGTCACCGCAATAAATAATTAGACAGCGATAACGACGGCCGCGAGTAAATAGAACCGCGCGAGCTACTCCTCTGTGCTCTCGTTGCTTTTTCGCCAATTTCAAACCGCTTATCTCGCTTTCCTGCCGACACAGGACTCGCAACTGATGCACACGTTGACCCGCGTAATCGATCGAGCAGCGTATCAAACGTTATCGTTCTTTTCAAATTGAAAGACCGCGATTTTTATTGTGTTTAATCGTCTGCGGGATCTGCAAAAAGACGAGTCTAACATCCAGGGCCGGCCCAAGGCACAAGAATTTTTATTATTTTTATATTTTTTAGTTTTTTAGATTTTGATAATTTTTATTAATCGAAAATTAGCCACTATCATCTTTCAAAAAATATACAGGGAGCTATAGAACTTACAGAACTTTGCAGTAGAGCGCATACTATCCCAGGGCCAGCCTTGCTAACTTCGGACAATACAAAGATTAGAGGCATTTGAAAAATATCGTGACATTACTCGCAACTTGTAGAGAGTGTAAAAAATGTCTGTTCTGTTCCTGTGAAGTTCAGGAAAAATTTGTACGTAATCGTTTAGAACTGGGTATTCCTCAGATTCGAATGACCTTGAAATATGTTATCAAGGTTTATCTTTGGCCTTCGCGATATTTGCGGAAAATTATCGGAATCACTATAGCGAACTCTACCTTTCCAAGATGGCGAAATTTGTCCATTGGGGCAACTACCGCAGGACGATTTCTTCAGTTCTCGATCCCTCGATCGCGAATCGATCCGAGAGGACGCGAGTGCCTCTTGATAAAAACGAGGTTCTCGGTGACCTCTCGCCAGCAAGTAAAAAAAGGCGGCCGATAATGATGATAATCTCGGAATTATCGGGCTAGCGCGAGCCGCCAGGCGCCGAAAATTCATAGACAGATAGACCGTTTATCGTTGTCGCCGAAAATAAGTGACGCGAGCGATTCGTTGAGAATCTTCTCTCATTCATTAAAAGCGAGAGAGAGAGACGTGTGTGAATCGAGTGCGGGCGAACTCGCGAGGCTCTCTCTCTCTCTCTCGGTTCTGATGAACAGACAGAGATAGAGAGAGAGAGAGAGAGAGAGAGAGAGAGAAAGAGAGAGAGAGAGAGAGAGAGACAGATTACAACAATTTGGTAACGATTCGTCTCCCTTATCGATTCTCGCGCAATTTCACCGAGTATTTCGTATTATACAATCGATTTTTCGTAAAAATTGATTTTTATTTTTCCAAGTACGACGTCACGGATTTAAAAATCTGAAAAACTTCATATTAACATTAAATATAGCCAAGGCCGGCCTTAGGGTAGTCGGCGCCCTGCTGCGAAGTTCTTTTATAGCGTCCTCATTCTATATTTTTTAAAAAACAATAGTGGGTAATTTTCGTGTAATAATAAAAATTGAAAAAACAGCATACATTTTATTAAACAAAACTAAATTTGTAAGGCGCCCCGATGTTGTGCTTCACTTGCATCGTGCCTTGGGCCGGCCCTGGATAAAGCGTTGAAAAAACTAAATATTGATCTCGCATTGCTAAATCTTGATTCGGGAACGCTGTGGTGGGTGTTATCTCTCGCGATTCGATTACAGGAAGGGCATTCGCGTGCTCTGTGTTATGCGAGCATGCGTTATCGACGCTTAGGACAGGATAAATATTATTGTTTAGGAACCGAGAACAAGATTTCGTGGTTCTACGTGCTACGGAGACTCGACGTAGCGCGGAGGAGGCTTGGAAGAGGGTTGGTTGCGCAACGGTGCTTGTCAAACTTGACAGTGAAATCAGAAAACACTCCGAAAACATTCTGTCAACAATATCCTGATCGTCTCCAAAGTGTACTGTCTGAAAAATTGCTACAGGATAATAGAACTCGAATATGAGCGCGAGAGCTACGGAGCCACGCCCACTTGACCTTCAAGGACCTTGACCCAGCCCAACAGTTACGATAACAAATAAATATAAACAAAAAAGAACAGCAATTTGCCATTTACTGGAATTTACAATTTACCATTTTGCCATTTATTGTCTTCCGAGGCATTTGAGGACGTTGTACCGGCTCCGTCGAGGTCTAGGGCAACTAAGCCACGCCCTCCGGGGCACTCTACGCAGCCAAGCATAATTGCAAACGGCACACCATCCGTTTCTCTGATGAGATCTCACCCCGGGTTAAGCGAAAGTGCTCCGGAGGCAAAGGTCGCGGATTTCGCAGCTCCGGGGAATTCGCACGCCCCACAACGAACGGCCACGACCGCGTTTCGCCCGATGATTCCACTTTTTTTTATCGTTGAAATGCGTCTCGCTTAAGATGCCCGAGATTAATCGGCCAAAATCAGCGAAAAATCGGTCATTTTCAAATCGCGTTTTCAACGTGTTGCCGACGGAATTTCCGGGCGTTTTTTTCAAGGAATTAAAGCTAGAAGAATGAACTTTAAAGGGCGTGATCCAGTGAACCGGCGCTAACCTAACTCAACGGCGCATGACTCGAGTCGCAGTCTGTCGTGTGCAACTGTCGGATGTTTCTTCGAATTTTTAAACGAGCGATGTCGCCTGTACACCAGCGGACACGCATGTTCGATAAGTGGAGCACGATCGAATTTTTCGATAGATTGCGCCGTGCCGAGCGGAAAGTCACCGCGACTTGGCACAGTTACCATTCCGCGGATGATCTTCGCGCTAGGTCGAGAACCTCCGCCCCCTCCGTGGACCGGACCGAGTACTCTTCTCCTCCCCACTTTTCGAAATCCTCCCACCTTTCGAAACTAGATCGCGATCGCCGGTTTCGCTTCGATGCAGCCAAAGAACTCCGACGAATTCCGCGACGAATCAGCCGGGCGCGAGCGCGCGCGCCCGATAATATAATTGGACGGCGGCATTTCGTCTGCTCGACTTTAATTATCGGAGAGACGCACGAGGAGCAGCTGCGCGGCACCATAAATCGTCACTAGTCGCGTCGACGTGTCACCGGTCGACGATACTTTGACCGGCAACCGTTGTCCTCGCTATTCCGATCGGCTTCGACGCGCCGAAAATCCCCGCGTTTCCGGTCGACAGGGATCGTGTACGCATCAAACAATTTTTTAAACAATATCCATATGCAGTATTTGCATTTACTGATTTTTCTTAGGAAAGCCAATGGCCAGGTGTGCGTTTAACCATTTTTTTAAGGGTAGCCGAAGATCGCCCGATTTTTTAAAACAATTCAGAAATGACGTTTGCATTTACCGATTTGTCTTACCGAAGCCAGTGTTCAGGTGTCGGTTCAACAATATTTGTAAGGTTACTCAGAGACCATTGGCAAATTTTTTAAAGCACTCGAGTGGCGACTCGGAGTCGCCGCTAAAAATTACTTAATCAATCACTAAGTATTTTATGAGGTATTGTATCAATTTCTTATGCATAAAATGAAGAGAAAAAAATATAGAATGGAATTATTCTAGGTTGGAAGAAATATTTAATTTTCCAGTTAAAATATAGCACCGAGTGCAAAGGGTTAATAACGGATTTTACCAAGGGAGGCGAGCATTGGAACAAATGCTGGTAAAAATCAAGCGTCGCGGCGCGGCGGTCGGTCAATAGCTCGATGGAGGGCCGATCTGACCTCTCGCGCGTGCTCCTCCGAAAAGTGAAATCTCTCTTTCGCTCTTTCGGCAGATAGAGCGACAAAGCGAGAGAAATCGAGAGAGAGAGAGAGAGAGAGAGAGAAACAGAGAGTAAACGGAGAGACGATAAAGCGCGGCGAAAAGATAGTTTGGACGAAAAAACCGCGGCTGCTGCGAGGGTCGACCAATTGAATTTCTTTTTGCTTTGTTTACGGGCAGATCGCGATTCCGCACGCCGGAGTAAACACGATTCTCGCGCGTCTTGAAGACCGCGCGCGCGGGATCTGCTCGCTTTCGTTTTCGCATCGCGGCGAGACGAGGCGCTCGCTCGCAAATGCGGAGGTGACTTCATGCGTAAGATTACAGAACGATCGAACAGAGAGAGAGAGAGAGAGAGAGAGAGAGAGAGAGCGCGAGAGAGAGAGAGGGGGGGAGAAGAAGAGAGAGAACGAGTGAGAGAGCAAGTAGTAATTAATGATCGATGGGCCGAAGGAAACGCGGGAGGACGATAGGGGGGGAGAGGTCACCGAGTTGATATCACCGGCTCGTACAAAGTGTAGTTCCGCGGACAGCGATAACTGATAAGGCGACAGCGTCCTCGCCGGGCCCTCGATCAGAATTTCCACGGAGGGACACGGCTGACTCACCGAATCCTCTCACGACTCGCCGTAATTACCAGTGGAATCGGCTTGCAATGATCAGACACGCCGACCGATTCTCGGTGCCCGCTTCGCCGACGCGCCGCTTCCAAGCCACGGACACATCGGGAAAATTATTCAATGAGCTGGAAATTTTCTAGCCAGGAAACGCGTGCCCCGCAACGTACGCAACTTTTTAGGCAAGTAGACTGCGGATTTCATGCGCTTATCACAAAAATGGAACGGTAAATTTTAAAACAAGATATTACACGAATTTGAAAACATCAACATTTCCGGCTGATTAAAATGGCTCAAGATGCAAAATAAATTTTATATGTATTCAGGTGGCGGCAATATTAAGTGGACAATCTTAAAATTGGTCCAAACGACTCGAATCTTTTTAAGATGTTAGACCGACTAGTTTGCCCTGAGAATGAGTAAACAAAAATTTGCAATCTAAAGTTACTCACATAATTGATTAGACACACTTTAGAACAGAATAACTTTTTTATAAATGGACCGAACGACTTCAATTCCTCTGTAAGGCTAGAACAATTAGTTTAGCGATTGACGTCTAACAAACATGTTGAAAAAACGCATTTAATCGGAATTGTGAAAAAAGTAGCAAAAAAGAGATTATAACAACCTTTTTATCTGGGCCAATAACGGAAATTGAAAAAAATATGAAATTGATTAATTGGTTTACGAGTTATAAGCGATTCAATTGTAAAAAAATTGTAATAATCACTGTTACTATTTTTTTTTCACAATTCTGATCTTTGGTCCATTTATAAAAAGGATATTTTGATCTAAAGTGCGTGTGATCGATTATGTGAGTAATTGTATTTTAGTGGTGACTCAGAGTCACTGAGGATTCACTCGAGTGCCAAGAGTTAATAATTCGACACGTAGTTAGTAAAATTGTATAAAAATTGTAAAACAATTAATATAAAATAACAATTTTTAATGGAAAACCCTATAAGTTTAGATTTTGTGTCTATCGTATGCCTACGTTTCCATGAATGACTAGAGGCCACTCATTTTCCAGATCGATTATCTCCGCAATATAAAAAGTATAGAAAATCGACGAACCAGTGGACATTAATTTAAAAAATTCTTTCAATTTTTATCATTCAATGGTATCAACCAATCTGTTAACAACAGACGCTGCTTGAAAATCGTTGCACGTCTCGTCGTTTGCAGCAAGTTTTTCTCACTGAAACCTCTGCGTGAGCGTTCGCGGAGAAATGAGGATAAAAAACGTCGTCGACGTTGACTGTGAGAAATCAAAGCACGAAACTGAGAGCCGTGAAGCAACCGGTGCGAGGGTCGTCGGCAACAGGTTGCCCCTGGCTGAAAGCACAGTTTCGAACTTTAGTAAAAAGCAAAACTAGTAGAGCAGCGTTTGCCTATAAGTATCAACAATTTTTTTTTCTTCTTTTAACACAAATGCGACACATGTTGTCCGATTGCTTTGAAATTTGTGCCACGAGTTTATCAAACTTCACAATTTAACAGTGAACCTACCACTGCCGGTCGTATTACCGGTTTTATATTTTTCATTTTACAATTATTCAAATTATGAAATTGTAATACACATTTTATTGTGTTGCACATATTGTAATGCACATATTATGATAAAAATTTCATAGAATGTAATGAAATAGAGCCTCATCATTTTTGTAAACATTTTAGTGCTTGATAGGTGTCAAGGGGGTGTCAAAGTCGAAAAATAGGTACCACCGCCGATGTCTTGTTTATTTATTTACACGAGAACTTTCTAACGGCCAGTAACCCTATTCTGTAACCGAGTCGCGGCGGTCTGGATGGTTCGCGGCCGTTATCTTATCGGCCGTAATTAATGAAGACAGATGACACCGGCGGTGTTCCGAAGCCGGCGCGCCGCCGCTTCGATTCATCCCGAGAAATTACTCAGCCCAGTAATTGGACCAGGAAAAAGAAGCGGCCGGGGTTTATCAATGGAATTTCTGTCTGTCGAACGGACGCATCCCTCGATCTGTCCGAATACAACGAACGAAACCTGCCTTTCGATCGGAGAACCGTCGCAACTATGTAGAACGCTTTCTATTTCTCGTTCCTTTTCGAAATAGGCTCGTACGGACCTTCAGATTAGAGCGACGGAAATAAAATCATTGCGAAACGTCCATCTCTCTATCTGTACCCGGTTTACGCACGTTTCGACGCGCAGAGATAAATTGTCGCCGAAAAATTCGACACTTCGTGTGCAGCGGCTCCGATGGAACCGAGGGCCATGAACTTTGTCCACCCCCACGAATATTATCGGAAGATTATCGCTCCATCACTCGGTGACCGAGTTCGCAACAAGATTCTCCATTGGCTCACCTGATTTATTTAACAAGATCGGGCGTAGCGTTGAACAATTTTTTAAATAATCACGCGTTGGACAATTTTTTTTTAGAAGAACTCGGGGTAGCTTCTGCGCTGATCAATATTTTTTCAATGAAAGTCCAGTGTCGTTTCTCCGTAAAATAATTTTTTAAAGAATCTCAAAGGTAGCTTCTGCATTCAACGATTGTTTAAAGATAGTCAGGGGTAGAGCTTCTGCGTTGAACAATTTTTTTAGATAAAATCCGAAGGTCGTTTTTGCATAAAAAATTTTCTTAAAAGAACTCAGGAATGGTTTCTGCGTTGAACAATTTTTTAAACGAAAGCCGACGTTCGTTTCTGAATCGAACAAGTTTTTTACAAAAAGTCGTGGGTGGCTTCCGCGTTGAACAATTTTTTAAATGAAATCCGAAGGTCGTTCCTGCATTAAAAATTTTTTAAAAAGAACTCAGGAATGGTTTCTGCGTTGAACAATTTTTTAAATGAAAGCCGACGGTCGTTTCTGTATTAAACATTTAAAAAAAAAAACTCGAGGGTAGTTTCAGCTTCGAACCTATTTTTAAAATGAAAGCCGGGAGCCGTTTTAGCATTAATACGTTTGTGCGCCCCTAAAGTGATCTCTTTAATACCGGAGCCGCAGGAATTTCGTTTCAGGTAGTTCGCACGCGATGTTCCCGGCTGCAGGCGCGTTATCGAAGGATCGTTGATGAATGTTTTGTCGAGCGGCGTTCTGCAATGATTGAATCGATAGACGAGTCGAGCTCGCACTCGAACGAGAAGAGGCAGCGCGTGGCCGCAAGGGAAAAAGGGAGCGACGAGCGAAACGTGTCGCGTCGGAATGCAACAAGCGAGCGGAAAGTTCCGAGACGATAACTGTGCACGATAAAACTGGGCCGCTGATCGTGGATATTCGTCTCTAGCCGAGCGACAACCTCGCATTGCTGATTTTTCGGGATCGAATGCTCTGACAGCAAGTTGAAATGATCAATTGTTCATATTATTAACAAAACTTCAACGGAATTGTTTCGATAAAAGCTCGTCCGGCGTAACATTTTTAGAAAAAAGTTGTTCAGAATGATGACCTTGATAACATATTTCAAGGTCATTGAAATCAATAATTACCGATTTCTTTATTCAAGTAATATGTAACTAGATCTTCATACAAAATAAAAATTGTTGGCATCAATTGCAAGAACAAATTGAAAATTAAATTCTTTTAATGTTTCTACCGTTTTAAGTGGCACCAGCTTGCTTTGCAAAATAATACATAGTTCGTAAAAATTCAATCTTGTTATTTTTATAACAAGATGCTTGGTAGGTTAATTGTTAAACCGATTAATTAATTATAAGTGGCCTGGGAGAATTTGATGGAACAACTGAAGAATTTTTAGGAGAAACTTTTCGATGGTTTTCCAGACGGTTTCAAAGGCGACACGGTTCTCTGGTGCAGAATGCTGCTACCAGGCGCCGAGAAGAGGATCTACAACCTGCAGAACAAACAGCTGGTCAAACTGTTCTCCAGGATACTGCTGCAGGACGAGGACGAGATGCTAGAGCACCTGGAACAGGGCGACGTGGCTGAGTCCATTCGATTGTTCTTCGAGAAGAGCGTCGTCTCGAACCCTGCTCGCAACAGCGTGCTCACCCTTCAGGAGGTAAATCGATCATCTTGAAAATCCTACACGAATTCTATGGAATTGAAAACGAAGGAGAAAAGTCGCCTAAGTTGGATCTAATTTATAATTCCTCCCTCACCATATATCCCGGTGTCGTCTGCTCTAACCCTAGTATCCATCTCATAAAATTTATTGACGGTGTAAATAATATTTTAATGGTGTAACGATTTTTAGTGGCGTCTCAAAAAAAATCTACCGCTATTCTTTTTATCTTGATATTATTGCCGATCGTACTTTCCAAAGAAGCGAGCCGCCATTTTCTCCATATTTTCGTCGTTCATACGCGGAAGTGGAAGCTGATTGTTTCGATAGCTCCCGAGGAAATAGGCTTCCGTCTCGAATGAAAATCGATCCGACCGCGCGATTAGATTGCATAGAGTTTCGGCCGAGAGGGGAATTCTTCAGGACTCGAACGGCTTTAGCAGGATTTCGGGGATGCCTGGATCGAGAGGACCTGTGTCCCTTCTTGTAAAACAACTATGTCGTAAATGGAATAAATCACGCGCTGATTCGAGCGCATCGATCGCTCGAAACCGTCGCTCTCTCTCTCTCTCTCTCTATTTATCTTTCCGGTTCTCTGTTATCAGGTGGAACAGTTCCTCGCAAAACTGTCGACCTTGACCAAGGAGGACGAGCAGACGCAACACTTCCGGTCGATCGTCTCCAGGTAAACATCTACCGGAAGATCCTGAAAGATTCTTTGCACTCTTCAACTACAATTTATTTATCACTGTGGATCTTTATGCGAAAAGAAATCTGCGTCGATTACGAACGATAGGAGCGAAATAAAAAAAACGTGAAACTTGAGAATAGCACATCGATGCTCCTAAATTCTCCAAATATGCTTATCGTTTTTAAATTGTCAGTCATTATTGCCATGATAAATATTCTGTTATATCGATCGCAAAAATTTTAAATAAATTATCCGTAATGTCAGCGCTACAGGTTCGATCCAATTTTAACTATTTAAGCAATTCTGCAATTAAAAATTTCCTGACGTTTCGATCCTAATGTGGATCATTCATAAATTGCTTAAATAGTTAAAATTGGATCGAACCTGTAGCGCTGACATCACATACTGACATCTTATCATACTTTCGGGCCTCAGGTGCACCTGCAACGACCTCAAGATGATCATTAGGCTGATCAAGCACGATCTCAGGATAAACACTGGGCCCAAGCACATGTGAGTGTAGTTTACATGCATTATAATAAAAGATAACCTTCAATTAGGATGTAGAGTGTTAATAGCTTTCCAGTTAAGGTGTGCTAGTTGTAAGGACGAACGTAGGGAGGCTTGCGATCGATTGTTTGACGCGATTGCAGCTTGCAAGCGGTGCACGATGACGCGTACGCCGCCTACCAGACTTCTAATGACTTGGTGAACGTCATCAAAAGATGTCTGGAGACGTCTAGATCCGGAGGACAGGCTTCCTCTTCGGGAGCGTCATCCGGCAACAGGGTCGCCGCTCTCGCTTTGATGACGCCCGTTCTACCGATGCTGGTGAGCAATCCTCCACTCTCTTTCGCAGTTTTTAATTGCTGGATTATCATTGATAGGCTGATCTTAACCAATAATTGTTGCAAATAACGAATGGACAGGCGGAAGCTTGCAAATCCGTGGACATGGCGATGAAGAAGTGTCCCCATGGGATGCTGTCCGAGGTGAAGTACGACGGGGAACGCGTCCAAGTCCACAAGAGAGGCAGCGAGTTCCGGTACTTCAGCAGATCCTTGAAGCCCGTGCTCGCTCATAAGGCAAGTCTCATACTCTGTATCCTCTCCTAGGTGTAACGAGCTGTGTAGAATCTAGAACCAGAGAATCTAGAATCTAGGATTTAAAATCTAAAACCAGAGAATCTAGGATCTAGAATCTACAATCTAGAATCTAGAATCTACAATCTGAAACCAGAGAACCTAGAATCTAGAGCCCAGAGAATTTAGAAACTAGAACCAGAGAATCTAGAATCTAGAGCCCAGAGAATTTAGAATCTAAAACCAGAGAATCTAGAGCCCAGAGAATTTAGAACTAGAACTAGATAATCTTTCAGGTGAATCACTTCAAGGACTACATTCCAAAGGCGTTCCCGGACGGCGACGACTTGATCCTGGACTCGGAAGTCCTGGTGATAGACACGAAGACAGGCCAGCCCTTGCCTTTCGGCACCCTCGGTATCCACAAGGTTCGAATTTTGTTTGCAGTACATCTTGATTCGTACGTTCTCTTGTTTAACCGGGCTCCGTTTCCCGCAGAAAGCTGAGTTCAAAGACGCCAACGTATGTCTCTTCGTGTTCGACTGCATCTATTACAATGGAGAGGTCCTGTTGCACAAGTAAGTAATTCGGCAGCTAATTCTTCTGGCAGAGAGGTTATGATTGTTGTGTGCAGGAGCATGATGGAGCGCAGACGGATCTTGAAGAAGAGGATGACCGAGATTCCGAACAGGATAATGCTCTCGGAAGTCCAGGAAGTGAATGTAAGTAGACGCGAGGTCTTCCAGTGGATTGTAGTGCAATTAGGTGCATCGATTAGGCTATCTGGCTACTAGATAATTGATAACTTGATTTTAATCGCAGAATCGGCATTTAGCATACTAAAAGTTTTATTCAATTAATTTTAAACCTCAAATTCAAAATTAATTTATTTATGAGAATAGGAAAATGTACCTTTTAATCTGTAAAGGGAACAATGATTCCAGGACCCGCGCGAGCTGGCGCAGATGATCGCCAAGGTCCTCAAGTTGGGTTTGGAGGGATTGGTCCTGAAAGATGTCACCGTGAGTGTCGCAACTAGCGTTTGAACTTCATTAACCTTATTGAAAGAGCGTACATCGTCACGAGTAGGCTGATTTTGCACAATGATTGCGGTCGTTCGGGATTATCGAGGAATGAATCAATTTTTTATGAACAAAATTACATTGTATTCCTCGATCGAGGGGTCGATCGATTTTTGATTCGCTGGACTAACAATAAGTTGTTCGCAGGGTGAATACGAGCCCGGGAAAAGACACTGGCTGAAGGTAAAGAAGGACTACTTGCTCGGAGGTGCAATGGCCGATGCTGCAGATCTCGTCGTTCTCGGTGCTTGGTACGGCACTGGAAACAAGGGTTTGTATCGACTATCGATGCGTTCACGTTCACGCCGAATAGTACCCCTTCTTTGTCCCAAGGGACCTAGATCTTCCTACAATGGGGTACAGTAGAGACTCCCGTATCCGAACTAATAGGGAGACAAAAGTGGCCGGATAGTGGAATTTTCGGATAATAGAATAATTACTTTTTTTGCTTTAAACTTCATTTATCCAAGTAGAAATGAACAAAATTGACGGTTTCTTTCAACATCTCCCATATCTTTTTAGCCGCTAAGTCACATGAATTTTGTAAATAGGTTTCCCAACGCCATGTATTCTTGCTAATCTCGTCGCACTTTCACCACGTTCAAAATCATTAATTATTTTGAAGAAAATCTATTTTGCTCCAGTTCGTTGAAAATCTGGTAGAAAATTTTTATGTTGCGTAAAGATCCGCTGTCTACTAATTACCATTACGTATTCATAATGTTCTCTGGTTATTGCAGGTGGAATGATGTCCGTGTTTCTAATGGGCTGCTACGACGAGGAACACCGCCAGTGGGTAACAGTAACCAAAGTGAGAATCTATCGTCAATAGCACTAGAAGGATATTCCAAATGGTTTCTGCTGAGGAAATTGGAATCCTATATTTGTTATTAGTAGACAGCGGATTTTATGAATTTATGGCAGAAATGAATAGGTGCAATTTAAAATAGTAATAATATTAGAGAAATTTATGACACTGTT
The DNA here is from genome assembly GCA_028454225.1 of Lasioglossum leucozonium. Taxonomy (NCBI): domain Eukaryota; kingdom Metazoa; phylum Arthropoda; class Insecta; order Hymenoptera; family Halictidae; genus Lasioglossum; species Lasioglossum leucozonium. The sequence goes on from CM052207.1 coordinate 12,102,224, forward strand.
ATATCATTTTCAACCTAGCAAACATATTAAGAAGGGAAATCAATTTTTATTTCACTGCAATTTGTTGTAATTCACACAAAACATTTTCATTTTGCATAAAGATCCGCTGTCTAGTTGTTAGAAACACAAAATTCGTATTGCGGCAGTATAATCAATCTGTAATGTCACGCAAGATCCCTCGAATCCCAACCTCGACAAACAATATCTTATCTTAGGTTCACACGGGCCACGATGACGCGACACTTGCCATACTCCAGGACGAGCTCGACATGATCAAGATCGGCAAGGACCCTAACAAGCTACCGTCCTGGCTGCGAGCAAACAAGCCAATGGTTCCCGACTTCGTGGCGAGGGATCCAAAGGTACAAACCGATATACCCGACCCGTATTATGTTACACTTCTCGGCGACTGTAGTCAGGATAGTTTTGGGACAATTATAGGCCAGACTCTTGGGGTATTTATCGATAAAACACTGCAATACGCTAAGTGATCGCGAATAGCTGGCCCGTGGGTGGGCCCCGGAAAATAAACTGAGGTCGCGACCAAACAAGGGTTCCTTTGTTCTAAACTGAACAATATACCTAAAGACTTTTTAATATCTGCAACTGTTCGAATGTCACAACAACTCGGTCTTCATTTTCAGAAGCAACCGGTGTGGGAGATCACGGGCGCCGAGTTCACGAACCAAGGTGTGCACACCGCGGATGGGATCAGCATCAGGTTCCCGAGGGTAACGAGGATCCGCAATGACAAAGACTGGTCCACCGCCACCAACTTATCCGAACTTCGCGATCTCTTCAACAAGAGATCGGACTCGATAGACGTGAGTCTTTTGCTGAAGGGAGATCAGCAGATCGACGCGGAACCAGAGTCATCGAAGGGCCGGAAGAGATCGAAAACACCGTCGCCCAAGGCGAAAAAGAGTCGTTCGATTAAGGATATGCTCGCTCACAGAGAACCGAAAGAGGAGCCGAGCAGTGTGAAGATTAAGGGGGAACCGATGGATACAGACGACGAGGAAGAATCAGTGGGTATGACGATTAAAAAAGAACGATCAGCTGGTGTGAGCATCAAAGAAGAGAAAACGAAGATGAAGATTAAAAAAGGACGATCAACGGGTATTTGCATTGAGGAAGAGCAAACGAAGATGAAAATTAAAGAAGAGCCAAGTAGCCACAGGTTCGACGCTGCGGTTCAAGAAAGGGATCAGGAGCAGCGGCCAGAATTTTACGCGTTCGTGGACAAGGATGTATGCAGACAATTTTTATTGTTCTATAGAATTTATTTTTAATAAATTTTTATTGTTCTATAGAATTTAGTTTTAATAAATTTTATTGTTCTATAGAATTTATTTTTAATAAATTCGTAAGGGAATTTATTAAATGAAAATTTTATAAAAATAGTTAATTTAATACTAATTGAATAGAATTAATTATTTTAAATGTAAATTTTATAGAATTCCCGACAGATTTTTATTGTTCTTTCTGGTGCTTGTTGATTTATTTATTGTTTGCTTTACAGTATATAGAGTATTCTGCGGATGGAACGCCTCTGAATTGGATAGACGGACGGAAACCCGAGGACGGTCTTCCCGCAAATGCGAAACCACTGTCCAGGCTCTCTGTTAGCGAATTGGTGAGACACTGTGTCAACTATTAATATTTATTTAATTGATTGACAGAAAAAGTGATTATGGTCTCTTCAACATTTGGGTCAATCCTTTTTCAGAAATCGAAAACGATCCTCGGAGCTGCTTCGGTGATCCTCGCGTCAGGATTCCAGGGAAAGAGGCGCGATCGTGTTCGCCGTTTACTGAAAACGTATCCTTTTGTTCGTCGGACTCGCCGTTCAGCTTCGACCGATCACGAAAAGCTGAATTATCTGAGGGTACTTACAGATAGGATTATGTTTCTCCGACGAGGAATAAAGTAGGGAATCGAGGATCGGGTTATCGTTCGTCGTTTCGCTCGCCGGGAGATTTAAAGGGGATGATTGGATCTCGCCTAACGAGTTCTACGTATTTTCCTTAATCCTGATGAATCGGTCGTCAGTCTCGGAGCTAGGATTTTGAAGAACCGAGAGGGATCGTTGGCCACTCACGTGATCCATCCCGACCCTGCGATCTCCTCCTCGATGATCCACGTGAGTACGATTCGGTATCGGAATGGTTCTCACCACTTTGCCTTATAGTATCGAATCAGAATGTAATGCTGAGCATAGGAGTCTCGCTGTATCGTTATTATTATTATTATTCCAGTTTGTGGAAATTATTCAGACATCAAAGGTCCGAATAACAAAAATCTCATTATATTTTTAAATTCTCCTCATTTTTATGAGAAATGCATCAACAATCAACGTTCAGAATAGATGAAGATCATGAGTGCTAAAAAAATGTTATTTTGCGCACTGTTGTCCGCAAATAAATTGCAGCGTGAGGGATTGATAGGTGAAATTTTGACATTTCCGAGCCTCCGGGTTACATGGTTCGGCACCAGTGACAGCACTAATTTGCGCGACAATCAACCGATTTTTTCAACTTGTTAGTCGAGCCCGGTCTCTCGATAACCGGGTTTCGAATCGATTGAAAGGTTCGGGCCCTGGAATAACGGGGTTAAAGTCGGTTAAGCGGCTTCCGGCCGCTGCAACTTGTCAGCTTTGCTGATCGCACGCGCCAATTACCAGCTATCCGGTACCCGGCGGGGGCTGTCGATCGCGATTTCCGCTTGTTCCGCATGTTGCAGCGACGCTAATCTAGCCGACACGTTTTCCAGGAGTTCGAGGACGTGCCGAAATCTGCGAGGCACGTGACCGTCGGCTGGCTAGAAGCATCTGCTTCGGCTTCTTCCGCGCAAAATGTGGAGGAGCACGCGGTCCAGTTGGCTCCGGACTATTGCGCTTGCCCCTGCAACCACCGATGACCCGTACCGCTCCCAGAGTCGCCTACGTGGCGTACAGTGGGGTAATGTTGCCTAATATGACCTCCGCCTCTGCTCGAAAAATCGTAAATCACGACTGCGGTCGATGCGTTAATTTTAAGTTAGGAAACTAAGTCCAATCTCCTTGTTCACAATTATGAAATTATTTTACATTTTAAGTTTTTAAATATTTTAAATTTTTTAATATTTTAAGTTCTTAAATATTTTTAAATTTTCATTTTTTAGATATTCTAAACATTTTAAATTTTAAATTTTTTAATATTTTAAATTTTAGATATTCTAAATATTTTAAATTTTTAATTTTAAATTTTTAGATATTCTAAATATTTTAAATTGTAAATTTTTAATTTTTAAATATTTTAAATTTTAAATATTTTTAATATTTTAAATTTTGAATTTTTAAAATTTTATAAAATTGAATGGAGTAACATTGGGAGATCTTGTATCAGGCAACGTCACCCTTCACTCAAATCGATAACACGCCCCTCGAATGAATCACACACAATGTTTATAAATGTCGTCGCTACTTCGGTCCACGCGAACTGCGTACGAACAATTTTAAATATCTACATCTCTTTCGGGGACAGCGATTTTTATACTGTGTTCTAACGTGACGTGTGCTGTCAATTGTTTAATTATGATTTTACTAGAATATTCAAGCATGAGAAAGAAAATCGATTTCGAGTTTACAAATCCATTGATCTTTACATTAATAAATGCATTACACAGAAGTGCTTCTTGTAATCCCACGACAATCCTTCCACGAACAAAACTCGATTAATATTTCAGCTGATGAAAGCCTGGACCAGACTACGGACTGAAATATGTGCGAAATAAATCCACCCATTCAATGTTCACAACAACGGAAAAGCAAACAATATCAGAAATTGTTAAAAGTCTTGGATGAAAACTCGAGACCACGAGCAGATCTCGAGCACCGTTTCGGAAGCCATAAAAGGTGACTCGAGTACTATAGTCGACGAAGGCGTTAATTGCCGTCGTCGGAACATTCCGACGATTGCTAAATCATGTTCGTCGTATGAAGGCGTCACGCGCAGGATCAACGGCGAAGAGTGATCGAACTCCCGTCGACTTACCTTTCGATCGCCATAAGCACTGGTACCTCGGACTCGCTCCGCATAACCTACGGGGAATGGAATCAAAAGGAGGAGAGAGATCTCGAACGTACCACACTTTTATATCGCATTTCTGGATACAATTTGCGCCGGCTAACTCAACCAAATTATTGTACATTCGACGATCGCTTCCTGGAACTACCGACGACGTTTTCTTATTTCTGTATCGGAGAAATAACGATCACAGCGGATATCCCGGGGAAATCGGAGGCTGTGAGAAAACTAATTAGCAAATATAATTTCGATAAGCTAACGAAGCGCTTGAATTTATTATTCGACGTTTTTATTAGGCTTGCACATTTACGCAACGTTTCCTTTTTAATCCCTGACCGTGCGATTACGTGAATTACGATGGAGATTTTATGATCTGTTGAAAAACGTTCCGCGATTTTTATCGTGACAGATCTTAGATTGCAAAGTTTTCTGCAAAATAAAAATTGCCCAATTATAGGAAATCGAAGGTTAATCATCTTGAAAAATAATAATAATGGAACACAATATCCTTAAGTTCCTCCAGTGTCTTTTCACTTTTGTATTTGATTTATTCAATCTTCTGAGAAATGCATAAAATCCGGTCCTGTTATCGTTCTCCATCTTATATAATTTTATAATTTAGAATTTTCTTCGTTTTTCGCGTAGAAACAAATAAACGCGAGTAGTATCAATTTTCCTTTTTTTCTAGACAATTGTTAAACTCCTCGGTCATCGGCAGACTGTGGATTTCATGCATTTGTTTAAAAGAAAAATGTAAGAATATTGTTACATCACTCTCGACTACAATTATTTGAAGAACAAAATTTTTATTTCATATCTGTTCTTCACGATTAGCACAATTTTTATTTCGCACGAACATTCGCAGTCTGGTGAGCGTTCCAAATCATTGTAAGTCGAATGTCGTACACCTAGGTTTCGTTTCTTGTTTAAACAAAACACAAGAATTCGAATTTCCATTGAAACATCGCAACCGTCCGGAACTGTTCGGCCCTCGTCGATTAAGAGGCGAAGTTTCGCAATTGTTGGCCGTCCTTTCGCACTTCAATTCGAAGATTGCTCGCCACGCTAAAAATTCACTGTTGCGCCGTTCTCTTGCCGGTAGTTTCAGCGCGATACGAAAACCGGCGACATTTAATCAGAATGGAAGCTGAGAGGGGGAAAACGGATCGATATCAGAGAGATATTCTCGCCGATCGTAAATGGAAGGAAATAGTTTTCCTTTTTTTTCGACTTTCGACTGTTCGTGACGCGCTGCGCAACACCGTATACGCGAAACCCGTGCGTTTGCTGACCCGCGTAAACCCACGGCTCGCAATTCTCGCGAAAATATACATATAATACACGCAGTAAACGGCACGTTTGACACGAGCTCTCGGACGTGTTTATCGGTCGGGCTAATCTACGAGTTTTGGACGTAACACGTTCGCCGACGCCGTCACCTATATGCCACGTTAGCAATTTTAGTGTCCCAGAAATGTACGTTCTTGAAAGGAACGATTCGTCGGGCGATTTGAAGCAACTTTTTCCTTTGCGAAAATCCCCTCCGCGGCTTCGTTCCGGAGTTACTCGCGAATAATACGGGCCAATCAGAGCGCGGCTCGTGCTGAGCGGGGCGTTGACATTGGCCCGGCCGCGCTCCGATTGGACCGTGTTTTTTGCGAATAACTCCTCAACGAAACCGTGTAGAGCATTTTCGCAAAGGAAACAGTTGCTTCGAATCACTCGAGGAATCGTCCTGTTCAAATATTTACTCACCCAAATTCATTTGACATTGCTTTTACGATGCAACTGAGGAACAAGTCAGAACGAACCATTTTTGTTATTTTACCAGTGGTTTCACTAGACATTCTGGGGAACGAAAATAAAAATTCATTCAAGGTCGTGTCGAACTCTTGCAATTTTTAGAAACAGCTGAAAACGAGACACTTCGACATCTGTTGACGCTTCCGGTGTTGAAGCCGTAGTAGACTCCGTGACTTTCTTCTGTACAATTATTTAAATATTGAGGATAGACAGCGAGTGGTGATAGCGAACGTGTTAACATCAAGCATGTATTCGCATCCGCGCGGCTCCTCCGGCACTTTTTCGAGACAACATAGTCTTCGGTTGAATTCCCCTAACCGTTTGGATCTGGATATTTACTTAATCGTAACGATCTCGATTAACTGTTGGAGAAACCTTTGAATAATCCATCGAGCGTTTCGTTTAGTAAAGTCGATGCCGGATATAATCGATTTAGCTTTCGATAACCTGATTCTGTGCGAGGTGAAACGCTTCTGTTGTCGACTAAAAAGGATTCAATTACGTCTGCGTTTTTAATTGGCGTCAGTTGGTTAAATCGGATTGCTTTCACAAAAATATAAACACATCAAAGGAACTCGGAAATGGACAATTCGACTAAACCGGCAGGCGAATGAGAAATTTGATTAGTCGGAAGACAGCTTTTACAATATAAAAGAAAAATTGATCGGGACTGCAAAAAGAAACTATTCGATAAATCGATTTCCTCGGTGGTTAAACCGAAAAGAGGATTCTACATTTAGAAAAATAATAAGTCGCGGTAGAAATAGTGCCATCCGTGAACGAAGAATAAATGCGATCTAGGAAAGTGCAATCGAGAGAGGAAAATTGATATTCAAATTGGATGCAGGGAGGCTAATTGAATCCGAGGGGTTGAAAGCGAGTCGCAGGGTTGTCCGCGCGGATGTCGTGTCGACCGGAAGTGGATATCAGTGTCCGGAAGAGACCGGAAGAGACAGACGAAGAGGAGACGAAGGGGAAAGCTTGCTGGTCACTGGGGCTGTCGAGGTCGATCTATTTGCCGAAGCACGAAACCGCGTTGAACGCGCACTGCTTCCAGTAACTGCGCTTGCGCTGCAGATCGGTCACGTCCAGCTGGCTCCGGAGCCGCTTCTCGATCTGCTTCCTGAACAGGTAGTTGATCAGGGCCGTCTCCACGCTGCTGTCGTCGTCCACCAACTGAAAAACACAAGTCATCGTCTCCGATCTGCTCGATCTAAAGATCCATCGATCACGCGGACAACAAGACAGCATGCCATCTTCCATGCCACAATTGCGAGAACGTGAAAGCTGCGAGCGATTTTCGAACTTCAATCTTGAATGTTCTTGCAAAGTCTTAATACAACCATTTCTTTCGCAATTTCATAAGAGGATACGTTGCGTTTAATGGAATATTGTAACCATAAATTCTACTGCTGAAATAATTACTTTCACATTTTGTTCGAGTAGCATCAAGCAAAGTAAAGAAGCAAATGGCGAAGAAACGCATGCAGCAGGTTCTTCACGGGTCTTTAATGGATTTGTGGGTCCGTGTAATGTGTGTACGTGCTCCTTTTGTCGGTGTTATCGTCAATTAATTCGCTGTATTGTTATTAGCCTGGATCGTTAAGTTTCTATACCGCAACGGAGATCCCCGTTCGTTCTAATTGAATAATGTGATCAAGAGAAGCTGCTTCGCGGTTAACGATGCAAGGATTCCTCTTGCCCTCGATCAAGAACACCTTAATGACCGTAACACGAACAGATTCTACCAGCTTCTAATTAGTAGTAAACGTACCGACCCTGGCCAATATCTGGCAGATGCGTGTTGCCTTCAAAAAATGAGAAATCTTTGCAATTTCATAAAAAGAATCATCCGGTTTCGCGATTGAGGCAGAGAACATTCTTGAAATCGCAAATCTATTTTTTCGAAATTTAATTCTCTACACTGAATCTATCAACGAGGTCTGAAATTTATTATTATTATTATTTTTATTTAGTGCTTCAACCCTTAGCACTAAAAATTACCGTATTTTATGAAGAATTATATCAATTTCATGTCCGTAAAATGAAGAAAAAAAAATATAAAATGAAATTATTCCAGGTTGGAAGAAACGTTTAATTTTCAAGTTAAAGTAGCCCCGAGTGCAAAGGGTTAAAACATGGTTTATATAGCACATACACAACGAATTATAGAATATACGATTATGTTACAATATGACTCAGTGTGTATCACAATTTTTCCCGATAATAAAACTTCTTTCATCGGAAATGATTAAATAAATTTCGCCGTTCAAACATTGAATATATTCAAACATGTAATTTTTATAAAGCAACATAGATTTAGTGCTCGCTGACGCAAGGAAAAATTCAAGTTGGACCAGACCGACAAAGGTTAATTTTAATTCATGCTGCTTTCATGATCGAGTTTACCCGCACGGAAAGCATAAGCTTGGCATGCGGCCCGAGGCAAATTCGGAGCGTTAATCGGAGAATACACTCTCTCGATGCATTTCCGCTTTTATCCGGCCGTAAAAGCGACTAGCACACAAAATCCGCGCCGGTCCTAATTCGACGTAATCGACGCAAAACGGTCCGGGGGTCCGGGCCGCGGTCTCTCGCCGGTAAAACGTCTGCCGCGATAAACGAATATTCTAATTCCCGAGAACGGGCTCTCTCCGGCGGCGGGCGCGCGTGCCTCTCGTTTATGAATTTACCGTCCCGATCGGGAAGCCGACAAAATTGAATCTACGCAGGGCTGACGACGACGCCGCCGCGCCATCGTTGCCTCCCCCTTTTTCCCGTTTAATCCGCTCGCGAATAAAATCTGCACTCGGCGTTATCGGCCATTAACGCCTCGTTCGAATCGTTGCGTTCCGCGTCCTCGCCGGAAAGCATCCTGAACGAGCATCCCCGCGACTGGCTCCCATAGGGAAAACCATGAAAAATCGGTTTGAAAATCGTGTCTCGGGAAGAGCGTTCCCTTCCTACGCGATTCGTTTCAATTATTCAAAGCGACGCGACGGTTATCGGCCGTTAGCCGAACAATATTCGTTTCACGCGCTCGCGAACGACGCTCGTTAACGAGCGGAAAATTGCCCGGTCGAGCTCGTTTCGCCGGATACGTTTCTCGCGAAAACCGCCATTTTGCTTGATATAGAAAGCCGAACGGCCGGTCCAAGTTTCGAGGCGATTTCTCATCGCCGAAGGTCTCGACGCTCGTACGCGGATTTTTAGACGAATAAAGAATCCATTCCGAGACATGGGGACTGTACAGAGTGTCTCGCCTGAGTTTCGCCCCCACAATAACTCCTTCAATTTTTTATGCGTAATTAGTAGTGGTCAGTATTGTTTGTAGCACGAATAGTATCGAGATGGATAATCGAGATTGATCATGAAATTTTCGATAACTTTTATCTACTGTAACATTTTAACAGCGTGACAGCATTTTTCGCAAAGCCTGCATTCTCCTTGCAGATGAAATTTAAGTTCCACCGTCACCTTCGGAGTTCATGATCATTTGAAGGTGACGTCACGGTACACGTTTGAATGTATTTTTTCATGAGCTAAAAATATAACGAAAATATGCAGATATTTAAAAAATATGACCATGAACACTACGTGAAAAATAACATTTAAAAAATCAACCCCTGCGGAACAAGATATAGGGGTAACGTTAAAATACGTAAAAAAATATATTTTACCCTGAATAAATTAGTACAAATTTATTCGGGGCAAAATATTTATTTTAATCTCATTGGGAAAAAATACGGCAGTGAAACGTACACCCGCAGTCGTCGATGCATTTACCCTGGGTTACTTTAAAGAAAGTAAAGTAAATAAACTTTTTCACTAAAAATCGCTAATTCCTCGGCCGCTGGATTAAACATCGAAATATTTTGCGGTGGACGTTCTCGAATGGACCTCCGGCCGTTTAAAAAATGATAAATCAGATTTGCATATTTGCTCGTCGAAGTCTCGTCCCGGCCCAAGCTTCTCGATTCGTTTCGTATTTATTCTCACTGAAAGCGGAGCGCGCGCACACGCCCCCGCCCACGATTTGAATATTAACGAAGCCGCTGTAATCACAATTTGTCGTACGCGGCACTTCGACAAAAAGGGGAAAAAACGAACGCGATTAGAATTCAACGGAACATCATGAAAACCCGAGTACGTTGACAGAGAAAGCCGAGCGTCCAGTTTCCTGTGGTTGTCCGTCCCTCCAAAGACAACGAACCTTTCTGCGTCTTATTTCTCGTAGTTTTCAAGGTCATCGATGTTTTTTTTAAGTGACTACATATACGTTGCATCGCGTAGATCATAAAACAAAAAATACATTCAAATATGTACTGCGACGTGACCTTCAAATGATCGCGAACTTCGAAGACAAAGATCAAACTTAAATTTTGTTCGTAAGGAGAATGCAGGCTTTGCGAGAAATGCTAACATCTGTAAATCTGTAGAAAGTGTCTTATAACGCGGAATACTGTGATACTATTCAAATTACAAATAAAAAATTTTTTACTGTGTTCGATATATTATAATTCGATATTATAATAGTTCAATATTATAGTTCGATATTATAATTCAATATTATAATTCAAAGTAAATATTATAAGTCAATATTATAATTCAATATTATAACTGAACCTTTTGCAGAGCTCATTCAATTTTTTGCAAACCAAATTCACCCTTCTGCCGATCGTATTCAGCTTTCTACAAACCAAATTCACCCTTTTACAGATCGAATTCACCCCGTCGCCCATCTTTACACCACAAAGGGCTAGGAGTTGACTCTTCCGAAATAATTAAGAACGAAGAACTTGGAGCACAAAGGGAAGCTCACATGGGAGAGTGCAGTTGAGAAAAACAAACATGGCTTCTCGAAGAAAAGATCTGCACGAGTGCTCGACATACCCGATAGGTGCAGAGCCGTTCCCCGTCGATTTCCACTGGCAACGTCTGTTTTTCCGCGCGGCGAATAAAGTCGTTAAGCGAAAAGTGAAATAAGAGAAACACCTGGTGAAACAAGACCGTCGCGTCGACGGGAACACGGCTGGAATATAATAAAAATGCGAGGTGAAAAATTCAGCGCAGTAAGATTTTTCTTCTACGAGGAAACAGTGAAAGGAGAGAGAGAGAGAGGGGGAGAGGGAGAGAGAGAAAGGGAGCAATCTCTTACGCAAGACGTTCTCTCGAGGACCTGCGTAACTCGCGCTCGCCGATCGCAGTTTAAACGTAACCCGTGTATGCTAATGTGAGCGAATTCCACCGTTTAAACGTATACGACAGAGAGGAAACGAAACGAGACGAGACGAGACTCGCGTTCGCGATCCCCTGTTTTGCAATTCAAACGCGTTACGCAACCGAACACAAACGCCCATTGTTGCCTCTGTCAGTTGCGTTGTGCCTTCCCCGTTTCGCTGTTCTTTCTCGCAGGTCCTCTGGCATTTTTCTATTTTTCCCGTCACACCCGATCGACTTTTCTCAAAAACCTGTTCCCCAACGTTCCATGATTTCACTGCCTGTTCGCCTGCGCTCGCATTCATGCTCCGCTGATCTATTTTACGACTGGCGCAACGAGTCTGCGCGACAACCACCTGTTCTACTTTGTTAGATAACAATATTGTGTTTGTGTATGCAATTGAGCCGTTCGTTCGTTCTCTCTTTCATTTTTGTTCACTGTTCATTTCGGTAATTTTCAGTCGTTTATTCTCCAGAAAATACTTTCATACGTCTCTCAGCACAATTTCCTTTTTCCAACATACATTTCCCCGCGCATACGCCATTATTTTCCCATCGACATCCCCGCATTCCCCGCGACTTCCGAGAACAGCTACTCAGCTGCGTTAAACATGTGGAGAACCGCGGTTGCACCGACTAGAAAGCTTCTTCGAGAGACACACAGACCACGTCAGCACAGCTGTCGCAACTTTCGCGAAATTGCGAATATTTAACGGCCGGAATTTTCACGGAGAGCCGTTAAATTAACGCGACAGGGCGCAGATGGCACACACTGCCCTTGATGCGATCGCGGTTTCCGATAAATTATTTGTTACCGTCGTCTGCGGCGGAGGAACATCTTACGACGCTGCACAGTGGGCTTAACCGATGAATTTTGTGTAAAAATCAATGAATTTTCGATAGAAACGTGATTATAGCAATGATTTTTTTTTTAAATTAAAGCTGACGCATTGCAGAATATGGGAAATAAAGAGATTATGACCGCGGAATCTCGTTACACCGACGACTCGCTTTGTAATCCGTCTTCGGGGATCTCTTTCCGTCGCTGTTCCTCGAATAAAGAAAATTTAATTCGCCGCGCTTTGAAGCATTTGCGGCGATATCTACTCGAGCATTTCTCTCGTGTTTGTAGAATTCGCGTTCACCGTTTCTACGCGATGCAAAAGAAGACGAAGCAGATTAGGCGAACAACAGAGAATTTTCCCGAAGAAATTCGTCGTCGGAGATCGATCGGCTGCAGCCTCCATAAAATTCCGAGCTTATCGGCGATGATAAGCGCCGCGTAGGATATTGGGAAAACATTGTCCCTCGTTACACGCTCGCATCGTATCGGAACCCTCGACAGCAAGGTACATCGCTGCGCAAATGTTTCTTGGAGACCGATCTCTCTCGATAAATTCGAATTAAATATAAATTTGAATTCGTAAATTCGAATTTATAAATTTGAAATTGTACATTTAAAATTGTAAATTTGAATTTGTAAATTTGGATTTGTACATTAGAAGTCGTACATTTGAAATCATATATTTGAAACTATTCATTTGAAATTGTAAATTCGAAATTGTAAAATGTTTATAATATAAAATAACACTTCTTAATGGAAGACCCTTTATTCGAGGGCCCTGAAGATATTCATTTAACACGAGGACGTCAACTCCAAGAACATGTACACGCACCATTTTCCCGATCATCGTACAAGAAAAGATTTAAGAAATCGAGAAAACAATTAACGATGATTGATCCAGAAGTCGGTTGGTAAATTCCAATGATCGCAGATGCAAAGCTCGCAGGTTTAATGGCAAAGGTTGCCGGCAAGTTCTAATCGCGTCGTGAATGAAATCGCAGCTTGCAATTTCCTCGCGGAACTGGTGCTCGGGAAGGAAAACGGAGGCGGTTTCTCCGCAGCTTCGGTTAACGAAGGAGATTCTGCGGAAAGGAACCGTTTGGTCATGCTAACGGAGATTAACGTGTTACAATTACCGTCGGTATTACACGCGAGAGAGAAAAGCGAGCTAGGAAATCGAGGGAGAAGAGTGGAGCTATGCTATTGTATGGTGCGTGGAGAGGCCTGCTTTGTCTTTGATCGCGTGGAGGACTAAAGCGCGATTAAACCCGTATCTATAGATTATTAGAGACAGCGTTAATTGTCCTCGAACCGCCGCAACGCGACATTACCGAGGAATCCGAGCATCCACTTGAGCCCTGTCCTGGAATTAACCGCGAACACACCCAAGAGAGAGAGTGAGAGCGTCTCTCGAGAAACTGAGATTCTAGAATTGGCCCTCGACCGACTTGACTCCCCGAAAGAAAATGTCAATGGGACACAGTCGAGGACCCCGTTGGTTCCATCAGAAGCTGAAGAGGGACTGATCGATTCGAATTTAGTTATGTTTGATCGGTTGGCGCTTTGATCGCGTATAACTGATGAAGAGCTGAGATTAGGTATAATTGCTCCTGATATCGATGTGATTGCGCTGGGAGGATGGTCGCATAATTGTGTGGGTGGGTTTACGTGAAAGGTGCATCTTATTCGTGGAACGTAATTAGTCAAAGGAGATAGAGGAGGACTCGAGGAGCAAGATGAATCGTGTCACTGTGTCGGTCACATACCGATACTTCGCGAGCACCGATCCCTCCGCGACGTCATAATAAAGGATACCAGGATCGCTCCACTAATTCGAATTGCGTGCGTGTCGATCCCCACTCGATAGCGATCGAAGGAGGTCGACGCGAGCCGTCGATAGATCTATGTCCGGAAGCGATCCAGCGAACACGCAAAGTATTCGTTCGACGAAAACCGGTACGTATTCGGGAAGGTAAACCGGCCTGTTGGCTTACAAGACAAACCGCCTAGCCCACCTCGATACGTAAGCGCCTCGAACCGCGGAGTCGTGATCGCAAACCGCGTCGTGGCACAGTCGAAAACGGAAATCGTACGGGTTAGAAATGGACGTAATATTAATATAATACGTAATATATAGAGTATGTACAAATCTACTCTTGTCAGAAAGTGATCATATTGAATCTGATCGTGTCAGAAAGTGATCATACCAAACCTACTCGTATCAGAAAGCGATCATATTGAATCTAATCGTGTTAGAAAATGGTTAGATCGCTTATAACCATATGAAAAAGTGATCGTATCGTTTCCAATCGGCGTGGAAAGGATCCGCCGACTCTAACCACGAGATGAATCACACCGGTCAGTATCCTGAAGCATTGTCGCGGTATTTTGGAAACGTCTGAATTGCGAGAATTCCACGAACACTTTCCATCAAACAGTTAAGCCCGGTCGTTTTCAGGAAACAGGACGTCGAACCAAGGAAATTCTCGTTCCGGTAGAAGGGGGCCTCGTGCAACAGGTTCCTCCCGTTTTCGTCGTCCTGCTTTAACCCTCGACCACTAATCGCGACAACGGTTTCCGTTTGAGGGATCCGGGTTTATCGACCGAGGTTGGTTTATGCTAACCCGTCCCTGAATGTTTCTCGAGTGCGGTAGAACCTGCAACTTCCCAAGAATCAAGAACGCGCGTGTAAGTTTAACAGGGTACAACGAAAACCTCTCCGTACCGCATGAAACTTTGTACTTTTGATGCTGCTTTGGCTCTTTAAAGCTGTCCCGCGTTTGCTAAAATGTCAAATTTATCAGAATTATTTCACTCAAACTTTGCTCACTCGGAGATAAGACTTTATAGTTAGGGTAAAGGGCGAATTTACCGCCATTTTTGCAGTAAATCGTTGGCAATCCTGAAAATAACAATCTGAAGACTAAAAACTGTGTTTTCTATTTAATTCAAACCTTGCATTAATTTTGGGACACCCTTTATAAGTAGATTGCGATATAGTAAAAACATTAAAAGAATTTACAGGTATTTTCCCATTGTTTTCGAACCAATAGCACATTATTTGGTGCAAGTGTCGATCGTAATTGTGTAACAATTTAATGAAAATTGATATCGGCGCTGCGTTCGATCAAAAAGTACAGTTTCGATCTACAGTGAGATCATCTTCAGAAAGAAAAAATCTTCGCAAAGCAAAAACGATCGTGTCGAGCACGCTGCACGAAGCAGACCCATCGCAGTCTGTCTATCGAAGCACAAAAGTATCAACAACTTTCGAACAAGAACTAACGCAACAGATATTTACATAAACTTGTGTATCCCGTGGCCGCACAAAACGCCCGGTGTATTTTGCAAGTTCTATTTGCACTAAAAAACTTTTACTGGCTGTAACTTTCAATTATCGGAAGTTCTAACGCGAGAGAACGCTTTAAAAAAAAAGTTCTGCGGTCCACGTGTCGAACAGAATCTATTACGATCTACATTTCATTCTTCGAGGTGCTTACCCTAATCGATTTGCAAGTGGAAGCTGTAGGGTCTAGCCCTTCGAAAGTCCACGTTAAAATTCCGTACAACTGTATTCTTCGAATACCGAAAATGGTGTCCACTGTTGTTTTTTATTATGTACGCGTTTCCCCGGGAAGAAACGGGACACATACGGGAGGATATGGGGATCGGTGATGGGTCGAGGGCTGTCGGGCTGACGCACGGGCATTATATTAAAGCCCTTATATTAAAAGGGAGCGACCGAAACCCGACGGGACATCGTGTTCCATTTGTCGGTGGCCGCGCGTGGTGGCAATGCGAAATCAGCCTCGTTCCTTCCGACGAGCTTCCCGTCGCCAGGGAAATTGTTCCGGCGAACGGATCTTCCCGGAAAACAGAAGACGTTCTCGTTCCGGTGACGCAAAACATTACGACTAGACCCCGCAAAACCGCTAATTAATCGTCCGGCCGAATTCATTTCCGAGCGACCGAATTCAAACCGCGTCAAAGCGAACCGGCGCGAAAGAAACTGAGAAGCGTTCGAAAATTAATTTCAGATTAAATTGACGAGTTGATATTCAGCGGGCAAATTAATTAGGCCTCGTGACGAATTTATTTCAAATGAAAATCATTCGGCAGTGTCAGCTCGCACTATGATGTTGAGACTCGAAGATTTTGAACGGAATTATATGCATTTATGATAAAAATAAATAGAAAATTGTAGAATTGAAGGATATTGTTATATTATTTTCCAACTTTCTGAAATTACTGAAAGAGAAAATACATTTTCTTTCAATTTCTGTCTCTTACAATTGACTTTTAGGCAATTTTTGTTCCGCATAAAATCCGTCAATTAATTGACTATAAATCGAAATAAAGTTCTAATTTGATTTGGCAATAACATTCTTTCCATCAGAAGTACAGTGATTATCAGCGATTCCTCACAGATTCGCCATTAAAGTGCAAAGTAGAACATCTTCATTTTACACGGTTTTTCTCATTTTTACACGCAAACCGGGGCGCATTTATCCACGGCGCACTAGTACTGCCGGTCATTTATCCAACGCAAATAAATTCAACAATGTAATATACTGTTCCAAATTATGCTATGGAAATTTTTCGCAGTACCTCAGAGTCGTCGCTCGACTGCGAAATGTTCAAATGGCAGCAATTTGTTCCCCAAGTATTCTAATTCACTGGACTGTACCGTACGTCGAACTGGGAGTGCTGGGAGTTGAATTAATTTCATTTCTCATAAATCACTTGTAAGCAACATTCGGTGCGCAGTATGCTAATGAGAAACGTACTGCCAATGTTGTCTCGACAGTCTGCAATTTGTTTAGATTGTAAACACGGCCGAATCCAAGAAAAGGCTTCGAAGCGAAACTCAATGAACAGTTCTGACCATAAACGGGTTAGAAACAATGACGCGGAAAATAAAAGAGAATTAACATGCAAGGATTTCAATGGGTCTAACAAGAGATAGAACAGTAAGGTCCTCCGCGATTCCCATTTTTATCAATTAAACCTCGTGGCTCGAGTTTCCATGGAGCTCGCCGGGAGGGTCGCAACATTTAATTAAACGCAGCGCGGTCCTTTTCGCTAGTTATTTCGAAAAATGTAATGAAGAATAGTCCCGGGTCCCTCGAATGTCGTGGCACGAGTTTTTACGGATGCGCAACAACAACGTAAAATTAATTCGACTTTACTGCGTGACGCACGTGGTCGCGGTGGTAATGGCAAATGTAAAATGTAATTAGACTGCGGCTCATTATGCACAATCAAAATTTTCAATCAGAAATGAAATTGCCGTTCCATTTTTAATAATCGTGATACTAAATTCATTAAATCACGATATTAAATTCGTTGAACTTTTTTACAGTGATCAATTTCACTCATTTTCGAGTGAAATTTTTTGGAAACTGGAAATTACCATTCCATTTTTAATAATCTTGATATGCTGAAAATAATACTGATTGATTTAAGCCACTCGTTTTTGTCATAAATGCATGAAATCAAATTTTTCTGTATCGAATTTAGAAAACAGGACACACATGAAAATTGCCATTCCATTTTTAATAATTTTATTATGCTGAAAAATTCTTTAAGTACTTTGAATTCTTTTATTGTGTTCAATTTCACAAATTTTTCTCATAAATGCATAAAGTCAAATGTTTCTGTACCGATTTTTAAAAAAATGACCCGCACGAAATTGCCATTCCATTCTTAACGATCTTAATACGATGAAAATAATAGCTGGACACTCTTAAAATCGTAATATCGGTAACGATATTGCGCGAATCGTAAAAATAAAGATGAAACAGGAGTAAATGACAAAAGAAACAGGTACCCCAGGCACTCGTGTACGGGGAGTGGAACGAAAAATGAGGGCGCAACAATATTTAGCGATACACCGCGACACGAATATCTACGAGTAAACAACGTTGCGTAAACGCGGAGCTCATAACAAATGTTTACGTGCGGCTGTGTCGTCGGAAGCGCGCCAGCCGAAGCGCGGGTCGCCGTGTGCACCTGCTAATTAGCGGCAGCGAGGCGCCGGAGAATTAAAAGTGTAATTACCGTGGCCAATTCGAGCCTGTCCGGGCTCTCTAGAATTTCTTTTGCCATCGGGAAATTACCGAAATCTCGTCGATCTTTGACTTTTGTTGGCAAAAAAATTTCACCGAGTTCTGTCTGCGTTTATTTTGGAGCGTGAAATCTCTTTACTCCAACTTAGATTTTCCAAAGGATTTTTTAAACACTTTTTGAAACGTCTTCTCTACACGACAAACTGAAGTTGATATTCTTCATCTGAGATTTTGCAAACTTACACGATTCTACGAAAGAAATATTCCATTTGTCTGGTCCATTCGGTGCTGCCATTTTTAGGATTAGTGTTAATAATAAATAAAAATAAATGCTGTCCATTATATGATCACGGTGCGTCGAACGAGCGTCTCGTCGGTCTAAATACCCAGCTGTGCGTCAGTGTGTTGATTTGTTCGTGCAAGTGGAACAAGCGGATGATAGCGCGCAAGTAGAATGGGAACGTAATCGGTCAGACGGCCGGGGAAATTTCGAAATCAGCGTACTTGGAAGACAACGTTCTTCCTGGAGAAGATCGAAACGAGTTCAAGTCGAGCCTGGCCGTTTTCTTGGGCGAAAAAATCGGGGCCAACGATGCCCGAAGACGGTAACGAGGCCCATTTGTCGGCGCTCGAGGGTCGCGAGTATGCGACTCTAACAAGCGCGACATTCTCCTCCTAATTTTTCTCGTATGCAAGCCGGTCGCTATTACCTGCTACACGGTTTCCGTTCGAACGAACGATACTCGACCGGAATCCTGACGAAAGCATAACATCTAGATACGAACGGTCACAGGCAAGAAAGGATTACTGTAATTTCCTTGACAAATCCTGGCGAACGATAATTAGTAGACTGCGGATTTTTATGCAAGATAAAAATTTGTCTGCATGGATTGCAAGAAATAGAAACCGAATTGAATGTTATTTCTTCCCTTAATGATTTTAACTTGAAAACGGTTGAAACGGACTTGAAGCGGTAAAAAAATTATTAAGAACTTTAATCTTGTCAGTTTAATTCGACCTTCGTCTTCATTAAGACCCGCAATGTGATAATTACCATCGTTCAACCTTGCTAGATATTTGTTTCTGGGCTGAAAAGTGCTTCTGTGACAACTTATTTATACAGGATGTATAGAAATGTATATAATAGATTCTATATCCTCGGTTTGACCTTAAATTTCAAGGTCACTTTCTACTGCATCCTACTCTATTCATCACGAGGATAAAAAGTGCAACAGCCAAAAAGATTGTTAACTTTCTGACCTTGAAATTAACATTGCACTGAATTTTCCTGTTTCGATGGTACCGGAATTTGATCTAATTCCTCTCCAAGGAGAATAAGAATTGCTGATGCGTTCCCATTCTACCGATACAAGCTGCCACAAGCGTTTTGCTACTTACGTCTACCTCGTTCAAGAGTCTCTCTTTGTCACCGGCCGGCAGAGCCGTGGACCAGTCGATTAGGATCATCAGGACCGTGGCCAGGAGCACGGCGATTCGCAGCGACGACATGATCTCTTCGATCTGCAACAATCATTTTCCAAGATGAGTACACATGGACCGAATACCACGAATTCCATAATTCTTTTGGACCATCCAACACTCCGACTTTCATTAAAAAATAGTTTTCTGTTTGAACGATACTCAGAACCGGCGCGAGGCAGCAAACTCAATCAATTTTGGTGACGTAATCATAGATTTTGCGGCGGAAAAAGCGGGAAAAATTATGTAATATTCATCTTACAAAAAATATATATAACATCATTTATACTTGTAATAAATAATTTTGACCCCGCAAAAAGTCACGCTGACGATTATAGTGACCCATGCACACGCCGCGTTTTAAAACAAAGCTGAATCCACATGACTTTTCCTTCATTCGCTCGCCATTCGTTCCCTACGCATTTTTTCCACAAGGTTCCTCTAATTTCGGTGAAAATATTGCACGAACAAAGACCGAACAATACTCCTGCATTTTTGGAAATATTTGCCGCGACTTTTTAAAAATTGATGTACGATTTTTTTAGCCATTTTATCGAGCTTCGAACGAAAGTACTTCATAAGGGATTTACGCGACCGAATTTGTCTTTGTTTCTGTTCCATAAAACAGCCGAAAAAAATCGTATATCAATTTTAAAGGCGTCGTTGCGAAGGGAAATCTTCGATCTCTAAATCCATGGCAGAGGTTTCATGAAAAAAATGTCGAATTTGCAGTATTTTCAAGAAAAATCATGACGGACTGCGAAAGTGTTTTTCGTTATTGGAAAATCGTTCTCCGATCGAGAAGACTCGTTCGGCCAATGGTGGACCGTATTAAGGATCGGCGTGACTATCATTGAATTGAATGGCGGCGCTACTTTTCTTAATTACAGTGATCGGGACACGGTCCAGCCGGGCCAATGATCGCTTAACGAGAACGAATGAGGTTCTAACGCGGCTCGTTATCGCCGTAATTCGTTCTATTCCGATCAACGGGATTTTAATTATTAATTCGTTTAATAATATTGTTGTCGCAACAAATTCGAGCCTGTTCTGTCGCTTTGCAATAAATAATGACCGGTGATGATGGGATTAGTGTTAAAAGAAAAAGAGAAAATTTTGTGTTTATCGTGTGTAAATGAAATGTTGATGATAGAAAAGTCAAATTTGACATCAACTCGATACAAAAAGGGGACAGAAATTGACAAATGGTGAAAGGAGGTGCTCGTCCACGTTCTATTGAAGCTCCGCCAGAGGTAAAATTGATCGAAGATCGATCGAGAGAACGAATCACGCGTGGAATTAATCAAGAAAGAGAGAGAGCGAGCGGGAGAGTGAGAGAGATGGAGAGGGACGATTCGAGGAGCGTTGATTGTGAGTTCTTGACAGTTAGTTTTATTCATTTGCCAGCGGCACGACACCGCCTGCGAAATTCCCTAGCGAATCGACAGTATTCGACGAATCGATTCCGCTCGATGAACGACGGCCAGCTGTTGTTGACAGAACGACACCGCGTCCGTGAAAATTTCGCCGATAGAAATTGCCAATTACCTGGACCAGCATCTCCGATTTTGGTGGCCTCAACAAGTGCGTTCGCCCTCGTTATATTATACAGGGTGACTGAAACTGAATTATGCACAGCTGATCCAAATCTCATTCAATGCTTTCTCTAATTACTATTAAAAAAAAGAGCAAAGTTGACCTTGAAATGTCCCAAACGCCTCCACTCGTTAAGAATGTACGTATACCACAATATGCGCCCGTTAATACCACGCAGAATCTATAAAAATCATTTTTGAAAATCTAAAAATCATTATGCCAGCCTGTATACAGACATTTCTCGAAAATATCTCGAGAATTAATACTTTTTTTGATACCCAAATAATTATTTACGTAGAATCAACAGAGGAATCGATCTGTCCAACAAAAAATACGCATTTCCATTTAAAGGAATGATGCAATTGCTAATTGCACATGCACCGTTGCACTCAAAGAAAATCTAAGGATTTACAGATGTAGCGTTCTTCGAGCCATTTATCTTTCCCCTTTTGCATTTTTCTCGCGAATACATTAATAACGGAGTTACGACCTGAAACAATTGCGTGGATCACCCTGTATACGGTTTACACGGCTTTGAGAGATTATTTAACTTGTATGGAACAATGGCAGGCGCGGCTTGTAGTTTAAGCTTCGTTTTCGAACGCGGAACTCGGATCCCACTATGCTAGAATACAAAATGGAAACAAACTGCTAGAACAAGTTGGAAGACAATAAATTATGTACGATTATTTTTTTAGCTATAAAAATGCAAACACAAATTTTTAAAAAATGATAGGTCAGCCCCGCCCCTCGAAAAAACAATGCGAACAGTTCCGCCTCTTTCGTTTTTTCCGGTAGGTATTTATTGAATTATTTATGAGCAACTCGGCAGCGAGAGTGGCATGTAACCGAGCGAGCACTCGGCACGATTAGCTGATTAATTAACGAATTAGCCGGTCGACGGATGCTTTTCGCTCTTCGCTCGTGCACTGCGAACGCGTTCGGTTCCAGGACCGAAGGAAACGATTTTTCGAACGCAACGACCTAATGCGTCCCGGGTAACCAATTTCAGCCTGCGGTCCGCGGCTAATTGCCTGGAACACGAGCACGCTCCACGTAAATAATCTACAACTCGGTGTAGCTATGTCAACCGCGATGATAATAATAAAAATATTGAGAATAATATTAATGGCAATGTCCCGTTGTCGGGCGACGAATTCTGACAGAAAGGTAATCCCGAATTGCCGTATATCACCGCAAATAAATTGTTCAAAAGGTAAGAACTGACATTTATGAAAAATTGGACAGCTAACGAAAAATTGTACAAAATCTAACACGCCAGCTCTGTCAAAAATTGGACCGCTAAAAAAACACTGTACAAAATGTAACACGCGAACTTTATAAAAAGTTGCAGAACTAAAGAAAAATTGTGGGACATGTGACACTTGCATTTTATCAAATGTTGAACAGAGAAGAAATATTGTACGAAACGTAACACACGAACTTTATGAAAATATTGCAGAACTAAGAAAAAATTGTAGAAAATGTGACACGTTCAGAATATGAAACGTGAATTTCTCCTAAAATTGTAGATATGTATATAAAAAAAATTGTATAACATGTGAACTTTATAAAAAGTTTAAGAGTTACAGTAAAATTGTAGAAAATGTGACACCTGAACTTTATAAAAAATTTAAGAGTTACAGTAAAATTGTAGAAAACGTGACACGTGCATTTTATCAAACGTTGAACAGCCAAAGAAATATTGTACGAAATGTAACGCGCGAACTTTATGAAAATATTGCACTAATATGAAAAAATTGTAGAAAATGTGACACATTGAGAATATAAAACGCGAACTTAATCTAAAATTGCAGATATACAGAAACATTGTACGCGTAAACTTTATAAAAAGTTTAAGAGTTACAGTAAAATTGTAAAAAATGTGACGCGTGAACTTTATAAAAAGTTGGACAGCCAAAGAAATACTGTACAAAATGTAACACGTGAACTGTATAAAAAGTTGAACAGCCAAAGAAACATTTTAGAAAATGTTACACGTTGAAAATATGAAAATATGTTACAGTTAAAATAGAGCATTTCGTCGTCCGTCGCTAGAAATTCTTGAAAACAATTCCTTCTACCTTAAAAGTAACTCGGCCATATTACAACTTCTGCGAAAACGTTGTCGACAAGTTTTGGTTTTTTACGGTCACACAGGTATCGTGACGAGTAAAAGGTTAGCTCGTTGGCTGTTACAATGGAGTCCATAAATGTCGCACGAAACCAGAACAACTTATTTCATAACGTCAGAATAAAGACCAAAGATTTATTATAGCAGCTACTTCTGTACCTCACGTTGTGCGTAACAAACTTTGCTTTCCTTAATGTTGGTCGAACGTCATTGTGTTGTTCATTCCGGATCGTCTATTGCGTTGTTAATTCTATTTTGTCTTCTGTATTTTATGGTGTCTATTCAATTTGTTAATCGTGTTGTTCATTCTACGGGGACTACTATGTTGTATATTTTATGTAGTATACCGCGTTGCATATTTTATGTAGTATACCGTGTTGTATATTTGATGCAGTATACCCTGTTGTATATTTTATGTAAATAGTATACCGTGTTGTATATTTTATGTAAATAGTATACCGTGTCATCTATTTTACATTGTGCATCAATTCTACATTGCCCTTATCATAAAATTTGTTCCTGCGACTAATATCGAATCAGGAGATTTGAAATAATAAAACTATTACATTTTACTTTAAATATATTGGGTTGGCAAGAAAGTAATTTCAGTGCTTTAAGGTAAAATAAAACCCAATGTTTTATGTGAACAATGAACTTTGATCGATAAAATATTTTAACCTCTCTGCAATCTTATTATCAAATGTCAGAAAGAAAAAAATTATAACCTTAACAGAAATTATTGGAACAAAAAAAAACATATCGCTATTATTAGTGAATATTAAAATTACTTTCTTGCCAATCCAATAAATATGTGAGGAATAAAATAATACGTGCGTTACACTTGACTGCGGTTGGAACGTACGTTCTCGAAAGAAAGAAACTAAACACGCTCTTGTTGCCTGATGACGACTCGTGAAGAAGATTTTAAACAAAGATTAACAAATACGAATGTTACGCCTTTCTGGTTGGATGGAATAAGATTTAATTTATTTGCAATCAATATTTCAGCATTAAAATCCATGTAGCCATACGAAAAATATGTATTTTTCTATGAAATTTCTCGGAATGAAGACGTTTTAATCGCTGTAAACAAAATGGCACGGCAAGAGGTTAAAAAGAAGAATAGAAAGGCTTCGGTGGCTATAGCTCGCAACAAAAATTGATTGGCAAGTTTCGTAATTGCAATTTTGTCGCTCTAAGCGATCATGAAAGTTCTTCGGCAATTCCGGCAGTTTAATCCAGCATTGCTGTCTCGAAATACGCGTACCCGCGATCTTCCTTTATGCAGCATCACGCACAGTTAACTTTGGAAAAATGGCGGGCAATATTCGAACGGCAACCGCACGTTTACCGAGGATTATCCGAGAAAGTCTGAGCTATGAAGCTGTGAGATTGCCGACAAAGTGCCATTCGACATATAGGCCCGTGAATCTTTGCGCTGCCGGTGAAGGATCGATTCGCAGCGTCGATTTTATTCCGCGCTATCTGATGGTGTCTTATCAGTAGATTGCGAATGTTAGCTCGTTTGCGGGAGACTTTTATCGTGCGTCGCAATTAACCTCTTCAGAGACAAACTTTCTAAATATTTAATTTCCAGTTTTCATTAAAATATTATCAGCGCTCCCATGCGACCAGTATTTCATTTTAATAGTCGAGAGATTCTGCAGCGACTAGTTCGCCAACAAATTGCGGTTTTTAATTTTAAAATCTACACAAAACTGTGTATTTTAATTTTGAAATCTACATAAAATTATTTTAATCTTTAAATCCGGATAAAATTATGTTAATTAAGGAATTTCTGCGTGTGATTGACATCCCCAGAGATGAACTTTTTGAAGTGGGAAAAATTACGTTTTTTTTTCTGTTTTTATTCGCAAATCATTCTCCGGTTCAACAAATGTTTGATTTTGATTTACCCAGAGTAATTTTTAATTAAGAAAGACGAACGTACAAGTACGCGTCAGTGTTCCTGAAGAGGTTGAATAAAAATTAATTCCGCAAATACTCCGAAGTTTAATTGAGATCTTTACAAGATCGAGATTGAGAGAGGCTCGTCGGTAACTCTATCGCATTTGGACGTTGCGACAGTCGAGCGTTGCGATTCAGACTAACAAGTTCGAAATGAAATTTTACTTATTCTGCTAATCGCTCCGGTCAGGATTAAAACAATGTACAACGAGATAAGATTATGCTGAAGCTGTTCGAACTTCACGAAAGCCCGGCTTTTAATCGTGGCATGTCGGGAACGTCATATTTTATTGAACGAAATTAAAATGAAATTTCGCATCGACGAGGCAGAAGCACCTCGCAGAAACGATGAACCTACTTGAAAATTCGACAAAGAATTTACATACGCGAATTTCGAGCTTGAACACGTCTTACGAGGAAATCGTATTTGTTAATTTGGCAAAACTAAAATTTACAATCCCGATAATTATCTTCCTTAAAGATACCTAAAGAACATTTTCGAAGCTTACATTAAGAATCTTCTGCTGCATAAACATCAGCAATCTCCTGTTCTCATCCCGTTTCATTATTACTTCGCCAGTTATCACCTTGTATTAAAATTATTAAAAGACGAAACAAACTATTCAATTCCAATTCCTCGCAACCGGTGCAGCAGATTTTGTTTCCATAAAGATCTCCGAAGCGCAAGACACATTCAAAGCTACAATATCATTACGGATTTCCTTTCGCGTACAGATCTGCTATCTGTTGTACGCTTATCGCTAGATCGCGGATCTTTATGCAGCGCAAAGTTTGTTAAAGAATCTAAAACTCCCAAGGAATGTATTTCCCGTTTATTTGTGAAATCGCATCTTAACATCAACGTACCATTTACAATTAAGAATTTTTTCAAATATCTCTTGAAAATCGGCTCTAAGGGTTCCTGCGCATGGGGGCGTAGGGAAACGAAATTTGAAAGTTTGGGGGCCCCAGAAAAAAGCAAATTAAGAGCATGGGGCGCACAGAAATAAAATGCGAGAGCACAGGGATGGTTCGAAATTGAAATGGAAAATAAGGGGACACACAGAGACAAGAGAACACTGAAGTGTAGAGAAATAAAATTTGAGAACACGGGGGCGCCGCAAACCCAAAATGGAAAGCACGGGGCGCACAGAAATAAAGTGTGAGAGCACAGGGGCGCCCAAAAACTGAAAATAGCGAGTACCGGGAGGTTCCTAAAATGGAAATATCCCAAAAATGAAACTGAGAACACGGGGGCACCCGAAAATGAAATTGCGAGCATGGGTGCGCCGAGAAATAAAATTTGAGAACACGGGGGCGCCCAAAAATGAAATTGCGAGCACGAGTGCGCGGCGAAAGAAAATTAAAGAACACGGGGGCGGCCAAAATCGAAAGGTGGAGTACGATAGCGCCGAAAAATAAAAATCGAGAAGGCCGGTGGCGCTCTCGTTTGGGCGAGCGCGCGAAATAAAACTGGGTTGAATCAGGAATGAGAAAATACCTCGTGTAAGGTGACGAAGGACCTAGCGACGTGGGGGTGCGCGATCCAGGGATCCAGGGGTCGTGTCGGGTGGTTGTTGTTTTTGGCTCGCGGCGACAAGCGGCAAAGCAAGGATCGGTGCCTTCACACACAGGGGACAGAGTGACTGAGCTTGCAAGCACGCGACCACTTTATATCCGAGACACGGACTGGGTCGGCGCTGTTGGCGGTGTTGGCGGTGGTAACGTCGCGCTACCGGTTCGCTCGGTGGTGGAAAACTCACCCCCGCCAGCCCACACCGGCTTTCCGAGCCACTCTTTCTCGCAACTCTCCCCGAGCTCGACGGTGCACACGCTTCTATCCAACCCCCTTTTTCCTACCCCTGCCTATCTCTCTATCTCTCTCTCTCTCTCTCCCTTTTGCCACCCCTTGACATCCCTTGCTACCCCGTCCGAGAACAATGATGCGAACGAGGCGAGCTGTCCCGTTCGGTCTGCCACGACGAGAAGTCTCTCGCGACGAAACGAGACAACGATGGCTCCTCGATGGACCCCTTTTGTTGCCAGTTGTCCGTCGAATTCCATTTCTGAACGACTCTTACGCGCTCGCCCGCTTGTCTTGCTCGGCAATTCTTCGATCCTTGATAGGCGAGGCAGGGGCAAGTTGATCAATGTTCTCAGTTTCGGGTTTTTACAATTTTATCTTAATTAATTGCGTAAAATACAGCACGCTGAAGTATTCTTTGGACCTTGCTCTTTATTAATTGTAGTTTCAATTTTATTATTAGACGACGTTACTGGGACTGACTTGTTTCACAATTGAAATTGTTAAACTTTTAATAGACTTTTAAAAATTAGGTAATCTATTATTTAGACAGACTTGAAAAGACGATAACTTTATAAATATTCGACCATACGACTTGAAAATTTTTTGAGAAGTCAGGACAATTATTTACTACATAACAAAAACATTAGGAGAAAAATGCAATCGGTAGGAATTGCAGAGAAAATACTGAGACCTGGGCCTGCATAAAATGCATGTAAATTCCATCACACGAAACAGTTAACTAAAGTTCTAGATAACAGCTAACAGTGCCCAGATAATTGCATTGTATCATCCTGTCACTGTATCAATTTCCACCTACTGTTGTTCGTGGATTGTTTTAAACGTTCCAATTAATAAATGCAGTGTCGAATGAGTCGTACACAGGTCGAAACGATTAGCTACCCCTCGAGTTGTTTTCCATTTAAAATGCTTCAGTTGCGCTCAGTACTTTAATTAAAGCACGTCGAAAAGTGTCTGGATCTTTGAAATTCTAAAAGCTGTTTTAGAGAACCTTGCGCAGCCTGATTGCTTCGAAATGTCGGACAGTCTTGGGAAACTTAATTTCGATTATTTGAACTGCATCTTGAGGAGCTTGGGAAGCTCCAAAATTTTTGAAAACTATCATTTTTTGAAAGCTCCGACATTTTTGAAAAGCCCAACATTTTCTAAAGGTCCAACATTTTTCAAAGCCCCACAATTTTTAAAGCTTCAAAATTTTTCAAAGCTCCATTTTGAAAGTTTCAAACGCGGTGACTTCAGAGCCTCCGAAATTCTAAAAGTAGTTCTTCAGAATCTCGTGAAGTTCGAGAGCATGGAAATATTGAAATATCGTTCGCAACAGAAATCTGAGTCCTGAAAATGCAATTTCAAATTGCAAATATGGAACCCTCGATACTTTCGAACAGCTTCAGATCGAGTTAAAAAGTCGAGGAACCGTAACAAGATGAATAATTTCGAGTATTATGAAGATCTCGAGAGTCTTCGAGGAAGCGTTGACAAATGTCGAGAAGCCCGAAAACTTGGAAGAATAAAAATGATTTTGCGTGCAAACTTTTAAAAGCTTTTAAAGAACAATTACATATCTCGCTCGCATTATGGTAAACATGGAGGAGGTTGTAATATTACTAAAATTATCTCTAGTTTAAATTAATTTAAAAGTACACTGACGAAAAAAAACATACTTTTTGCATTTATTTTTACAATTCTCCTTCTTAAAAAGCATGACAAAATCTCAATCCTATAAAAATATAGAAAGGAAACAGGGTGCAGAAAATTATATTTGTATTTTCGCCACTGGTGCATACGTACTTTTTGCAGTGAGAAAATATGTATAAAATTTCAGCGCAGAAATAACTGCGCCTATCGTGGGATTGTTGTGGCCAACGAAATAATGTCACCGACGCGCCAGTCTCGAAAAAGCCCACGGCCTTCAAACGCTTCAACGGCCAGCACAGTGACAGTCAATTGTTCGCAGACAGCGTGGCCATATTCTCTGCCACGTGCCATCCGTTTTCTGTATATTGCGGTACAGATAGTTTTTAATCGAGACCAGCTCGCGTGTCCCGTCGTTTGCTTTCAATTACCGGAAACTCGAATTCGGTCCAAGCGATTGCCCCGCCGATAGTAATTCCCAACATTTAACTCCGTCAACTATTTATTCAATCCTCGACCACGATGGTCTATCAAATTTTTAACGCGAACGATACTCGCGCTCAATTAACAATTCAATTAGCTGCTTAACAGGCCGATCGAATCAACCATTGTTGAACTATTAAATATTTCCGTTGCAAGTAATCTGGTCGTGGCACACTAAAACGTCTACTGCATTCGGGATAAGCTGGCTTCGCTGGACTACTATGACTAGGTATACTAAATTTTACACAATTTCAGCTCCAGAAACTTGAGATCAAAAATCCAAGTTTGCACAAACATTCACAATATAGTTAACACACTTCTTTTATACAACCTCGGACGAGCTCTCTCTGGCTAAGTACACTAAATATTCAATTTCAGCTTGTTCAAACTTCCCAACATAAAACTAAGTTTGCACAAACATTCATAACCTAATAACCTCTTCTTTTACAACAGCTCCGAATTGTAGACTCATGTAAGTTATACGCATGCTGCAAATTTTATTGTAGTTGGCTAATTGATTTACAACTTATAAGAGATCAAACGTAGTAAAAACGGCAGTTATACGTCGAAAGTCTGGAAATTTGCAATTTTTACCATATTTGATCGTTTATAGCTCGTAAACCAATTAACCAATTTCGATGAAATGTGCAGCACGCGTATAACTTATACAAGTCTATAAAACAAATGTTTTAAATTTTCGTTATTGGCCCAGATAAAAAAGTTGTAACAATCACTGTTTTTTTCACAATTCCGACCAAATGCATTTTTTCAACGTGTTTGTTAGACATCATTTACTAAACTAATCCTTCTAGCCTTACAAAAAAATTGAAGTCGTTTGGTCCATTTATAAAAATATTATTCTGATCTAAAGTGTGTGCTATCAATCATGCGAGTAACTGTATGTATATTATCATGAAGAGTGGACAATAAAAAGAAAAATCGTGTCAGGTGCATTGAGAGTGTGAATCGGAAGGTCGCGATCGCTCGATAAAAAATCTCGTGACCGGGGGCGGCCGAAACAATATTTGGACAGTGCCGAGAATTGCGGGACGGCTAGGTTGAAATTCGGCAACGGTTGTCGGAGCCAGGAATGTCTCATCGGCGAAAATATGCGAACCGGTATGCGAGGCGATGCGGTTCCGCGTGCCACGAGCCACGAGCCACGGTTTATCCCTTTCTCGCCCCTTTCTCACCCCTCTCATCAGCCGTTTCTCACCCCCCGCGTGCTGCCCTTCCGGTGGGCAACCGCCGTTTCCGGCGCACTCAACACCGCCAACTGTCTTCGTTGAATTACCATGACACGCGACCGATCCAGCCCATCGACGCGCGCGGAATTTCACGCAAACAGGTGCGAATCGCGTTCGCTCTACTGCCTCGCCCACCTTTGCGCATCCGTTCGACCAGCCTCGCATAAACTCGCCAATCGATTTCCGTGTCGATGACTGCCGCCGACGGACAAACCACTGCCATTAGCTGTGCCAATAAATTCGCTGCCTTTTTTAGTTATCAATTTACGAATTGGTAAAGCTTCGATCGTGAAAAACCAAAATAGGAAAGCCTTTTTGGAAAGATTTTACAGTGTACTGACGTTTCGATCTAAATTTAGATCATTTTCAGAATACTATAACTTATAAGTTCGTAAAAAATGATCGTACGACAATCAATTTGGACTCGTTTTAAAGCTGGCGGCCTCTAGTTTCACGCCGCGTTATTCATTTTACGCCAGGATTTTTTTTCACGATGTAGCGCGCGAGAAACTGGAGCCGTGTTTTTTCTAAAAAATGCTGCACATTCGAACTTCTGTGGAAACTTTGACAAATTTTTTTCGTGACTGAAACCGACACAGATTAAAAGACTGAAGCTTCCTCTTTACAACGACATCTTGAAACTTGACGTACGATTTTTTCTAGTCGTTTTATCGAGCTTCGAAGGGAAGGTGTGCCGACAAGTTTGCGCGAATGATTACGACCGAACACGTTCGTCATTCCTGATCAATAAGGCAGTGAAGAAAAAATCGAACACCGATTTTTAACAGCTCGTTGCAAGGGGAAAGCTCCATTTTTCGACTCCTTGGTGGATGCGGTCGCGAGAAAGTTTTTGCAAATCTTCCAGAGACGTTTGAACCCATAGTATTCTCGAGAAAAAACGTATTTTCCAAAATCAAATATGTATGTAATGATATTTGGTCCCCTCAGGGTTTCAAATCCATTCCACCACCTCTCCCTTTACCAATCCTCAACTATCGCCTAATTCCGAGCGGGACCTACTTTTTATTAAGGTGGGTTCCGAACCACCTCCAAAATCAAATATTTTAGAAGAATTAAAAACGACTGCAGATTTTTCGTGCGATTATTTTTCGCGAAATTATACCGACAATTTTTCGAAAATGTAGTGTTCGAATGCTTTGCACTGTATTTAATAAACAAACACACTCGCGATAAATGAGAAGCAACTGCGGTAAAATTCTCTGACGTCGAAACGGGTTCGAATTTGATTCGAAATGTGCGCCGAGTCAATACTAAAAGCATAAATGTATAAAACATGATCGTGTTTTTCGATAGAGAGACCACCCGCGGTGCCGGAGAGTCCGTTATGATATAAAATTGCTGGATTTTTCGGTATGACAGTTTAAAATATGCAAAACATGCGAAATATTTAAAACGTTCCAAAACTCGTTTAATATTAAAAGAGTTTTAAAGTTCTTGTCATTTCAACAAGAACATTACATTTCCCCTCTTATCGAATGACTTACGATATGGAAATGTCACCGGTAATTCGCAGCGGAAGTAAAAAATTAAGTTCGCGTAGGATACGCGATGTAGGACACGGAAAATATTGCACGTTGGTTGTGAAATTGCGCTGAAGATCGCAGGTGCGTTTCGTTAATAAACGATGAAACAGTAAGACAACAGCGTGTCAACGTCGAGTTTGCTCAATTCGAAGCGGCGGCGTTCCGAGCGCTTCCAGCACGCGACTGGCTAGATAACGTACGAGAATTGATTTTGTTCGATCGGCCTGTTGGCAGACGGGGGAATAGACGGTAATCGATAGTCGACGATAGGTAATCGGCTCGGCAGAGACTGGCCATCGGCCGTTGGGAACTGTAATCTGCCCGTCGACGACCGTGAAACGCGATAGAACCGATGCGTCATTCTGATCGACGCATCGACGACAGAATCAAATCTCTTTCGCCGATCGTTCGATCGAGAATTACACGGAATCATGCACACCATGCCATCTCCTAACGCCAGCAATCTCTGCCGAACAAACGCATTTAGACGATGACAAATCCGATGAGTATACGGTTTAACCCTTTCACCACCGTGGACGAGATATCTCGTCAACGTGATTTAGTCGTGCAATGCTATGGACGAGATATCTCGTGTATTATTACCGATATGAAGTGTTTCCTTTGTAATTTTTACAAACATTAAATAAATAGATATGGGTCCAAATGGACCCAAAACAACTTATTAAGTGCCTTTTTTTTAAAGCGTAGCCGGGTTAAGGGGTGTCGCGTTTAAGCTTTTTTGAGAATTCTTTTCCAGAACTTCGTTTTACGCGAGCGCCGAGACGCATCCGTCGTTATCAATCTTTCACGAACGCAACACGATGTCGCGTCGTAATGGCACGGTCTCCATAATTAAAACGTCGAACTGGTTCCAAAAGGAAGGTCAACAAAGGTCACCTGGTCTAAGGTCAGAGCCAGCATCCGCTAAATCTGTACTCAAATAACTTCGGCTAGATTAGTTTTTCGCAATGAGAATTTACAACATAAAAATCGGAAAAAATCGTATACATAGCAACGTCTACAACGTATCCAATTTTTATTCTAATTCTCGCTCGTAATTTCGAGGAGAAAACGAAAGAGTCCACTGGTTCGGTTTAGTTACAGTTCGGACCGACTATACATTTTTCAGCAGAGAGAATATCGCCTTCCGACTGCCACTAAAATTCCAATGGGAATTTCAAACTTCCCTGACAGAAACAACGCATTCTCGATGAGGTCTGTCACGGTGAGGTCTCTATCTCCCGACAAAGGCTCGTCCCGTATCTAAGACGCGACGGAGCCACTCCCTAGCAAATTCGAACACAATTCTCGCTATCTTTCAAGGGATCGTGTCCTTGAAACGATCGAGTCGTCGTCAATGGCGCGCGAGAGAAAGAAAGACAAGCTCCCTGAATTCTCGTCTTGGAGTCGCAATGGAATAGGTCGGCGAGCAGTCAGACAACGAGCGTCGGACAATGCGTTTCAACGTTTCGATCGCGAGCCAAGAAGGCGGACGCTCGTCGACTGAACTGATCGCCTAAATCAAACGGAATTCGATGGACGTCAAAACATCTGCCCTAACTTGCGTTGACACTGTGCTAATTTTCTAAATTGTTAGCATTTAGGTGAACCTCGTGTGGGTGATGAGAACTTTCAGTGAATTATGAGAAATCAAACAAGATGGAATATGAGGAGATTCGTGTCAATGAAAATTTTCTTCAGAAGTTACAAGGCACAGGTACCATATAAACAAAATTTTTTCTATCTTTAAACTTTCTTTAACCCCTTCGTGTCATTGGACGAGATATCTCGCGACCTAGATAAACTGTAAGTGTTCCAGTAACATTGATCGAATCTAGCGCCGATATCATTCAATTTACACTAGTGTTCTATGATAAATGTTCTATGATAAATGTTCTATGGTGAATCTACGGTAAAAATAGAACTAGATGAAAACCGAACATGATTGGAAAGGACACCGTCTGCGATCTTGTAGCAGACGTTCTAACATGTCGCTAGTTTTCTATTTGGACAACTTCGGAAAATTTTTGCCATTTGGCCGAGCAATTTTCCACTCGAGTTTCACTTGAACGCGTCCGGACAATTACAGGCCGGCTGGGCTAGCCTCGGCGCGGCGCGAGAACGTGACCGTTCGCTGTAGGACAACAACAAAGAAGAAGTTATCGAGGATCGTCCTGGCGACTCGCAGGGACGAGACAATTAATTCTCGATAATAAAGCCGCGTAAACGTTGTTTCTCGCCTGCAAGCATCGTTACGTGACACTGACGATGACCGTTGTTACGCGAGCACCACGCTAAAAAGAAGCAACGACGGCTAATAAAGACGTTACGCAAATCTTTCGGTGAACGAAGATCACAGTGGAAGATAATTAACCCGTCGCTGCTGAGTGAATTAGACGCAGCGTGATTAGATGGTCGCTCGACGAACCGAGCTAATTACACCTGCACGGAATCCCAGCTGTGAAAATTGCTATTTCTCTTTTCCATTTCGTCAAACGCGTTTCAAACGCGTGTGCTAGATGTTAGCAGAGAAACAAATGGTACACGGACAAGGATTCTGGGATAATGTTCCAGCTTCCTAACACTAAAAATGGCTACTAAAAATTACACAATCGAATTTATTCGGATCTTGTGCGATTTATAATGTGTATTATAATGTGTAATCTGTATAAATTCAATAATTATATAATAGATTTAGTGCTAATATAAGGACTTCTTTTTACAATTAACAATTTTCTTTTTACAGTTTTACTAACCACGCGTCGAAGAGTGGGGCGACTCTAATCTTCAAAAATAAAAGTAGCGCGAAATCTAAAATGACATCTCCTAACGGA
Source organism: Lasioglossum leucozonium (assembly GCA_028454225.1). NCBI lineage: Eukaryota > Metazoa > Arthropoda > Insecta > Hymenoptera > Halictidae > Lasioglossum > Lasioglossum leucozonium. The sequence goes on from CM052207.1 coordinate 12,136,968, forward strand.
GAAAACCTTTTATCAGTTACGAATTTTGTTTATTGATAAGCAAGTGCTATATGGAGCAAAAGCAATGCAGGCGTTATCAAAAGTCACCTCTAGAAAGCGTAAGCAGCTTATGCGCCTATTTCCGACGCCATTTTCGAGAAATAACATCTTCGATAAACGACTCTCGAATATAAATCTTAAACATACTAGCAGAGACAAACAATTCATTATTCATTATTCATTGAACCATTAAACTGATGAACTTGAAACTTCACTTATGACGCGAATGAGTAGGTGGAATATAAAACAACTGCACGGCAGCATTGTTTTCCACCTACCGGGACTAACAAACGTGGAAATAGATTTCAATTGAATTGCCGTTTGTCGCGCAGACAATTTTTATTTCGCGGAAAGGTCCGTCTAACAACAACCTGCGTCACACGGATCAAATAAAAATCTTGGCTCTCGATGTCGCCACGTGGATATCGCAAAAATCTAACGGCCAACCGACATTTCTCTTGCCGTGGACCAGCGGAGGATCGGTTTACAAGGAAACCGACCGATCGATCGGCGAGCATAGCATCTCGGTTTTCCGCCGGCGGCGAAATTAAAGAGACGTTTGAGCAACGGAAGAAAAACGGGCGAAAAACGGGCGCGAGCAACGAGCACAGTAATTATCCGGCTAACGAGGCAGAGTTTCGTTCAGATTCGATCCGAGGGATCGATTCGCGGACGCAAAGAGTGTCCCTGTCAAAGCCCCTTGTCCCTCGCGAAATTGGATCCCCCTTTTTCCTGAGAAAGGGTTCCACAATCAACCGAGTTTCGTTCGACTCTTTGACGGCGTTTCTCGAATTCTCCCGGAAAACTCCTCGCGGTTCCGCCAGAGAAATTAAACGATCGGAGGATCGTCTCGGTATTTATTGGAGATCTGCGGATCTGTATGGGGAATGAATCAAAGTGATCGTTTCGACGAAATTAATGTTTATAAATTCATATGTGCTGTGGCGAATTCATTTCAAAACAATTGATCAGTTCCTTTTTCTTTCTGGGCTGTTCGATTGTACAGGGTTTTCCACTGAGAAGTGTTATTTTCAAATATAAAAAAAGCATTATTCTTTCACAATTTACAATTTGACTAACCGCGTGTCGAAGAGCGCAACGCCGATCTTCGCGAATAAAAAATAGCGAGAAATTTAAAACGACGACATCGAGCGGAAATTCGAAAAGTTTCATGTTTTCTTAACCGCGGCATTTGTGAACCTGTTGCCAAGCGCGTTAGGGGAAAACCCGCGTGAAAAGTTCAAGCGAACCAGCAACGTTCGGCGCGCTTCGGGGAAACTGTTCTCGAGAGAATGATCGCGGCGAGAAGCTTTCGAGAGCAGGTCTTTCGAGGTACTCATCGATAAGAAACGAGTCCCCGGATGAAAAATTGATCGCGGTGGAGGCGATCGTTTCCGTAGAGTGCGCCAGCCAGCAAAGTGCGCCGGAATCGCGTCGGTAATCCCTGTATTACACACAGTTTCGATCCTCGATAGGTAGTTTATCGAACCTCGCTCTCGGCGGCTTATCTCGCAAGCTCCGCCCGGGAGACACCTGTTACTCTCTGTCGATAAAATCAGCCGTTCTCCAGTGAAATCGCTGTTTTCCATCGGCGAATACCTCAAAATTAAACGAACACTTCGAAGAATTCGTTAACAATCGTTTCCACCGTAATCGTAAATAATCACAGCAAAAAATTCTGAATAGTCAGAATATTTTCCGAATTTATTTATTAAGGAAAGATTCGACGCACTATATCTAGAAAAAATTTTTTTCAATCCGATGTTCGATTATTTTTCTCGTTGTGGCCATTATTCCTGCTTGCAATTTTTTTTATGGGACAGTTCTAACACAAGACTGTCAGTGAAAACGATATTTTGACAAATTCAATTCAATTTTTTCACTCGAGACAAATGTGAGGCCGAGTTTTGTTAATTTTAATGAACTACGATGACCGGAATGTTTGTTAATGATTGCTATTAACGGGATGAAGCATAATTGGCCGAGGATCGAGCATGGGGTAGCAGGAAGTCGCGGGATCTCGTCGTAAACGGCAAAATAGCGGGGTAGAAGATCGCAGTGGGAGGTTGAGTGCTACCAGAAAAACCTTTAGGGCTGGTTCCCATTATAGGGCCCGTCTCAGCCAACTCGCTGATCGACTTCCAGTGTCGCGAAACGCTTCTCGTCGCCTCTCCCTCTCTTGCCTCGCGTTTCTCGCCCCACCTACTCGTCCCCCTTTTACGGCTCCCCGAAACGAGCGTCGATAAAAATCTGTTCACGGGATTAAACCATGTCCCTCCGCCCAGATCCTTCATCTTTCAGCGATTTCGCGAACGACTCGCCGAACGGAACCATTTCTCCTCGACTCTTTCCCGTATCTCTATTTTACCCTCGCTGCGATCGTAACTAAACCATCCTTGCGAAAATCTGTGTTTAATACCGGGCAATCAAATTTTATGGAGTACCGTTCCTACGACATTGAATATTTTTTACGATCCTTTCGAGAGCGATCAATTATTCAGGAACATTGTACTATTTTACTAACTACTAGCGACGAGTAAATTTCCGTAAACATTTACAAGCTGTGAACGAAATCCGGTCGGTCGTTGTAATAGAAGTCGAAGCTCGATAAACGTGGCCCTGTAACTCTAATGGAAATTATCGAAAACAAAGTGCTTCGACTAATTAATACCGTTATTCTTTGAAAGGAAATTATCGGGGAACGGTGTAGCAAAATATGAAAAACGCGATAACAATTAATTCAACAATAATTCTGCACGTATTATCGCTACTGTTAATAATTTTTCCGCCGATTTCATATTATTTCGTTAGTCACATTTCCTCTTCACGCTCTGTTTTTGCAGCACCAGCTCCGTAAACATGCTGAACAATTAATGTACACTCGCGACGCAACAACGCCCAAGAGAGTAATAACAGAAAAACAGCACAACACGAGCGCGGTTCACTGACGCGCGGCACCGGTAATGTCCATACCAGTTAGCGTTCGCAGAACAACCGAGCTGTCCTTGGCTCGTATTGTTTACGTGACCGAGAATTTTCCAGGTAGAATCGTGGCTCGGGATCCCCATTCTTCCAGCGACCAGTTGTCGTCGCGATTTTCGTACCATTTTTTGCCATCGCTCGAAAGTCGGCTCTTTCCTCGGCTCGCGTATGACGCCGCCGCGGCGTCAACGGTCTTGACGGTGCAGACGTCGCACTTCCGGTGGTTGTCGAGTCGAAATCTTCTTCCCGAACAGCACTGACCCGTCTCTGAACTCTGGTCGATTCTGCTACGAAAACTCGACAGTATCGGAGCCTATTTACTTGTAACTCGTCGTATATTAATCAGATCCGTCAACGCGAGAAGGTAAGCAAACTGTGCTTCGTTGAAGGTGGTTCGTGGACTACCGGTAAATCGTCCCGAAACGGGGTTAAACGGATTACGAGGTTCGTCGAGGACTCGCCCCGCTTTCCTTTTCCTCCGACTCTCTCTCTCTCTCTCTGCCTTTTTTTCGTTGGTACATTGTAAAATTTTAGTAGAGCCGGACGATAGGGGCGACCCGCTGCGCGTCGGGTAAAAGCCTCGACCCGCCGCGCCGGAGTCAAGAAGCATTCCATCGTTCTCGGGGTTTTATACGGTCCATCGTCGCGGTCGTAAGCGTCCCATTAGCGCGTGCAGCAGGCTCGTTAAACACCGCTTAACTTGCCCTTCTCGAGCTTCGACGCGCGCTCCAGCGTGTTCGAGCGGGTTCGAGCGGATACGAGCGCAAAGTCCAGCATATTTCGCGTGACAGGGACTGGATCCTGTACCATCGTCTTGCGATTTTTAGCTCTGTAACAGGCACCGGATCCCCCGCGGAGCATTGCTGTGGCTCCGCCAGGAGCAACGAAGCCACGCCCATTCAACAGAAAACGAAACAAGCGATGTTCTATCTGTTTCCTTGGTACCTAGAATTTTTATGGCTCTTTTATATTTTTAAGTTAAACATTATAGTAAAGCAGGCTCTACATTGGGATGGAACAAAAGAAATGATCCTGCATTGCGGGACATAAATTAGAAACATGTATGAATTGTTCTGAGGGGCTCGGCTCCAGAGCAAGCCACGCCCACTGAAATTATTCTACACCGTAAAGAAACGATATAAATAATCTACCGACTGTTTCACATTTTAACATTGTGACATTTATGGATCGATCGATTAATATCAAGAAATAATTTATGTGACTTATTGAGAAAGGTTGGAGGCTTTTTGGAGAGCGTTTGCATCCAGCGGGAACTATAATTGCGCGGTAAACAACACGAAAAACAATTTGGAGAGCACGCTTGCCACCGAGGAACCGCAGCTAGCGGTGCGCGCGTGTTGTTTCAAAGCGGGAACGAATCACGGCTCGTTCATTAGCTAATTAATGACGCGCGACCACCGGAGGGGCTAATTGCTCGACGAGCCGCACACTATTTGTTGCGGGGGCGGTGTGGCTCCGTGTTTCCCTAAATCAAACCCGCGAATCTTGTCGAACCACTTCTTTCCGTTCTCCGCATCCCCCCTCGCCATACAATGACCAACAAAAATATTCACACAACTTTCAACTGCATAGCGAGTCAACCCACATAGTGGATCGATCCTGTGGTCCTTTTCTAAGATAAAGATCACGCGTGACGCAGCGAGTTGTCGTGGTGGGGATATCGATGTGCGAATGACACGGTCATTGATGAACCTTGAACATCTCGCAAGAAAAATTAAAAAATCAAATCAACTTGATTAGTATTTCTACTGTTTCCATCAGCCGGGTTGGGTCAGCGCGTTAGGTGTTCGACTGTGGACTAGCGCTCAGCATACGTCTACTTCTTTTTTATCAAAGACGTCTTAAAGACGTATCGTTTCCGAACAAAAGTCGTTCAGGAGACGTTCAAAAGCCGTTAGAGACGTCTCTCTGCTATCTGGGAGTGGATAGTATAACGGTGTGATTGAATTAATTACAAAATTGAGTTAAAGAGACACTCTGCCAATCAATCGAGGGTTAACGAGGAAATCTGCTAACGAGAATCGACTAATTCGTTTCAAGAAATTATCGAAACACGACAACTGCAGTTTCCACGCGGCCCACAATCGTGTCTTGAACAATAAACAACAGTTTCCGCGTCGATTTTCCGAGATGCAGGCAGGTTCGACGTTAACCCGTCGACGCATTTGTCCGTGTCTCGCATTTTTCTCTGCTCCACGAGGCGAAACAAACGAGCCACGTATCCCGAGGGGAATCGGAAATGCGACAGGTGGTTTGCCGAGGAGAAACGGATAGATTCAATTAAGCGTCTTCCGTTGTCACGCGCCGTTCCGCGTCGTATATAATTAACGACTAATAACTCTACGCAGTTACGAATGGACGTCCTCTCGCTTTTTCTATCTCCCCTCCCACCTGTTCTTCTAGGCTTCGTCGTCTTTCCATTGACACGGTATTTGTAAGGACGCGCGTCCCTCCGACTCATCAAGCGAATTGAAACAGCAATCGCAGGCATTGGATCATTCGTCCCCCGTCTCCCTGCAATCAAGATAGTGCACGGTTTCTTCGAAATCATTTTTACATCCCGCCGCTACGCCGCGCCGCCTACCCTTCTTCGTCCAGTTCTTCTTCTATCCCCATTCAAACTCATGACGAGAAGTTTCTGCGTTTGTTCTCCCTATGGAGAGAGACCTTTCCGCGCGAGTTTCTGGCGAACTGTACGGAACTCGATTATCCAACGCGCAACCGTATCTCCGACCCCATCCAGCTGCCACGCTTCCTTTCTTTCTCGCTGCTACTTCTCCACGGCCAAACACCGGCTAATCGCGTTTACGCCGCCTTTCTGCCTTCTCCGAGCCGCGGATTTTCTCGCCTATCACTGCATGTGTTTGAAGATTGTGGTTGAATTCATTTATTTACACCTGGCAACCTGACAACCTGGCCTATCTAGCTTCTAAAAAATTCCCAAGTCGCTTAATTAATTATCAGTTTATTATGAACGGATCGAAGTCCTCTTACATAAATGTTAACATAATAGATAGAAGAATTTACATGAAATAACGAAGAAGGGACCTGTACAAAAACTCATGGTACATAAGGTATGGTAGCATCCGATAATCGTGCGTAATTGTTTTCTAATAGACGCGCTAAACAAATCAATACGATTATATTGAGTGTTAGAGTTTGTAATAATGCGATTTATTGGATTAATTAATCCATATGTAGATCTGGATTTAAGTGTTTGAAATCCTGCTGTAGATCTCATTACACGTTCAGGTGCGTAAAAATTGATTTGCATAAGGAGAGAGGGACAATCAATATGATTATTAATTAAATTAAAAATAAAGCTCTGGTCGGATACTCTTCTTCGAGCTGACAATGTATCGGGGTTGATTGTGTTTAATATTTTGAAGTCTACTTGATTAATTTATTCATTTCTCCTGTGGGAAATTAATTCATTTAGATTCTCAAAAATTGCCAAATTACTTGAATCAGTTTTTAAAAAAAGCTATTGTATTTTGAAGTCTACCTTATAAATTTATTCATTTATTTTGTAGCAAACTAATCCGTCTAGCTTCTCAGAAACTCTCAAATCATTCGGTTCAATCTTAAGAAAAATATATTTACGAATCTATTTGATCAATTTATCTATTCATCTTGCAGCAAACTAATCCATTCAGCCAGGTCACTTGATTCTTGGAATATAAAATTTACGATAACGAGAAGTGAGCTGCGCCAACTACAAATGTTCAACGCTCTTCAACGTTGACGCCGTTCCAAGAAGGAGGACGGAGACGGTAGAAGTGGATAAAACTAGAAGTCGGTCGTCTCGAGACGAAAGCGTAATCATTCGAGGAACAGCACAATATTATGAACGGAGGGCGGTCCCGAGCGAGTAAAAGGGCAAAGGGTCGCACGGCGGGAGGGCGAGAGTGAAAACTCCAACTGAAGATCAAGATCCTATTACCCGGAGAACGAAACTTTCCAAAACTCCCGAGACCGGAAGTTGGAATTCCCCTAATCGACTAATCGGCGACTTTGACATCGGTCTGCGAAGAGGACTACCTTCTCTGCTCGTTGCCCGGAAAATTGCATCCCTCAAAAACCTGTTACACCTGCCCAAACCTCGTCGAGAACGTGGCTAATTCAAGTAAGTAAATTTACGAGGATAATTAATTTTTACGCAATCTATTTGTTGTTTAGATGTTCCCATTTAAATGGTTCACTCGGGACATTTCGTACAGTATGTTCCATGGACGATAGGCCATTATAAATTATATTATTTATATAATTGTAAAGTACTTACAAAAGTGTACAATCAATTTGTTCGTTCAAGAGAGAATCTAACATTTTTGAAGTTGACATAAAATTCGGCCGAAGTTGTCACGTCGCCATGCGTCTTAGCGGCTAGATTTGCCAGTTAGTTGGCCAATTAGGCACGTTTCAGCGCGATTGGTTCTCCGGGGCGCTCTTCGACGTCAGCAAAGATCAGCTCGCGACAAATCGGTCGTAGTCGTCGCTGGTGGTTCGAGGTTCGCGAACTTTAATTAGCGAGGCTCGCCGCAGAGGAAGAAAAGACTCTCGGGAACTTTGATGCGTCGATCTCCGCGAAAGTTTGCAACCGCGATCAACCGTGCAAGCGAAACCGGCAACCTGTTTTTGCCACCTGGTACCCGCGAACCAATTAATTTTCTTCAACCCCCTCCGCCTCCGAATTCTGCGAATCGTTTAACCCTTTGTTAAATTTTTTTATTGTCACAAGTTGTCCAAGGTTTTTATCAAACGCATCGTTATCGGTATTTTGTTCGAAATCTTTAAAGGATTTCTGTTGAGATTTTTTGTCCCACTCTCCGGGATCAGCTGAAGAAGAAAAACAATTTTTCTTGGAATGCGACATTACGGTCGATCGAAGTTGCCAACGATAAGTATCGTGTTGCACAGTTTTCTCCGAGGCCCGCCGTTCGGAAAGCCTTGCCGGAAAGTTCCTCCCTTAAGGTGAAGTAAACATTTACTATGTACAAGTAGAACACGGTTGCTCAATGCGCCTCTTGTCGGTGGCCCGTTTGGGATCTTCATTTTTCATAGAGTTTCCTTTAAAGATAATATTCTAGCAAACTCTGGAGATTAGAGACAGGTGCTCGATTTCAGATGCTTCATCCTCGCCTCGCGAAAATTAAACATTTCTTCCGATTTACTCGGAATATTTCCATTCTACAGGGTGTCCCAAAAATGTCGACGAGCCTTGAAAGGGGTTGTCCATAGGGTTATTTGAAGTAACTTTTGCTTTGGTACATTCAGATTTGACGAATTGTGCCGGAAACGGAGGTTGCTTATTGACTTTTATTTATTTTATCGAGATTACGTCGATGAAACAAGTGCGTAGAGTGTTTATGTTTCGTTCGTTGCGTATCAAACGCAATAATAAACACAGCTTTGTCTTTAACTTTGCCATTCTCATGTACAGTGGATCCAAGAAGTATTTCAACACTAAATACCCGATTCTCGAAAAATTGCCAATATTTAAACAGTAATAACTTCGTAAAAAATGACCACACGATCATAAAATTTGACTCATTTTAAAGCTGAAAGCCTCTACTTTCAAAGTCCATCATTCATTTTATACCAAGATCTTTTTTCATGACGTAGCGAGCGAGAAACTGAAGACGCGTTTCTTCTTGAAAATGTTACACATTCAGACGTCTGTGAAGACTTTGATAAATTTTTCTTGTGACTGAAACCAACATAGATTTCAAGATTGAAGCTTCCTCTTTACAACGACACCTTAAAAATTGATGTACGATTTTTTTTCACTGTTTTATGCAACAAAAATGAGGAACAAGTTCGGTCGTGTGTAGCCCCTTTGGTGTAACTTACAGTAGTGTAAAGTTGACGGCACAGTTCTCATTCCAAGCTCGATGAAACGGCTAAAAAAAATCGTACATCAATTTTTAAGGTGTCGTTGTGAAGAGGAAGCTTCAATCTTGAAATCTTTGTTGGTTTTAGTGACAAGAAAAATTTTTCGAAGTCTTCGCAGACGTTTGAATGTGTAATATTTTCGCAAATTTAATTCCTCGTCTCCAAGTCGCAGTTATAAAAATAAAAGTGAAGCAAAATTTTCTTCTTAGAATTTGGGTCGATCGTGTTAAATCGAAATAAGTCGCGTAAAAAACGAATTAAATTTTCTTTCTAATTCGTGTTAAAACAAAATCGTGGAAAAACAGAATTGACTGTACTTCAGTAATAATGGCGGAGAATTGGAATAAATTCCATCTTGTCATTTTCAGAAAGCGATATCCACTGTTAAAAAACAAAATCCACTAAAATTCTGTAGATAGCCTCAGCAAGATTTATCGGCAGATCAGGGGCGAAGAACGCAAATTCGATTTTAAAAATGCACTCGAACATTTTCCGAAGCCCCAAAATATCTGAAGAACCAGACATTATATGAACCGAAGCTCCCTACAAGGAATCAGCAAGATTCAGCATCGATCTGGAAGAGTATACTTTAGTTTCAACGTCATACATATATGCGAAAGAAATGAAACACACCCTACAGATCAAGGATGAAGCACGAAGAACCAACTTTGAAAGTACACTTCAAATGGCAGGATTGCCCGGATCCGTAAAATCGTTCAGAGGAACGAGGAAAAACCTCCACCAAAGCTTTCCGCAAGGAACCAATACACCTTTGTTTGAACGTCCATACCGAAGGGATCAAACCCTTGAAACAGAAAGTGAGAAAGAGAACAATACAAGAGGGCCCTTGAACTGTCTGCACTCCCAAAATCGTTACAATACATTCCTACAAGGAACCACTAATGTTCAGCAGCAATCTAAAAGGGTATATTGTTGTTTAAATTTTACTCATACCCAAGGGACGAGCGGAGACCTCAAAATTCATGATGAAGACAAAATCTGAAAAGACTCATGAGAAAAAAAAATTGTCTACACTTCCAAAATCGCTACAGTACAAGGCATCCTTCGAGGAACCAGCAATGTCCATCATCGACTCAAAGGCTCATATCTGGGACTCGATGATCGATGTGTTAAAAGCGTCCTCGAAACGGAAAATGCTCCGGACTTCGTGGAATCGCAAGAGGCGTTCTTCGCGAATTCTTGCAGGACGAATGATCAGGGCGAAAGGGAAAGGGTCCGGACAAAGATAGTTCGACGTCGGTGGACAAGGAAGCAACGGTTGGTTTCGCGGGCAGAAATGGACAGCGCCTGCGTAACTGCGCCCGCGTACACGCCGAAGTATATAGGAGAGCGTTTGCCGCTCGAAGCGTCACATTGCGTCCTCGAGAGCACGTCCTTCGTCTTCCTCGAATAGCCAGCTGTCCTGCCGGACGTGAGATCGGTCTCCCGAATCCTTCGATCCTCCTCGAGTCGGATCCTGCTGGGCGAGTCCGCCGAAAACAGAAACACCCTACGAGAAACCCCCATCGATATACTCGCCGTCTCTCGTCGCCCGTTCCGGAGGAATACATCCGAGAAAATCATCCGGCGATCGACGATAGATCATCGAAGAGAGATCCCAGCGAGCCGCGGAAGAGATCGAATAGCACGAGGGTTGGTTGGATCCCGCCTCGCCGTAAAGATCGACCAAGATCGAGAGGATCCCAGTCTACGGTATTCCTTGATGCTGTGATCGGCCGCGAAACAGACAGACAGACGGAAGAGAAAGGAGGAAGAAGAAGAATCGCTGATGGGTAACGGTGTGATACCATTGGTGGTGGTGGCCATGGTGCCCATCATCGCCGGCACCATAGGGCAACGAGCCCTCGGAAAACGGAACGTCAACAGCATCGACTATCCGGACTATTCGACCAAGTATGACGAGTATCCGGTGAGTAATTCCACCCGTTCTATTCCCACCGGAACACTGTCCGTCGGCTAAACTCTGACCATCGTGGTTTCTCATCATCTCCGCTCCGCGACACGGTGTTAAGCGTGTTTTGGATACGTCGGAAGCTGGGTCAATTGGCGGTTTCGAGGATTTCGCGCGGGCTCGAGCGCCGCGACGTAACGCGGAGGATCCTCGCGCGCGATCGGGGGCTCCTCGCTCGGCTCGAAACTCGTTTCTCACGGGGAAAATTGAATTTTTCAACTTTCAGATTTCCAGTTTTCCAAAATGCTATTTTAGAGTATTCTAAAGACAAAATTCGGAAATTAAAAACCGTTACCGATTATACCAACAAATGATTTTCATTACTTAATTCGGAGCGTTATTTAATCTGTGCACGAATGCCGCAATATTTATAAGAATTCCAGGCTTTTAAACAAATTTTTAGAACTGTTCACATGTTTCGTATGTCGTACTGTAACCTTAAAGCTTGAAATAAAGCTAAAATAGTTTTGCCCACGAAAAAGATTCTGGGAGAATCTCGACGCGGTTAGGGGTGTTCCGTTCGCGCGCGACAGAAGGTGCGAGGGTGTCTGGTTGCAAGTGTTCAGGGATTTTATCAATTTGATTCGGGCGAAGTTGATTCGCGTGAAACATAAAACAGTGAATAGTATAAAAAAAATCTGAGGATATTTTTATATTGTTCTCAACGTAAAATTAAGGGTTGAAATGAATTTTTATTTAGCTACTGCTTCCCACAATCGATGCAGAATATTTTTATTTTGCATAAAAATCCGCAATCTACTGATGATACTTAGAAAATTCCTTATGTTCAAATTTTATAGATCGCACGCGAGCAAAGTTGTTCGATTGTTATAAAAATGATTCGGTCAACTTTTATTATAAATTTCTACACTTAAATTCAGAAAGTTCTTTACCATAAAGAGCAAAAGATGTACACTTCGTTACAATAAACAATCGCGTTCAACGCCTGTCAAATTTGGACAGCTGCTGCGTTTGACTTTTGCGATTGAAATTCGAGCAAAGTTCGTGTTCAATTTTGACTGCAACACGTGGGAAATTTTAATGGCATATTAATTTCCCGAGAGCAATTTAAGAGATAGAACAATTAAGGGGGGAAGTTTTTCCTAGTAAAAAAAAAAGAAAAACGAGGATTTTTCTCGGTAGAATCGACTTAAGGGCTGATATCTCCGAAGTGGAATTTCCTTAGCCCCCATTGACCGGCAGGTCCTCCACGTCATACATCAACGACGTCCACTATTTAGCTTGGAAATCTTCCGGGAACTTCTTAAATACAGAGTTAATCAAACTTTCGTCCAGCTATGATTTCTTCCAGAGAAGAGAGAGTCGATTTTCATTTCCGGTCAGCGCGTGCATAATACATCGTGTGCTATTCCAGAAACTGATGTCTCTACTTTGTTAAATTTTCGTTAATATTCCATAAAGTTCACAGACTATTTCCGAAGGATAGAAGAGTGAACTTATCCGAAGCGATTTTTCGTTCGCGGAGAAATGTTCAATTCTTGTCCGGCCCAAGAATTATTTAAATATAAATAAATATATAAAAGAACTAAGTAAAATATTCCTTTCTCTCCGGTGCAGTTCAATAAAGCAAGGAATTACACTTTTACCTTCGTGACATTTAGCTTGAACGTAACCATTCTTCGGAAGATCAATTTTCTTCAGAAAACGTCACGACCCAAGTAACAAATTCGAGGTTAAAACGCAGTTGCAAGTGACTGCTGATTAGATTCACCAATTAATTTCAACACCCACCACAATTGCGCACAGGCATCGCTAAAGGATCACATCATTCTCCGGGAGATCAATTTTCTTCAGAAAAGGTTACGATCCAAATAACAAAATTCGAGCTTAGATCGAAGTTGCAATTGACTGCTGATGAGAGTCACGAATTAATTTCTACACCCACCGTAATTTTTCAAGAAGAGATTAATTTTCTTCCCAGCAGAAAAAGTAACAAATTGGAGTTTAAGACGCAGTTACAAGTGATTGCTGACGAAGTAGGTCTTAATTGGACCTGCTAGTCAGACTAAATTTTAGTCTCTAAAGGAAATGCAACACATATCCCACGCGAAGAAGCGCGTTCCCGCATTTTGTAGGTTGGGCAAAGCGCGAGACCGCAATTCGATCTTCGTCTCGTCCGAGTTCCCAGGTATTCTCCGGACTCTTTAATTACCTCGAGCGAACAGGGCCGAGAGGAACAACTTTGACAACCTTCTCCCTGTCCCAGGGGACTCGTCGAACCTGTTCGAATCGGTCCGGCATCGCTCCTCTCGTTTCCAGCGATGAGTCGCATGATCACCGCGCGGAATCAACAAGTAGCTACCCTTTTCCCGTTCCTGGTCCCTTTATCGGTCTCTCTGTACCGTAGAATAGGTTCGAATCAGGTCAGTTCGTACTTACGACATAGTATTGCATTCACTCTCACTTGTTGAGGTACTTTTCGAGACCGCTTTTGTACGAATTTTTAACAATTTTTTCAGGGAAGTCATCGAATCATTTGCATTAGGATTTTGCACACATGTTTATTGGTATTTGAAGTACATGTGTGATTTTTTCCAAGTAAAAATAATCAGAATTCCGTGAATTATATATTTTTTTATACGGTGCGTTTTGGAAAACATGAGCCGAGACAGAAAATGATGTGGTTCATTAATCAGTAAGAATGTAGTTACGGTGTAAACAAAAAAAAAAAATGAAAAATCTTGATAATTTATAAAATTCTGGAATTTTGATGTAGAATTATCGATTTTTCGGCCTTCAACACGATGAAAACCTAAGGGAAATCGATTTCTTGGAGACGGAACATCAGGGTCCCCGCTTAGATTCTGTAACTGCAACTAGAACCATTGTGTGTGGATCGAAAGACACTGGATTCGTCTATTCGACCACACGAAGAGTGTATCCTCGAACCAAGGTTTTCACCGTAATTCGAAACGAATTTCGCAGTGTCCTGCATCGAGAAATCGAGATTGCCCTCTCCGATAACACCCTGCGTTACAATGTGTAGGGACGGTGTTATCGGTTATCGATAAGTCACTGGTATCCAATGATACGGCGATAATATTGTGGAAAATATCGAATTTTCGCGTCGAAAATCTCGCGAACGAATTTTCCTGTTTGCAGGACAACAGACGTTCGATCATTAAAACATTAACAAACATAATGCCGGTACGCGGGCATTGGAACGATGTCCTGTACGGCCAACGAGCAACAGCCAGTTAATAGAAATGTCTTTATTTCACTTTTCCAATTGACACGGCAATTAACGGGGCTCGACATCGCATCGTCGCGTCGTGTAATTAAGATCGCCATTGATTTTTCTCGGACCCGTGGTGGCCCTGTCACTTTCCTTTGACTCCATTGTTTTCGAACCTGCCGGTTTTTCCCCCTTTACCACATAGAACTGCGACGATTCGAACACGCTTCCTCGTTCGCGGAACGTAACGCGCACGCGTTTAACGCTAAACCTGCCAAGCATTAAAATGTATCGATAAATGATAGCCTATAAAAATGGCAACACTAAAATTTAGATTGCCCATAATTCTCAATAGAAGATAGCTGCTTCGATGAGGAAATGGATTCCATTATTTTCTGCAAATGAAGTTTTATACTTTCACTAATTTTAATAATAAATGCCTATATTAATTTTATGCAAAACAATTTTTACGTACCTAAACGTGTATTGAGATCTAGAGCTGTTAAAGCACTTAAATTCAGATCTACATATGCGTTAATTAATCCAATAAATCACATTATTACAAATTCTAATACTCTATATAATCGTATTGATTTTTTTGAAAAATGTTTTGACAAAAGGAAAGAGAGGGAACGTTAATAACAATATACATATTCAATTAACCGGCTCACATAGCAGAAATCAGAATACGTAACAATACGCTGTCCACACTCGTTCCTCGCAGCCATACAAAGAATAGTATTAAGTATCGGACATCGCGATCTGACCGAGAACGAAACACACGCGTGCAAATGAGTGGAAATGAATTTAATCTGGGTGTAGAGTAACTGCGTTAGACAGTTGGAAACTTTTTCGACCGAATCGGGGATCAACTTCGGTCTAATTTCATTCACGATATTCGGACGCAACAGTTTCCTGAACGGCGGCGGTGGGCGGAGCTTGAAATACGATGGAACGAGAACACGAACTATGGAAATTATTAAAAAACAACACACTTCGCGTTCTTCAAACCCCGGACATTGATTTTACTAATTCGAGCAAGTTCTCTTGCACACGTGTTCCACTTAATAACTATATTAAACCTTACGATTTCATTTTCGGATATCCAAATTAGTAGAACAAGACTATTTCATCTGACCATGTAGACGTCTGACACATGTCGATGGATAGTAAAATGATTTATATCATATTATAAATCTACTAAGTATATTCTGTTAATTTCTTGTGAACCGAAACAAAATTTTATTTTTATCGATATACAGAATGAGGAAAAGATTAGCTTCTAATCGACTTTTAAAAAATTATGTTTTTAGCGTGTAATGTATTTTCAGAACTACAAGGAAAAGAAACACCGGATAGGAAGTATCAAAAAATGCAGCTTTAATATGATCGAATTGAATTGATTTTCACGTTGCTAAAATGATTGAAGAACATTTTTATTTCGCTTAAAAATGCGCAATCTGTAATCAGATTTGTCACCCTAGATTGGTGTCTCCGAGACGTAGTTTTACCACTAGACAAGAGTCTCTTTAGACTTTGTGCAAATTTTATTTTAGTAAAAAGATTTATCAAATCAATCTCCATGCAGATAACTTTATTATTAGAAGAGAAGAACCCCATAAGGTCGCAGGGAAGAGAAGGAGGCCAGGGTAGAAGTCAACAGTGTTCGATCTCGTAATGGCGCAGCGGAAAATCTGATTCCTGATCGACGTAGACGTTGTTACCGCGAGTCTCTGGAATCTCATTCTTCTCGAATTACTTTATTACTGGGACCGCGAGCGGTACGCCTCGCGTTTGTTTCGCAACGGACCACGGCAGACGCGGGACCATCCGGTGTTCCGTTTCCACGGTCCGCGATAACGAGCAATCTTTCCTTGCCGTGGAAACCGACTCCTATTCTCTTCCCGTGTTGTCCCGTGATTGCTCGGGTTCGTTCCTCGGATCATCGCGCGCAAAATTAATCCTGTCGCCTCGACGCGACGCGACATCGGAAATTCATTTTTCCGACGGAGCTCAATCTTTGAAACGCGAGACGATTCAATTCTCCGGCCGTTCCTTTCATCCGACGAATCGCATCGATTTTGTCCTTGTATCGAGCTCGTGATCTTCGAGACGATTGGACTGTCATGTTTCCTTCGATTAATACGCGTATAATGTTGAATCTCGCGGTGAAGTTTTCTCAGATGGGATCTGCGGAGATACTGTTTCTTTATTTGATGTCGAATGAAAATTCTTCTGATATTTAATACTTAACTGAACAATCTCCCGGAATGTCCAAGTAATTCGACACGTTCGATACCGACATTTGCTACATCTTCGAAATGTTTTATCGAATGCAACCCACCATCTTTACGAAGATCCAGTATAGGTCATATGTCAAATCCACATTCAAATGTGCAGCAGAAATAGATCTCAGTTGAGATTTGAAACGCTCAAATAAAATGAAAAAAATACGCAAAGGGTTGAGTTGAACCGGTCGCAGCATTCGCATGACGATGGTTCCGAAGCGCGAGGCGACCTTGCGACCGAAGCACCCATCGAAACACGATAAATATATTACCCTGTTCGACGGCGAACGTGATCGGGTCGAACGTTTGCGTGGAGAGAGCACGAGCAGCGGGATACGTCGTTCGCCGGGCCGGTAAATAATACGTCGTCGCCGCTGCCAGTCGATTTAACGATGATTAAAGCCGCACGTCTCGCCGCGTTACTTTTTATTAGCCGTCCCGCGTAAAAACCATATTGCGAGGCTCTCGCATGCTCGGCTTTCATGGTTCTCTGCTCTATCGATCGCCTGCCCTGGCGATCCGCTCGTTAGGACCCTCGACGATCATCCCGTGGTCCTGCAATCCAATTTTTCCAAGTTTCTCGCGGAACACCATGACTAATCTCCCACTGGCTACCCGCGACTTCGTTATCCTTTCATTAGCCGCCTGGAAAGGAAAGTTAGCCAAAGGGGTAACTTAAGGTGTCCTCTGCTACCGGGAAACAGAGGGCTGCCACGCGAATTTGGAAGAAGAGATTTACGGAACTAGAGTCGCCAAATTAATACTCGTGTCCCTCGCTCTATCTCCCGCTTCTACGACGCTTCCGGTCACGTGACTAATAATTTCTTAGGAGAACGATGATTGTATTTTATGGAATATAATTTTGGAAGTTTATTTATTCCGGTGAAATAATGTTTCTAACCGTGTCAGGGCAGGTCCTTCGCCAATCCTAATTTCGGTCGGCCTATTCCTCTCACGTCGCGGCCAATATGACGGTCCTAACTTGTTCCGCCGACAATTATTCGACAAAGGTCGCCTAGCAGTTCGTTCTGGTTACAGAGTTAATAAGGTCGCGTCCAATCCTTCGCCCCTCCGCCGACAATTTCCGGTATTACCACCGACTGGTCGTTTCAACGAAGCAGGAGAGATGACAGTGTCGTGTCAGACGATCAACTCCGTCGGACACTGTCAACGATCCCGAGGAGAGCCGCGAGCGATAAGACACTGTGGCAACGCAGGCGTTGAAGTCACTGGGTCTCTCAGGACTCTCGCGATCGGTACTCTAATTTCGATTCTTCCCGTGTCCCGGAAACATGTTAGGAAACATCTTCCGACCAGATTCAGAGGATCTCTATGTTATGAGAGATCAATTATTGAGATATGGCAGCCATGAAAATTGATAGATAGACAGCGTTATGCATTTATGACAAAAGTTTGTTATAAATGCATAAAATTCGCAGTCTAGCTCTATTTAAATCATGCAATAATTGATATAATTGCATAAAACTATTATCTCAAAATGTAGTCAAGCATCTATGAAAAATTTTAAACTATTTGACCATTTTTGATATCATAAATTCTTTAAAATTGACGGCTCTAAGTGGAAATATTAAAATTGGATGAGATATTATTTATCTTATTCACCATTTTTGAGGAGCGTGCACGAGTGAACTGAAATTATGGAGATACTTTTTTATACAGATGTTTAGAACACATTTTCAGCACAAATTGCTTTTAATATGCGGTAGGAGAGTGCCTCTCGTAGGCTTAGTGTTAAGAAGATGGATAAATAAAGCATCGGCCAACTGCGTGCTTGCAAAAAAGTCCGCGTCGTTCGAAGGATTGGTAATTAGCCGTCGAGCGTGACAGGGGGCGAGCAATTAGCGCGATCCCGTCTCATTTCACCGGCGAAACGGAGACGTGATTAATGCGAACGGAAGTTCACTTATTAATGAACAGACACCGGACACTTGTGGATTAACGGGACGCGCGCCGTGCCAGCTGGATTACCAGGGAATCCTGGAAACTGCGCGTTTTTCCGAGGACGAGGAACTGGGACGCGTCCAGGATTATTCGGTGCCTCGAGGATTATTAATCGAGAAAGGACGAACGACAGGACGATACTGGACGGACTGAACCATTAAGACGTCGAAACTCTCGATTGAGTTCGCGGAACTTTCTAATTCGGCGTCGAGCCGGTCGTTGAAAGGACTTTGCCGGGGAGAGTTACTGCAATTTTTCAATTGTGAAGCAACCTGCTATTTCTCTATCTTATTAGCACGCTTTTCACCTGGACATCGGTTTTCTTTATTTTAGGTAGCACTGACTGTGAACCGACCTTTTCGATTGTGTCGAGAAAATCTGTTACTCCTTTAAGTTTTGTTCCATATACTGCGGATTTTTGTGTAAAATAAATATTGGAGTTGTATAAACATTATTTCTTCTTCCAATAATTTTCCAGTTTTACGTTCCGTCCCCTTTTTATCATAAATTCATTAAATCCACAGTTTGTGGACCGACCTTTTCGTTTTTGTCGACAAAATCTGCTATTCCTTTAAGTTTTGTTCAACATACTGCGGAGTTTTGTGTAAAATAAATATTGGAGTTGCATAAACATTTATTTCTTCTTCCAATAATTTTGCAGTTTCGTTTATCTTTTATCATAGATTCGTCATTGAAGTCTTGATATTAAGGAAACATTTCGCTTTTAAAAATGTTATATTCTCATTTAAAAACTTTTCGTACAGCGAGCCACCTTTCTATTTCTTTATATTTCTTAATTGCAAGCCAGTTTTCTATGTCCCGTGCAGAAAATTTTTCGCAAATCGGCATTCAGTTTCTTTGGCTTGTATTTTTTTGTTTCATTGAGGATACCTCACGAGACTTATTTGCATGTTCAAGCACAGACTGAAAAGAGGAGCGATATCTTTTCTCTCGCGAATTTACTGTCCTTTTCCGCGACCCACTGCTAATTTCCACTGGCAGGTCGCACAAAGACCACGCTGGTTTGTTCTTGGTAACTCTAATTTCGCGGTGAAGAGTCGAATTACAGAGTCGCGAAGTATTCTACGTGTAGAGCATCAGCGAACACCAGTGAAAAGACCAGCAGTGAATCAAACCGTCAAATCAGCGACGTTTGAAGGGATGCATAGTATACAAACAACTGCAGGCCAGAAAGAATTGAATCAAAGGGAAAGTTCGCTTTTATCGAATCCGAAAATTGAAATTATTCCTCTGGAATTTCAGATTAATTTCCGCCACGTTCAATTTTAATACGTCCAAACTAAATTTGCAACTCAAATGTTATCTTGGAAAGCAATCGTACGTAAATTGCCACGTGGATCTTTGATTCATCCTAAAATTGAAATCAATTTTGCACTTCGTAGGGGAAGTAAATTGAAATTTGTTTTAACGATTAACACGTCCACTGCTATACGAGTGGCACAATCCTTCGTCTATCTTTAAAAATTCATTTTTCTTTATTTTCCTCTCCGGCCTCAGGAAATTTCCATTTTCATCACCGTTTTCCGGTGAACTGCAAATATGAAGTATTGTTCAAATTTCAGCTATGCCAGAAAAGTAAATAACAATTCGTTTCAATCGTTTTTCGGCCGAGTTCTATATTTAAACTATTCAGAATCCTCGAATCGACCTGACGTCGATAATTTCAAGAATGCCTTACAATGTATAACAAGCGTTAGGTTTGATGCGAAAACAACAATTTTCTTATCACAAATTTGGAAGTTAGATAGTTGAATAAATTCTTGAACAGATGGGTAGACGCAAGCAGTGGACACAGCAGCTTAAAAAATTTCTATTGGTGAAACTATTCAACGAAGCACTGCGAAGCTTTTCGTACACGTGCAAGGACACCTCTGAATACATATGAAAAATTGTCGATTCCGAAATGGATCATGTACCGGGCCCACAGATTAATATCAGTAGGGAAGTTCGGCTTCGCGAAGAAACTTGTTCGGTAAAAATCGATTTTGCGGAACTGGATTAGAGGGGCGACTCCTCGAGGAATCCATTAGCAGACCCGATCCCTGTCGGACGTTAGAGCTGCTCGGGGTAACGGGTGTTCGCATGCTTTCCTGTCCAGTTTCCGCCCACGTGTTCCAGAAAATTATTTCGACGAGTAAGTTCCGCGTAGCTTGGGCATAATAAAGCTCGCCCACCGTTTGATCGCAGTTCCCGCGAACTCGCAAATGCTCGCAGGCTCCGACAATTACGCGGCCATTCGTCGCCGCGGAATAGACCGTGCCGATCAATTCAATATTAGTTACCCGGTGTATACGTCCGATCACCGCGTGTGCCACTCCACGCTGCCGGCATTGGCACAATAATCGCGTGTTAAACGCTAATTCCGACCAATTTCTTCTACCGCTAATTTTAGCTGCCACGGGTCCACCGGACAAGCGTCGCACACTCGTCTGGGAAAAAACGTTTTCCTGGCCGAAATAGAATTTTTTCAAGTTCCACGTTTTCACAAAGTATTGGTCATTTTAGAGAAACGCGTGAGCGAGGACATTTAGACAGCGGATTTTGTAATTTAAAACTGTAAGGACATTAGAAGAATTTAAAAATACTGTTATTTATTTATTTATTATTGCTTTAAACCAAATGGTGCGCATAGGGACTCTGCGTATAGGGATGTAACCACAGATTAAGCCGAATGGAAAATTTCCAAAGTTCTCTTAGGAATTCTATTGAAATTATTAAATTTTTTTTTGTATAGAGAATTTTATGTTAAATTTAATTTTTTAATCTTTTCATACCTACCGTCGTGAAGATCAATAAAATTTCACAAGTGCTCATGCAGTCAAAGTTTTTTCCTTACATTTTTCACTGGCAACCTAGTACAGTGCAGGGTTAACATATACGCAGAGCGAAGATTAATCTCGAATATAAATGAGCTAATTAAATACAATTTTTTTATTCGTTTCAAGTCGTTCCTCAACTGTTTTGAAAGAAATATTTAGAAGTGTTGGTCATCCCTAGACTATTTAGAACAATTGTCTGCGTCGACCGCAACAACTGTGACCATTTCACTCGTACTTGACTAATTATAACAGTCTGAATATAATAAATCTTCTTCTCTACTGTCTCAAGTTGCACGTACTCATTGTTCCATGAATGCATCAGATCCGCAGTCTATTAATCACAGTTTTGTCGAGCACCTGATACTCGCATTCGCCGATCATTAGTCAATGGACTCGTTGGTAGACCGCAACGCGGTTTAAAAGTTTACTTGACAGATTTGTTCGTTCTTATAAAAAGTAAATAATGCTCGCTCGTGAAATAATCCTTTGGCTTGTTTAAAAGAAATTCGCCCTTGTCTCAATAGCGAAGCCAGCCTTCTTCTGTTTCGCTTGCTTCCAATATAAAGAACCAGGTCGATCAAGAAGGAAGACATTATTGAAACAATGTATATTAAAGAGAACAGTTGCTCATAAATGGAAAATGGAACGGTGACTTTTATTTCTGCAAGCAACGGGGGTGTAGGATCCCCAACGTCAACAGTCGCGGAATATTTACCCTTTATACTCGGAATGCTAGCGCACAGCTGATATTTCGCGATTCTCGCAACAAGTCTGAATACTAGCTGTGATCTGGTATTGTGCATCTTAATTGTCGTCGCGTTGTTGCTTGGACCGAATGTAATAAACGCTGCTCTAAATAACCAAGGTGCCCAGATTACGTTGCTTCTATTAGGTCAACTGTCCAATGTAAACCAATAATAATAACCCTTATGTAAAAATGACTTATAAATATGTCTTTTATAATCTAAAATCTAAAAAAATGACTTATAAATATGACTTTAATAATCTAAAGATGACTTATAAATTTTATGGAGATTATTTTTTTGTATAAAATTTTTCATTGTACTTAAATGGATTGAATGGAGTGGATTTGTATGCAAAATCAAAATTGTTTATTTCCTTTCATCGGGTCTGAATTGTTTAATTTACAATTATTGCAAAGATGCATTTATAGGAAATTGATTCATTATAAAAAAAAGTTCAATAGCTAAAAATCTGACTAAACATATTGTTTTTACGAAATAATAAAAAATAGCCAGTTTTAGTGTTCCGTAAATCCATCGTGAAATTCTTGAAGTGTTTTCCGTAGGAATTGAACACTGCGTAAAATTGAGCTATGCTCGTTTCTTCTGAACATCGCTATCGTCCCAGCGAGATTTTGCCCCGGAAGAATATTCGCATGAGCATCGCGTTGGGGAGACGCTCGCATAAATATTCCGTCCTAGCTACACCCACGCGACATAAGTCTCCACGCTTTCGAGAAGACAGTCCTTTTCGCTTGAACGCGTATTTACGAGCGGGAACATCTGCCCGCTGTCTCTTTAATCGCTCGTAAACGAACAGCCGGCACAAAGCGTGCTTCCACCTTCTTCGGTAAGAACTTTCCGCTTCACGGTGAATTGCGGAAGCGAGAGGACTCTCCACGAGAGCCACGTTCAAGTAGTATAACCGCGAATAAGCGCGTCGACCTTTCCGCGAGATTCTTATATCAATTAACTGAACTTTCGAAACACGAATAAAAATGTTGTTTATCTTTTATTCGTTATTCGAAATTTTTATGTAGGTGAATATTTTGCCCAACTCTGCTATCTAGTAATAACTGCGAATTTAATTTCGCGAGAGAATAGAAAGATCAAGAGACCCGTTTCTCGCAGTGATCGAAGAAAGAAATTTCCAATTGGCCCCTGTTCCGTCTACACAATTTTTCATTCGCATGGAATCTAGAATGAAAATAACGCGTCGAGTCGGACAACTCGTTTCAGAATCTCGATGGAAGAAAAACGGTGGAAAATCAAAGTGATACGCGGAAGCGTCAACATTCCCCTACCCTACCTAAAAATAGCAAACGCTTCAACGCAGTCGGTTTTCGATCCGGTTTTCGAAACAGATCGCGATTCAATTACCGATAAACGCGAAAACCGTGAGCGTACCACGCGTTTATGATTCGATTATCGACAGGGCCCGTGATAACGCGGCCGAACAATGGCCGGAACAGACTCGAAAGTCGCGCGTCGATTTTAATTAAATCGATCGGCGAGCGATCTCCGCTGGATCGGCCGCTCGGAACTCGGCCAGCCTTTTCATGTTCAAGGATTAAGCATCCTTTGTCGCCGTTCCGCTGCTAATCTCGCGATTCTGCGAACCGTGCGTGTTTGAACTGTCGATTATCAATGTTGGATCGTTGCACTATCGACCGTTTATGACAATCCTCCCGCCAAAGGAGCGGCCAATATCCAGGAACCTTTGACGCGGTCCTTCCTTACGATGAATTGCAAAAATCGCGTTTATTAAGTATCGAGAACTTCTCCCGGTTGCACCGCGATGGAAGATGCACTTCCAATCTATTCCAATTTTTTGCAATTCTCTGTTCGTCCTTGGAAGGTCCTGCATGGTCCTGAAAGATTGAGGACTATACGCTTTCGGTCAGTAGTTTTATCAGCAGTACAATAAATATTAATTCTTTTTTATTAAAAGTAAGTAAACCAATCTGAATTTTCCAATCAGCAGACAGCGGATCTTTACGCGAAATAACAATTTTCTACCGGAATTACAACAAACTGGAGTGAAGTAGTGAAAATACAGGGTGAAAATTATAAAGCGTTACAGACGAATATCTCCAAAAATATTGATCATACTTAAAAATGTTTCAGATGAAAGTTGTTCAGCACGCGATAAATTCAGAATACGTGAAGCTTGTACTGAGATATATATTCAAATGTTGAGCAAAGAATTGTTAAGTCCATTAAAGTAAGAGGTAATCATTTTGAACACATACTAAACTAAAGTAAAAAAAAAAAAGTTGACCTTCACCTCACCTTAGCGTGTCCACCGGAAAAAATAAAAGTTGCATCACAGGATGTCCCCCTCGGTACTGAACAACTTTCACCTGAAACATATTCGTCTGTAACGATTTATACTTTTCACCCTGTATAGGGATTTAAAATTTTCTAATGCTTTCACAGAAATTCCGCATACTACTTATTCCTGCTAAAGCGAATCGGCGAAATCGATATCCAATAAAACGGTCCCAAGGACCGAAATGCTGTTTCCCATGTAATGGCGATCGTCCGAATGAACAGAGCATGAGAACGCAAAGAGACAACGTTCGTTTCGCGTCCTCGGTTGTTCGGAGGTTAACCCGGCGCTGATTTGCGAGTGAATGTCGCAATTAAACACGACCGCGATCGCGACAATCAGCACCCTTATGCCAAGAACGCGCGGACCCACCCCTCGCGCGAAATCGATTTAAATCGCGGCGCGGCGAATACAAAACACCGTTAATGCGATTGCTATGACGCGTTGCGCGTTATGCCGCACCCGTGCATTCGATACCAGCACGATCTCTGTTTCTCTGTCTGTCCGTCTGTCTCTCTTCTCGTGATCGATCGACGCCGATTGTTGCGGGGACAATTCGGTGTTGCGGTTTCTCCGGGATTACAGGGTCCGATGCGCTCCGATTCACCAACTCTCTTTTCTAATCGCGAAAATGATCACGCGAGTACCGGAGAACGGTGAAACGCGACTGCGAACAGCGTCTGCTCTATGATTTGCCGTGAAATGTCATTGCAAATCACTGGCGAGCCATTAAGAAACAAATTAAACGACGCGACGACGACGGGTCGCTGCTATTTTCGAGCTTGATTTCGAACGATCGAAAGAGGTGGAATTTTTTTCAAAACAAAATACGAACCGAGAATTCTTGAAACTTTTTGGATAAATTGTCCCGTGTTTGACGAGTATGTACGAATTTTTTCGTTGGAAAATTTCCGGTAGAAATGGACTTACCATAAACATTTATGTCGGTCCATTCTGGCAGAGCAAGTAGTTGCAAGCTTAAAATAAGGCGAACTTTGTGATTTTTTTCCTAACTGACTGTGAGGCGATTCTTTGTGAAACTGTTTGGATAAACTGCACTATATTCAATGAGTATGTACAAATTTTTTCACTGAAAAATCCGGCGGCAATGCGTATGTAGAACCATTCCGGTAGGACTATTCGGTACATGGTGATACTTTTGACTAAAGATGATCACGTGATACGCTCGTGTAGCATAGTGTTTCGAGGAATTCGTGGAACGCAGAGGCTGGATTCAAGCAAGACGAATCGTCGGACCTGTCGAGGAAAAGTGAGAATGTGATTTCGCGGCGGGTCGTTCCTCTTTTCAACGGAGTGCCGTCTGCGAGACGTTGCGAAAGAGATGGGACGGCTCGGACGCGATCTTTTATCTGGAATTTGCCGGGTGTGGCGTCAAATCACGCGGAATAGGTTGATGCGTCGAGGGAAACGCGTCACCCGAAAATGGATGACGTCTATTCTCGGCCGCAAACCGGTCACGTGAAAGGGACACCTCGATCAAGGAACGGTCGAGATTACATGACGTTAACGTCGACGAAACACGGATAAATCTTCCGGAAGGAACGGTACAATCTACCACCACAAAACGATTTCCGATGGGGCCGACACTGCGCATTCTTTAGAGAAACCGTGCTTTTCTTGACATTTTTTTTGTTGTTATAATTTGTGTCTTCAACATTAACACATCTATTAACCCTTAGCAGGCCATCTTTATAATAATTGATGTTTAGAACTGCTTTATTTATCAATTTTTGAAAAAACATTTTTCAATGATGTTCATTTAATTAAATCGTCGGAGACTGAGCAATTGTACGACGGTTTTCATACTCCTGGTCAAAATAGACCCGGACTCCGCCGTCGAAGGTTAATTTGCAGTTTGAATCAGTTATTTTCGGAGCTGATTCGAGCCACGTGCAAGACGCTCCTTTATAATTCAGCTGAATAATGAATAATGGCGACGCTGACGTCGTTCGGGATCGATGCTTCCATCGAAATTAGTCGATTCGCAGCTGCTAATTTTTGTCATAAAGACAGACAGTCCGAGGTCTAACGACAAATTTCACATACTCCGGACCAATAAAAAATAAAACTTGAGACTCACAGTGAAGATGTTCGACAGGCGCCTTCTCTCGATCGTTCACGGCGAACAACCCTCGTCGCTCAACCTTCGAAGTTTGGGGTGGGAAGCACGAGCCCACAGAAGATCACTGCAAACAGCAATACGTTTTAATAAGAAATCTGATCGAGCGATCTCGCGTGAAAAATTGCCGATATTCAAACCGTTGTACTTCGACGACCTACCTTTGACCAATTTATAGATTGAACCCTTTACTCTCACGCCCTTGGAGTCATTCTTCTGAAAAAAAAATTCCTCCTTTTCATTTTTACAATTTTTACCATTTGCTAATTTACACGATTTAAATCAAATTTATACATAAAGTGAGACATTTAACAATGAGAATAATAAAATGGAATTTGCAATAATTGTTTTTACCAAATCCTTAAACAATCGTCATTTCTACATATATTAATGCCAAAAGGATTTTATATTAAGGAAATATTATTATAAATATTAAGGAAATTATACACAAAATGACGATAATAAAATATGATTTTCAATCATTGATAAACCCTTAAAAAATCATCATCTCTATAGTAATTCCAAACGCAATTATGATACCATAGGTGAGTTGTTCAAGAAGTTGCTATTGCTGTTAAATAATCTATTAAAAACGCACAGCCATGCATAATAAACTTTTCAAAATCTTACAGTTTAGATAATGCGTTCAAATCGAAAATGGACTACGTTCATGTTGCTGCAGTTGGCGGGCATTAAGCTAAATGTTGAAGAAGCAAATTTAAAACTGACTCGACGAAGCCAGCGACGTCCTGCGACATCCTGCAAAAGGAAGGAGCGTGGCACCTGTCCGGAAGCGTCTCTTCCTCGATCGCTCCTGATCCCGCATCCTAACCCCGGGGCTCCTTGATGTCCCTTCTTTAATTGCTTCCGAGTCTCCGACGCGCTCTCGCTAATTTCTACCGCGGATTTTTAATCACTAGCGACTTCCACGAAACTCGTTCCCCGTCCGTTTCCCGATACTTTATCTGTTTGAGATAAGCCGCTCGGCTCCTTCGTAATTGGAATTTTTACGTTCATAATCCAGCATTCGACGCACAGTGGTTCGAAATCACCAAAACGTGAACAAAAATCACTTTTTCAACTTCGTCCAAAATTAATGAAATTTATGCCAATAGCTTTTAAATGTTCAAACTAAGTTGTAGCATAAATATAAATTGCTAAAAGCACCCATTATTGTTCGAGAGCAGTTTGAAACAAGCAAAAATGCAAGTCTAAGATAAATCGAATTTCTTCCCGAAATTGACGTTGTTTGTCTCATCATATTTATTAGAAAACACTTTACGAGCGCAGCGGTCTTTACGGGTAACTTACACAGTGAACGAGATCGACAAGGAACGCGGTCGATAGAATAGAGCACACATAGATCGCCACGCGATATCGCAAATATGGTCGCACCGCACGCAACGCCATCTATTGGCTACAGTTCTTCCAACAATACTTTTTTATGAATAATGTTTTTAGAAAAACTAACTACATAGTGTTCTTTCCGCCATTTTGTTTTTGATATTTTGAAATCAGATTCATAATCAGCAACTCCAAAAAAACGGGAATACTAGATTTCAAGGAAATCGGACAATTTTTTAAGTAACACGTCTGCCATATTGAATCCGCCATTTTGTTTTTTGAAATTTTGAAATCAGATTCATAATCAGCAATCCGAAAATGCATAGAATACCAATTTTCAACTAAATCGGAGGTTTTCGATTTTTGGCCACGTGTTGGCGATTTCGAACCACTGTGCGATGTTATCAAACATTTGATTTACACAGCGGTAATTAACCCTCTGAAAATAATGTGTTGCTACCCTTAAATTTGACCCTTACAAAAAGGATAGCTTACTTAAGTAAGTGGAATATAAAACATTAAAAGCATCAGAAGATTCTCAAGCTGCTGTCATATTTAGTACCAGAGAAATATTTATAATAGTTTCATTTTAAACTTAATTTTAGAGGGATTTTCAAGTTTAAATTAATTATAAAAGAATTATTATAAAAATCTGAATATGTACAAAATATTACAAAATATATTAGTAATGATTAGTATATGATTAAAATTGAATATTTATTTAATTCCTAGTTATTGAGTGGGGTAGAACGTTATGCACAAAAGTGTGCAGTCTGGTGATAACGTTACTTAGAAGACAGTTTAACGATCCAGGGTAAAGAAAGTGTAATTTCGCAGGCAAGTTTCCAGTATACCGAAGAAGCCACAGGGGCAACGTCGATTCCCTAGGTAAAGGGATCAACTTAATTCGCCGGGAAACGGAAACAGAGCGGACGGAGCTGACCGGCGACCTTTCTCCTAATTTTCTCGTGCGTCCTCCCACGGTTCTATCGGAAGTCTTTGTCGAAATCTGTATTACTTCGTCGGAATCCGGATTAAACGGTGACAATAGCGTCGCGAAGGTAAACGAAACTAATTCCTAGCCAGATTTATCTCTGTCGTGGAGTCACGTACCGGTTATTCGAGAACCGTTCGCTCCCTTGGACTGTTCGGAACGCGCTCTGTTTGAGAAAAACTGTTTGTTCAACTCCACGCATACACGCACACTTTAGGCAAACTCCTCTCGTCAAAGTTTACTGCGCATTTCTTACACAAAAATGAGTAAGTGCAATTTAGAAAAGTAAATTTAGTGTCGCGTTATTTTCAACCTTAAACCCTTAAAACATATCATGAAAGATATTAAATTTACATTTCACCCGAGTTTCTTGCAATTCAGGTAGAAAGTTTTAATTTTCCACGAAGATCCACGGGCAGTGCGGGAACAATTTCTCTTCTTAACCAGAAGATTTCTAGCAAAAATACATGTCACAATGACTCGACTACGGATCTTCAAGCAAAATAAAAATGTTCCGCATCGGTTGTGAGGATTGACCGGGTTTATATGTTGCAACGATTGAAATTATTAAAATTCATTCATTGCAAAGTAACGGAATAAATTTCCTTGTCCAAACATCTTTTATACATTGAAAATCACGGACAATCTCATTAAAAATTCATTTCATTCCTTAGCAGTTATTTCACATTAAGAACAATACAATAATATTCTTAGATGTTTTTACCCTTTGGTTATTTTATATTCCACCGAGCCAGTTTCCTTTTAAATACATAAAAATCCGCAGTCTAACAATAACAACACTGTGAACCGTACTTTAATATTTTGTACACAAGAACACGATGAAATGGAGCTATTCGAAAAGAATACAGTGGGTGTGTATGTGTGCCCGGCAAACAATGCGAAGAAAACTAATATCGCGTTTCAGGATAGATTCGGGGTTGTTCCGGTTTATTGGCCGAGCAATCGGGCCGACCTCCTCGAAAATGGGATAATAATCTTGCCACGGGACTTGGCGAGCTGTCCGTGGCTCCGGTTGGCATCGATAGAAAAGCTCCGGGGCCCCTGGGAGCCGCGCGAGCCGCTGGGAAATCGCGCGCGACACGAATAACCGCGTTTACGTTTGTTTGCCTGCGGTCGGCTGGCTCCGTTTCCGTGGGAAATCAGAGTTTCCCGGTAAAAATCATTTCCTCCTCGGATGACTCCACCTGTTAAACGCGCCCTTACAAGCGCTCATGGGACTCCGCGATTTCGCGTCAGACGCGCGATCTTTCGTGCGAGAATCGCAAGCTTAGGAAACTCGAAAACGTCGAACGTTGATACCCTTAAAAATAACAATAGATCGATTAATTTAACTTTCTTCTAAACCTAGAAGTTTAACCTTTAACACTAAACCATCTTTACAATTTCAATGATTGTGAAATAAAAAATCTTAAACCGGTCATTTGACCGGCGGTGGTAGGTTTAGCGTTAATGGATCTTTGCATACACGATAGGATTCTTCAAAGCTCAATGAAATGAGTAAGAAAAATCGTACGGCTCATTTTGGAGAAGGAGCTTCATTCTTCGAATCTACGGTCGTCTCAGGCAGGGATAAAATTCTTCTTTCCAGGGACCATTGGCAGCATTTTTTAAAGGAAACGTGTGCACAATTCCTCACCTGCAAAGAGCAAAAATGGAAGACATAAGAGTGAGAAGAAAATGAAAACGGATGAATAAATTAGGGGCTTTATGCTTTAAAATGAGTAAATTCTTTTAACTTGCAATAAGATAGATATCAGGGATCTTTATAAAGAATTTCTAATAATGTCACCCCGTGTGCGTCGTCCTAGTGACCGCGTGAAAGAGTTAATTAGGATCACGCCGATATACGACAGTCAGAATCGAAGGGAAAATATTACGTTCCGGGCGTATCGGAGCGCATCTCGCACTACACGAGATTGGCGTCGAGCAATTTGAACCGCGCACGGCTAATCAACGCGATAATTAGATCCCGGGACAAGTTCGCAACTTTCGGGCAGCCCCGAGCAAGCGGATAATCGAGCGCAAACCTCCGGTAAACGGTCCCGGGAACTTCGGCGTCCTCTGGAACCTCGTTTCCTTCCCGATTCCACTCTTTCCACCGAACGCTGTTCGATCGGCAACGATGACTATGGTAACGCGAAGATTCGCTTGAGGATCTTCCTGCGGTCCTGGAAACAGTGGAGCAGAAATAATTATAGTTGAACTGCGGATTTTATGCGTTTGAACGTGGGTAGGTTCAATTGAAAATAGTAAAGAGATAAATAAAATTTAAGAACATATCAAATTATAAAATATAAAATCTATGAGAATCTATAAAATATAGTCTACGAAAACTGCGGATTTTATGCGTTTAAACGTGGATAAGTTTAATTAAAAATAATAAAATTTCAGAACATATTAAATTCTATTA
The DNA here is from genome assembly GCA_028454225.1 of Lasioglossum leucozonium. NCBI lineage: Eukaryota > Metazoa > Arthropoda > Insecta > Hymenoptera > Halictidae > Lasioglossum > Lasioglossum leucozonium. The sequence continues at coordinate 12,168,144 of CM052207.1, forward strand.
TATAATGTATTGTTATATTACTTTTAGTCTATGAAAATTCTTGAAAGGAGACAAACATTTATATCTTACTCTCGTCTCTTGCGATCCAGATCTAATAACAGTACAGTTTGACTGGCAATAGTACAGTCGGGAAAGGGATGGCCCTGCAGAAAGAAGTGAGTCAAAAATGTAAAAATCTGCCTGGATAATTCTCCAGGTTCTCGTTCATTGGTATCAACACAAAGTAGAATCGGCCTGTCACGACCAGACGCGACAGCCAATTTCGTCCGCTCAATAGACAAAACAAATAATCAATATTTGAAATTAACGCGTTTGCTGGCATTCGCACGTGTGTGGCGACTACGATTTTGTACATCGAGCAAATAAAATGGAATTAATTTACAAGATGATAATTAATAGAATTCTGTAACGACTGGAAGTAAATGTGCATTTATAATTTTCAAACGTCGGTACTTCATACGAAAATTATACGAGAACTTTCGTGTACAAATTGGTGGTGAAACGCAAGACTCGTGCAAACTCGCAAAGATACCGCCGTACAAATAAACAAGAGCCTCGGGATATCCAAAGACAAAGATAACGAGTACGCAGGATCCCCGACAAACGAAAATTGGCTGTTACAAGTGGCGGCGCCATTATTCAGATCGTGGCTGAAATTATTTTTTAACGATCGCGTTCGGGGCCATAACGACGCTCGCGGTTTTTATTGTCGCATTATTGCGTCGCGGCTAACAAAGGGGGACAACAACTGATAAAATTCACCCACCGAGATCCGTCGCGCGACGTCGTCGTCGTTGGAGCGTCCTCGCGACGCGGCGACCCAGCAGCCTGCAACAAAGAGAACCGTTTTCTCAGCTAATCGAATAAGTTGCGATATTACACCGCGAGCTGGGAAACTCGTTATCGTCGATATGAAAGCGAGAAGGATCAGAAGGGACACGAATTAATCCTTTGTTCCTTCGGCCAACCGGAAGCGGTCCGACAAGATGGCGGCGTGCACGCTCGTTTTACTATAATGATTTATCGTCGCGCGAGAAAAGCCCGGTATTTCGCCTGCGAATGTCTTCGATCGTTTAAGCGCACTGCCCACAGTTTATTGGAAATTGCGTTTGCGTGGGCAGAACTGGGAACTGGGTCTCCGGACACGATGATCTATGAATTGCCCTTCGATGGATTCCGTTTCAAAGTTCATCCGTTTCAATGTGAAATTCGAATAACGATCGCCCGCTAGACAACTTTTTTTTCGTTTGCTCTTTATTTTGTATAAAGATCCTCAGCTTAACGATACGGTATAATTAATCCTGGAAACGACTTTTTTAAAAATATGTCACAGATAGCGTTTCTAAAAACATTTTGGAAATCATCCATTCGGCAATTGTTCATGTACGTTTTTATTAGTCTGGGGTGCGTTTACACCCTTATACGCAGAGCGAAGGTTAATCGCTCCGGCTCACGAACGAGTCAGATAACGAGCTGACGGTTAATTGATCAACGATTTAAGAACCGCCACCGTCGAAGACGAGGTTCAGGACCGGTTTTCGGGGGTTCCCGCGCGACCGGCCAAACAAGGCAGTTAAAACTTTGCGGCAATTATCCGCGCGGCTCTAATTAATTTTAATTAGCGTGAAGATTAAATGTCGGGGAATGGGAGCGACGGTAGATCGATGGAAACGGCCGAGATAATAAAGTGTCCGGGATTTCGCGAGCGCGCGTATTACGGGGTGTCGCGCAGCCCGACAGTATTCAATCGATTATCGCGTAAATCCTGCGTGCGTGTAATCAACGGTTTGCGGCTTACGATTAGCTCGACTGTCATTGTTATCCGGAGACTGAACCGTGTCCAAGCCATGGTGGGAGGAATACATCGGAACTTATTGTTGTTGCAGGTGGTGGTGCCGAAGAGGGCGGCCCTTTTGTTCGACCAGCTGATGGTCGCGCTACAAAAAGTAGTCGACAGTCAGAACAGGGGCGAGCTGGGTAACGGCAAATCGTACGCGAGATCCTCAGCACCCCACATCTCGAACGACGAGTCGCAGATCATTTCCAGCGGGGACGAGGAGACGGTGAAGGTCTTATCGCCCTAGGATCGCCGCGATTACTCTCTCCTTAGCGTCGCGTTCAAAGGACTCGCGACGTTACTCCGCTTGGCGAATGCTATTTTATTGGCCAGCCGATGTGAAAGTCTTGCGAAAACGCGACGCTAAAGAGGGAGAACTGTAATTTTCAACGACTCGATCTACGGTGGCACCAAACTGTGTGACTTCTCGCTGTTTAATCCTCCCTTTATTGAAACAGTTGGATTACAGATTCATTGATGTAGATAGTATTTGGGAAAATATTCGACACACTGTTTTATCCACCACCATTCCAATTCAAAATAAGATGTGTCGAATACTTTTGTTGAAAATTCCGATAGAAGACCATCCACCTTGCTCTTCCTGTCGTGGATGTGGCTTGCCTGAAGTATGACTTCGAGGCTCCTGCTTATATGAATTTGAAAATCTAAAGGGGCTTCGTTGCCCCCAGCATCAGCGGTGCTCGCTTGGAGGTTTCACACATCCGTCGTAGATCGAAAGAAGGGCAGGTTCTAATTGAAAATCGAATTTTTAGATGGACCTGCAGCGACGCGGCCAGTCGAAAGGACGTGTGTACTGGCGGTGTTACTTCAACGCGGTCACGTGCTTCAAGAGAAAGTGATAATGCGCTGTCCAACAATGCCAGCCTCAACTTCGACGCCCGACTCGACGACCCCGTATCATCGCCCCGACCTGCTGCTCGAGTAACCGAAACTCGAAACTCCTCCTCTGTCGCGTACATCGCCCGATTGATCCATACACACACACACAGCAGATAAAATAAATCGCCGAATCAGCGGAAACTAGGCCCCTAAGGCTCCACCGTTGAGATTGCTCTCTACCCTTCGTCACGAGTCGGGATCGCCATTTGTTGTTTCTACTCTCTTTCTCTCTCTCACACACACGCACGCACACACGCCTTCTTTCGCTTTTTTCTCTATCCTCCGAAGCAGCATCGGCCGACGCTCGATCGAAACACATGTGTTTTAACTATGTTAGTCCCCCTGGCTTATAAAACGACACCACGGCATGTTAGACTCGATTAAACGTACCCACTTGAAAGCCTACCAAGCAAGACGACACCCGCTGTTGCTGGTTCAATTGGTTCTCAAAGCTGAAGCGATCCCTGATCCGCGTCTACACCGTAACCTCCCGATCGACTCCCATGTATCCCCGTCGTTCCCGCCCTTCCGAGGATCCCATCAAATTCTGTTTCCGCCTGTAGACTAAGGTTCTCTGGACGCGTCGCACGTACGACACCCGACAAACGCCGCTGGTCTTGGTATTATTATATCGAATAAAGTGATTATTCAGATTACAAGATTGTGTACAAGGGACGCTGGTTTTAATCGAGTCGTTCGTACTCGTGATCTGTAGCGGGCGAGTTTCAACTCTGGGCGGAGCAATGACACAGGGACCTCCTCCAAGTATCCCCACTCTGCGTAACGCTTAGCAGGAAACAGCTTCTACAGCAGGCGTGGGCAACGAGTCCCATTAGAGCTGGTTAGAATAGGCGTGGCATCCCTACTCTCGCCGAAACGGTGGCCCACAAAGGGAACTCGTTACCCACGCCTGTTTCACCGAACAAAATTCAACCCAGAGACAAAGGAATGCTTCTTTCTGAACGCCAACTCCCCGAGCTTCCTGAATGTAATCGGTGCGAATACAGATCGTAAGGCTTCTCCAGCGCTAACTGGAACTCTCCTTGGCTTTGACCGCGAGATCGTGCGCTTTCATCGCGTCCGACAACCTCTGCAGGCAAATCAGTAGCTCGCAGTGCTTCGTATGGGGAAACATGTCGACGGCGACGGCCTTGACGGGCACCAACGGATCGCCGACGTACTGCTTCGACGGTGGCCTGGCTAGGTCTACCAAGTTCCTCGTGGCAGCCCGAGGATCGCAGGACACATAGACCAGCCGCGACAGCTTGTTCGCTTTGCGCAGGGTCAACAGGGCTCGGTGATCTGGAATATTTTCGTCGTAGTATAATCCTAACAACGTCCTATTAGGTCGCTGCATATGAAACCCAAAAGTCTCAATAGTTAGAACTGTATGAAACTGTAGTTAGAAGTGTATATGCATCAAGCTAATAGAAAAATTCCGCGAAGCGTTCTTACGAAGTCCTGCGCGAGGTGGGTCGACCACGGCGACAATGTCGGCCTTGGTGATCCTACGGATCACCGGCGGCAGCATGTCTTCAGCTTTGCCAACAAAAAACTCGCAGTTGGTCACGTTGTTCGCCGAAACGTTCTCCCTCGCATCCTTGATCGCATCCTCCACCATCTCAAGACCGAACACCTCCCCGCAATGCTGTAACGTGAAGCATTCAATGCTGCGATACTTGAACAATGACTCGTGTGATTGACCAAGCACCCTTTAAAACAGAGGAGCTAGAAAAAACCATTAATTAATGCACGACCACTTGTCCAATTTCAAAAACGCTACTCTGGTTTACAGAGTGTTTGGTCAATTAGGCAGGTCACTGTACATAGAGCAGCAATCGAGTTACTTCGAACAATTTTCAAAGCGAACAGATCTTGCCAACCTTCGAGAAGGCCAGGCCAATTGTCCCAGTGCCACAGCAGATGTCCAGCAAAGCGGTGTCCTCGTTTGGTGCTGCCAGCTCGATAGCTGCCTTGTATAACACTTCAGCGGCCGGCGTGTTCACCTGGAAGAACGCCTGCGGCGACACCCTGAACTTCATGCCTAGCAGTGTCTCCTCTATGCACTTCGAGCCGGCGATGTGGGAGATAATGTCCTGGTTGAGCTTGTCGCGGCTTCTAAGCAAGAATAAAGAGATAGAATCCCCAGAGAGAGACCTCCTCCTTGTCGTTTTGCTTTGACAGTTTACTTTTTATTCATGATCTGAAAGTGCAAGGACGTGACGCCAGCTTCCAAGCCCTTCTCAGTCTCGAAGAAATCCTTCAGCTGCAACTTCAACTCCTCCAGCTGTTCCTGCGTCAAGTCCTGAGGGTGGATGCCCACTATCACCATCAGATGTCCACTCTGAGTCGTTCTGACAGTTACCTGCCTCCAGTGGCCGCTGTGATCAACTGGTTGGAAAGGTTTCAGACCTGAGTTGCGCACGAACTCTTCCAGTATCTAAAATTTGCTTGTGCGAAAGACGAATCTCGAGCCTGAACGATGCGGATATGTGGTCGGGTTTCAGGGAACTTACTTTGATCACGGTCTTCATCCTGCTGGGAATGTGACAGAGGTCGTCTATGGGTCCCACCGCTGTGGATCCCGCCGCATAGCTAGATAGTCTGAATCCTATCATGGTTTCATTGCTGTCTGTGCTTCTACCTGTACACCGATAATGCATTGTACTTCTTTCGATCTCTTAACTATTCGAATGCCGTGCAGTACAGAACTTTTGCAAAGGCTTGTAGTTCTCGAACAGTTAACATTATTATTGAAACAAATGGAATCTCAAATTACCAACTGTGAATTCACACTTGTTTCTGTACTCTGTGATCTTGTCTGTACTGAGAATGGGAAGCAGTTCGCAGGGCAATCCTTCGTACTTGTCTTTCTGATAGTTCAACCAGCTTCGGAGATTTTTGTCTTTACTTTCTTGTAACATTTGCTTGCAAATGTTTGTCAAAATAGACCTCATTTCGTTTTGCTTCAACTCCAACTAAAAACAATATAACATCCTTGTCATCTCTATGCTCCTGTTTCATATTCCGACAATTGTCTTACTTGATCAGGATAAGGCATATTCCACAATGGTATGGTGATGGATTTAATTTTATCTTCTGCAGAGACAGGCTCGCTGTCTTCTGTCTTCAGACGCTTGTTTTCATCACTCTCCTGTTCCAATTTCCGTTTTACAAACGGATCTGGTGCTGGCTTGGCAATCTATGTCCCAAATTACAGATTTAAATTTTTGACAAAGTAGAAAAGTCCAAAGAATAAAAGATCCCACCGATTGATCTAATTCATGTAATATAATAGCTAATGAACAAATGATCTAATTCATGTAATATAATAGCTAATGAACAAATATATACCTGAGCAGTAAGTTTCGAGTTCTTCCAAACGATTCCATTCAGCTTTTCTATGGCCTTCTGACGATTCTCTTCATTTCTGAAGGACACGTACAACCAGCCACTGCCTCTCTTTGGTGGCTTAACTTTACACGTTTGCAATTCTAGCTTTTCATTCAGAAGCTTTTTGAATTCGCAGATCCCGTAATACTTTGGCAGACCACGTATTTCAATTTTGTACTTTTCAGACGTGAAATCGTCTCTGTCCAGATACGCATAAGGGTTCTTCTCCGCCTTCTCCGCGGACTCGTTCGCAGTCATTTTCTTCGAAATTCCGTTGCAGTTGTAACTTACACGTTACTCGTTCACTGAACTATCACACTACGCCCTAATAAAGAGTAATATACACTCCAATTGAGTCCACGTGTTTTTCTGTCTCTCTATCAAAACACCACGTGCTGTTGTCCGTTGCGTAAGGTTAGGTTTTAGGTTCGCATTGATCCTAACCTTCCCTGACCGACGCAGCAGATGCGAAAATGATCGGAAAGAATTTGCAACTGATAAAATTAAACGGTGAAGCAAAGGTAAACAAATTTTATGAAATTAATAAAACACTTTTTAACTTGTATCAATCAAGATAAATAAATATGTGAGTATTTAAATATAATACACTCTTTCGAAAGTTTCCATTGTTATCTGTAAAACGTAATATTACTGTTTTTAACATATGTTTATTTAAACACCAGCTGCACGGAAACCGAAATATTTTTTATAAATTTACACATTTCAATTCAATAAAAGTGATGTCTTGATTTGAACGTTTCATTCTCATTTCTAAATACATATTATAGATTCAGTATTGTTTGCTGTATAAATTGCAATGACTCACGAAGCTAAGAGTTGTTACTTGAAAAGCAATGATAAAGCATTACTGACAGTACATCTGCCACATCAGACACCAGTCATTGTGGGGCGATGCCCAGAGACAAACATTACTGACTCTCAGTGTTCTAGACAACAAGGTTTGTACTTCCTTGCGTTATCATTTATCATGTATGTACGCAGTAGATAGATACATATAATTTAACTGTCATTTCACTCCAGTTTGTTGCAATTCCTCCTCAGTTTAACAACAATAATTATTTTTCCATAGTAAGATTATGTGCCGATTATCAGGAATGCAAAGTCACCATACAACAACTGGGTAAAAGACCATGTGGGTTTAATGGCTTCAAGACCCGTAAGGATGTTAAGTTTGTAGGCAAACACGAAGACTGTTTAGAGATCTTGTATGGTAAATATACGTATGAAATTGAGTTCAATCCTCCTCCTCCTCCCAAAAGCTTTCCTTCTGAGAAAAGAGCTAGAGACATAGTTGAGAGTGCAGGAGATGAGGAATACTCTTACAAAGTGGCAAGATACGAAGATAACAGCTTAAGCTCTGGAAGCTTTAAAAGTGAACAGCAAGAGGAAAAGACAGCGAAAGGGAAAAAATCGAAAAAAAATACTGAAACTGGCATTCTCAAATTTTTTAAGAAAGATAACATGAATTCGGATAAGTCAGAAGATGAGACAAGTTCAGTGGATACCAAAAATGAACAGAGTACATGGGAAAATGTAGATAATGGAGAATTATTAATGTACACGATGCACAATGTAGAAGGCCGCTCGAAGGTAATCATATAGTTACATAAAAGTTTATGCAGAAATTACTGGAATGATTTTGTTTTCAGATAGCCGCGTATGACATGGACGGGACCCTGATAAAAACCCGTTCCGGTTTAGTATTTCCAAAAGACTATGATGACTGGCAACTTATATATCCAGAAGTAACAGGGAAATTAAAGGCGCTTTACGGTAATGGTTACAAGATAGTGATCTTCACTAATCAATGTGGGCTTGGCTCAGGAAGGCATATCGTTAAATTGTTCAAGAATAAAATAGAGTCCATAGTGCGAAGAATTGGTGTACCGATGCAGGTATACTTCGCGATCGCAATTCAATTGTAGTTCCATATAACTGGTCAAATGCATTTTCAGATTTTCATAGCCACTGGATACAACATCTACAGAAAGCCAACGACTGGTATGTGGCAGAAATTAGAAGAAGTAAGTATGCAATTAATTCGTAGACTAACACTTGTGTTCACGAGAAGCTGAGTAAAATTATTTTTCAAGAACAACGATTCCGTACCGATCGACAAAGCGAAATCATTCTTTGTGGGAGATGCAGCTGGCAGACCGAAAAATTGGGCTCCAGGGAAAAAAAAGGATCACTCGTTGGCGGACAGATTGTTAGCACTGAATTTAGGGCTGAAATTCAACACCCCTGAAGAACACTTTCTTGGTCAGAAGGAACCACCTTACCAGCTGCCTGTGTTTAATCCAAAAAATATACAAACTGTCGAGGTGTGCACAGGAGGCAATGTGACTTCAGACGAGCAAGAGGTAATTGAAACAAAAGCAATGCATAATTTACAAATACGATGCAAGTTGTTTAATTGTATTTTTAGATAGTCCTGATGGTTGGATGCCCAGGCTCGGGCAAGTCCCATTTTGTAAAGAATCACCTAAAAGACTATGGATATGTAAACAGAGATACTCTTGGAAGTTGGAAAAAATGTGTTGCTCAAATGGAGCAAGACTTGATGGAGAAAAAAAGCGTGGTTGTGGATAATACAAATCCTGATCCTCCCTCCAGACAACGTTACATAGAAGTAGCGAAGAAACATGGAATTCCTGCCAGATGTTTCGTTATGACGACGAGTACTGATCACGCAAAGCATAATAATAAGGTAACAGAATACTAATTGCTAATTACAATCATATGAAGCAATGATCGCGACAAGAAAACTGTATCAAATGTTCTGTTCCAGTTCCGGGAATTAACAGATCCTAGTCACGCTAAAGTCAGTGAGATAATTATTAATTCTTACATGTGAGTTGGTAGAAATGAAATCAGTTATTAATTATAACAATTAATCGTTCGGTAATATAAATGTCTAATCGGCTCTACATTTTTTTTTAAGGAAAAATTATCAACCACCGACTTTGGACGAGGGTTTTACTGAAATCGTGGAAGTCAACTTTGTTCCTTCATTTCAGAACGACGAACACCGAGAGCTCTATGAAATGTACTTACTCGAAAACTAATGATATTAATCATATAACTTATATTATTTGAAAAGACATTAATTTTATATCGATAGACACGTACGGTCTATTAAAAAGAGATTGGCCTTTGCTGAAATGCAGTTAAGAAATTATTATCATCGAAGACATCAAAGAGATTGTAACTTTTTAATAAAAATAATACATTCCACGTGCTTCTTCGTTTTTATTGATTATTTCAATACGATCATGAATCTTCCTACAATTCTAAATGGGTCTACATATTAAAAATAGTATATTACATACAATGTTATATTTCATAGCCACTATTTTCATTGTTTAAATATTCGCGCCACAAATTTGAAATCCTGGGTAACCTAACCTCTTAAAAACCACATGGTGTACAGTGTGTCAATGTAAACATCCAGAATTTTGTAAAAAATAATGACAGATAAAAAATGTCACGTTTGATCGTCAAAAATTTGCCGAAAGGTGTAAGTAATAAACATTAATCTTATAAGTATGATATAGAAACAGAAACCATTATACACAATTAAATTTTGTAGACTACAGATACTAAGTTAAAGGAGTTGTTCAGTCAAAAGGGTTTGGTAACCGATGTGCAATTGAAGTACACGAAAGATGGAGTGTTTCGACGATTTGCATTTATTGGATTTAAGATAGAGGAGCAAGCTATAGCTGCGAAAGAATACTTTGACAAAACCTGCATAGACACCAGCAGAGTATCCGTTGAACTGTGTGCTAGTTTAGGTACCTTAACAACTACAATATCTTAAGACTGCTTTGTAATTGTTATAATTTGATTCGATGCATTTAATCTCATAGGGGATTCTTCTAAACCCAGGTCATGGAGTAAATATGCGCCCGATAGTTCCAAGTCTAGCAATAATGACACTACCGATGTAGCAGAAAACGATTCTACAGATAAACCAACAATAGTTGAAAAGAAAAAGGAGAAAGATAAAAAGAAGAAAAAGGACAATGTTACTAAAGACAAAGTAAAGGAGGCACTTCATAAAGTATGTCTCTATATTTCATTTATCGTTGCATAGCAATAATGACGATAATCTAACATTCACACTGGTTTGATTCAGCATAAAGATGATCCTTTATTCGCTGAATTCCTTGAAAGTCATGCAGCAAACAAAGCTGTATGGAGCAACGATACTGCGGTGGATGATGCTCAAGAGGAAGAATCTAGCAAGAGCGAAGATGACGATGAAAAAGACAGTGACAATGATGAAAATAAAAAAGAAGAAAAAGAAGAGGAAGAGAAGCCAAAAGTGGCAAACAAAGTTATATCTGACTTGGAGGTGACTGAAATTGTTTTACATAACAAAATTACTCATCTTTATAAAGACAACAACATTAACTATTCTTTTATAGTATATGGAAGCCCTGAAGGGAAAAGATCAGACTACAACAAAAGACACCGACAAGAAAACCACACCCAAACGTGGCTCTCAGAAGTTCTTCACATTAAAAGTCCGTGGACTAGGATACAATCACAAGAAGAAAGACATCAAACACTTCTTCCGTCCGCTGAAAGCAAAATCAATAAGAGTACCTCCAAAAATCAAGGGAATAGCATACGTCGGTTTTAAAACCGAGCAGCAGCTCAAAAAGGCATTGTTAAAGAATAAGAGTTTTTTAGGTAAAAATCTGACACTCGTCCTGTGTCGGAAATCGAGTTACAAAACTGTATTCAATTGGCCCTTTCAGATGGCAAACAAATACTCCTAACAAGGTACGAAGAGAAGGAGAAAATGGATGCGGAGCAGAACGAGAACGATGCGAACTTTAGGTGGAAGAAGCAGGAGGAGGCGTTGAAGGAGGAGGAGACCATAGCCGAATCTGGAAGAATGTTTGTCCGAAATCTATCCTACACTACGACGGAGGACGATATCCGGAAATTGTTCGAAAAATATGGTACGTCTCGGTATGGTACTGTCTGGAGATCTTAGTCCTGTCCTAATTCCATTTGAAATGTATGGTAACTCTACTGTTTCGAAATCAGGTCCTCTTACCGAGGTGAATCTCCCTGTGGATAGGGTGACCAGGAAACCAAAGGGGTTCGGCACAGTGACCTTCCTGATGACAGAGCACGCCGTGAAAGCTTACAGCGAGCTGGACGGCAGCGTTCTCGATGGCCGAATGCTGCACCTGCTTCCTGGGAAGGCGAAAACAGATCCGACGGAGTTGCTCAACGAGAAGGGGCTTTCCTACAAAGAGAAGAAGGAGCTGAAGACAAAGGCGACCGCTGGCTCCTCTCACAACTGGAACGCTCTGTTCCTGGGCCAGAATGCAGTGGCGGATGCAATTGCTACCACCTACAACACGACCAAGGAGAAGGTTCTAGAGGACAGCTCGTCAAAAGGTTTGAGTGCCGCTGTAAAGCTGGCATTGGGAGAGACGCAGTTGGTCCAGGACACCAGGAGCTTTTTAGAGGACAACGGTGTCTGCTTGGACGCGTTCAATCGACCCACAGAGAAGCGATCGAGAAATGTGATCCTGATAAAGAATTTGCCTGCTGGGACACCAGCGCAGGATCTCGGACATATGTTCAGCCAGCACGGCGAATTAGGCAGGGTGGTGATGCCGCCTTCAGGGGTCACAGCTTTGGTGGAATTTTTAGAACCATCGGAAGCTCGCAAGGCGTTCACCAAACTGGCTTACACCAAGTACAAACACCTGCCGCTCTATCTGGAATGGGCTCCCGAGAACAGCTTCTCCACTCCCGCCCAGAAGAGCAAAAAAGAGGCTGCAGTGGAAAATGAACCGGAGCAAAACGACTCTGCGTTGGCTCCTGGTAAACAGGAAGAGCTGCAAGAGAATGCAAGCAAGAAGAACACCGAAGTGGAAAGCGAAGACGAAGAGGAGCCCGAGCCGGACACTACTCTGTTTGTGAAGAACATCAATTTCTCCACCACGGATGAACAATTGAAAACGGTACTTGTCCCGCATTAAATTTATTAGGATTCATAGGCTTTCTTCGGAAGGCTAACTATACTCGTGTTTCCGCAGTACTTTAGCAAATGCGGCCCGCTCCATTATGCTACCGTGGCGACGAAGAAGGACCCGAAAAATCCAGCCGGAAAACTGTCCATGGGCTATGGGTTTGTCAGGTACAAGAGGAAAATAGATACTGAACGCGCCTTGAAGACCCTGCAGATGACCGTGCTAGAAGGGAAGACACTAGAGTTGAAGCGCTCGGAGAGAACTTTAACGTACGTTAACCAATTTATTCTTTATCTTCAGTGCTCGTTCCGAAAAATATTCACAAAAACATTTGAACGCAGTACCGATGTCAAGACCACGAAGAAGACAGCCAAAGTGTCCGCTCAGACTGGTACCAAGATCCTCATCAGAAACGTGCCGTTCCAAGCGAACACTGCAGAAATAACCGAGCTTTTCAAGTACGTCTTCCAGATTTATAAGAGCTAATTATTGGGAAAAGTGAATACGTTCGGTTGCTTAAGTGATTATTGCTTAATCTTTCTGCAGAGCGTTCGGAGAGTTGAAGGCGGTCAGACTGCCCAGGAAGTTCGTCGGCGTGGAGAAGCACAGAGGTTTCGGGTTCGTCGAGTTCTACACAAAGAGCGAGGCCAAGGTATAGCATTCACGTCGATGCTAACGTTTCTTTTTCTTTGGGTCTACGGTGATCAATTAAATCCCTTCTTTTCGCAGAAAGCGTTCAAGGCCTTGTGTCAGAGCACTCACTTGTACGGTCGAAGGTTGGTGCTGGAGTGGGCCCAGGCGGAGGAAGGTGTCGAGGAAATCAGGAAAAGAACCGCCAAACATTTTTACCAAGGTATTTCCCTTCAACGATCAGCTATTCCACTAGTCTCTGTATCGTTAACACAAATCATTTGCAGAGGATACAGCGAAGAGGAACAGGAAGGCTATCATCAGTCCTGAAGACGTTGGCTTGGAAGCCAAGTAGACTGTGGAACTGACTGTACAGTCGACGAACGATATTTCAATAAAGATTTTTAAGGTTTTTATGCATTGGTGAAAAATAGGAAAAAGGAAATTTTAGCTTCTTTGAGATCTATATCCACGCTGAAGCAACACCGAGCAATATTTAATTTTCTTTTATTCGGTAAAAAAAAGGAGGCAACAAGAGGCGGCAAAAGATTGCTCGATGTTGCCACAGTATGGACATAGCTTTAGCTATTGGTATTTAACGTCTAGCTTTTACAGTTGGAACAAAGAGCCATCGTTCGACGACTCCGCCGAAGACTTGTACATAGCAACAAATAAACTATAAATTCACGAGAAGGCTTCGCGATTTTATCGCGACCGACGGCGTTTCCTTTCGTCCCCGGCTGGCAGCGAGTCAAGCTCCTTGTCGAAAGTGAAAAAAATCATCGCCGAGGGTGTGGATATCGGCATTGACCTTCGCGTCACGTCGTCGTCGCTCTTTCTCTCGCCATGCTTTTCTCGAAAATACTTTGGATTTCTGGCCGCGTCGCGGTTACTAATGCCATGTATTTGGGTTCGGGACGGTGTTCTTGTCGCGTTTAATCGCCGACCCACGTCTCGGCCGATTTAATTGCAGCCTCGAGACGGGCTGTTGCACCTCATTCCGATGCAAGAATGCGTCTACTGGTTTTCAACTTGTTTGCGCCTGTAATCCAGGACCGCTGAAATCGGTGAAAGCCGATTTTATGCCGATCCTCCGCCCTGGACCTCGGGATTTATTCCAGTCGATTATACCCTGTTTAATTCTCCATAACATGTTAAATCTCGAAGATGCCTTTGTACTTAAGTAATTTTGTTTCTTGATTCCGCGGGTGGATTTGGAAAATTTTTTGGGGGTAAAGTAAACGACTTACTTTTGTGAAACTTGGCAGACTCGTCGGCGGATATTTCGACTATGTTCTTGAATTTTTGTATGATGCTAGCGACTATATTGTTGGTAGTCATCCGTCAAGCCATGGGGTGTGACGCAAGAGGTAACCCCTTGTCTTGTAACGCGTTATAAATATGCCTGTTATCAGAGAAAATTCTAAATGTTTTTTACAACTTCTCTATTCGGGCTTATCTAAAAAATTGAAAAAAGAACAAAAAAAATGGGACTTGAAATTAATGTTGCCTGAGAGCTATCAAATCGGATGGTCAATCAGATGACAAATCGCGATTGTTCGGAACAGTTTCAAGAAGCAAAAGCGGACAATACGATAGTTCTCTAAGTCGAATTTATAGACCAGTTAGGGTTCGAAAAAAAGCGAGGCGCGGCTCGAGATTAGCATACATTCCTGGACGTAGAAATTCGCGAAAAAGCGTCTGAAAATACGACGGTCCCGCGTTATCAATATTAAAAGACGCTCGAGGGGGGAAGAAATGTTTTCCTTTCACCTGCGTGGATGAAGAGGAGGTGGAAGGGAGTTCTCGAGAGGTGGAGGAGGTGGAGGGACGATCCATGAAAGTAACAGTGCCTTCCCTGGGATCCGAGCGAGACTCAGTCCTTCTCTCCCAGCGTCTGGAGTACGGTGAAGCTCTCGCGCGAGTTTTACGTACCTGTGCTCTACCTGTGTGAGGTGTTCGCAAGGTCGCGGACCGTGCACCGGAAACGCGTGCACCAACGATCGAGGATCGTCTATCGTGTCAAAGGAACCGTGGTGCGCTATGTGCTCGACCTGATCGAACAGCGAGATCATTCGACACGGGATAGCTGCTCGCTCCAGCTGCCAAAATGGACTGGGTGAGTCTGCGGGCTGCGCACCAAGTATACACGACTTGGGACTCTGCGTATTCGATCTGCGGACTGTATGCGTATATACCAAACATGATTAGGTGAAATACAAAATAGAAGAAACATCAGATGAATATTACTAGACATTATCTACAACCTCCTAAAATTATTAAGTGAAGAAATCAAGTTTTATGTAACTCCACTTTCTCGCAATCGATGCGGACAATTTTCATTTTTGAAACAGATCCGCAATCTAATCATTAGTAAACCGCGGACCTACAGGCAAAATAAGAATTGCCCAAGTCAATTGCAAGGGACTGGAGCCAGATAGAGAGTTTATTCGTCTTAACATTTAGCATTCTCAAATTGTTTTAAATTGCACTTACTCATTTTTACTATAAATACACAAGATCATATCGAAAGTCGTCATTCAATCGAACAGCGGTTACATCAGGATCGGCGGAGAGAGACTAACGCGTCTGCGAAAGGTGCCGCTAAAAATATATTTGAAAAACTGGTAAATAAATCAGACTTAAACATCATCGATTATAAAATTGCGAAAACAGCCCGGTATCGCGGAGACCTCGATGCTCGATCAGGATAGGCAAACGTAGGGCTCGCTGGAACGTGTCGACGATTGGCTCGCCGATAAACGATAAACACCGATAAAAGGCAGGCAGACACGGGCGGGCAAGCAGGTACTTGAATGGATCGGATCTTGCGAAATTCTTCTGGGTCGTTGATCGATTCCACTTTCTCCGCGTGTCGCCGGGACACGCGCGTGCCCGAGGAAAAAAAAGAGAACGAGAAGGAATTCTGGTCCGGGTCCGGGCCCGACTTCGAGTCCGAGTTTATCCGCGTCGTCGCAGTCTTTTCGACGCTTCGAAACTGGAGAACCGGCTGGATCTCGTTCGAGGGCGCGATCTGCATGCGTATCGAATACCTGGGAACGATCGTCGGCTTCCTGGCCGCGGCGGAGGAGGAGGAGGAGGAAATCTACCGGTTATTCGAGACATGCCGAGCCGTGTTTCAAGCAAACAAGGAGCGAACGCGTGTGTGGAGCAACGAGAGATTGCAAAACTGATCGCCGAGGCCGACGTTGGCTCCCGCGACCGTCTAGCGATTCATTTTCTCCCGAAAATCTCAGCTGTCCAGCCATCTTTTATGAATCCGTGCATCTTCCTTCCGGGGCGACCTCTCGCCCCCAAAGGGTATGCTTGGAATTCTTCAAACAGGCTAGGAATTAGCTGGAATAACCTACAAATGGGTTGCAAATTCGCTTGCTCCAACATTCTCCCCCGGAGACCCCATTCCTCCGGTCCATAACAGCTTTAGGCTTGTTTCGCCGAAGCACAGCTCTTTGAATCGCACTTTCAAAACGATCTGTGTGTCCACTTTCCGTCGAGCAGAGAGCGCTCGCACCATAAAGACGGGTGACGCGATATGGCGTCAAACTGAACGAGAATCTTGCGCTGGAAACTGCGGGCGTATCAAATGCAAATCGATGCGGGACACGAATCGAGGATTCGATAGAGGCTCGGAGAAAGGTGTCCGACGAGATAAATGACAATTTCGGACGCTTCCGACGAAACGACGCGCAAGTGTGTTCGATAGTCCGCAGCAATCGACAAGCGTCCGAGTGGCGCGGCGTGGAGCTCGTTCGCGATTAGAAATTCGAGGGCCGCCGGCCGATTTTCGAGGAAGGAACGATCGGAAATCGTTGTGCAACGTTCGACGAAAGCGGCGACGAGATTCGTGAGGCTTTCCTACGCGCGGCTTTCACGACGCGAACGAATACACGTTAAGACGACAGGTGTTCTATCGACGATTACACCGCGGACGATTTCCCGCCGAACGAATCGAGGCAGAAGGGCTCCCCGTCGCGGAGGAGGAAAAGGGTTTTCTGTCGTTATCTATCAGTTGTAAGAACCCCGGGCGACCTTCGAGGCTCGACCTTCGACGGATCGAGGTGTTCGGAGGAATGCGCGAGAGGAAAAGAAAGCGCTCCTTCGATCCGAGAGGAGAGCAGGGAGGTGGTCGATGAAACCAAGAGAAGAGGACGACAGCGAAAAAGCCGTTGGATCGAGCGAGGAAGGTCAGCCGGTGACCTTTCTTTCGAGACTCGCGGACCGATCCTCCATTTGCAATTCACGCATGCTGCTGCAACGGCAGAGCTCTCGGCGACTCCGGTGCAATCGATAAACCGTGCGATTTCGTTCTCTCGTTATCACGCACGAGAAGGTACACTGAGAAAATAGTCTTCCGTAGAATTTCATTACCAGAAAATTGTTTAGTTGTGCCGAATGATATGTACGACCGACAGTTTTCTTATCAAACTTGAAAATCAATTTCTAATCAAATTTTACTAGGATCTACGAGATGCGAAAATGTTACAACAAGCTACCTGCTACTTTGAGAATAAATGCGTTCGAGCTGGCGTCGAATTAGCATAGGTGATCCGAGAGAATTGCAATCCCAGTGCGAAAGGTTAAGCTCGTTGTAACAAGAAGAGGAATATGCGACTGTTAATAGATAGCCAATGAGGTTCTTTGGATTCAGCTTAGTGGACAGGACAATATTGACGCTAATAGTCGGCAATAGGCGAGAAAGTCAACAGATACATTGTTTGCTCAGCGGTTTCGGCGAGTTGTTTGGTTTCTTCGTTCCTCGGGTTGGAATTTCTCTGGTTGAGTCACCGCAAGGACCTTTAGACTTGCAGCCAGGATCTGCATTCCCGCGGCAGATCCGTTGACTTTGCTTTCGCGACCTCTTGCGATGTTAACCTCTTGAAAAATTCCATTCGAGACGGGTCAAATCCGAAGAAAGTAAAAAACAATCGAGGCATCTTCCATTTTTAGACTCTGCAAGACTACTACTGGGATAAATCTAAATAAATTCAGGAAGATCGACGTCTAAGAAAAATTGTTCTGAACCTCTGCGAGAATTCCGCTCGGATTACAGGGAGCCCGAAGAAACTGAAAAGAAGCGAGGACCAGGAAATCGGTTGTTAGACTAAGCGAAGTGTTTCGCTCGGAAAATGAATCTAAATAAATCTCAGGAAGATAAAACAGCAGGAATTCGGACTTTTTCAACCACCGGGAATTCCGCTCCGGCTTTAACGAGTCGAAATAAATTGCAAAACAAGACGGGTACTAGGGAATCTTTCTCTAGAGGGAAAGAATGAAGAGTATGGAGCGAAAGGAGCATTATCTTCGGACGGTCGTGGTCCATCGAGATTCCCCCGGGCAATTAGGGACGACAAAGGGTATTTCATTAGCAGCGTGACCGTTCCATTAGTTTCCTGGTAAACGGAGCGAAGGAAAAAGAGAGAGAGAGAGAGAGGGAAAAGGACGGAGAGCAACGGGTGTACACAGCCTCGAAGCAAATTCCGCGGAAAGTAAAAGTGACCGAGCCACGCTAGATTTATCCGACGGCGACGGATCGAGGTGATTTTACTTTCGATCCCGCGGCTTGTTTCGCCGGGATGCGAATTTATTCGCCCGCTCCCTCGATCGCTCGATCACCATTCGAAATCGATCCTCGTTACGATAATTAATCGGCCGACGCAGCGATTCGGAACTGGACCTTTAACTGTTCGTTTGCTTCGGAATTCCACATCGAAGTTTATTCAATTTATATTCATATATTCTGCGTGGCCGTCACTTTCAACAATAATGATGGAAGGTTATTAATACACTATCTTTATGCAAAATAAAAATCTTCAACAGCGATTGTGGGAAGCAGGAGTTAAATAAAAATTCATTTCATCCCCTAATAGTTTATTTCTACACTGAAAACAATATAACACTATTCGTAAATTTTTCTAATTTTTCACTGTTTCATATTTCAAAATCCGAAATCCAATTATTAAAATTGCTATTGCAACAGACGCTTGAACATATTTAATATTTTCTGTCTATATCTTCTCTGGAACAATCAACCCTTTTCTCAACGTCGACGTCTGAAATTGGAAACTACAGTTTGCAATTTATTTAAAGAGTTCAACTAACGCGATTTCTTTTATGACTCGAGCATCCATGCAAGTATTACGTTCGCCAGCTTTCTAAAATATGCCACTCCGCTTTGAATAGACAGTGAACTCATCTTTAATTAAATCAACTAATATAAATCACCTTTCAGGATGTAACATCCTTTTCGATCAACTCTCCGTTAATAAGTCACTGTTTCTAGAGATACGGAGTTCTGTAAAGCGCGAGATCACCATGATGTTGGTTCCTCGTTGCTGGAATGAAAAAATTTCAAGATAGACCGGGTCACTTTTCAGTTTCGATGGAAGGACCACTTTCGATATACATACATATATGGACAGACGTTTTATGCGATTAAGGAAGATCGCCGCCGGTTTTCGGTGGGTTTCGGCCCGAAAAACAAATTCCGAGACGAGACTTTTTCCAGATTGGTCGAGGACCACTCCCAAATCACCCTGTTCACCTTTGCGAGTGGCATACTCGATCCGCTGCCGGATCTCCCAAGGTCAAGTCGAAACGCACCAACCGCTTTTTATTCCCCATTCTCCGTGCATGCTCGCCGAAAATAACGCGGACAGGTTCTCCTCGAGGTCCCATTTTTCTCTTGGAATCTCGGTAAACCTGTCCTCTATAATAATAGATGCTGGAACGCATCGAACGTCTCCTTAAACCGTTTTCATTTCCCACGGTCGTCGTTATCATTCAGCTTTCCTTTTGCATCCTCACCGCCCTTGTCTCCTCTGTTCACGCTGCAGAGTTGCTCTGGCATTATCTTCTCCTTGATTCAATGCTGCGGCCTCGAAATTAGGCTAATCACGGCTCGTAACTACGGTTTACCCTATTCGACAACTACGGAGGAAAGTAGCCTAATTTCGATCTGCATGTAGGCTGAACCGTGGCATCGTGAGAAAGAGAAACACTCGCAGCGTTGTTAATTGATTAGCAGTTGTATACCTGTCAGAAAGGAAGAATATTTACTAACTATTTCTATGAAATTTTTATTTAATAAATTCCCCTACAAATTTATTAAAAATAAAATTCTATAAAATGTTTAATAACTAAATAACGAAATAGCTATCCATCTGTTGAAGCTGCGTTGTCCAGATCTGTTAATAACAAACGCGGATCTTTATGCAAAATAAAAATTGTCTATCTGAATTACAACAAACTGGGGTGAAATAGTATTTAGTAGGTTGAACGTAATACAGCAGTATTTTTAAATTTTTCTAATGTTTTTACTGTTTTAAATTGCACTTACTCAATAAAATCCGCTGCCTAGTTATTAATTATTATTCACGTTATCGTTAGACTATTTTCTCTTCAACGCGATTAAATTTTGGAGAGAAGGAGCACACATCTATGTAGCTGTTATGTAAATAGTTAACACAGAGGATTTTCATTTCGTACAAAAATCCAGTTATTGTTGCACCGGCGAAGGTGTCCTAACGACCGACGATGCCACTCATCGAGCAACGGTACTCGATCGCGAAGTCATCCGCATCCGCAGCGAACCGTTCAATCGACGCCGACGCGTGCAACGTGCAACGCGACTCGAATGCAAACAAGATCGAAATAATCGACCGGCGACGATTGCGCAACCGATCTCGTTCCACTGAAACGTTACGGACGTCCCGTAATTCCCGCCATCACAGATCCTGCGTCACTCCTGCATTCTCGTGTTATGCACTTGCAACTTTTCGAAACTGCGGCGAGTCATTAGCATACAAAATACCAGAGAAACCGATCCTTCGCCGTCCCCTGAAACGATTATCGATCCGGCGATCCTTGCTTTAACACTAAACCTACCGACTATGAAAATGACGAGGCTCTATTTATTTAGATTTTGTGTAATTTTAATAACAATATGTACTTGGATAAAAAAATTTGTCGAATCAATTTCCATGTAAGCAACTTCCTTATTTCAATAAATGCAAAATGAAAGATATAAAACCGGTTAGTATTAAGTGAGTCGAACTCTGAAGAGAATCTCCAGTAATGACAATAGCAATAATAAGAAGAACAAGACGAAGAGCAATACTCCGGGCTCTCACAGTGTTTATGGACGATCTAGTGAATTTTGAGAATTTTTAGTGAACTCCCAGCGTAATACCGAAGCAAACGGTACTTCGTATAATTCTTCAAGGCATCGAAATATAAAACAGTGAAAAATTAGAAAAATTTAAGAATACTGCTATGTCGTTTTCAGTGTAAAAAAATTGTTAGGGAATGATATGAATTTTTATTTAACTCTGCTTCCCACGAGATTGTTATTTTGCATAAAGATCCACAGTCTGATAATAACAATTAGTAACTCAGAAAGCTAATAATAAAATAAACAGATACTGCAATAAACGTTCTGGGACTCTTCTTGGATATTTTACTGCATTTTAGAAATTTTTAAGGACTCTCAGTAGAATTTTGTCAATTACATTTTTTTAATGCTACATTATTGGTAAAGCGAAAAGTGATTGGGCCGAGTCAAATACAATTGTTCCCGAGATTTACGAGCGAGACTCCGCCTAACGTCCATTGCGGGCGTTGAAGTCTCCAAACTGGCCATAAAACGCACGCCGTGCAATGCCCGAACGTTTCGCGCAACTTTCGCGGCCGAGTTCAATGAATCCTCTCCGCCAAACATTCTACCGAAGCATCTTCGACATTTTTACGGACTAGTGAGCTCATTGTCATCCTAAACGTTCGTTTCCGAATGTCGCTCTTCGATTTTCTATTTAACGAGCCCGATTCCCTTTGTAGGTATCGCCTATTCGTGGCATTTTAATGTTTGTAATATACTACACGGAAATATTTGTACCGATTGCGATCTTCATGCAGTCGTAACACGCACTCAACTGTGCCATATCTGAACCTAAATCTTCTTTTTAATGACTTTTACGAAATACCGCTTCGATTTTCTTTTTATACTGCTATCTCCTTTCGTGTCGTGTCTGGTACCGTATTCATTCATGACAGTCTGAATGTGTTGCCTACCGGAAGCCTATTAGTTTTCAATAACTGAGCTGCACGTTAAAAAACTAAACTCCTCGGTAAATTGATCAAAGTAATACTTTAATAATTAAGCAATACTTTTAATACTTGAGCTGCTGGCAATTTTCTAACGAACTATTAAACTTATAATATCCGTATCAACGATCTACCTCTCTACTTTCAATTTACAACAAGAAAAGTGCAAACAAATGCAAAACAAATTTGCATACTGAACCATAGTAACGATTAATAGGTAGTTCAACGCGACAAACGTTCGAGGAACATTCTCGCTCGTGTCTCAGCTTCTGTGTCACGAAATCGTTCGACAAAAAAAAATCCGCACTCGGCCAAACGTGCACAGCCCAGCGACCAGAAGTCGTTTCGCTAATTCGCAGCCGAAGAAACGAATTGGATAATATGTTTCCTGGAAGTCGACGCGACGGGATTCCGTGACGCTTTCCGTTCCGGTTACGAAACTGACCGAAAGGAACTGGCCCGTCGAGCAGGTGGATTTTCGCTGGCGTTACAGGCGTTACAGGCGTTACAGGACGGCTGTGATCTCGACGAGCGAAGCCACTCGGCCCCGTAGAAAGTGATTTGACATTTAGAAGGGTCCGGGGGGAATTTTTCGAGCCGCGCGCCACACGCGTTCCCGACCGATTCCTTCTATCAGAATCCCGTTCCGCGACGCGAGAAAGCGGCTGAACACGTCGAGCCTTTAAATTTCGAGCCGCTTATTTTTCCTCGCGAATATCACTCAGCCCGGCCAACAATTATTTCAACCCATTGCGTACCGCAATCGCCATTTCGGATCACGCACACGTGGATTCCGCTAAGGAGTGGCGTAAAAAGAGCTGAATACATTCCAAGCACCGCCGTTGGCGATAATTCAATTCGTTACAACGGGAATTGATCTTTTCAATTCAACTTTTCGCATAAATCGTTTTAAATTACATAAATACTAATCATTTAGGAAGGAACCATATAGAAAATTCTTTTTGTCTCCATTGGTCTTAACACTAAACCTGTCACTGCCGGTCAAATGACTGGTTTTATGTTTTTCATTATGCAATTATTGCAATTATGGAGTTGCTGACACGGAAATTGATTCGATAAATTTTTTCATTTAAGCATATATTGAAAGAAAAATTGCCAATATTTAAACAGTAATAACTTCGTAAAAAATGACCACACGATCATAAAATTTGACTCATTTTAAAGCTGAAAGCCTCTACTTTCAAAATCCATCGTTCATTTTATTCCAAGATCTTTTTTCATGACATAGCGAGCGAGAAACTGAAGACGCGTTTCGTATTGAAAATGTTACATATTCAGACGTCTGTGAAGACTTTGAAAAATTTTTCTTGTGACTGAAACCAACATGGATTTCAAGATTGAAGCTTCCTCTTTACAACGACACCTTAAAAATTGTTGTACGATTTTTTTTCACTGTTTTATGCAACAAAAATGAGGAACAAGTTCGGTCGTGAATAGTCCCCTTGGTGTAACTTATACTAGTGTAAAGTTGACGGAACAGTTCTCATTCGAAGCTCGATGAAACGGCTAAAAAAAACCGTACATCAATTTTTAAGATGTCGTTGTAAAGAGGAAGCTTCAATCTTGAAATCCATGTTGGTTTCAGTCACGAGAAAAATTTTTCAAAGTCTTCGCAGACGTCTGAATGTGTAACGTTTTCAATAAGAAATGCGTCTTCAGTTTCTCGCTCGCTATGTCATGAAAAATGATCTTGGAATAAAATGAACGATGGATTTTGAAAGTAGAGGCTTTCAGCTTTAAAATGGGTCAAATTTTATGATCGTGTGGTCATTTTTTACGAAATTATTACTGTTTAAATATTGTTACTTTCATAAAATAACATAAATTACTCAGCGCTCCGTAAACGTAGTATTAAACAAACAAGAAAATGCATGGTGCCGAAAACAACTGTTGCGCCGATTTTGCTCCGTTTAGCGAAGGAGAACATAAAGCGAAATCTCACAAGAGCGAGCAATAAACGTTAACGTGAGTTTTCAGAACGTAAAACGAGAAGACTAACGAGGAATTACAGGCGAAAGGGAAACGCGGTAAAACCAGCGGATTCCGAGGCGGTAAACGGGCGTGGAATGTGTTATTCGCGATCGAGGATAGTCTAGCCTAAATGCAGCCTCCCTCTAGACGCCGGCTAATTGTTCGAAGCCACAGGAACGCCGTCGCGCCGCGCCGCTCCGTCACGACGACGTAACGTAACGCGAACGTAACGCGCGCTCGTCGGCCGAAACGCGCGAGAAAGTCGCCGCCGCGCTCCTTCTTTCTTCTTGCTTTCTCTTTACGCGTTCGCGGATTGCGTAACCAGAGGTGGTGCCCTGCCAGGTGTCGCGGGCCTGATTCAGCTTTGCGCATCATCCCCGAGATCCTCGATCGAATCCGGAAGCATCTGGATCTAGAGCGACGCGAGACCGAAGTGCGGTGGAATTTTTCCGGAACATTTTCCGAAGTCTACCGGATATTTTGAGTGTGTAAACAAAATTGCAGAGCTTGTGGAAAAATTGTGAAACTTGTGAGCAGAGCTTAAAGTCCACTGGCAAATCTATTTCATTCGGTGATTGCCTTGGAATTTTTTCTGCGTGTTTGTCTCGAAAGTGAAACGACTATTTTGGACTTGTAAAAAAGTTGAGAGGCTCGCGGACAAATTGTGAAACTCTTCTGAGAAAGATTTTGAGATTTGCGAATGATTTTCAAGACCCATGGGAAGAATTTTTGATAACGAAAAATTGTGTAAAAATCTGTCGTTAGGGGAAACGGGGTGAGGAGGATCCTTCGGCTGCATTTTGAGAAGATGCACAGTCTACTTATCACCGCACGGTCCCGTTACCCGAGTTTCTATTTTCACTGATACTGTTTCTAATGCATTTCTCTTGAACTTGTTGGCTAATGATCAGCAACAATTTCATAAAGCTGAAGAGCATACGGACCAATCCGTCAAGTTGAAGTTCTGGGATTTTCACGATTTCTATCTCGATCTACCTATCTGCATGTCTCGTAATTAATAGAGTATGTCATTGAATGAAATTTTTTTAAATTGTTAAAAAAAGAAATTCTTAAGTCGCTCCGCGATTGATAGAGATCATTTTTATTTCGCATAAAGATTATGTACCGCCTAGGGTACGAATAACGATCAGGTACCGATAGGCTGGTGTGTTTTCGATCGGCAGGAAAGTCGAACGAGGTCGACCGACGGAAATCCACGCAATTGTCCTCGACCGGTCGTTTCCGAGCGGCGGGATTTCGAAAGAGGATCGCGGCTAATCGTATTCTCCTCGGAGAACCCCCCTATGCAAATCCATAACGGATCGAGCCGACTCCGTTGAAGTTGAAAGTGGAATCGGCCGGGGGACGTTAATTAGTCGAGATCGTCAGAATCGACTGTAGAAAGCAGTCTACCAAAATAGTCGAACCATAGAACCTAATATGGACCACGAACTTCCTTTATTTGTTTGTTGCAACAACGCCACACTAACCATTCTTTCACGAGTCACACAACTTTTTTGCTCACTGTATCGATTTGTCGTGGGCTACACAATCTTTTCCTGGGCCTTGAACGCATCTTAAGGGGCCTTTCTGTAAACCCTACAATTCTTTGACGGGTCCTAGAATTTTTTAAATGTCCCAGAATTTTTTGGGGACTCTATACTTTTTTTTCGTGAGACCTAAGATGTCCTCGCAGCTTCCAAAATTTATTCGCAAGCTCTGTGATTTTTTTGACAGATCCTAAAGGTTTTTCGGAAATTCTGAACGCTTCTCCAAGGTTCTACAATTTTTGATTGCCTCAGAATTTTTTGGGGACTCTATACAATTTTTTTCGTGAGACCTAAGATGTCCTCGTAGCTTCCAAAATTGATTCGCAAGCTCTGCGATTTTTTGGGAGATCCTAAACGTTTTTTATAAGTTATGAACACTTCTCCAAGGTTCTACAATTTTTTCATGGCTTCTAGAATTTGTTTATGGTCGCTACAATATTTGTACATATCTTATAACCTTCGGTAGACATGTCATTGGAGGGAATCGAGATCCTCTGCGAACGGATCGGCGATAACAACGGTGTCCTTGATTGCGACAACGAGAGAGAAACCACTGTTCGCAGAAAGTAAAGAGAGCTCAAGGGTAATGGGGATCGTTGAACGCGCTATGCACCGGACAACAGAAAAAGGCCCAAGGGGAAAAACGCAAGAGAAACATAATGGCGTGTAGACAGTGGCCACGGAAGCCTCGGCCATACAACTCGAAACGAGAGCCGTTCGTGGCTACTTACGATCATAATTGCGAGCCTGGTGCTGCTCGTGACTCGGTTACGAAAGCGTGGGGTAGATATTCAGGCTTAATCGTTTGTTTGTACAATTCTTATGTAGGATTAACTTTTACTTTCGAGCTAGGCCGCCTAAACTTTCCTTTCTTCGACTGTCTTCCATCGATTTTCCCAGAAAAATCCTTTCTTTTCGTACGGTATAAACAAGCCGACTCAAAGTCCGATCATCTCGATGAAGTCATTTCGACGAATTCAATAGTTTTAGCGTTAATTTTCAGTTTGGAGAAATATATTCGAAGAAATATTTGGAGAAATGGTTTCTGTATTGAAGTATCCGGGTTCCACCTTGATTTTGAAGTATCGTGGCGATTTCTAACGGGGTTGCTTTCTCGTTTCAGGGGTGCCAAACGGTGTCGCTGCTGCTCGCCTTGTGTATTCTGCTCGCGACGGTACACCGCGGTAAGTACATATTTAGTTCTATTTAGCAACGAGAGAAATTTCGACATTAGAAACGCACAGCGACGCGTCTTCGATCTTAATCACGATCGACGATCCAGGCACAGCTGAAAGTTACTCTGATTTCAATGCTCGCCGCTTGACAATATGAAATCCATGTAGAAGTGAAACATTTCAGCCTTGATACTCGCAACAGTTTTTCTACGATCTATGCACAAAACCTCGAGATATTGCAACTCATTTCGAGTAATTTCTATTTTAGCGCCTTGTGCTCGTTGCGCCCGTAAACTCGTCGAATTATCATTGAGAAATGTAGCACGCGCGTGAACTGCTGAGAGCGACGGAATTAAAAGTTACCTACGTTCCGAACCTTGTATTTTTGGTGCATTGATCGATGCATCTTTGTATTCCATTTAAAAAATTATTAAGGTGCTTAGGTAAAAAATGAATTGGTTTAGAAGTTATGATTTTTGTCCCGAAAGATTTGTGTCGATGAAAATTGCAAATCGGTGAAAATTATGGAAATTTCGTGCGAAACGACGAACGAATAGAAACGCAAGTACGAGCGTCTGGCGGAGATAGGAAGAGCTACAGAATATTTGAACAGGTTCTGTTTATAATGTGAACCGTGGAACCATTTTAACAAGCATTCTCACACGATAAGTTCTATCTCGCTGTATTGCATAAAACTATTTACTCCTAGTAAAACAAGAGTTCATCGAGGAATTTCCGGGATCATTTAAAGAAGATTAAAACGGTGCAAATTCAATTAATGGATCTCACCGGCCCGTGCAGGGAAGAGTTAAATGCAATTTCTAACTGGATCGAATTGCCACCGCTGAGGCAAACGGTGGCAAAAGAGAAAGAGAGAGAGAGAAGAGCAGACAGACAGCAGCAAGGTTAGCGCCGCGAAAGAATGGCCCATTTACTCTGTGACCGAGTCTCCCGGCGTCCCCCGTAATTTCTCTAGCGTGCTCGGTGCACGGGGCCTCCGGTGCACGTGAGGACCGGTGCCTGCATGCACGCACGGATGCAGTTTTCACTGCGTGTCCCGTGTGGCGATCGGTGAAACGTGCTTCTACACAGACAGGCACCGTTCCCGGTGAAAACGGTACGCGGCAAAAACCTCCCGAAGCGGAGGTTCGTGAGCCTTTCGATCGGATTCCGTCGGAGGAGTGGGGTTACCTATCAGGTGGAGATCAGGTGGGACCAAGTGAGATCAGGGGGGAATCGGAGGCGGTCTCGGAACCGACGAAAGTAACATTGTAAGCGTGAAACGGCTCGCGATCGAGCGATCTTTAAAGGCGATCGTTCCCATCGAGTTTCTATCTTCGCATCTCGTAATCGATACGGTAACCGTTTCCGGGATCTGAAAAAAACCGGCATAATTGACGCAATCCGCTCATGACTAGCTAAAGGTGAGATCGTGATCTACGCGCGGGAACGCCCTTATAACCGAAAGAATGTTCGTCTCGATCGTTTCGTTCTCCTTGCGATAGATCGATGGTCGTTCGTGTAGAATTGTTTCATACGATGGCGTGGGCGAAGCGCCGGAGGCCTGAGAACATTATCGAGATCGTGGAGAGACCAGAAATGGATCCTTCAATCTGTTTGAAAGTGTTCCGAGTCCGAGAAAGATTTGGGACCTATAAAGAGAACAGGTCGTTAGAACTGTTTACATCTTCTGGGTCCGGAAAGAGGAGATTCACGAATGAAGGAGCGAATGCAAAAGATAGTTAGGGATACTTTTCGGTAAAAGATGAAATATAGGGACTAGAGGCTAAACCACAGAATGGTCCGCGAAAAAATTAAAACCTTATAGAGAATGAGAGTAGATCAGGGAAAGTGTCCAGTGCCAAAAATTTTGGAGGCCATGAAAGCACGGGAAGAAGGAAATAGGTCGCCGAAAGCGTTCACGCGGCAATTTCGCGGGTTCCCGGCGATAATTCCAGGTTCTTAGCGAGCGACGCGCCTCTTACCGATATTATCTGCGGTGTTATGCATCGGCTTAACACCATTACCGTCGGCGCAACGCGAAACTATGCGGTGAAAGAGAATCGTCGCGTCGCGCCCCGCGCCAGCCGTTTCCGTCGAATCGTTGATTCCTGCCGCGAACAATTCCGCTTATACGCAAAACGCGCGCCAGTCGTTAACGCTACCCGTGGAAACTGTGAAGTGATCGTTCCTTCGTTCTTCCACCGGGAAAATCGAACTGCTTTCTAGGCAATTATAAAACTTCTTTCGTGACTCGAGGCCGATTTGCAACAGCGCGGTCGATCGTGGAAACGAATCGACTAATGAAAGCCGGATAAATGTCGTTTTCAAATTGGCTCACCTTGCGTCACGAGCGCACGCGATTTATGCGGCCGTCTTCGTCCGAGACCTGAAAGCAAATTCGGAATGCGTTAACAAATTGTAGGCACCGCGAAAAATTATAGGAAATTGTAGAAAAAGGTTATAGGACCTGGGGGAAATTTGTATAATTTATAAAATAATTGTGGAACCAAGAAAAAAATTATACAGCTCTTACGAAATATTGTGGAATCTGTGAGAAAAATTGTGGGACCTCTAAGCAAATTCTAGTTTTTATAGGTATAGATTAACGTCGTTTTTAAATCAACTCACCCTGCGCCATGAGTACATGCGATTTGTACTGCCACTGTAGTTCTGTAGATCACGGGACACCTTTTGTTCGAGACCTGAAAATTTCAGAAAATGTTAAAAAACTGTATACACCGTGAAAAAACGTACAATTTATAAAATAATCGTGGAGCCTCCAAAAAATTATATAACTCTAGGAAAAGATTACAGAACTCGCAGGAAAAAATTGTGGACTTGATAAAATGATCGTAGAGTCTGTAAAAAAATTCTAGGACCCGCAAAAGCAGAGACAGCGATTTCTGTGGATCGTGCAATAGCTGCTCGAGTCCCAGCGCAAGGTGGGTGGTCATGGTCGCGCTCGATCTTAATTCCAGACGGTTTTCGCATTGTGTCTCGAGTCGACCTCGATTCGCTCGATCATCGGTGAAAGCACCTGGGGTGACTCTTCGCGATCGAAAGCGATCGTGGGGATCAGCGCGCAGGCGCGCTCGCGAAAATAAAAGAGAAACTTCCGCTGGTTTTATTAGCGGGGCACGCATGCTAATTGCTCGCGGGGGTTTCAAGATCGAATCTCCAGAGAAAAATTGACTTGTGACACTGTGCGGATGTATTCGAATAAAATTCAGCTCTTCGTCTTCGACCTGATTTTGTAGCAAATTACAAAACAGTGATCGATGCAAGCAATACCGAGAGGAAATTCGTGGGAAAGTTAAAGGAACGGGTTTCAGTTTCTCCGGGGAGACGGGTGTCTCGATCGACCATTACGCTGGGTCGATTAGCCTGGTCAGTTTCAAGAGATCGAACGGTTCCCCAATTTTCTCCTAAAATCGTAACTCCCTTAAAAATCGTCGCGGTTCACGTAGAAAAATTCTGCGAAAACCGAAATGGAAAAACCGTAATGTACTTGACTCGCGTTGCAGGTGACGCCGAGCGCAAGGTCGTCTGCTACTACACTAACTGGTCGATCTACAGGCCAGGTACGGCGAAATTCTCACCTCAGAACATCAACCCGTACCTGTGCACCCACCTGATCTACGCGTTCGGTGGTTTCACCAAGGAGAATGCTCTGAAGCCGTTCGACAAGTACCAGGACATCGAGAAAGGTAAAGGAAGAGACTCCTGGTCGTGTGATCAGCGACCTTGAGCATAAAAAGAGAGATCGAGAGTCTGACGATGAAGCGCGGTGAATGTTCAAGGTGGCTACGCCAAGTTCACCGGGCTGAAGACGTACAACAAGAACCTGAAGACCTTGCTGGCGATCGGCGGATGGAACGAGGGTTCGAGTCGATTCTCGCCGATGGTCGCCGACCAGGACAGGCGACGGGAGTTCGTCAAGAACTCCGTCAAGTTCCTCAGGAAGAACCACTTCGACGGTCTGGACCTCGACTGGGAGTACCCGGCGTTCAGGGACGGCGGGAAACCTCGGGACAAGGACAACTATGCTAGCCTGGTCCAGGTAGGCGTCTGGTATTCGCGTACTGCATAATTACCCATGGAAGACTGCTGAACACCTTCCCCCACAAATTATTTTGCGGTTGCAGTGATCCTGAACTTCTCTGTAGTCCATCATTTCCTAGAAAAAGAACGATCGTTTTTAGCTGCTCTACTTAATTTTGTAACAGTTTAAATATTAGTAATTTTCAGTTGAGCTCAGTTGAAATTCATGAATTTGATTCCTATTGAAGGAACTCAGAGAGGAGTTCGACAGGGAGTCCTCGAAGACCGGAAGACCGAGGCTACTGTTATCCCTGGCCATGCCAGCGGGTATCGAGTACATCGACAAAGGCTACGACTTGCCCAGGTTGAACCAGTACCTGGACTTCATCAATCTGCTCTCGTACGACTATCATTCGTCCTACGAGCCCGCCGTCAATCATCATTCTCCTCTGTACCCCTTGGAAGAGGACAACGAATATAACTACGACAGCGAGCTAACGATCGTAAGACCAACTCTCTGGAGCTTGCATTCGACCGTGATGTTGACGTTGACGAATCTTTTAGGATTACACGATCAATCACTTGCTGGCGAAGGGTGCCTCGCCGGAGAAGATCATTTTAGGGATCCCGACGTACGGTAGATCGTACACGCTGTTCAATAAGGACGCGACGGAGCTAGGAGCGCCAGCCGATGGTCCGGGAATCGAAGGCGATGCGACCAGAGAGAAGGGCTATCTTGCGTACTACGAGGTCAGGATTCGTTCAGAAATATTGAATTGTCCGGATATGTCCGTTGCTGCAACCTTGCTATCAATCCTCAGATCTGCGAGAGCCTATCGCAGTCGGACGACTGGGAGGTGGTGCAGCCGAATCCAAAAGCAATGGGTCCGTACGCGTTCAAGGACGACCAGTGGGTCGGCTACGACGACGAGGACATTGTCAAGCTGAAGGCGAAGTACGCGAACGAGAAGAACCTCGGCGGCATCATGTTCTGGACGATCGACAACGACGACTTCAGGGGAAAATGCCACGACCGACCGTACCCGCTGATCGAGGCGGCCAAGCAAGCCCTTCTGACCGACTCCACGTGAGATTCTAGCGCATCAAGCTTCTAACCCACCTAGTAGACAAAAATATTAACCGTATTATTTGTATGTAATGATATTTGGTCCCATCAGGGTTTCAAATCCATTTTTACCAACTTCTCCCCCTCTTGCCACTCTCGCTATCGCCTAATTTCAGCGGGACCTACTTTTTATTACGGTGAACAGTCTAAATCAGGCTCCCTAGAGAAGATTAGATCACTTTGCAAGTGTAGTTTCTCGGTGGCTTACAATATCTATGCAATACTGTGATGAGATGACAAGAAGGTTCCCGGGGCAAGACTTCTGTCCCTACTCTACCTTCCCCTTCTACGGTGCTATTCCCCACGCTTCCGCCGCGGTCCGGTCACGAGACGCGTTTCATCAAAGGGTAACTTTTCCCCTCGATTCGTGCTCCCTCCCCTGATCTGGCGACGCTGCTGTCAGGGACCTTCTTGTCATCTCACCACGTTATCTGCAGATGAAGATCAGTCTCGTTAATCTTGTCTTCGTGTTCGTATCAGAAACACCGTTCAGAAGTCGCAGCCAGCGGACAATCGCAAGAAGACGCGGCTGTCAACGGTGTTGAACAGCTCAGGAGGTAGAAGACAGGGTGGTTCCGGTAACAGAAGAACCACCACGACAGCGGCACCGACCACGAAGAAGCGCGTCACGTCTCCAAGACCGAAATTCCGGAATTTCGCGAGGTCAAAGACGAGCAGAGAGGAGGAGGAAGAGGATCAAGAGGTGTACAGGCGGTCTTACAGTCAGTCTTCTTCCGAAG
Organism: Lasioglossum leucozonium; assembly: GCA_028454225.1. NCBI lineage: Eukaryota > Metazoa > Arthropoda > Insecta > Hymenoptera > Halictidae > Lasioglossum > Lasioglossum leucozonium. The sequence continues at coordinate 12,200,677 of CM052207.1, forward strand.
AGGATGACTCTGACAAGGGGAACACGGTCAGAGCCGAGAAGAACGATAGACCGAGGGAGAAGGGGAGGCCGAAGCATCGATCGACAGGAAGTTCGACTCGTAGTCGTAGAAAGCAGAACCGTCGCAAGGAGGAGAAGAACGATTCGGAAGAGGCGTCTTTGAGCAACCAGCTGACCACACCTGAGCCTCCAACCACGCCTGATCCTGGCACTGGTAAGTGCTCTGAAGCCAGGGCCGGGCCTAGGGTAGTCAGTGCCCTGCTGCAAAGTTCTTTTATAGCGTCCCCTTATATTTTTTAAAGCAAATAGTGGCTAATTTTCTAGTAATAAAAAGTGCTTTTATAGTGCCCCCTTATATTTTTTTAGAGACAATAGTGGCTAATTTTCTAGTAATAAAAAAAATTTTAAAAACAGCATACATTTTATTTAAAAATGTAATCTTAAAGGCGCCTTCCTGCGCCCTGATGCAGTGCGTCAGTTGCATCGTGCCTCGGGTCGGCCCTGTCCGAGGCTAACGAAGTGTTTTAGCGATATTCAAACTACTTACATTATTAAGTGAATCATCGCGGGAAATACAATTTACCTGAATCACAACAAACTGATAATAAGATCTCTGTCGAACGTTAGATTTCAAGTGCGAGGACGAAGGATTCTTCCCGCATCCCCGAGACTGCAAGAAGTACTTCTGGTGCCTGGACAGCGGGCCGGGTGGCCTTGGCGTGGTCGCGCATCAGTTCACCTGTCCTTCCGGTGAGTTCGACCTTCGCTTTCTCATCGATCCTTGCGATCGGATCTCTCGATACTGATCGCGTCGTTCTCGAACACGTTCCCGGACAACAGGACTGGTGTTCAACAAGGCGGCGGATTCCTGCGATTATCCTCGGAACGTGGTCTGTCCGAAGTCGAAGACGTCGTCGCCGGCGTCGACGACCAGGGCGCCGATTACGGCAGCCACGAGTCGAACGACCTATCTCTACAGCACCACCAGGAAGCCAACCACCGAGAAACCGGAAGAGGAGGACTACGAGGAGGACTACGAAGACGACGATGAAAGCGAAGAGGAGGAGGAGGAGGAAGAGAAGAAGGAGCCTAGCACGACCACCACTCCGAAGCCTCTTCTCTATAAAACGATCACCAGGAACAAGCATACCACTACCACGACCACTACTACGACCACGGAGGCACCACAGGTTAGAAAGAATTCCGAGAGCCACGAGGAGTCCGTGAAGATCCTCGGTACAGAGGATGAAGAGGACCCCAAGGTCATCAAGGAACTGATAAAGCTCATCAAAAAAGCAGGTACAGTAATTTATTTTAGCTACGTAGGCAGCTACAGGTGAAAGGTCAATTGTCTAGACTGCGGAAACAGTTTTATCGTAGATCGGTGAAGATTATCTACAACTTCCCAACATGGAACCCACGCTCTACGGGGGGGGGGGGCATATAGTTAATAAAATTTGATATAATTTCTACAAATTTCATCGTTCACGACCTAATAATTGTTAAGGTTACTCGAGCTGAGTAACTTTTTAGTATAGGTAACTTCTGTCCCCCATGTTCGTAGTCTTGATTTCAGATAAATAAACGTCTGTTAAAACTGTTGTGAAAGTCTCGTTGTAAGTTTCTTCAGTGAACAATTCAATTTTTCAATATTAAAAATTATGTATACGTATGTTACATAGGGGGCATAAGAATTTTAGAAAAGCTTATGTGGGCTCAAAAAAGATTGGGGAACGCTGATCTACAAGGTTCCGTTCCCACAGGTGGCATCGAGGAGCTGGAGAAGCAACTGTACCTGCAGGGCAAAAGCTCGGACGAACCGAGCATCGATACCCAACCCGCCACTCCTGCAACCATAAGTCGCAGCCTGTACGAAAGGGTGCTAAATCGCCAGTCCGCCAAGCAGACTACAAGTAGAGCAAGCACATCGAGGGTGACGAGTTACGCGAATGGACCAGGTGGAACGCAATTCGAAGGTTTAGACGAGCTCCCCGAATTGAAGGGCTTGCGGAGGTCGCAGAAGCCTCAGTACGTAACCATCGAGAGGCCTAGGTGAGTTTCACATAACGACTAGACGGCGGATGTTTATGAAAAATAAACACTTTCTACCCGATTCGTAACAAACTGGAGTGAAATAGAAAATTATTTTCCGTCTGAAAATAATATAACAGTATTTTTGAATTCTTCTAATGTTTTTACTGTCTTAAATTACACCTCCTGATTTCTGCCACAAATGCATTAAATTCACTATCTGTAATGTCTGTTGGGATAGACCCTCCACGAAGGAGCCGCCGACCGAAGACGAAGAGGACGTCGAGGACGACGAAGACGTCGAAGAGGACGTCCCGGACGTCGCCTCATCCGAGGACCAGACTGTCAGCAATCCGTTCTTGGCCAGCTCGACGCAGAGAGTGACTCCCAACTACTTCAACATCCGACGAGCTCGGCCGTCGAGCACGACGTCCAGGTAGGAAGACGGACCGTCGGGAGGAGGTGTAGATAGCAGCATAGAATTCGTATTGTTTCCAGGAACGAGAACGACGTCGAGGTGAAGAACGACGAGGAAGAGGAAGCGCCGGTCCGTTCTCGCCGTCCCACGACTCCGTCCAGGTAAGTAATCGACGAGCCAAGAACAGGAACAAACATGCCGAAGACTTAACAATTCCAGAAGCAGCGAGAACAGTTCTTCGGAGGATAGGGAAGAAGAGTCGCGTAACTCGAGCGATGAGAACCCGACCACCAAGTCCAGGTGCACACTCCAGTCTAATCGTCTTTTCTTTCGAGCTCCACAGCGCTAACCGAAGAACGAACCGTGGTTTCGCAGGTACGTCAGCATTCAGAGGTTCCGAAGTACGACCTCCAGGCCTCTGGAAGAGGTCTCGGAGTCTTCGACTAGCCCGGATCCTGTGACGCAAGCGGTGTCGGTTGGTAAGCAAGAGGAGACGGTCGAGACGAGCACGGTCACGTCGACGAGCAGCCCTTCGTCGACGACTTCGGCGTCCACCACGGCGACCAGCATCGTTGCGGAGGAACAGACAGAGAGATCGGCGACGAACGAGACCGTGGAGGCGATTAGCGGCTCAACGACAGAGACGGTGCGACTGGTCGAGGACTCGGCGACAGAGATCCTGCTGACCACGGCTCCGGCGGGCCTGTCGTCGACGCTGTCGGCACCTCGCACCAGCGCCGCGACGGTGTCCCAGCCGAGACCTTTCGGACTGAGCCGTCGCAGCAGACCGACCACGGAGCCGACCACCCCGCTGCCGGGGTCCAAGGTGAGTATACCCTCGCGAAACGTCGCGCGGCCGACCTTCCTGGCGGGACGAGGTCGCTCGAGGTCGAGGCAGGAGAAAACGGTCGCCGAGGTCGAGAGTCCTCGCGAACCTATCGAGGACCCGGGCGTAGGTAGACCTGGCCGGTCGCGACAGAGGGGCACGAGCAGGTACACGCCGCCATCCTTCAAGGCCAAGGCCGAGGAGCCCTCCAACTCGTTGGTCCGGGAACGCGGTAGATCGTCGAGTCCCGCGAGCACTTCGGAACCACCCAAAAGGAGACTCAGAAAGCCTGGCTCGCGGGCAGCCACCGAACACTCGAAGGGCAACGAACTCGAGGACAGTCCCATCGTCAGGATCACCCAAGGCCCACCGAACAAGGTCTCCTCCAGGTCCAGAAGCGTGACGAAACAGGAGACGAACGAGGAGGACAAGATCACGAACATCAGAATTTTCAAGAAACCCCCCTCGAGCAGGGAAATCTACGCCAGGACCAGGCACACCAGGAAGAGGAACGACGCGGAAGAGGCTACCAAGACGGCCGAAGTCTCTACCAGCACGCTCTCCACCACAGTGACTACGACGTCGACGATCGAGGTGGAGGATGTCGATCGTACCTTGAACGAAACGATCACAGAGGAACCTAGGATTACCACCACGAGCGTGTCCATCGAACAAGACAAGACTACGACCGACCCGGTGCTCGAGACTAACACCGTCGAGTCGATTCCCACCACGGAGTCGATAGGGGACAATGAAGTGGCGACGGATAGTCTGCTTTACAGCACCACAACCACCGAGCCACTGCAAGTTCCGACTACGGTCGGGATAGAAACTAAAGTCGAGGAGTATAATCCGGATATCATCAAGATCGTGTTCAATGCGAATTCTCCGAATCAAGAGAACGGGACTGTGACGAGGAGGAGGAAAGTGTTGTTGAGGAAGAGACCCGTGACCTCGACCACCTCCGCGTCGCAGGAGGACGAAGAGGAGCAGCCTGCGCCGAGGAGGAGGAAGGTGGTCAGACGTCTTCGTGTACATCAGAACGCTACCACACCCGCGGACGTCTCTTCGACCGAGGACGACCGTATAGTCCTCAGGTTCACGACACCTAGGGACGTCGACCTGACCTCGACGCTGGAGGAAGATACAGCAGACGGCACTTCCACGGAAACTATCTTCGCATCCACGGCAGAGACTGCAGGCACGATCGATTACGCTCTAACCAACGATTATACCAGCTACGAAACACCGACCGCCGGCACCTCGATCGACGAGGACTTCGAGGACCCTGACGCGGCCACGATGGCCTCGACCGTGCTCGACAACCTCACCGTCGCCACGACGGAGCGAGGAGAAACCCTCGCGGAAACTGCTTCGACGGAATCGACAACATCGCCCACCACCTTCGTGATCAGGTTCACGAACGACGTCGTGGGTGAAACGACGTCCGATAGCAATCAGCCGGAGCCGACGGTGGCCTTGACCGCGACTTCGCTGGCTCCTCGGGGCATCGGAAGGCTGGAGCCTTACAACAAGACCAACCATCAGGACTCCAGGTTCGTCAGGAAGAAGTTCGTGCGCAGGAGACCGATCGATTTATCGGAGAACGTCGGGGGACAGAACTCCGTCGCGAGGACTCCGATCAGAGGGTTCTCGTCGACCGAGGTGAGCAATCCGGAGGCGTCGAAGCGCAGGAAGAGTCTGTTTATTCGTCGCAGGCCGGTTTCGTCGACGACCACTAGAACCACGCAGACGACAATCGAAGAAGAACCCGAAGCAGAGAAGGAACTGTCACTGGAGGAAGAGGACATCTCGTTGGAGGCGACCCCTAGGACCAACAGAGCCAACGCTCGGCCCATCTTCGAGGTAAAATTACCAGAGCATGGCGACTCGAACGAGTTCTGGAGTCGCTTCACCACACCCTCGTTGTCCACCGGTCACTTAGCTCCGCTAACTCCACATATACTTTTGGAGGAGGCTCTGTCAACGGGGAGCGAGGACGTCTACCGATCGACGCCGGGCAAAACCCGCAAACCGGACACCCGGCCCAGGTATAGGGTACCCGAGTCCTTGAGGAAAGTGAGTACAGCGAGCCCGTATCTCGCCGACTCGTCGCCGGAGGAGTCCGAGGAGTCGAACGACTCGAAGCTCAACTACCAGAGCTACAGACAGCCGAGGACTCGCGGCAGGTTGCCGACGGACGATGACGAGTCGGTGCTGGACGCCACGCAGTCGCCGAGCTTCGACTCGTCCGCGCACGTGCGGACCAAGTTCTACGCGCGGAGGCCTACCAGCACGGAGAACCCGGTCACCGAGACCCTGATCCCAGCGAAGAAGTTCGATTACGTAGCGGACGCTCACAGGAGATCGCAGCAGTCCCTCCGAACCACCCCGAGGAGTTCCAGCGAAGACTCGACGAAGCAGAGAAGCCCGGGTCAACCGGAAGGCCAGAATCTCGTGGACGATTACACCACCACACCTTCCCCGCAGCCTCTGGTCACCAGGTTGGTCACCTCGGTCGAGGAATCCGCCACCACCGAGAGGCAGAAGATCCTCATCAAGACCAAGTACTCGTCCCTAACCTCCACCACGAGGATACCCGTGCAGACCACCGCGTCCTCGATCGCCGACACCCTCCCGACAACCTCCAGCGGCTCCTCCGACGGCGAGGACGAGTCGGCGAACGAAATACGGCAAGGTCAGGTCGAGAGGTCCACGCTGCCAATCGAGGGCGAGTTTCTTCATCGGACAGGCGGCGCTAGACTCACCACCGAGTCGCACGAGTCCTCGACCATCGAGATCGAGTCGGTGTTCAGCAACTTGATCGCCGGCAGGGACCAGTGATGGCCCAGCCCACCTCTCATCATTCATCCCATCGATACTAATGTACATACGAGCGTTCATCTTCTTCGTCATCATATTGCAAGATCACACACATTTCCGAGAGTAGCGTGCGCGACCGGAACTCTCATCGTCTTCCATTCCATCGGTTCATCGATCGGTTGTTCACCGAAGGCGTGTTAGGGTATCGAGATAGAGGACGAGCCCGGAGGATGTAGATCGATTCTCCAAGATCGAACGATAGGAGAAGCCGTCCGCACGCTCTTTGCGAGAGTTAGGGTATCCGAGTAGAGGACCAAGACCCGCCGAAGGCTGTGCGTTTCGAAGACCGATCGATGCTCGATACTCGAGTTCATCGTTTGTTCGTAGCGGAGAGCTACGTTTTCGAGAGTTCTAGTACAGAGAGAGAGAGAGAGAGAGAGGAGGACCTGCGCCGATAGAGAGGATCGCCGGCTTTCTCTTATTTTCTCTCTCCGCCTCTTCTCCTCCAGGACGGAGACTGCCGGGACGGCACCGCAGAGAGAGAGGGAATCAAGGGAATGACCCGGGAGGATCGGTGATTAAGCGTGCTGCCTTTATTCTGATTTTCAGGTCGCCGGCTCGGAAACAATTAGGTTGCCGACCCTGAAGGAACTGATCGGTCTTCGGTCCAGCGAGCTGGCCGACAATGCCTCGCCGGTGCAGTTGAGCCTGCTCGACAACAGAGAGACGAATCTCGTTGTCGAGGCCGACGAGGACGATGCTCGAGGCGAGGCCAGCGTACCCGAACAGCCGGGTTACCAGAAAGACGACGCTTGGATACTGACCAAGGCGAAACAGGCCGAGCTGGACCCGATCGAGGACAGGGCGCGTTTGTATTACGAAGAGGAGAATGTCGCGGACGAGGCGGAGTCCTCTCTGGCCAGCAAGAAGAGGATCGATCGCGAGGACTCGTCGACCACCACGGTCAGACCGACCACGCTGCGCGGTACCCCTCTGATCCACCTGCCCAAGAACCTGACGAGCCCGCGAGGTTTCTACGTGACCAGAAGCCAAACCCCAGCCGGCATCACCGAGACCGAGACCTTTGCTACCGAGCCGACCACCTTGCCCATCGAAGAGGATAATAGAACCGAGAAGAGCACGGAGGTCCCAACGAACACCGAAGAGTCCCCAGTTTACACCGAGCCAAGCGAGACTACCGCGCATCGACGAAGCACCTCGAGCTCCTCCGCGCAGACTCCTTCGTCCACCGACTACGCAACTACTACGCAAGTAGTCAGAGGCAGGGTACGAACTAGACACAGAACAACCACTCCACCAGTCAAGCAAGAAGAATCAGTTAGCGAATCCATCGCAGTGCCAACGACCATCGAACCATCCTCCACAGCCTCGAAGGCTTCCACCGGTTCGACTCTAGCAATATCGATCGTCGAGTCGACTATAGCTCCTACGACAGATGTCGAAGCTACTGCGACGTACAGACCGCTGAACGATTTCCCTACCTCCAGCACCGAGGAAACTGGTCAAACGTCCACCGACGGTTCGACGATACAGGACCTAGCGACCGAGACGTTGACCACTCCGAAGGTACCTGAAGCGGAAGAGAAGTCTGCAGCTACTACCGAGAAAGAAGTCCCGACAAAGGAAGATCAGAACCCGACAACCTTAACCGAAACATTGCCGACTACCACGGCGAGCACGAAGACACCTGGACCACCAGCTCGTGGCGCGCAGAGGTTCAATTCGTACGAGTTCGGTCGTCGAGGTAGCCGCGACAAGCCGCGGGTGAAGTCGCCGATAGAGGATCGAGAGAATTCGGTGAAGAGGACGCAGCTTCCACGGCGGCGATTGTACAGAGGACGTCATCGGAGACCGGGCGCTGGTCACGTGTCCGCCGACTCGGTCCCCGAAGAGTCCGCGCAGAAGGACCTGGCCGAGAGGAACGATTCCTCTCCGGCGAAGGAGGAGCATGAGAGGAACGCCGAAGAACAGGTCGGGATCAAGGACAGTGTCGGTCGAAGCGAACCAGAGGTCAGTGTAAACTTAGTTGGGCGTAGGAGCGGGAGAGAGAACGAACCGCAATAACCAAAACCTCGTAGAACGTAGGGCTAACTGTTGCTCGGCCATTCTTTTTACGTCTAACCAACCGGAAGCGGTGGCCGCAACCGGGAACACCAGCATCGTCCGTCGACCTCGCTATCCGCTGCTGACTAATGCGTCCGAACGGACCAAGCACGAGGAGCCTACGGCTTTTCTTTCGCGAGCCTCGCCTAACAAAAAATAAAAAAAAACTACCAACGGGACCCGTTCTTCATCTTCGACGACGGTTTTACCGGAAAAAAAATATATATACGCTTCGTTTCGTAACCTCCAGGAAGAATGTGAAGGTGTTTCGTTTGAGAGAAAGGGAAAGAGAGAGAAAGAGAGAGAGAGATTGTTGCACGGAGGAGACTCTCGACGGGGACCTGTCTCGCCGCCATGCCTGCCTATACATATATATCTTCATCCACGCCTGCTGACGTATTTTTTACTCTATACTTCTCTCCGGCCAATTAACACAACTCTTCCTATCGCAGGGGGCGCGTGTCGCACGTTATCGCGCCGCCCAGTCTGAGCTTATCATGTCTCTCTTCGCCCTATGACCGTAGTCCCTGTGTTTAAGTCTCTATGATCTTTAACCTGTCTCTCTAGCAGCTGACGATGTAACTCGTCGACTCAATAGGGTTCTCGGTTGTCGAGATAGGTAACGCTTAGCCAAGAACGTTTGTGTCGCTCGCTTCTGAACTCTAATTCGTACTTTCTACGCCTATGCGTCTCTCATCGACTCAAATAGGCGGACGTTGGGCAGGCAATTGTGCGCCGCTGGAAATCGAGTAATTGAATGACGATTTTCATAGTCTGGGTCAAGATAGACCCAGGCTCCGCGTTGCTCGGGTATATTGAACGTACCGGGAAGTATTCGCTAATTTTAACGTAATAAAGTCGGATATTCGAAATTGTCGAGCACGTCCGCCATTTTGAATAGAAAACAATTCGAGGACACGTTGAACTTCGAGCATGTAATCGGTTTATTAAAAACAGTCGATCGCTTAACCGTAGATTAATAAAGATTACAAAGATCGGTTATAAAATGAATTTCCGTGAACTTCGAGTTCGAAAGCGGTTCAAAAGTTGAACGTCGCTGGCGCGCAAACGAGCAGCGCCATCTAGAAAATAGCCGAACTACCGAACGAAATCCTTTTGAATTCGCACGAATTTCCCGCCGTAGCGTCCGACAATGTTCCGTCGCCGAACGACTTTAGTTCGCGAGAATACGAGCCCGAAGCTGTTCGAGCCTTAACAGGATTAACTAATTAAGAGATTAACTACGTTTTTGTCGCTTCTGACGTCTCGCACGTCTACGTTTGCGTTTAATAATGAATGCTCGCGGCTCGAGTGGCTCGCTTGTACCAAGCAGCGAGCCTTATGAAAGAAATACTCACGATCACGGCTGTGCCGACACCAAATACAATCTGCGTGTGCCCCGCGAACAGGTGAATTCCACCAGAAGCATGGTAGCCTCCCCTCGAACACCGGGAAGTCCGTCGACGAACAGGTTCAGGAAACCGTCCGGATTCACGTCGACGCCGCCGCGAAACAAGTCACCGAACACGATCCCAACTAACCGAAACAACAGCCCGACGGAAGCAGTCGATAAGCTCGGTAAGTAAAACAGTAAATAGGAAACGGAGAGCGTACCGACATGTTCGCCTAGCTACGCGCCGAGACGAACTGCGCGGAAGAAGCTGCGCACTCGTCCTGCACCGCGATCCCCTCTCTCCAACGCGAACTGGCTCCCCGAAATTTTCAAATAAAATTTCTCGAAATACAAGTTTCCTTCGGTAATTTTTTTCACGAAAGATTTGCACGCGTATATTAACAGTTATAGAGTACTGCGGTATTTTTCGCTGTTACATTATCATCGAAACGAGTTGCGCAGATCTCTGCTTCTGCGCGGATTGGCGCACGGAAATTTTCGATTCAAATCCGATGGAACGGAAGCTTGTTTGAGAATTTTTTTCGCGGAGAAGAAAAGGAATGACGCGAAACCGTGCGCAGACGTATAACAACGGTTGTAGAATAGCGTGGTATTCGTTTCAGGTGTGACAGAGAACGTACCGGAAACGGCGAAGCCGGAAAAGGATATCGATCAGAGTAGTCGTGCGCAGGAGATCGCGGTGACCTTGGCGGAGCCGCCGCTGCCACAGACACCAGCCACCGGTACACAGAGCTTGTTAACTACACCACCAACCAACTTCTTAATCTACCTAGCTAAATGATCATACGTGAAGGTTCATGGATCATCCGGTGCATAATTTCTCATCGCATTCTCAACTTATCTTCGACTTATACCGCGCGCCATGCTCTCTGTCACGGCAGTCTGTTCACATCCGTCGAGACCTCTGTCATCGAAACCCTCGGCGCAACCGAGGCTCTCATTAAACGAACAACCGCTAATAACATTATCTACTTTCAACGAGGTACCTAATTCTCGGGGATCTGTCGGGGCGCTAACCATTGATCCGTCGCGTCAGCGGCCAGAGAAATCGTTCGCTAGATTCGCTAATCTATTATCAGTCGTGCCTCTCTGTCTAGAACATTCTCTAGCTCTCTCTCTCTCCCTATCGCTCTCTCTCTCTCTCTCTCTCTCTCTCTCGCTCTCTCTTTCGCTCTATCTCAATACTAATGCATCACATAACTAGCGCGCACACATCGATACTTTCTTCTTCCTCTGTCACCGACATCCTCTCGTCGGCCGATGCCTTCGGTTCTTCGTGGTGCTAACGCATCATCCATGTCCCTGCGACACTCTGTGGGTGCTAACAGGCCTTCCTCTAGACTCTTTCTTTCGAGCTGGGAACAGAATAATTGAATCGGGTTCCACGATCAGGTCGACCGTCGTTAAGGGACGCCCTAAGGCGCAGGATAAGCACTACGCTATCACCTAGAACAGACTCGACGACCCCTAGGACAGCCGTCGGCTACACCGCGGCGCGCAAAAACCGACCGAAGCCGAAGACGCAGGATAGACCCGAACAGAACGCGACCAGCAGACCGAGGAGACCCCAGGTGATCGACTATGACTATTACGAGGACGAGGAGGAACCGGTGGTCGGCAAGTCCGCCTTCAACGGCAAGCTGTTCCTGACGAGCCAGGGCAGCATTCGGTGCCTGGACCAGGGCAACTTCCCGCACCCTTACTCCTGCAGGAAGTTCATCACCTGCGCGAGAATGGTGAACGGTCTGGTGGTCGGAGCCGAATACACCTGTCCCGATAAGTTGTCCTACGATCCTGTCGGCGGGATCTGCAACTGGTCCGCGGGACTCGGTTGCAAAGAGTAAACGGTTCTAGGGATCCTCTTTACCGATCGACGAACCATCGAATACCGCGAACACAGACTAGGCGTGAGAGTAGATCGAGCACACCGTCCTGCTGTACCGACGACGAAAGAATCGACCGGTCGCGCCCTCTATAGTTGATCGCGAAGAACTTTGCCAGCGTCGATTCCTACCAACGGCGGCGCTACGGTGTAATGCCTGATTTCGATCGATAAGGACGCAATCGGCGAATGATAATGGCGTTAGGTGATTGGTTTATTCTCATGTTTTGTCCGTGGCACAATAATATTTGAGAAGAGGGAATGGTAAGGATTAAAATGGTATGCTTCGGAATGAGCGAGCCATAATCGATGGAAGAGCGGTGATATTATCGTTTAAAAAAGCATCCTCGTGTAAATATTCTCGAGTTATTGTATATACGTAGGCTTAGTCGAGGGACGCGCTCGATCGAGTCTTGGATTTGATTTTTTTTTTTTAAGGAAAAAAAACTGCTCCAGAGTCTCTCTACGAAGATCGATCGAGCCGTTCGCCCGCGCGAACGTGCGCGCCACGACGAAATTCTTTTTCTATTTCGAATAAAGGCATCGTTTAACCACAATACAATGTCGGACACGTTCATTCGAGCCTTGTCCTCCGTTGCGTCGACCTTTCCCCTCAACGTTTCTCTCCGCTCCTCTCTCTTCCTCTCTTTCTTAAACCCTCCTTTCTTTTTCGTTTTCTTATTTCTCCTTTTTATTTGTTTTCCTCGTATTTTGACTTTACAATATATCTATATCGAACCAGTTCGGTAAGTGGAGAGGGGCAAAACAAGTTCCTCGATTCGATCGATGTGTCGGAGTTTGAAATCAAAAGAATCGTGAACTGTAAGCGTACATGATCGATCGATGAGAATATGTATCACGTGTGCATTTTGCGGAACGAGATCTCTGTTTTGTTTTTCTCTTTGTTTTCTTTTCTTTTTTTTCCAACCGTACACCTACTTTTTACATCATACGCATATGTACGCATTTCGGTTTTATTACATTTTGACGAACATCGATGTTTCCATTCACTGTGTACGGTAGTGATGTCTGGGTGTGCGTATGTTTCAATGTTTTTGTGTGTGTACATGTTCGGTGATTGTGTCGAAATGTATACTGTTCGATTGCGTTTCTTATGCTCTTCTTTGTTTATTTCTTTTTTTTCTGTTTCGATGATTTGTCCCTGAACGAAAGTGTAGATGCGAGAAATTAAGAAAGAACTCTCAAAACGCGTTAAGATAGACAATGAGTAAAGCGTTAAGCCTCAAGCGAAACAAAAATGGTTACAGTATACTTGTTTCCCTTTTCTCTCGAATAAAATAATTGCATTTCACACACGAGCATTTCTTTTTTTTTTTAATGATCTTACAATAATAATAGTAGTAATTATAGTAGTAGTAGTAATGATTTGGACGACAATGATTCGACTAAATGATCGATTCTCGTTTTTTTCCCTTTTGTTTTGTTAAGCTGCTGCTAGCGTAGAATTCGTGGACTCTAAATAGATTACACGTGACGCGAGTAATGGCAGCTGCTGCGATTGGAAGAGATTTCACAGTAACAGGTCCTATATGTATATTACAGTGGCCGTTTCGTTTGTATCACTTCTCTCAAATATTTATAAAAATAAATACCTCGAAAAAAGTGGCGTTCGTTTCGCTACCGTGATTAATTATATCGAAACAATAATAAATAAATCATTTAATTCAAATAAATAAATAAATTTGCTTTAGCATCGTTTCGCGTTCCCTATCATTTATAATGTAATGATTCTTCGCGAAGTATAAAGGCGGCGGGTAGTATCGTCGTCTCGTTTAAAAAATTCGTGTTCGCCGCGTATTATTAATTATATAAAAAAATATGAACGTTTATGTTCGATTTTTTTTTCTTCGAGCGTGTTTACAATGTTTTCTGGTTCCTTAGCGAGAAAGTCGATTCGTACGTGTTTGCAAGGATTACCAAAAAAAGTTCGTTATATTAAGTTTGCGTATCGTGAATGTCCGTAATTTACACACATACATCGTGAAATTTGTATTGTTTTTGTTTTCTGTTCAACTTTTTTTTCTTTTTTACGACAACGCGAACCTCGACTTGTACCTTACGTTCTCGGTGTTGACGCCTCGACTGTATCGACGAAACTAAAGAAACAGAACTGTGTGCGACCCGCAGGAACACGCGTAGGAACTGTACTTCGAGCACGATCAACAACTAATTCGGTTCGACACGTCGAAGGTGTTCTTTTGCCTTGAACTAAACGTCTTGCTTTCCGCTCTAAAGGAATTTCTACGTCCTACAACACGTAAGGCTACAACATCGACGTCGGCGCCGATCGGACGCGTCGCGAATTATTCTCGATCGCGTCCATCCTCCTCGTTATCCCGTTTTCCTTTCCCTTTTTGCTCTCCCTAGCTTCCTTTAAATATAATATTTGTTTTCGGCACAGCGTCGCTGGTTCCCCTTTCCCGGGACCTAAGATTTTTTAGTATTTCATTGTTGGTACTCGTGCGACTTCTCTCTTGGCTGGGGGGACGTTTATATACAATCGAAGAGTTAACTTATTAATTATAGGATCCGTCGTAGACGTTAGGCAAGAAGCGAGCTCGCCCTGGGCGAGCCTGACGCGTTCGATCACGCGATGTCCTTTGAACAGAGACGGTTTACCCGAGGTAAGACGCTTACCGTCACTGTGCAGACTTATGATTTCAAACGGTGCACCGCCTTACATTGAGCGCTTTGCGACGATCCTTCGCCTCGTATCTGGAAGACGGTCGCCCTAGGAAAATATCGGTGTATCAAAATTTCTAGATACGACTGCCCTCGGGTGTCCCCTCGCGTTCAAACGACACCGCGCGTAAAAAATCTCGTTCGAACGCTCCGTATTTAAACTATTCGATGAGAGTCCCTTTCTCTTCGAAAAACGCTTCGAATATTGTACTGCGCGGTCTCTTCTAAACGATGGTTCTCCTTGAGTACGCGCTAGCTTATTCCTGACTTGTAGAGGTGCGTTCGAGTACCAAACATCCATGGAGCATAGTTTCGCGGGTTATCGTTTGACTTGCTGTTCAACTGGGAATCGTCCGAAAACATGTTCTCTTCAGTTGCGTTTGTGATATGTATAATTTACAGATCGGATTCGCCGTACAAAGCGGTGGAGAACGAACGGTAATCCAACGCGCCGGGCATGGCATTCGGTCCTTTGTAAGGCGGCATTCTCTGAATGCAGTATTCGGCTTGGTCAGGTGGTAGTTCTCTCCTCAGCTCGTCCGCCATGATGTACGGCTGCAACAATTCGTTTCGTCGTGTACACAACAGAATCAAATCTCAAACGAAGTATAAGCGATAGAACTATCACGAATAGAAACGGTACGCGATGATTTATCAAAGATATATGAACCTTGTCTCCAGCAAGGATGCGGAAGCTGTCGATGACTTGTTCAGCAGTGTCGGTGTCCGTGGATTCGCGCGTCATGAAGTCCAGGAACGCGTCGAACTGCACGTAACCGGAGTTGTTCGGGTCGACAATGGCCAGGATACGCTGGAAGTCGATGTCGCCTTGCCTATCCTTTCCGATCGAATAACCCAGAGATACGAGACAGGACTTGAATTCTTCAGGAGCCAGTCGTCCCGTTCGGTTCTTGTCGAAGTGGTTGAAACTGCTGCGGAACTCGTTCAGCTGCTCTTGCGTGATACCCTAAAATACGCGCGGACCGTGAAGCGACTCGGCGTTTAAACATGTCGAGAAATAACAAAAGGATAAACAACCTTTGAATCTCTGGTGAGGATCTGGTTCTCGACTTCGTTGATGTTGCGGTTTATCGAAGTCAACAGCTGTTCCCAGCCGACTCGCAACGTCTCCATTGTGTACTGAGTGTACCGGTTCTCGAAGATCATACCCTCTTGTACGGCTTGGTGAATCTTCTCCAATTCCTCGAGGTGAGCCTTGTACTGGTAGACCGCTTGCTCGTATTCTTTCAGACGGTGTAGCTGATCTTCGAGAGTACCCT
Source organism: Lasioglossum leucozonium (assembly GCA_028454225.1). Lineage (NCBI taxonomy): Eukaryota > Metazoa > Arthropoda > Insecta > Hymenoptera > Halictidae > Lasioglossum > Lasioglossum leucozonium. The sequence continues at coordinate 12,216,177 of CM052207.1, forward strand.
GGAGAATTGTAACGTTTTAGGGTACGGCTTTTAAGATGACACTTTGAAAATAATAGCAAAGACGGATACTCACTTGAAGACCAAGTCCGATAGCCGTAACAGCATCCAATTGACGTTCTATCCATGGACCAACGGCATTCGCTTTCTCAGCGAACTGTCGTCGGAGCAGCTCGTTGTCTGTTCATGCGACTAAGGAAACTTACCATCCAGAGATCAATCGTGAAATTGTTTTCATAAAAAGGATACTCTGTTGTTTGCGGAGTTCCGCTTCCAGTGTACCGTCGCGCTGTGGAACGAGTTGCCTGACGTCGCTCCATTTCTTCGTGAGGTCCTGCAATCCACAACACAGTATGTACTTTTCTGTTACGAGTCTCTATTATACTACAGCCTTGCTGTAATCAGTGGACTGCAGATTTTATGCATTTTATTAGAAAAACGAGTTGGTTCAGTAGCTGCGATATGTCTACTGTGTCGTGCAATTGCCGCTAATAATTTTTCTTTTGCATAAAGATCCGCACTCGGTGATGCCTTAAAAGCTGAAAATTTTAGCAAGTTTCGTTTACCAATGCAGTAAGCGTGGTGTACGGATTCTCGAGACCGCCGGGGATCTGGAACTGTTTGACTATGGACTCGACCTCGCGAACCAGTCCCACGATCGAATTGTATTCTTTGTCAGCTTCGCCAAGGGTGGCCTTGAAGGCTGCGTGAGCGTTCATCAGGCCCTGGATCTCTTCCATCGTGTGAACGATGAACATGTCTACCAGATCCTCTCTGGTTCCATCCAGCCAGTTGTTGAATGGCTGTGCAAAGAATCGAATCGTTAAACGTTATTCCGAATTACTCCAGGGCAAATCACTTACAGCAGCTCGTTTCGCAAATTCGAGATGCAGCACGTCGATCTTTTCGAGAATACGTTCGGCTTCGTCCAGCGCTTGGCGCCTGCGTTGAGTTAGGGTACCTAAACGGTCCCATTGGTCGCAGATTCTTTGACACCTAGCGTTGACGGACGCGCTGTCGTGGTACTCCAAGGTGCTGAACAGAGATTAACATTTAACATTAGGTTTCATGGAATTATTCATGGTGGACCAGAATAAAGTGTAGTTATTATATTCTATTTTTAAAGGCATTACTTGAGTTCTTGCGCGATAGCAGCTATCTGTTCGACGCGGTCTTGGTGAGCCGCGAGGTCGGACTCGAAGGCCTCGTGTTTCTTCTTCAAGGCCTTCAGCTCGTTCAGTTTGCACTGTCGGAAGTGCTGCGATGTCAGCATCTCTTCTTTGCCCGCGGTCCACTCCTCGTGGGCGTCTGCTTTGTGCTTGAACTTCTGGGCGAGATGCTCCAGACGCTCGAGCCGCATCATCTCCGACAGCAGCCATTCTTCAAACGACTTCTCTGCCAGCTCCAGGCCTGCAACGGAAAATGAACGCGCGTTGTCGCAATTACTTTAAAGCAAATGTGCATCGCCTAATTTAATTTATAATACTTGAGACCGCTCTAGATTATCTATGCTGCTTGTATTCTCAGACAAAGGGAGCATTGATCGGCTCGCTGTCCACGGTGGGTTTACCTTTCCAAGCCTTGTTGATGTCCGAGACCATCTTGCCCTCTGTCGGCATGTACGCGGGCCGATTGCTCAGTCTCAGCTTGGTCTGCAGCGTGTTGAAATTCGTTTCGAGTTTAGCCTTCTGCTCGACACGCGGCGGCTTGTGCTTGCGACGATACGTTCTGTACTCTTCGAGCTTCTTCTGGCAGCCGGCGAGAGAGTTGTCAGTTTGACGGCTGGCTAGCCACGGCATCGTTCGTCGTATCCATTCCAAAAGATCGGAGGCCAGCCGCTCGTACTCCTCCATCAGCCTCTCGTTCTCCTGGTTGACTTTTAGTACCTTGCAGATCCTGTTCGCGGCCGTCTCCGCCTGTCGCGCGAATCAACGTTAGCTTTCTCAATAAAATCACTCGCTGACATGCTTCGCCGTTCAGAATTATGCGTCTTAGAGGTGTCCGGGAACTCGAGAAGAGCCTTTCGAACGGCGAAGCATGATCGTGGCGGAAGGATTCGCAAAACATAGACAAGGTAGCTTGTAGTTACTGGTTAATGTCGGATGCAAAACACACACACCTTCTGCGCGCCGCTAAAACAGTGGTAGTAGGAGGACACGTAGGTCATCACAGCCCTCTCGTCGGGCATTGCTGTGTTTCGCATATCTAGAAAACACACATTCAAAGGAGGCTCAAACCATGCGGTGTTAGCTTAGGTCAGTTGTCTGAGAACACGACGCGATCTTCGACGGAGAAGAAGGGTCTGGTGCGTGGTGGAGAAACGTTCGCGGGCCTAACGAGTGCCACCTACATGGTACAGTGAACTCGTCGAATGGAGCTGAACGTACATCGATGCAAGTCGAACAATTCTTAGGATGTTACGAAGTAATCACGGTCATTGACAAGATCAGGGTGTTAGACAATCGGTTAAAACGGTGCGAAGAGGCTCGTGCACTTTGCGATCGACGGCGCAACTAATTTTCACGTTTCTGGGATAGAGACTTGTGCATACCTATATATGTTCCCTTGCGAAGCTATGTCCACACCGAAGTAACATCGTGCAACTTTTATTCGGTAAAAAAAGAAGGCAACATAAGGCGACGAAAAGTTGCTCGATATTATTTCCATAGTGTGGATATAGTTTAATAGCCGACCGATCTCAATGCGCACAAGAGCCCCTTTCGAAGGTAGAGAGATCTCGGTAACGAAAAGTTAGGGGGAGCAACACGCATTTCTTTTTTCCGCTGACCTGCTGAGCACCTTGGAACGCGTGGTAGTAGCAGGACACGTACGTCATGATTGCACGCTCGTCCGGCTTGGGTGTGTTGATCAAATCTATACGATATCAATGGAACAATGTATTAAAGGATTTGAACGATCCAGCAGCGAGAGCTTGATCCAGTACCCGGACTAACGAACCGCCTAGCTTTACATCGACTCGGAGCTGTGTACGGTGGATCGAAAAAGCATTGGCACGTTCGGTTTCGCTGTAACATCTAGGCAAATCCTTTACAGTAAATCGCAGCTCATAAATTCATAGACCTTATGAGGCTTCTTGTTCTCGCGGATGACCTATGAGGTTCCTTTCAGGGGTGCCAAGGTTCCCAAATGGTGTTTTCACACTGCACAATAGGTCGCTTTACGGACTATCGTTATGTACCGCTGACGCTACTTCGAATTGTTACAGAAAGAACTGCCGGTGCCAATGCTTCTTTCATCTTGTATATCGGATCGGTGGGTGTTCGAGTAGCCGAACAGATTGAGCAACGTATTTACCATCGGGATCTAACATGCGAGGAATGTCGAGATACTTCTCAGCAACGTCGAAGGCAGTGTTCAGATTCTCTAGAGGATTATCCTTGCTAAGCTTATTGTAATCGATAAGGTCGGGACGATGACGATGGATAAGAGCGCAGAACGCCAGCCCGTCCTTGAACGACAGATGGAAGTTCTGCACGTTGACGTTCTTGTACGGCGCGGTTTTCCGCTGACACCAGAGCAGCAGACCCTCTTTCGCAGTCATCTCCTCCACGGAGATATCCTGGATCGCGAATCGCAGGATTATGGTCCAGATCATGCCGAGGGTCATCTTCAGGTTGCCGTCCACGATTTCTGCAAACCATCAACGACATTAGCTACCAGAGACTCGAACGGTGGGTCGAAAGACCGATTGTTTAAGAATGTTTTTTTGTTATAGAGCATTTCAACTCTCCAAAAAAAATTTCGAAATACGTAAAATTAACGAGTAGGCTGTTATACCAACCCTCTGCTCCGATCGAGACCAATTTAACCCCCTTGCTGGCGATGTAGTCCAGCGCTTTGTTCACGTTCGCGATCTTGTGGAACCGCATCTTGCCCCGGTCAGGCCTCGGCAGGGTTTCACCTGAGATCACCTCGAGCAGCAGCATCAGCTTCAGCCCATTCCTGAAGTCGTCCTCGATCGATTCGATGGCGGTCCCGGCTTTGCGGAGATGCGAGTTACACCAGGCTGTGAATGTCTGCGAAAAAAACGTAAGCAACAATGAAAATCCATGCACCAACTCATTTTTCTTAGAAATACATAAAGTTCGCTGTAGTGGCGGAACTGCAAATATTCGCCCCTCCCCCCACCCTCACAAAATATAATTTTGGACCATCTTTTATCGATATTTCTATAGAGTTGTGATTTCTTAATACTTTTTAAAATTCAATACACGCAAAAAGTATGTCTTTTTATCAGTGTACTTTTAATTAAGTTAGGGATAATTTTAGTAAAATTAAAAAATTTTGGTCTCCCTCCTTCCGTATTGTAGTTCCGCCATTGATCATTCATCATTGATGTATAAAACTTATATTACGAGACTATTATATTTTATTCATTACGTCCGGATTGCGATATTAATTAATCGATTTTCTCGTTTTGCCAACGCACCAATTCAACAGCTAGGTATGAATTAAATTAGGAAAATGGGGGATGGGAGTTGCACCTTTGGCTTCGGAAGGAAATTGCCGCTTCATGGTCCAATAGAGGGGTCGACGACTGTTTCGCAGCAGCGACAGATTATTTGTTCATCTCGTCCGGTAAAAATCTTCGGAATCTACGCGCGACAGGCTAGCATATATTCTGGGAATTTCTATAGAAAGGACCGCGGCGAGAATCGACGCAAGGTTCTCCCGCCGTGCCGCAAGGTTCGATTAAATAACACGACAGCAGACAGGACTTTATGACCAAGAAGAATTTAAAATGGGGAATTGAGCTTGACTGCTGCTTAGTGTATATTTTAGTAACGACCCCAATCCCACCTGCTATATATATCCCCTGTCCTGGTTCTTAAACCGTGCTTCCTATCGCTTGGTCCGAAGATTTTCGAACCCTTGGTATCACCGAACGTGAACCGATTGCTGATAACACGCTGAGCAAATAATAGCAGCGTACACTCTGCCGAAAAAGTCTCTGCAGATATATCGAAAGAAAGTAACTTTTTCCAAAGTGAGCCAGACGACTTGAATTTATTCTTCAAGCACTTAGGATTAGTGTCGTGACGCGTAAAAAAAATTTGGAGAAATTTGTAAATGTTGATCACGCAGCTGTCTTATCAGAGCCAAAAATTTGTGTCACATGCTATGTTGAATATTTCATCGAAATTAAAAATTTTTTGAATCTTTTTAATATCCCAAAAAATTCTGAGCTCGTTGAAAAAAAAGGTATTCCGTTTATGAAGGTTTACATAGACCTTTGCGACCGATTGTGCGCACATCCAACGAAACAATTTAGTCCGTTAAATCTATGAATCATCAAAGATAACGAGCGCGGCCTAGAATAACCACGAATGTCGTAAACGATTATTCGATGTTGCAGCTTTTCAGCGAAATTTATAATTGTTGAGTGTAGAAGTCTTCGCCGCTGATCAGACAGAACAAGTTGAAAAACGGCTGATTCCCTGAGACGAGTGAACGAGAGGAAATCGCGGGAGATTGATTAAATCGCGACTGATTTAGTCGAGGAAATGGCGGCGGGTAGCGGGTCGGGGGCGCGTGAAAAATGCGGGATCGACGGTCCGCGGATTCTTTTTCTTTTATCGTGTCTTTTTTTCCCCCGCTCCCTGTTTCTCTGTATGCCGGGTGGACACAGCGGGGAGAGACGGCCGAGAAAAATATTGGGTGAAATTTAATACGGGCGGCGTGAAGCGCGACCGGCCAAAATTGGACATGAGCCACCTTAACTTCTACGAGACCGCTCTAAGATCTATTTGTAAAACATCGACTCCTCCCGCGCCGGACGGCCTAGCATCTCGAAAACATCCTGCGCGATCGTTCACGGGCCGATTACACCTCGCAATCTCACCCACAACGATTTATTATCTTGCGAAACCGATTCCCACCGGTCCACAGTGTCTCGTCCAATGGAAAGAAATCGAAAACTCAAACTGCAAGATCCACACAACATCTTTATTCTAAAATGTTCATAATAAAACGCCGTTTGTAATATAACATATAATTGTAGCCAATCAATTTGTTATTAAAAAACATTTATTTTTTTAACTTGACAGTGGATAAGTAGACAGCGGATTTTATGCATTTATGGCAACAATTAGTAGGTGCAACTTGAAACAGTAATAATATTAGAAAAATTTGAAGATACTGTTATATTATTTTCAATCTATCAAACATATTAAGAAAGGAAATCAATTTTTATTTCACTCCAATTTGTTGTAATTCGCATAAAGATCCGCTGTCTAATTATAAAACTTTGCAACCGCAAGAAAAGTTTTTTGCAATAATCACGATTTGTCTGAATTTTTGCAGAATATCTTTTTAATTTTTTAGCATTTTTTAAACAAAATGATCGCTAAGACGTTTGTTTAAAAAAAGTACCGAGTACGATTTTTTTGTTGAAGTTGACAAAAAACTTTTAGTTCCCTGAAAAAGCAAGGTCATCGCAATTGTTTGCAATAAAAATGTTTTTATTTACCAATTAATTAAAATTTGTATTTTGTATAAAGAAAAAGTATTGAACGCCCATGTACTCGAAACACCGTGCGATCGTCGGGAAAGGCTCGGCGTGTGACGAACGTGAAAAGAACGGCCGAGCAACGCAGAAAATGTCGAAATCGAATGAATTTGCTGAAAAAAAATCGCGGTCGATCCGGAAGAGCGGCCGCGGCGATCGCGTTTCCCGCGGCAAGCACGAGTTTCTGCTCCGAAAATACGCATCGCGAGAATCCGCGGCTGTCCCTTTCCGAACAACACGGTTCCGCCGCGTGTTCACGGCCGGGATTACCGACTTTGAAATCTACAGTCTACTCCAACTGTGAAAATAACAGGTTACGTAACGATCCCAACAGCGGAATGTTCAAACTATGGATTTTAATGTCATAATAGGTGGAATTCGCGTGTATGCAAGGGCCGACGAAACCTCCGCATCGCTCCACACCTTTTTCATTTTTCCCCTTAATCTACTGGTTCAGTAGATCGAGTGAGTTGTACGCAGACTGCGAGAAAACTCAATTGGAACCTCAACAAATGCACCCTTGTAATTTATACAAGGCGAGGCACTAGGAAGAAATGTTTCAGGAAAAAATTGTTTGGTCTCGAGGTTGCGTGGTGTATATCATTTTATTTTCAGGTGGAGATGCTCAGGAGATTTGAAGGTCATTTTGGTTTTTTTTTTAATGTAATCACTAGACAGCGGATCTTCATGCATTTATAGGAAAATTAAAAAATTGAAGTCAATATATGATTTCTCCTCTATTAAAATTGCAATCGATGCAGACAATTTTTATTTTGCACAAAGATCCGCTGTCTAGTAATCACATATTTTTGAATTCCCACAACTGCACTCCTTCGTGGAACAATTTCACCGATACGGTCGTTCAAGGTCATTTAAAGTGATAAACGTAATGGAATATTTATTAAAAAAATTGATGTTCAATGTAAAAAGTATACAGCAGAAGTAAACAACAGATTATTTCTCATTGAGCACACTAGCGGAAACATCGTTCTACAATTCGGCGAAGAGAATGAGAAGAAATGAAAGAAATTACGCCATTGCATCGCAGCGAAAAGTTCAGCAGAAAATAATGCAGCGATATCAATTCCGTTGTCAGCGACCCAAGAACTTCGCGAGAACAACCTCTCGATAAAGACAGGATGAAGGAGAAGAAACGCGAAGATTATCGATTGCATTAAACAAACAACGAGCTTCTAGGGAAAAATGCAGTATTCTCGATGTCAAAGGGCCTTGAGAAAATATGAACGGACCATGTCTCGAGCACAGTCTGGGTGTCATCCACGGCGTTAATTGCCATCAAACCCTGCCAGTTGCGCGGGCACGCGGTGCCCCGACTGTTACGGTTAATTAAATGAATTAAACATGAACATTTTTACTCGGACACGCGAGAAGATGGACGGCGTGTCGAAGAGGGTGCTAAAGGGTTCAACCGTCGGCTACCTAGCCACCTGCCCCTTGCCAACACCTGCCCCCCTCACCATAACCCCCCTTTCTCGTACTTTCCCTGCAGAAGTTTCGCAAACGAACAGGCGTTTCTGCCGTCTTTTAGAACCGTGGATCATGGTTTTCCAAATTTTAAATTAACCGGGGGTACATTTTCTTTACGGTTACAGTGATTAAAACGTCAAAAATATCATAGAAGAGAAAAGAATACATATATTTTTTGTATTGCTACATCGATTTTAATGCTGAAATATTGATTACAAAAAAATCGACATTTGTTACACTTTGTTTAAAATCTTCATCACGAGTCTGACTCGCTAAAATACGACAATGGATTAAAACTTCCTTAACATTTTTGTTGATAAATATCGAAATTATTATAGATTTTATTCACAGGTTAACCAACATTTGACGAATAAAAAATATGTACTGGAACTATAAAGTAAAAAATGGGATCCCTGCTCTCGCACCAAGCTCTGCAACGACCGGTGGCTTCAGTGTCTATGCTCCGGTCGATCGAACTTGAAGATTGCAGTTGCAATTTTGGCAATTTTGCGCACAAAGTTGGCGTTGAAGGAAGAAGGACCGAAGGGGGTTCGTTGGCCAGAAAAGGTTGACAGTACGTGCTAAATGGTTCTCGTAAATATGCATTACAGTCGCTTTGTCGCAAGATTGTTGCGGCCGGCTACCGTGGCACCGTGACTCGTGCCAATCTCGCCGCGACGCCTCGGAGGATCACGATTCATGCGGCGGATCCTCTTTCAGATCGTTGTATGTATTTCAGGGAGAAGACGCGACGCGAGAACGCGGACCGCTAATTAGACGACCGCGACCATTCGTGGGAACTCGATTCTCAACGGTGACCGAATCGTAATCGCGATAATTATGGTACTAGCACGTGCCGATTCTGGAAGCGTACGAAATAAGAGAAACACATTTTCATTGCACGAACATTTTCGGCGACACTTGGAATGAATGTTCGTCCCGCTTTTGCTTGTTAAGGAAGAAGCAATCCGTTCGTTACGTTCGTGAAGAATTGAAATTGGAGTGAACTAACAGAGGCTGAGCATAAACACGGAGTTCAGTGAACGACCAGCACACACAATTGGTAATTGAATCCTCCCTGAACCATACCCCTTGGAGAACGAGCCCTTTCTAACACTTCGGAAACAGATTATATCGTGTTACCCCCAATCAATCGATAATACCAATTTTAAAGTAACTGCAATCTAAAGTTGCGGGAACATTAACCCTCGAACGAGGTGCTTCGGGTCCATTTTGACCCAGGGTGACAAACGTTTCATCCAAAAGTCTACTTTTTCGATCAGCTCTTTGCATTAGGTCCGGTAAGAAGATCAACGTTGAAACAATCAGGTTCAAAAGTATATAAAATTGCTGAGAAAATATTTGGATCCGGAAATTGACATTCTAAAATGTCAGAATAATGAAAAGAGTGAAATAAATTAGCAGGTGAGCGGATGCAGAAAACGTTTATTTTTCAAACAGATCCACGGGTCTGGTAATAACTTTCTAATCGAGCGTGTTGCAACGTTGGAATGTTCATCGACAGATCGTGGCCGAACGAATCGAGTCGAATCGACTAAAATCGACTCGAATCGGATAAAATCGAATCGAGCGGTCCCCGAATCGCGCGGCCGAGGGAAGTTCAACGGCTGAAAAGAAATTCAATGCCAGAGACTTTAAGAATAGACAGAATTCAGAGGCTGCGCGCGGTCGTGCGCGCGCGCGATATTTAGAATTCGGGTTACGTGAATTATGTGCATCGTATTTAGGGCGTTTCGTGTTTAACTGCATTTATTTCGGGCGCGACCGCGCCGGGCTCTACCTGTAAAAATCCCGCGAGATGATGCGACCGTCCGCGTAACGTTTCACGCGGACCATCTTCTGTCCTCGTTGAATCATTCGAATCCAGCATTATTCATACGGTCGTTCATTCGCAATTGATTCTTCTCGACAGAAAAAAGATGAACACCTGCGGTATTAGTTCAATTCATTGATCACGAATTGCGCCGGTGATTACGAAAGTGAAGTCAGATATCTTTCGCGTCTGATTTTATAAAAAATATATATTTTACCATGATAATACATAACTAGGCTGCGGATCTTTATGCATTTATGCATAATTCTATTGTGTTGGTTCTACAAAGGCTGCTCACACATTTAACCCTTTGCACTCGGAGCTATTTTAACTTGAAAATTAAACATTTCTTCCAACCTAGAATAATTGCATTCTATATTATTTTTCTTCATTTTATTCATATGAAATTAATGTAATAACTCATCAAATACTTAAATGTTTAGTAATTGATTAGATGTCAACTTATTTAATAATGTAAACAATATTTGAAATAGTGCTACAGCAATTTTTAGTGGCGACTCTGAGTCGACACTCGAGTGCTAAGGGTTAAAATAGGATTTTATTTCGCTCCGTTATCTTAAAAATTGGAAATTGCATAAACATCCGCAGTCTAAACGTGTAAATTTTTCAATTCTCTATATAATTATTAGTACAATCAATCGACATAATATACAGACATAATATACTATGGTACAATTTTTGTATGGGGGTGCGTAGAGCCACATGAACGTCAAAAGGAAGAATATTTATCAATCCTAAATTAAATACTAGTTTCTGGTGTTGAAGCAGCGATTGAACTACTACTAGAAAATGGTGGACGCAACACGCAGAAACGCGGTCCCAAAAATTCGGGAGTTAAAAGACTGCGAAAATGTCCATGGGGGGTTTTGAATGACGGTAGAAAGGATGCAGCATCGATTCCGCGTTCCCCGTCGTCCCGTTCAACAGACAGAAAAAGGACAATGGAAGGCGAGAGCAGATGGTGCTTATCCATCGAGGGTAGTTCGCGCTCGGAAGCCAGCGCGAACCACACAACTATGTTCCAATTTTCCGTCGTCTACGGATCCAGGTGTGTCGCCCGATCATCTTTACAATGATCGATACTCGGTTTCGCGGAAAACATGTTATTCCTGCGGCGCGGTTTACGTTACGCTCGCCGAAAATATGCTTGGATGATCGCGCCGAGCGGAAAACGCGACGCTCTAGCGATCTATTTGCGTACGATATCGGCGGGGGCGAACGGAAACGTGGCGAACATTCATTCAGGAAACGATCCGCTGACATTTTACTATATACTTGAACAGTTCGAACCGTCTCGGACCACCCGAGCACAATTCCGAGTCGCTGGTAGCTTGCATAGATCTGTGATCGTCGTGCACGTATGTCGGTGATAAGAAAAAATTGTTCTTGTCAGAAATTAACGGCGATCACATTTGATACGTGTCGTTTGAAATTTTCAAACTTCAAGAAATATTGAAATCAATGTTTTCGGCGCTCGGGTTCGATCAATTGTTTTTTTTTTGACGTTTCGGTCTTATTTTAGACCGTTTTCAAGAAAAATAATTGCGTATGTGAAGTAATAACGTTTTCTTTTAATTGATCGAACCCGAGCGCCGAAAACATTAATTGATTTCAACATTTTACGATCGATAAAAAAATTGAATATTTTTCGAGAAATATTGTATAGCAGGGGGCTGGACGTAATAATATATGACAATTAGACTGTGGATTTTTATGCCGCTGCGCTCAACGAAAAATTAATTCCGTGAGGGCTCGTTGTGGTTCTCGGTGTCGTTGGTGGTGAGATCGTAAGTAAAACACTTGTTGTTAAGATAACTTAAACGATAACTTTTATTTATTTACAAACTATGTACACGTGGTTTAACGATGTTAAAACGAACTAATCGTACGGTGGTTGAGAAGTATCTGTCTATCGGCAAAAAATCTTGGAGGTTGTTAGGTGTGTTTTTTAGGGTTGAAAAAATGAGTAGTGGGAGACAGTAGTTGAAGAGAGGGAAAGTACAGAAGAGAGGGAATGGTGAAGGTGGTGGAGAAAATGACGGAGCAAGGTTGTCCTGAGGGATGGTAAGTTGTAAAAAACAAATGTGGGCCTAAAGCTATTACTTGGGTTTTTTAATGATGGAATAGTACTTAAAATTATGTTGCTGCGTGTCGAATTGTAAAATTTGTACCTACGCACGATTTGGGCGAGCAAACCCGGACAACAATGAATCCGTAAAATCGATTCCAGCTGTTTATTCCCGGTTGCCAGACGACTCTCATCTGATGTTATTTATTTTCTTTCATTTTACATAATCAATCCCCCCTAACGCCGAATGGCGTCTCCCTCCTGACCATTTGTTTTGGGCGTCCTAGCAATTCCTCGAGATATTTGCCGCAAGTAATTGTAAATCATCGGAAATGAGGCCCTGCGCTAACATATTTATGAAGAAATATAAAACAGTGAAAAATTGGAAAAATCTACGAATAGCGTTGCGTGGTTTTCAATGTGAAAAAGCTATTAGGGTATGAATTTTTATGTAACCACTGCCTTCCCACAATCGCTGCTCAAAATTTTTATTTTGCATAAAGATCCGCAGTCTAATAATAATACAAATTTAGAACATGAATTCTGCGCGAAAGATTCGTGAAAACGGTGTGGCCAGTTTTATCGTTCCTCGGCGAATAGATCGGAGCATTAGAAACAATTTCGACGTGCGCCACGAAAACCAGCACGTTTGTTTTGTCTTACGAAATCTAGCACATTGCTCTTTCTCGCCAAGACGAATACAACCACGCTATGCTTTGACGAAGAGTAGCATATTTCGGTATATTACCACGAAAAGTAGCGCGTTTTGCGTTCAGCCACGAAATGTAGAACATTTCACAGTGAACAACCGGTATTTCATCCGATTTTTGATACGGGATTTGTTGTACGAATAAATTTTTCAAACAAATGTACTTTTCTCTTTCATCGAAATATCGGGAGCCACTTTCAGTTTTTGAAATGGAGTTCCCAATATTTTTTAAAGCACCAATTTCCTTAAAAGCATAAATCTCAATCCTCTAAAAATATCGAAAGAAAAAAGGGGGCTGAAAATTATATTTTGGGGGTCGAAAAAGCAGTTCCGCCGCTGATGGTGATTTCGTAAATTCCGTTCGAAACGTTCGTCTGACTGGACGTTGTGTAGTACAAGGGGTAAAGAGTCCGGGAAACCGCGTGTCGGGGGATGGAATTTCCAGGTGCACCGAGCCAACACTTGTTGCACGCTGGTTGTCTTTCGCGCGTAGCTTTCCAGGCGGCGCGCGTCCCGTGTCCCGACAATGAAACAATAATTTCGCATAATTATCGCGCGACCTTTGCCAGCGCGAGCGCGGGCCCGTCTGAAAATAGAGGGGCGCGTGGGCGCCGCGCCGCGTCGCGTCGCGCCGTGCCGTTCCGCAGCCGAAACGTAATCTTCGTGCTCGAGGAAGAGAGACGGGGCTTAATCATCGCATAACAATCGACTTAGCATGAGCGTGAGCGTGATGGCTAATCGCGCGGCTCACCCGGTTCCAATCTGAGATCTGGCGCACAGCCTAAAACTCCTCTGCGAAAGGTTAACGATCTTGTTCGTGCCGTTCCGCGAGGATCGGATCGATCGAGGATCGAATCGCGATCGACGTCAACGACGACGACGACGACGACCAGACTCTACGCTCACTCGTCGCGATCCGCTCGACGAATCGACGCGACGCGAGGACGCCGAGCAGAGCCGAGAGCTGATTGCGAGTGGTGCCGTGCAGTGGCCACGGACCGCCTCTAAAAATACACCGGTGTCTTTTCTGCTCGAGCAGAACACGATTCTGCGACAACGACGCTCGAAAAACTCGCGGCGATCGCGAACAATCCGCTCGATCCACTCGGAAATCGATCCGGAGGATCCAGAGGATCCGGAAGGGCCGAGGAAGCCCACGCGCCAATTACCCGCCACTGCCGTTCATATAGATTTACCTGGATTTGTCCCAGTTTTAACACTTGGGTGACGAGACCCGGGTCCATTTAGACCCAGTATTTTAAAGGCATTTAGACATTAAGACATTAAAGACATTTTACATTTAGGCATTTAGACATTAATAGCATCGCCTAGCCATTAATTTCCTAGTAATGAATTTTAATCGGAAGTGCACTCGGGTGTGATTAAAAGACCAATGGATCTAGATAAAGTACTATTAAATAAATTCTTTTATTTTCTGACATAATTTGAAATTAATTGAAATAAAGTCAGTGTTGTTAATTTTTAACGACAACGCGTACTGGCTACTTTCAATACTCGGTGGGTTTGGTGTCAATAATGTACAGAACTACGATCAGTCATTTATACGTTGCCTACCAGTGGTATCTATTTAGCCAGAGTTATTATGTGTTTGCAATGAGTCACAACTAAATCGTTAAAATTAGAACATATTTCTACTTGCGACCGAATGTATTTATGCTACAACCTAATAAATATGAATGGAAAAGTTATTCCTATCTCTTGGGTCTAAATCAAGTTCTGTTCTTTCGTAACCTATATTTGAGCAGTAAATGTTCGCAGGCTGGTATACAACAGGAGAACGAGCGAATCAGGCTGTACAAGAAAATCACAAGAAGTGTAAGAAATGGTGTGCGTATGAATATGAATGTGTGCGTATGTTGCAATATCGGTGCGGCATGAATTTACAACGTCGATTTCGCCGTCATATGTGATCGATGCAACTTGTACAATTACGAATAAATTATTATTGACCAGTCTCAGAGAATATCAATTTACAGATTCCACTTCCCCCAGATACTAATGCACGAAAACCTGACGAGTTCCTAAAGCTCCGGAAAGGAAGTCTTCGACTGTGTCATCGGATGGAACACCCTGTAGTCTATGGAGCTCTGTCGGGATTCTGTTGAGGGCGAGAGCGCTTAAGCCACGCCCACCGGGGCCGCACTAAATAAAGAGTATTGCGCTTCGGCGATTATCAATTATGCAGAAGATTTTCCGGCTTGTCAAAATGCATTGAAACGTTGCTTTGCAAAATTTCTAGCGAGCGTGACTCATTTAGAAAACAGTGGAACGGATTTCCCTTTTCGAAAGGTCTCTCCGGTTTCTTTGGGGCTTGTTCCTCGAACGAGACCGGGAAAAGTAAAGAAACAAAGCTGCTCTTGCGTTTCTCGATGGAGGAAACGTGATCGGGTGTTTGTTTCACGGTGGACCACCCTGTACATCGGCTATTTATACGGTAACGCCGGTCGTCGCGACGCTCGGGCGGAAACGACGAGGAAAGCGCATCGGCGACGTCGGATTCTCACGTCGAACCTTACGTTACGAGTCCTTGTGTAATCGTCGGGAATACACCTATTTACGCTCGCTATTTACCAGCGAACGATAACGGCCGATAAGCCGTTCCTCGGCCTTCGAACATGAATTTTCAACCGTTTCTAGATTAGTGGCTCGAGGACTCGACCAAGCGAGCACTCGCAGCGTACCAATCGTTAGTTTCGATTTGTTGATTCATTATTAGTATCTCTATCTTCAATCTAATCCCTCCTAACGTAACATTGAACTCTGCGCGTCATTCTCGTTTTGAATCTGTTGCGACTAGTTTCGCCGTAAAAAAATGAGAATTGATGAAATCTGAAATAAATTTCAGATGCTGCCACCGCCAATTTGTTATCGTCCCGATAGCGATGCGCGAACAACAATGCACGAGGTCCGGGATGATCTTTGCACGATCCGAAGAAGCGTTTCTACAGTGGTTTCTATTTAAAAGGGTATTAATGGCGTCGACCACGGTTCGCCACCTCTGTCCGCCATTTTTGAAATGTTTCCCGCGTCACGGTGCCGCTCCGTGCGACACACGCAAGGACGTTTGAAACGCGGTTTTAGCTTAGCAAAAATGTCAAATGACAATCCTCGTGGAAAATAGAAATTTCTCGCATCGATTGCAAGAGATAGAAATCAAATAAAAAGTGAATTCTTTGACATTGACGTTTTTTAATTCTTCCGATCTTCCCACCATTTTAAATAGATGCCTACGAAATTGAATTGTCATAAATCAGAAAGATATCTCTAGTCTGAAAATAAAAGAAGATAGGAGGGTCTCGCGATGTCTCAAATAAACTCAAAGGCTAGAAATTTAAGGAATATTAATGGACATCCTAGCATCCTCCTCGCGCAGGAAAGCGAGCAAGATACGATCATAAATAACCAGAAGTATGTGTAATGTGGCTCAGGTGGAGCCCCGCGTGTGAAACCACCGGGCGACGGACTTGTTAACGATTCTGTTCCGGCGGTCGGGTATGTTTTGAGAATACTTCGCGGCGCCGGCCACTCGAAAATAGTCGGAGAAGCACGTGGCAGCAACGAGAAAGCTGGAGCGACGACAACACGGAAGGGATCGATCGGCGAAAGGGGCGAGGGGCGACGGCTGTGCAGATAGCCGCATCGCCGATAGATCTTTAAATAATTTTGTCGGTGCAACGAACGGTTCCCCGGAGAGCAATTCGAGGTCGTCGCGTTAGGTGAATCAGCCTGTATATGGGAAACGAAGCAGCCGACTAGTTCCGTACGGGACGGTTAACTGTACAATTTCTCGTAAAATCTCGGCCGCGCACGGCCGCGCGCGTCAAACATTCCAGAGAACGCGGCGATAGTAATTTTTCCACGGCCGATTCGGAACGGGTCGCGATCCACTAAATTTCTTGCGGGACCGACCAGCTTTCCATTTTCCAGCTGCTCTTCGGCGCAGACTCGCCGCCGGTTGCCCTACGGGCCACTGGTCTGGCTCCGTCGACGATCGGGAGCGACGAGACCACGCCCACCCGAGATACTTGATGCAGCTATAGAGTTAGACAATCCTTTTATTCGTTTCTTTAATAGACGTGGCAACAAATTGCCCTACGGTACATTGGCCTAGCTACATTAAAATCAACGAGACCACGCCCACTCGAGGTTCTTGATGCAGCTGTAGAACTAGCTAATCATCTTATTCGTTGATCCTATTTGTCCTGCAGCATCGCTCTGGGATGGACGTGGCCAGAGATTGCCCTACGGAGCACTGTCCTGGCTCCATCAACGGTGGAGTAGAACGAGGCCACGTTTATTCAGGGCACTCTGCACAGTCAAAGAGCAAGATTTCGTTCTTGATTTTGTCTTGCAGTGACGCTCTAGAATAGGCGTAGGCACAGACTGCCCTAAGGAGCACTGCGATGGCTCTATTAAAATAAACTCCATTTTCGATCTTACAGTCGCAAAAACAGAGTTAAAAGGATTCGAATGCTCGGTAGCCGCAAGAGAAAAAAGTAGATTTCATCGTCGTTTGCCCCAGAGCGTTGGCCCCGGGGCATTTCGGAGCGCTCCTGTCCCCGTTGCAAAAGCCAATGAAAATTAACTACTTTCTGTCTTCGGAAACATTTCTGACGAGACGTAGCGCCCTGTCGACTTAATCGGTACCCGGATCGATAAGAACATTGTTAAAAAATCGCGAGGAAGCGATAGTTTACGATGTAAACGCGCGATACCGTGAAGTTCTCGATCATCGGATCGTTTTCGTTCGATTTTCTGGCGCCGAGGGAGTCGCGTCTCGGTCCGAAACGCAGCCGCTTGCCAAATTTGCGGACGTTAATTACCCAGGGTCGTCGGAATCGCGCATTGTCATTGTAAACGTCGCGTCGCGCGCGCTAGACGCACCTTGGCCTGCTAGCGCGGACCAGGTTCCTCCGGGACTCTCAGGGACTCCCGACAAGCAAGACAATGATCATGACATCGATACCGCTCTATTTCACGGAGTCGTGCGCCGGGTAGAAGCTTACGATTTCATTACCGAGCATGCACGCAGCAAAGACTACGGAGTGGATCGACCCGGAAGGTCTCCGATCGCGATTCGTTTGGCCATCGACGATCGGCCTCGTTGTCCCTCTGGATCGTCGAGGTCGAGATCGATTCCTAGGAGCTCGAACTACTAGAAGCGTGAACGTCACTGGAGTGACTCAGTGCACGATTATTTTCGTCATAAAGTCTGAAAATACGATCTGAAGGGCTCCCGAACGGCGATCCGCGTAAACCGAGTCGGACCTGAGAGAGCCTTGAGCCCATGCCAAATATTAGGAAAACGTCGTCTTCAACGCGTTCTTGAGGCTGCTCCACTTTATCAATTGACACCGCATTAATCCGACTACTCCGTTGTGTCCTGTCCCAGTGATTACATCTCTCCTCCCCACTTTTCACTTTTTATTTCTTCCCCCACCCTCTCTCTCTCTCTTTTCCTCATCGTATTTAATCATCGAGAGCCCTCCCCGGATCAAACGTCTCGTATTACGTCGTCCCTGATTTCGTTTTGGGATTCTGCACGACCGTGCTCGACATCGAGAAACGATTCGAACGGAATCCGAAAATATCGGTACCATCCAGTTCGATCAGGAGAATCTCGCGATTCGATTCGCATCGCCGTTCGATTCTGTTGCGACTCGTTCGTATATTATCCATTCCTGATAGCTCGTCTCTTTGATAATTGAGAAAGAAAGCTTCGCGCCTGTGAAATTCCATTGCCGTCGCCACCGTGCTCATTCAAATTTCCCGCCTGATCTTCTCTCGTTACTCCGAAAGTTTAAAATTAACCAACAAATTCCCCGGCCGTTTGACATATTCGATGAACCCGCGCCAGCGTGTTCGTCGTACGTCGTTAACGAAAATAATTCGCTATCGGTTTGCCGAGATGAATTCCCGGCGAAGCTGAAGCGACGCTGGATCGAACCGCAGATCGATCGTCTACGTGACTGCGATTACGTTTGTTTAAGAAAACGAATATTAAAGCGATCATCGTACATACTTTCGCTATCGCCGTGTCAAAAATTTACGAACTCGTTCGCGATAGGTAGTATCGAAAAAGAGGAGAAAAGCGTGTTATCGAGTTTGATTTTTCCGGGTCTCTCTCGGTGCGCTTGCATCGATTTGCGCGATTTATTTGATCAACGATTCGCTCGGTCCGCGATCGTAAACATTCCCATAAATCGCGAACGGACGCGAGTAAATTTCGCGAAAGCGGTTCGACGGTGATTGGCGAGCCACCTGAAAACTAATTAAATGACCTCTTCTCGATAAATCATTTCCGAAATTGCGAAACGCGATTACGGCAAGGTTACGCTTAGCCAGGCCCGCCGAGAATAATCGAATCGAGAGACTCGATGGATCGCGATTAGAAAGAATCGCGGTCGTTTTTCGAGGAGCTCGATTCGCGTGGAATTTCGCTTATCGAGCGCACGTATCGCGTATTGAAGCCGGTCGGTTCTGATCGCGAGCGTAACGACGGAACGATTGCGATAATCGAATCGAAAGTTCTCGCCGGGGAGACTGCGAGGGAAGAGCGGAGAGACCGCACACGGTAAAAGCGTCGGTTACGAAATAAACACGACGGTAGATATCGGTGACGATTCATCGGGTTACTCACCTTTTTCTGCTGTTTTTCCCAGGCAGGATCCAAAAGACCTTCTCTCTCCCACTCTTCCTCCGGCTCCATGTATCCGTCCCCGTAAGCTTCCATGTCGTTCATCCTTCCGCGGATATCTCACGTTCCTTTAAACGCAAAACGAGTTTCCGTGTCACTTTTCGTGGTGGTAACGACGATTCTCGGGTATTTGTTTGGCTAATGGCTAATGCGCGAATGGTGCCCTACACACGGCTCACGGCGACCAGAAACATAACGACCGCACGTCTAATGCGTGTACCGTCGATAAAAGGGACAAAAGATTGTTCGCGGCTGCAGCGAGAAAGAGAATGGGAGACCGTCGATACAGGGTACGGAGTACGAGACCGTGGAACAGATAGATATGAAAATTATAGAAACGAGAGGATGACCGAGTCTGCGGGAGCACGTAGAATAGGTTGTACGTTTTGTAATCGTGAAAACGTACCCGCTAAGCCCAGAAAACGTTCGGTTCGTGTCGTTCTTTCTCTCGCGCTGACCCCTCTGCCACGAGTCTGACACACGATTTGCTCGCCGGCGCACGAGCCCCCCTCCCACGCTCCCTCCCTCTCTGTCTCTCTTTCTCCTTTTCTTTTTCTTTCTCCCCTTCCTCCCCCCCCGCCATCGCTCCCCCTCTCTCTCTCTCTCTCTTCGTAGGGTACCGTCCCGCACCCCGACCACCGACACCCCGTCGCCCACCCAAAGATCTGGTTCCCATGCAGCAGCTTCCGTGTCCAACCCCCGCGAACTTTTCGCGATCGGGTCAAGTATTTCGAATATGCGTATGCGTTCGTCAACAAGCCCGTGTACGACGATCTCCACCCTAATCATTCATATTTTTCAAACTGCCGCCTATTAGAATGTTCGATCCACGATCCGCTGACGAAAACAATCGAATTACCAGACCGTACAGTAGATACCCGCGAGTTTTTCGAGCAGCCGGGCTATTTGTTGTTCTCCGTTTGACCGTGGATACTTTTGCTAATCGACTGTTGTCACGTTTTCTCAATGCTCGCCGTGAAAGACGCAACACCGTCGTTCCTCGGATTGCTCCGACCATCGAGCAACTCGACATCCGAACGTACCCAAGCACACCGTTCGAAACTAACCTCCGTTCTTCTTTCTAGAACGTGAATCCCGCGCAGCAGGCAGCTCGGTGAATACCAAGATATCGAAAATAGTATCGAAGGCGACCAAGACACCTGATTCACCCACACACGATAAAAATAGTACGGTAATTCGCGCGAAATCCCCAAAACAACGAGGATAACTCCATTCCTCCGGGACTTCACGGACACTGGGGCATGAACGTTTTTCTACATAGAACGGCGACAATTGCGTTCCTCGAAATTGCGAACCCTTTACCCTGACACTTGCATCTACAGCGGATTGTTCGAGCAGAAGACGCGTACTTTGAGAATCTTTGAACGTTAGTTTGTTGTCCGTCCGGAACGATTCGAACCGCGGTGCTCGCGCAGTTGTATCTCAATTGAGGTCGAAGTTTCTTGACTCGAGCTCGTTGCGAATCAATCTCTTTTTTAAATAAATAAATAATAGACCCAACGTTCTATTGTGCGGTTTATTTGAAACTTTAATGAGTCGCGTCGAAAGATTCTTTGAACGTTTCTTTCACGAGTTTATTTACGTATCTGTTGTACCTGCACGAAATTGAAAAAAACCTATTTAGATTTGCTAGGAAGGACACTTTTTATACATTATTGTTGGATTAATGTTTGCACCGTCTATGTATATTACAAAGATGATTACGATATGAGACATCAAGATGCGATGCGTTAAATTCGGGGTTTTTACGTATAAATAATGGATCTCATAAATCATTCGAAGTCGTGTCTTATTATAATTTCGAAATATCAAAGCTGTTCAGAATTCGCTCGCAAGGAGAGAGAGCGAATTCAGCGACAAGTACACGCGTATACCAATGATGTCGCTGCACGTTGCAACTTCTAGACCATAAAATATGTATTCTACGGGGATGAGACTCTTCCATTTCTCAAGAATCAACTTCCAGTGCGCACGCGTCCGTAAGAATGTTTCGCGTGGTTCTGATCCAGGCTAAGTTGAGCTAGTTGGTGTTCCAAGCTAAAAATTAGACTAGGGGGCAGCACTATACTGGGCACGGCCATACCGGGCCGTGAGCACTCTGCACAAATATACGCAAGCGACATCTTACGAAAATATTTATTTTGATGCTTTAATTCCTGAATATTTATACAAAATGATTCTAATCTGTTTGTAATTATTCAGTTACATATGCGAAATGGTAAAAATAATTTTTTTTTAGTGATATTTGTTGTATTGCGTGTATTCATATATATACATTATATTGCTTTTCAAACATTGCCGCGCTGTACATCGTTTCGACTTTCTTGTAGAGATGTGGCAA
This sequence comes from Lasioglossum leucozonium, assembly GCA_028454225.1. Lineage (NCBI taxonomy): Eukaryota > Metazoa > Arthropoda > Insecta > Hymenoptera > Halictidae > Lasioglossum > Lasioglossum leucozonium. Next base: position 12,237,903 of record CM052207.1, read on the forward strand.
CACTGTATGCACTTAGGATTCCAGGGTCGTCATTTTGCGAGCACGAATCCTCATCAGTTCTGTTTGTGCTTCCGCCTCTGACAAACCAGATGCCACATGTCTTGTGAGCAACCATTCTAATTTCACTTCTGTATTCGCGTTTGTGTACATATAAATATACATATATATATATATATAAGAATAGACGTGAATAGATCTGAAGCGATGGAATGTCGATATTTATTATCATTTTCTAAATATATTTTGTAATACTTATTTGAAACATTATAATTATTTAAGTGTTTTACAGAATAGATATACTTGAAACAGGCTCGTTCGTTAACTCTTTGATAGATTTTCTTTTCCCACGTGAAATTCTTTCGAGAAACGCCAAGTTTTATAAAATATGTAATCCAGTACCGATGTATTTTCTCTAAACAGTGGATATTTGGTGAAAAAGTTATTTGGAAGGCGTTTGTCGAGGAAGATATTCAAAATAACCTAACCGGTGTGAAATGGCATCGTCGTTATCAGGTATGTCACAGTTTCTTTTCGTTACCCTTCTATTTCCGTGGCCTTATTTGGATATGCTCAATTTTATCCTATTTTTGCAGCATACTGGGTAAAATTCTTCAAAGGAGCAGGATTTCCCCAAGATGTTGCCACAAAGCATGCTGTTGTATTCTCTAATAATCGCATAAAGCCGGACATGTTGCCAGATTTAGACAAACCCAGTCTCAAAGAAATGGGAATAACTTTAATGGGAGATATGATCGCGATCTTGAGATATGCCAAGAAAGTGGTTGAAGAAACGACATGCGAAAGATTTCTCGTAGACACTGTAGATCCATCCACAAATCCAAAACCAGTCGCTAAAAAAGTGATACCCAAAGCATCTATCAAAACAGTAGCATCTAAAGTCAAATCGGATTCTGTACCAACCAAAAAGATCGTGAAAGTTCCAACGAGTTCGGTAAAGAAAAGTGTGACTACTGTAAAAAAACCAGTTTCCACATCAAGCGAGGTAATAACAGATTTTGCTAATCAAAAGAAACAGACGCTTCTTAAGAGAAAATTGGAAGAAGAAGAATACGACAGTAACAATGAGGAAGAATGGAATGGGACAGTGAAAAAGGTTAAATCATTGGACAATAAAGATGATAAAGTGGGCTACACGATAATACTTCCGAAGGGTTCGACGTCTAGAAGTCAACAGATCCTTAAGAAGTCTACAGAACAGAAGAGAACTGTTTTCGATAGACTAGGAGATAGTTCTGTAACTAGTACAACAAATCTTGCAGAAACATCGCCGACGTTCAATATCACCGGCTTAGGAAAAGATGTGTTGAAAAGATCTGTGAGTGTTTTTAAACGACTAGGAGACAAAGATGCCCAGAAAGACAGTGCAATGCATGCAGGTATACTGAAAAATGGGGCAATTAGTTCAGGGATATTAAAACCAAAATGTATTAGCGGAAGAACCTCTATCATTACGACAAGCAAAGCAGTATCAAAAACCATGGGGACAATGAGAGCCGATCAAGAGGCTACAAGAAAGATCCTATCTAATAATGTGCCTCAAGTAGTGAAAACAACTAAAAAAATCACGTTTAATAGCACATCCCCGAATACCGTTAGATCCGTTAAATCTAGCGTTACATCTGGAAAATTAGGTACATACTATGGTTTTTATTATTTTGTGCTGTAACTGTTTCTCTAGATTTAATGGGTAATGATTTTTCAGCTTCCGAACGACTGACTTCGATACCAGCAAAAGCACGTTTGGGAACAGTCAAAACGAGTGGTCCGAAACAAGTAACTTTTGATAGAATTACGACAGTGGCACACGTGAAGAAACCGGATGTCTTTAGCCGCCTTGGAATTTAAATACTGCGGATCCCTTCTATTAAAGTAACGCATCTTCGTGATCAACATCTTTTTGTACAAAGTTAACTAGTTTCCTACTGCATATAATGTAGAAATATAAGAGATAATTATTGAATGGTGTTAATTAAAGAACAGAACATTAAACATAAAAACGCTTTCAGGAATCTCATTATTTCCCAGTAATCATAGATACATATGTTCGTTTAAAAATATACATACATTTAATATAGAAATGCGATCATTATTTTATATTCTCATGAATGTATAAAAATATTTGAAATGCTCTTTTAATTAAACAAAATATTTGGTATATGCTTCAATTAACATGGGTACAAATGTGTGCAAACATTTTAATTACAAAAGAATATAAGTATCAATACATTGTTTATTGTTAATAAACAATTCTTTTTATACAAAATAGTTTATGATTTTTGAGTCTATGTATGAATGAATTTTGATTTGTACGCAGAGACAATCATAAGTTCCAAAGAACTACTACTACAGATATATAAGTACAAAATAAATGTACCTAATTGCCAACATTTGCTTATGTTTTATTACATATAGAAACGATCTTTTTTTTTCTTACAGAAAAATAAAAAACATTACACATGCTATAACAAAGTGCTAATTATTTACACTTCTTTTCCCTGAATAACAAAAACGTATTCTAGAATTCTGAATATTTTTCAGTGTAGATATAACCGCGAACGTTTCTACAGAAATTTTCTAAAAACAAAAGTTTATGAAATCGTAAAGAACTACAATTCTGGCATTACAAGAGCGCTTTCGACAGGTCTACTTTTTTCAAGTAGAAGGTTTCGTTTAACATTCAGATTTACTCTGAATTACCACGATATACTTGATCAGTGGATGGAATGTTGTTCCATATTGGCAGCTATATCCATAAAATGCAGCTGAAACTAAACCATTGAAAAGATGTTTGCAATACAATTTTTTACGCAGTGCGGTCATTATACCGTTTCAATGAAGAATACTGGTATGTGTCTACTCAACCTGCTTGTTAACGTATGTATTAAATTCGTATAAAAGAAGGGGGTGATCGTGATTCCATGTGCATTTTCCATAAGAAGCTCATCGCATTCACTCCAATCTAATACTCTACGTCGTTAAACCAAGCGCATCAGGAATGCCAGACCGTGCTAAATGAAACAAAAATATTGCATATTTTACATATATATAGACATATATATATCGGGTGTATACGTTCGTGATTCAATGAATATAATTGTTTTCTTTTTTTAATCAAAGTTATATGTTGCCCACCTTTTCGCATCATCCTTGCTAGTAAACTTCAATGCCAATGTAATTATCCTGGAAAAAGTAAACAGTTACAGTTTCAGGGGAAAAGAAGTGGCCCGGTGCTTATAATAAGTCAAATAACTAGCAGTTCTCCAGCATGTTAGCCACTACAACTAAACATAATAAAATCTTACAAAAAGGACTCGTATCTCGTTCGATATCATCGCTAATGAATATCAGCGATACAGCCTATTGCAAGAGGTAGTATTATACAATTACATGTGAACAGTTATGATTATTAAAAACATTACCCAGATAATGAGTCTCATACTTATAAAATAGTTATATACATGTTGACATACATATATATATATATTAATATGTATGTCTTAATATATATATATGTGCATCCATGTGTCTACATATAGTACATATATATATACACATATATATATATGTATACACATGTATGTAACATGAATACTAGTTAACGCAACTTTCGCTCCGTAAGGATAATAGTCTTGTGTTGTTGTAAGAATCGGGTAGACCTAGTTGGCAATATAAATCTTCTTGATATACCTGAAAATACAGAGAATATCTACTACCATTACATACCATTCGTGTGCACATATATACATATCATTCTTTAACATTTCATGAAATGTCTATACTAAGGAACTTTATGTAATACATTGTTCTATTCTTCTTTTATGCTCGTTACTCCACTGATCAAGAAATACTTTTATGCTCCTCTGTAGAATATCTGATCCCTTTTATATAGGACCCATTGTAGGATGAGCTTATATCACGATCGATTCCCCCTTCAATTTTATCCAGAGCTCTTACTGTTTAAGTGGCATATGGAACAAAATTCCAAAGATACTTTGTCCGAGTTTACGTGCAGGCATATTCCTGTACTATCTAAATTTTGGGTTGTTTCCTCTTCTGGAAAAAGGTTGGATGTATCGTTTAAGCTGTCCACCGAATTCATCATTTCATCGCATTTAGGCAAATCTTCGAATATGTCCATGTTGAAAGTAGACAATTGATCGAAATCAAGTCCGATAGTATCGTCCTTTTTCACATGAATATTAGGGAAGTCTGTTTGGGTAATTGGCAACAAATTATCCAACTCTTTTGTATTCTCCATGTAACTATCTTCCGATATCGAATCTGTTGTAGAAGTTATTATGTTTAATGGGTCCTTCTTTCTTGGACTACTCTTGAGGTCAACTGTAGGATTATTGAAAATAGTATAAGTGTGATCGAAATAAGAATAGAATGGTCTGATTTTATCAAAATTAGAATCCTTACATGGAGTTTGCGTTTTGGCATTGATACGAGACTCGCTCACTTGGCTTTCGGTGGTACTTTCTTCTGTCAATATATCATTGTTGACAAACATGTTATTACTTTCGGCATTTAATAGACTCTCCTTTGTATTCTTGTAACATGTACACTTACGTCGGGTCTCGGTCTCTACCGGGTACTCGGAGATACGATTCGGATATAGCAAATTACCATTTTTTTGCGTATTCATTTTACGTAGACCCTCGTTAATAGTCTTAAGCAGCGCCGTAATGCTTGTGTTATTGTTCAGAACGTTTCTGAGATACGCCACCTCGCCTGTTAATCTTTTAATGTCAATACTTTGTTTTCTGACGACGTTCACCAAATTTTTATTCTCCTGTTGATAAAACGACAGCTTGTTTTCAATTTTCTCCAGATACGCTTTTTTTCGGAGCCTGTTTTCGCGAGCCATCAAAGCGTTTCGGTTTAAGCAGGGCCGCTTCGAAGGACCCCTGCCTCGTTTTCGTGGTTCCGAAACAGTTTCATTCTCGGACACAATAGCTTGCTGCGTGTTTCTCCGAGAATCCCTTAATCTCATATTGCACTTCGGCTCGTATGTGTCATCGTCCTCCTCCGAAGAACTGTCCCATTTGACATTTGTCCCTCCTCGAACTTTCCCAGACATTGTCGCAGGAATATGCACTCGCAATGGCTAGACTGCCGAAACAACACTTTTTTGACTGGTGAGTAAATTACACTTTCACGGTCTGGCTAATTGATATATTTCTATCAACAACATCGATACATACGCAATTTTTCTATCAAATTAGAATCACCCCGCAATACGCGTATTGAAGCAGTCAAGTATGCGTATTAAAGCAGTCAGCAAAATTAAGCCTTTGATTACACACCTTTATCTAGATGCGATTGCGAGTATACAAGGCTCCATCCATCAGAGATTATAGTACTCCTTCGCTCCATGTATAAGAAATTTCGCTTTGATTCTGCACAAGACAATTTTCCGATCTTTTATTCATTAAAATGTTCTTTATCTTTTTAACTAAATAATCGGCCTTTAAGACGAAATTCTCATACATGCAATTTCTTCCGAAAAGTGATTGTGTATATTTGTTGACCACAGTTTTCTACCGTTTCAAATATCGCGCTCCTTCCAACGTTTCGAATTTTCCACTGACAGTATCATCGTCCTTTTTCATCCAGAGGGCCAGTGTAAAGGACAGAGACATGAACTTACAGAAATGGCAACGCTGTCTGTATGTAGGCCTAAAATTTCGAGGACACGAGCGTAGAAGATATTGATAGGAGTCTCGCCTCTATAAAAATAGTCCATATCATCGTCGAAGGTCTGCGCAGAGTCGGATGTGCAACGGATGTGGTGGGGGTAGAAAACGTGACGGCAGAGAAGTTGCGGAACGCGACGTTGTCGAGGTAGTGAGGCAACGTAGCCGCGGTCAGCGCATGCGTCGGTGATGTTAATTAAAGAGAACCATAGGAGGGGATTTCGCCTGAAGGAGAAGGGAAAAAGAGATCGTCCGTGAGCGTGAAACAAAGAGAGAGCCAAGGAGAAGATTTACGGGTGCAACGGAGAAGAGTATATGGTGGTGGTGGCGAGACCAGTTATATTTTTATTGTCGACTGGCATATTTCGCGAAGCTGGTCTCGCAACGAATGCGTGTTTGACGTATCGTGGAACGAACGTAAAGAGATGCCTGAAAATGTCGGGTAAAAGTGAAACTCGGTGATCCAGGCTGGACGGAAGCAGACAGTGAAGGGAAGTGAATTCGGTGGAATTTATTCCGCGCGTTTATCTCTCGAGAAGGTCACGACCATTCGCGGAAACCTCTGCGTTGGTGGCTGGTTTTAATTGAAAGCGGGGAATCTCGGAGGAGCTCACGGATCGTGCACAGGTCAGCGCGTTACGGTGCGCGATACGAACGGAAAAAGGAGAACGCGTAAGTACTACGAGAGCTAGGGACCTAGGAAACGCGCGTATGCTGGAAATATTGCGAAAAACATCGACGAATGGATCACGGGTGCGTCCACGGGAGGAAATTTCGCGCACGGACCGAGTGTACCCGTTGTTATTGTTGTGCATATATTGATTTTCAACAACCGACTCGTGTACCCGTTCGACGTTTCTTCTGTGTCACGGGAAAACACGTTAGATTCGGTTCGCACGGTTTTCTCTCGTTCGTGACCGTCGCTAAAATGGATTCATAGGACGCCCTCGATTACCTTAACTCCTAACTTGTTATTGTTTATCATATCGCAACACTGACTTTTCCTTAGATCGAAATATGAGTAGCACCATGGCAACAGAACCGTCTACTATCGTCAAGTTCTTGGTAGACGGAATGACAACCACCACTGTCACCACGTTCCCCAAGGAGGAGGAACCAGCGCCGATATTCTTGCAGACAAAAGCTGCTCAAATTATCGCTGGCACGTCCGTTTGGTTCGCTCTGTTCATAACGTGTCAACAGGTACTTCAAAACAATACAGTACATGTCAGGAATACACAACCCACCAATATTTCAATATCTTGACAGTTTACGAAAAAGTTTGCCAATATACTATTTTAGGTTAATCTATAATACAGTTTAAATTAATGAAAAGAAAGCACCATGACATTTTAATGCACATGACGAAATTGGTCAGATAAAAACAACGAGGTACTAGATTTCAAGCATTTCACGAGTACATAAATTTTTATCGTTATGATTATCTTGCCAGCACTGTAATTATTTATCCTTAGGAGTGACATCTTTAGATAGCAGTTTTGTTATACTTTCGATTTTAATGAATTTATAGATCCGTCTTTTTAATGTCATTTTGCAATCCTCTTCAATAATGAAAAGTACAATTTGCCTATATGAAAAATTTATGATTTGGCTGCAGGTCTTTATGCGAAATAAAAAGTTTCTAAATCGGTTGTAAAAAACAGAAATCAAGTCAATTTATATTTCCTCTTTTAATAATTTTTATAAGTCAATTATATAAATGCATCAAATCCATAGTCTATTTATGATACATACTTATCCGTGTGTACTAGTTCGTGTTATAGAATAGACATATAATCGTTTTGGTGTTTTTATAGATTTTCCAACACCTGAGGTGGTATACCAATCCGACAGAGCAGAGATGGATAGTGAGGATTCTGTTTATAGTCCCAATATATGCAACACACTCTTGGGTCTCTCTAGTATTTTTTAACAGTGAAAGTTATTACGTTTATTTCTTCACTGTACGAGACTGTTACGAAGCATTTGTTATATATAACTTTTTGTCTTTATGCTACGAGTACCTGGGAGGTGAAGGAAACATTATGTCCGAGATACGGGGCAAACCTATTCGTTCCGATTGCCTATATGGAACATGTTGCCTAGTTGGGAAAACATACACTATCGGTTTTCTTAGATTTTGCAAGCAAGCCACCTTGCAATTTTGCTTGGTGAAACCGGTGATGGCATTTGTCATCATATTCCTTCAAGCATTTGGACATTACAGAGATGGGGATTGGTCTCCGGATGGGGGCTATATTTATATAACTATAATTTACAATATCAGCGTGTCCCTTGCGCTTTATGGACTTTTCCTCTTCTACTTTGCTACAAGAGACCTGTTGACGCCGTTCGAACCTGTTTTAAAATTTTGCACCGTCAAGAGCGTTATCTTCCTCTCGTTCTGGCAAGGTAATATTCAGAATTCTCCGATATTTTTCTATGCCCCTCGATCGCAAATTAATTTATATTCTTTTAGGAGTTTTGCTGGCTATTCTCGAAAAAGCCAATGTAATTTCGCCTATTACCTTAGGCCAGTCGACCAGTGCAGGCACAGTATCTGCTGGTTACCAAAACTTTTTGATTTGCATTGAAATGTTGTTCGCTGCTATAGCTTTGCGTTACGCATTTCCTTACCAAGTATATTCGGCTGGTTGTGTAACAGATTCAAGAGGAAGAAGCGTGACGATGCAGAGTATTAGCAGCAGTCTAAAGGTATTAATGGTTCGATTAGTAGTCCTATTCAAAATCGAAAAAAACTAATTCATTTTAAAACGATTCTTCCACAGGAAACTATGAATCCAAAAGACATAATGACTGATGCCATTCACAATTTCCATCCACAGTATCAACAATATACCCAGTACAGTTCTGGTATGTATGATTAACTTTTTTTGCAAGATGTCTGTTTTAATGAATATTGCCTTTGAGATTCTTTTTAATACTTTATGTTTCTTAATCGGTATACTTTCATATAGCATGACGTAGCGAATGATAAAATCTAAAATCATCTATATTTCATTTTGTACATTTGTATTTTTTTCTTTGAATTTCTTTATACTCTGCAAATATTGATTGAAGAGAGACAGGAAGATTGAATCTAACATTTAACAACTCTTATGAATGTTTCATCCGAATTTAAACGAAGTAAACGATTTCGAATATAGTTCGCTGCTGAGTACTGTAGTCCTGATTTAAAAGATTGCCAATACTTACGAATTACGAGGAAAGTTGCGACGGGGCGACTCTGTAAATGAAAAGATTATTTCTACTGTAATATCAGTTTACACGTGCCAGTTAGGGATAAATTCTTTGAAGGCACTTCCTTTTTATTATTTTTCAGACGTTAATACCAACTTGCCGTATGAAAAACTATGAGAGTGCGAGGCATCAGTTTTTTAATTACAAGAAATTGGACATCAGGCATTTATACAGTTTAAACGAAGATTGAAAAATTCTTAACGCTCTAACTATAGTTTCTTAAAACTAATATTACAGATTTACTTGATGTTTTAAGTTCGAATGAAGTTGCAGGGTGGGCAAAGAGTTCTCTGCTCAAATTATAATTTAAGGTTTATATTAAAAATCCTGTATACGTATATACTTATATGCATACACACACAGACACATATATAAATATAATACATATAATACCTAAGCATACGATTCCTTCATTTTGCAATTAACGAAATCTACTGTACAATAGAAATTAAGCACTTAACCACAGGAGCACTTAGAGTACAGTGTAATTTCATAAGAAAATTTTGCTTTTTTTTTAATAAACGCAGAAGACAAATAACAATGACGGCGGTATATTGCAATTAAATATCATTTTAAATGATAGGCAAAGAGTAATTGAAGAACATAGTATTATCTTGTAATGCCTTGATTTGTATTTTGGAAAAAAGATTGGCATGCGAACATGATTGATTGTGTTTAATTTAGTATTACTCATTTAGTATTATATTTTGAATCTGTTTTCATCGTGTCTATTATTTATACCTTTTTTGATGATTTCTGCCAGAATTTGAAAATTCTACTTACAACTCTATTGCATATGCATGTTCGTTTGGTAGCATTGTGTTACGCGTACGTTCATTGTAATGATGTTATGAGAATAAAAAATTATGTAGTATATCATACAGTGTGTATACAAAAATTTTGTCCGATTGCATACGACAAAAAAAAAAAGAGACAAAAAAGACATTGTGCATATAATCTCGTGCATTGATGCAGCCTAGAGAGACAGGATAAATTCACGCATGATTGTTTTGTTAATTCGCTGAGTGATCGATGTATACATTAGTCACGGTTTTGCCGGCGATAATACATACGTGATGTAATGTAACAATCAGGAGCACCCAAAGGACAACGTGGTATGCGGATATCCAGCTTTGATCCAGACGATCCGCAGAATATGCCAATTCCGCCGCCGCAAAGACGACACACTTCCCACCAACGTGTTGCGACTATTTCTCAAAATTATAACGAGAAAACCATGCTGTTGAGCAGCGACGATGAGTTCCAATAATTTTCACAGAGATGAGAAAAGAAGTAAAACGGAAAAAAGAAAGAGAAACGGAACTGAGAATCGCATTTACAACAGAGAAAAACTGAAAAACCTGAATGCGACTGCGCCACGCTCTCTCACACGTTGGACTTCCGTGAAATTACAAAAATGAATCCGGTCTCGAGGAAACGCAACATACACCATTGAAAATTGATTGTACATCATTAGGTAGGAACTTAACTCGCTCACGAAAAACAAACAGCAGATAGATAAAAAAGAAAGAAACAAATTGTGCGTGATGTGAAGGGAAACGATTCCATCATGCTGTAATAGTTCCATAATCCATGTTAATATATGTATTACGTTACATCATGTAAACATAGCATAGAAGATATTTATTTTAATATGCTGAACATATTTAAGGCAGTCTTACCTATAGAGGTGGCTCTACTATAATAATACAACTATTCTTTGTTTCACGGAACGGTTTACGTTTCTCAAAAGGGGGAGGATTGTACAGTACTTAATATCTGAATACTCACAAATACGTTGCCGCATTATTTACCGTAGTTAATTGATATTTTTACACTCTGATCTAACATCGCGTATACGTTTTTACATCGATATTCCCAGTCTGAATGGAGATCAATGTAATTTCGCCGACGGAGAACACTAATTTCATTGGGATGTACACTGGGAAAGATACTTCTGATTCTTGCACGCGTCCGGGATAAAAAAAATATATATATATATACATAAATATATATCTGAGCCACAAAAATCTTTGCGTCCTAGATTAAAGAATTAATGAGTGTATATATCGTTACAATAGAATGTATTTAATAATGCAAAAATTAAAGATTTTTTCTTCAATGTATTTATTTTATTCGAATATAAGTATTTGATGTTCGATGTTCTATGCTTTATCTTCTGTTGAACGGTCTTCAAGAAACGCGAATCAGCTTCGGTCTTAATTCAACTTTATTTTCTGTACAATAGAAATATTTCTGTATACATAAATTATATTTGTGGAACGAATATATTATTCTGTTCCATGAGATAACAATAAAGTTCATTTGTTAAAAGTAAATCGCTATACTTTGTACTATTAATTATTAGCGTCTTACAATTACATTCCGACTCTCTTATTAGTAAAAACACATAGTAAAAGACGTAACAACGAATTCAGAGTTTGCGAATCAATTCAACAAAAGATCAAGTCTCATTTTATTCTACAAAAAGCGTTACCTATCATTACATGTTAAATCCATAGAATTGGTACAACTATCAGTGAAAAAATAACTTAGTATTATATCAACAGCCTTTGTTTTGGCGGAAAAAAATATATATATACTTATACGTATATGTATACATATATCGATACACTCTGTGATATATATGTATACATATCGAAATTTCTTGTCGCAATACAATAATACAGAAAATTACAAATCATTTGATGTACTCGTGGTTTCGTTTCTTTTACCAGCCAACCCAGTACGTATTTGTATTTGTTACAACTTTCTTCCAGCCGTGCCACGGTGATTCTAAATCTTGTTCCAATGACACTCTGGGATCGTCGGACGATTCTCTTTGTTTGTGATCGTTGCTAGAACCACAACCCTCCGTTTTCAACGGTTTGCGTTTGGCGCACAATAAATTGTTATCCTCGTCCTCGATATCCTGATATTGTAACTCGTCGTCCATGTACACCACAATATCATTCTCCTCGTTGGTGTATTTATTGTACTTCTCGGCAACATTTTGTCTCAACACTTTGCTGATAAACGTTCCCGAGGTGCCTCCTTTACTTTGATTAGCGTCGCTCTTCATGCCTTCGTTAGGTATCGGTTTAAATCCTATCGACCTAAGACGAGCAATCTTCAAGTCGCTGTCTAAAGCGTTAACAGGTACAAATGCGGACACTCGTTTCATCGATACTTTATTCTGCTCTCTTATCTTCAAAATATTGTTACTAGTCGACGTATTGCATACAGGTTGTACACATTTATACCTTCTCTTCTCGTTATCTGATCTGGCGGCTTCGCCCGTCTCAGATTTCACATCTTTGCTTTCGCCGTATTCTATCTTGATAAAAGTGTACTGTTCGTTGCGATTACACTTCTGGCTAAAGTCGTACAGCTTCAAGTTCCTCATTAACGGTTCCTTGATGAGCGAACACTGGGTAACCGCGTCCGTTTTACAGGGTTTGGAAACTTCATCCGCCGCTTCGTCGAGTTTAGCGGTTTTTAGTTTCGTAGGAATCGGTTGGATCAATTTTCTTTTCCGGCTGACGACCATGGATGTTTCACTAGCCTTTGCGATCTTTGATTTCTTGTTATCGCCTCTTACGTTGATAGTATTATTATTTACAATCTTATCGTCGACGTCATGTTTAGTCAGTTTTCCAGGTACAGTAAGATTCTTGTGTATCCTATTCTCTTTCAGCGCCTCAGACTTTTTAATACCAACCGCCGGTTTATCCCTAATGCGTTTGCAGCTTCCGATTTTAATCAGTCTGCCACGAGTTTTGAAAGTAGCCTGTTGCCCGGATATCTCGGGATTAATTTGGCATTTGTTTAACGTACAGATCCCGCCACCGAATCGTTCGCACGAGTGCTTCGAATACGTGTTGCTGATACACCGTAGCCTTCTGTTCCGCGGGCCACGTATTTTCGGACCAATTTTCGCATCTATTAATAAATTCGCAATCTCCCGTCTCTGTTTCTTGTTAATGTGCTTCTTCATTGATGGCTTGGTCGGTTTCACCGTTCTCAAACGCGTCCTTATCTCGTTTCTGGTTCCTATGTTCTTCTTTGTACTCTTTGATGATTCCTGCAGACAATTAATCTTCTTCTGCTTCGCTATTTTACTTTTTACATGTTTGCTGTGACCGTTCAAATGCAAAGTGTCCTCTTCCACGGCCTCCGGTGTATTCGAACCGTTGCACGTGTTAAAACTCATTACACTTTGCTCTAAAATGTTTGAAGACTGCACCGACCTCTTCTGCAATTCTCCGTTCATAATTTTTCTAGATAATCTTCTATGTCGCCTGAATTTATAATATCTTGGCGCGGGCAAATCGTCCGAGCTAATCTTCTTTGCCTTCGTTTCTTCCGTAACATTTTTCTGTGTCCTGATTTTGCTGTTGCTTTCGGGTTGAACTATTGACAAGTCGCGCGGTTTCAATGCCACAGACTGTTCCGATGTTAATCCTATCATGTTACCCATAAGCAGTTTTGATAAAGGATGACACTTGTTGTTGATCAAATGCATAATTTTATCCGGCGTCAATGTGTCTAAGGAGTCGAGCGATTTTAATTCTTGCGACTCTTTCGGTGCAACTATGCCCGTTGTATTGTCATCTCCATACAAAGAGTTTGTCAAGTTTAATATAACACTGGGTGTATCGGATGAATTGCTCTCTTGTACCCCTTTCGAATCATTCGTCGCGTCTTCATACGTCTCGCCGACGTTGCTCTCACGTTTATAACAAGAATTTAAATTTACGTCCGTGGAATTATAGCACATTGCTGTGCTCGTATCTTTAGTTAACTTTACTTTCAGCGTATCCAACTTTACCGTACTAGGCGAAATATAATCCACACGCTCGTGAAATTCATTCACTCCGATCGTTTGTACCTTTCCATCTAAACTTCTGTTCTTATCCTTAGTAGATAAACTTACGGTTTCCGCTTGTGGATTAGCTCTGGGTAGATTAAGCGGTTGAACGGTTCTACAAAACGACGGTAAAGTATTCCTCTTGACGTCGTGTTGCGTACTATGCGACGAATCGTAAAGCCCAGTACGTATCGAAATGTTTGTGTTGTGGGCTTTAGATCCTTGCATACTAATACGAGTTAGCGACTTGTTCTCAGACATAACGGACATGCTGGTTGCGTTAAACGTACAGTCCGCATTCCCTTTCTTAAACACGTGTCGAGTTACTATTGCGCTTTCAGAAGTACCGCGTTCCTTCTCGTCGAACTTTTTGCTTTCGAAATTCGGGGACTGCAAAGATCCGCTTGCCTTGTCGTGTCTCCCCTTTTGTGGTTGTTCAGAGCTGTGCAAGTATTTTTTAAACTCGTACGGGCTCGAAGAAGAGCTCTCGCAGTTGTTTTGATGAGATACAGTTGTTGGAGTAGACTGCTTGATGCTCCAGGGAGGTGGATCTTGATTGGTTAAACGTAACAAAGCGAATTTGTAATGTTTCGTAGCATCCGAATTCATACCTATCCAAAAGTTCACCACAATATACAGACCGTCGTATCTGTAACCAGTTTTTGGAGCAAATTCGTTCAACAGATTGTAACTCCTGATTAATCTCACTGGTATTTGACTCTCATAGTTTTTAACCAACGGATCCGCGTCAGACTTATCGTCGAAATACCTCCGACCCGTAAGAGTGAGAAAATTGCCAAGATCAATATCTTCGTTGGAGTTGATGCTCGAAGTGCAAAACGAAGTCACTCCGAACGGTCCAATTTGAACATTCTTGTCGAAAGGATCGTGAACACGGTCCCTGGAACAATCCATACGGATACCCCACCAAGAGCCTGGTGGAAACTCTGGGATCGGTCCGTATGTGTAGGTCATAACCTAACAAAAAAGAAGAAGATAGAATTGGTTTGCGTAACATTAAAAACAAAACAATTAGATTAGATCTTACATGTTTGTTACTCCAAGAAGTTGCTTGTATTTCTTCTTTGGATACTTTTAGTTGACAATTAGAATTGAGTTTGGTAAACAATTTTTCCAGATCTTCCTTGCATTTAGCGTCCATCTAAAAAATTCATCGTAGATTTATAGTTCTTCGTTTTTCACATTTGTACACATAAAAGATACAACACTCACTTGATGCTTGCGGCAAGACCCATGTAACATTCTCTCGTTCTCTTGTACAGTATTCGCACAAAGGATCAATGAACCATCGTTCTTCGCCATTTTATAATAGAATTTTATTTGCATAATAGGCAATAAGCATAGGCACTAACATTACACACATAAACAGCGAATCATAATATGTTTTCTGCTTATGTGGTGCAGCCAAAATCTTGAAGGCACGTCAATTACTCCGATTGGAACACCTGCATACCCTCCCTTCAATTATTCTAAATACACTGTTTGGAGCTTTAAAGCTCGGACAGATCCACGTGTTTCAATTTGTTTCGGAACCGATATTTTTTCCTCATTATCGTACGTAAATTAGACACGGGATGAGTTGCTTCAAAAACAAATATGGCGTACTTTTATTTTGTCTCGTGTGTCTGCTACAACGCATCGATCACGTATTACGTCGTACATTTCGTACGAGTGTAGTTCCTTAATCGTTCATTTTTCCCATTGTTTTCGTTACAATGTAGAACGAACAGTAAAATAGTTGAACCACGAACGATGCAATTATGATACAAATATTACGATCAAATCTATACTTCGGAACGCATCATGGTACCACAATACCTCGTCTGTGGTGGTACTATCACTATCTGCTCCAGTGATGCCAGAATCGTGGGCCGTGGGTTTTTCTCATGGATATAGGAATATAGGGATGGAGCATGAGCTGGGATCAGTGGCGAGGGGGGTGTTCAGGATTCAGGAGGAGGCAGGGTAAAATCGGTGCCTAAATTTGATTGGTGGCATTTCTACGCATACTCTGTACCGCCAAGTATGAAATATGTTTACAGATTGCTTACAGGTTTACATATATCTGACAAGTTGAAAATAGAAAAGTGATAGTTAACTCTTTGTTCTATAATAACGTATGATACTCGCGAAACGAATTATGTCCCAAATATTGTAGTGAACGTTGTTAAATGATTAAAAGTGAAATAGAAAGTAGAAATCTTCTACACTTTTTTGATTTTATAAAATTAGTAGTTACATATTTCACGTTTATGTACAATTTTAAATAATGAATAAATCTGTAGTCGGAAAAAATTCTAGGACGAGGGATTAAAGAAAACTAAAATTAGAGAAATATAGAAAAGAAATTAAAATGTGTAACACGAATTAAAGAACATACTAATTTTATATAATTTATATTTTAAAGTCATTATTTTTATAAAACGAAGAGGTTATATATTTAATAATTAATAAGGATAACATAAATTTTATATATTTTCCAATAATACAATTAAAAATAGGGTATAATAAGTTTTTGTACATAATAGGCTTGTATATATATATATAATTTTTATTACAGTATTTACAGTATTTTACAGTGTTTTACAGTATTTAACAAAACTTATACTAGTACACAAAAATCACTGTCCTCTAAATAAAGTTAATATATTGAAATATGCTCGTTGACTATTTGAATTATCTATTTTACTAATACCTACATAATGCAATCTTATTTTTATGTATCTTCTTGCTATTTATCGTACTAAATGTATCGCATGGTTTATCACTGGTTCTCCATTTATTGTCCTATACCATTGTTTCCTTGTTTTCTTTATTTGATGTGGACGGTTCTGGTGATAATGGGCAGTCATCAAATAACTTGGACATATCAGCTACACTTTGAACCTCTTCAGGTTCAGAGATCAAATCTTGTACTGTAATAATAACAAATATAGTGTTAGTTTAGAAGTAACAGTAATATCAATTTATGTTCTTATTATGACAATGAATGTATTTATCAAAAGTAATTTTTTTAATAAATGTACACATACTTATGTTTGGTAATAATGTTGTGTCTATTTGATTTTCACATATATCACTGCAAGTTGTCCCTTCTTCATTAAGGGTTTTCTGGAATAAAACAAACGCATATAAGTAGAAATAAAACATTATTGTGCAATATGTTTGGTATACTCAAAAAAATTGAACATGCTCAGCATTATACATACACGTGGTAATGCATTTCGTTTCAATCGCATATATGAACCTTTTGCATACATACTTGTTTCTTCAAAGTGCATTGAGCAAACACGAGCTTCCTTTGGAATTTCCGATACTCTGATACCTAAAAGATCTGACCATAAACTGCGAGTATCAGGTTCTTTTGGAAAACTGCAAACAGAATCAAAGTTTAAAATAAAATATGTTCCAAGATCATAATCATATTAACTATAATAAAATAATGATGAAATGTAAGTTTCACAACATCGCTCCTTTTTTTCCAATTTTGAAAATCAGAGCGGTTGTTACACGATGGCACAAAGCACTTCATTTTAATAACGTCACTGGAACACGACACTGAAATGAAACAGTACGAGACTACGAGACGCTTGGTGACGCTCACTGACACTTGTAAATACTCCAAAATGGTCAATGCTCACAGGTTATGTGACGCTGTACAATGCTTGGCGCTGCATACATAATGACCACATAATGACGTACTGCGCTTGCGCCCGAACACAGCCAATGAAAATTAGGCACCGATTTTACCTCGTCCCCGTCTCTAAATTTTCCAACCCCGCAGCGACACGCTCCATCCCTATATTCCTATATCCATGGTTTTTCTCCTCCGCTGCTTCAGCCGGCTTAGCCCCCCCACTCTGATGTACCGTGGGTTTCTACGTTACTTCTATGCGCACGCGCTACACACGAACGTACCCCTAGTCTGCCAGTGTGAGTGCCTGTTCGGTAGCACGCGCGCTAAACACGCAAGAAGCATACCTCTACTCTATTCATGTGAGATGCCTATTCGACTCGGTGCGTTTTTCCGAAATTCGAAATTTCGGACGCACGAGTCGTAATCTGGAGGTGGCGCATTTCCAGCACGGCGCGGTGCGGCACACATTTTGCTATAACTTTTGATCTAAAAAAGATATTGAAAGATTTTCCTCATTCTGAAAGATTTTTTGGACCGCCCCGAGTTGAACCGTAAATGTCCCATAAAATTTCTCCCCTTCAGAACACAGAAATGATTCAATATACGTTCTGTAGCATTTGAGGCCCTCTTGGACATGCAAAAAGTCTCGTGTGGATCTACCTATTTTTTTCAATCGGGCAATCGATATTATCCTCTATTTGTAAGAACCTCTAGTATCTTACAAATAGTGGATAATATCGAGCTAATAGCTGCACACTTAGAATTTGTGTAAATATTGTATCCTAGAATGTAAGACATGATAAATGTAACAACAAATTTATTGAGAGACTTTCAATAAAGATCTTGTAAATTAATATCCATGATTATTTCAAACCTATTCCCTTCTATAACATTTTGCAATGTCGCGTTCCGTCTGATTCAACGACAATAAGAGCGAAATAATGAAATTTATAGTTTTGTAAATATTAACACGTATCGCTTAAGTTTTATTTACACCGCATTTTTATTTCAAACTCAACAGTGCACCTGAAAAGATTTTTAAGGGTTCTCACGGGGAAATAATGAATGCAAGGGATGTAACAATGACAAGTCATCTTTCGTAGAAAACCACTTTCTCAAAAGCTCTTCCATATTAGGCACACCTTCCTGAAATTGAATATAATTTGTATGTTTAACAAGTAAGAAATACCTCCAATCTTACCTCCTTTATATCACTATCGGGCACATTTAGCTCCTGTTTAAGGCGCACAGCGTTTAAAAGCCAAATGTGCGCGGACTTGTGAACAATGTACAAATCCGAGCTTACTATTCCAACAATTAGATTATCATTTGTACACGGGGAACTGCAACAGACAAAGAAGTATAACATATGTACGTCTATATTTAACAGGTTTATAAAACTTACTTATTGAGAAAATTCTCTGTTACTTTTTTCAGGCTTACGTCCCATGGAACAATGGTTTTCATAAACAAATTTTCTTTTTTTTCGGAACTCGTTGCTTTTATTTTCTCCAATACCTTCAGCAGTCTACTTCTAACTTTTTTATTGTCCACAACGCCTTTCTCGCTATTTTCTTCATTTCTTGTTTCTAGTTTCTCGTCGCGCGCAAGATCTCTATAATAACCGCGTTCTTCGGATGATAATTTCTTCCAAAGACCAGTCAAGATCTGTGCGATTTGAGCTGCCGACTTATTAGGATTCTGTTCAACAACTGACAATGGTGATATTTATTGTCGACGGTATTCGAATTTGTTGTTACACCGAACCATATGCAATACACAAAAAAATTTACCTTGCGATCTGATTTGTATCGAAAATTTAATGAAACCATCGCATACATTATTGCGAAGCAAATTACTCTCTAATGGTTTGATAAATATTGTATCGGCACACGGTTGTACATCTGTTATTCCCTACAGCAAAGGTTGTATTTCCTACATCACAAAAATGATCTAATCGAATTCATTAAAATATTTTTACCTTCAAACCAGGCACGTGTCCTTTGCTCCATTCTAACAATGTGACACACTTTTTTTTATCAGTTTTATTCTGTTGTTGCGAGTCTGGTACATTTTCATTCTGTATCTTGTTCTCTTTCTCGCTTGTGTCCGCGTTATGTACAATCGAAGAATCGTCCCAATCAAAGTCTTCGCCTAAATCTACAACGGGTAATTGACTCAACGTTTCCTGTGATTTTATATCGAATGGGGGACTATCGTCGTCATTTCCTGTTTCCTCCTTGCTATGAAAATTTAATATATGTTTCTGGTCAGTTTGTAATTGATTGTACAATGCAATTTCTAAGTGGCCAAATACTCACGATAGCGAGTACGAAGCCTCGTTCTCGCTGACCACCAGCGTGAAATTTTGGGAATCGTTCGAATCCGAATCGCTCAAATTCAAATTGGGCATACGAATATTAAAATTTTCCAAATTTTTCTCGCTGACATCATTGTTCTTGTTATGCTCATCTATTTCCTTTTCAGCAGTTTCCGTTTGCTTGTTATTTTCGGAATTGGCGTGTACAGCAGAATCAAAATTTTGTTCCACGTTGCCGCGTTTCTCCAGTGCACACGCACTTTCCTTAACAGCTGCGTCAACGTCTTGCTCGACCAGTACTTTTCGTTTTTTACAGGCAGGCCATTCGGTCTCTTCGTCGTTATCAATTCTTCTTTGCGTGTAGTCTTGGTAGTCGCTCATCGAGATTTCACAAACGTTTTCGCTTTGGGTTTCTACTTGTATTCCGTAGAATTCTTTTATACATTTATTGAGTGTATCGTGAACTACTTGCTATAGATACGACAAGCATTACGCATAAATTTATATGTATATATAAATGAAAACTGTTTTTGCTAGGAGTGTAGTCACCTGTTCTTTGAAAAGAATGGAGGTTTTATTTGGTTCTAGATTAACGTCGATATTTGCAGCGCTCGTTAAAATATGTAGAACAAATACGGGTTTCTTTTTGGAAACTGAATCGTATTCGAATGCTTCTAAAATTGTTTTAGTCACGATCTAAAAATTAATTAACATCTTTTATTGTCGTTCTCTTTAGCTAACTTATATAAAAGACTTAAAGTATACCTTCTCTAAATCTTTGTACTTAACGGGCCTATTATTTACAAAAATATACTGTGCTCCAGACTGAAACGCATCGGATGCATTCTGAGATTCTTTCAGAGGCAGCATTATTTTCATACTGACCTGGAAAATAGAAAATACCTTTGTTATTTAAGCATTTTATCAAAATACGAACAGAATTTCATCATATAGCTACCTCTTCATTTTTAATGTTTACCCAAGCCATTCTTGATGTCACCTTCTTTCCTAAAACGCAAGATACTGCTTCTTCTAAAGTGGATGTGCTAGGCTTTGTGAATACAACATTGGTATCTACCTTATAACTCATTCGTACCGAAAATTTGCACATTGCGAAACTTTTAATGAACAATTCCAATATTTTCAGATCTTGATTGGCCTTTTTTGGATTAGTTATGATTTGTCTTCTCACAGGTAGTTGCTTAAATAATTGTCTAACTTGAACAGTCGTTCCTGAAAGAACATAGATACAGAAATAATTATAAATATAACTCTGCAAGTTGTCTCTGTACCTGTAGCTCTATGGCAATGCTCAGACTTTGTAATAGATCCACGGTGGTCGATAGTATACGACGTAGCTGCTTCATCGTTTTCTGTTTTAGATACAATCGTAAGGTCTGACACTGCACTTAAGGCATATAACGCTTCACCTCTGAATCCGTATGACTCCAAGAAATCTGCCATTGGTACGAATAGCAGAATTATTTTCTGTTTGGGTAAATTTTTTTTAAAGCGTAATCTTTGGAACAAAGATTTGGAACAAAGCGATTACCTAAATCAGAGAAGTTTGAAATTTTTGAGGTATATGCAGGCAAAGCCATGTAAGGTGCATCTGCTTTGGAAATACCATAGCCGTTGTCTTTCACTTCTATTAACGTCGCGCCATTATCCGTCTGACAATTAAAACAGAAGTTTTATGTTAAAACCCATTGTAGAAATGAACGATAGATTAAAAATAATTACGAGCGAAATACCAGATTAACTTCAACATTACTAGCGTTCGCATCTAATGCATTTTCTATTAATTCTTTGGCGGCGTTCGACACCGAAGTTATGATTTGCGTGGTGGTGATTAATTTCACCGTATCGCTGTCTAATGCCGAAATGCCCATCTTTGCGGGACATCAAATCAATTTAGTATCCCACAACTTTTCAAAGATTACCAAGTTGTGTTTTGTAATGAATGCTTTTTACATGGCAAGTGTCGTACGTTGACGTCAGACGGAATACCTCGTCTGTGGTGCTGGTAACCAAATGTTACCGAAGTTGGTAAAGCTCTAAAAGAAATTGGTGGTGATGACTTGTGAAGGCTGTGGAGATTAGGGTCCAAAATAATCGTATGTGTTTCTCAATCAAAGGTTTATTATAAACTGTTTATACTATTAGTTTAGCAAGTAGTTTGAGCATATCACCGCTATGTCAATTGGCGCTGATTCGACCCCTGAGCAAAGCTTCGAGATATGACCACAAGAGGCATCACTATTGTCTAGACGTCTCCGAATAAAACGCACGATTTCGATGCTTTCCCTTGTGAATGTTTTAATTTTTCCACACTCCAATTAAAGTTCGAAGAATGCGCTTCATAACAAATGAATTGTTAGCTGAATTATTTACAATGGCATAGTGGAAATCAATGTTAATCATCATTCTTAACAAAATTATGATTCAAATGTCGCCGCGCTTTCTAAAATTTCCAATTGATTGCATGCAATCTCTTTCGTTCTCTTTCTTCCAGAAATTCTATGCTCTCGAACACAAGCAACGCAAGCAACAGTATTCCCGTTTTTCCCCCATGGTTTGCCCAGTGTTCCCTGTTGACTAGGGTTTTTCGGAGGCATTGTGTTTCCAATAATCCATCTAGCATCAACGATAGACCACGATAGACACTCGGGTCTCGGGTGTCGGGTACAGCTGAAGCTATCTAGTGCGAGTGCGAAGCAGCGTAAAGTACTGAAACTGACTTGACCCCGGACCCTTATGTTTTTCAACTCCGAATAAATTCTACCGTCTCGGAGTAGAACTTGTCGGCGGAGAAATGGCTGATTTCCTAGATTCCGAAGCGGAGGAGAGCGAGGTATTTAAATTGTTTCTTCGAACGTGGAAACGACTGTGCGGCTACTCGTTTATCTCCACTCCTTCAATGTTCTTCGGCAGCTTATGTCACTGATCGATGTGTTCCGTTCTATTGTAGGAGGAGGAGGAGTTGGACGAAAATGAGAAGAAAAAGCTGAAAAAGATAAAGGCCGTCGAGGAGAGCGAAGAAGAGGAAGAAGAAGGTGAGACGATGTAGTAACGTATCTCGATTTTCCGTCATGATCGATCATGGAATTTTTTTTATGCTCCAAAGTGCCATATCTATTCACGTATGCTAATTGTTACGCAATCGAAACAAATCCAGTTGTTTGATATTCGTTCGCAGACGACGAGGACCGCTTGCGCGAGGAACTCAAAGACCTGATTGATGATAACCCCATCGAGGAGAGCGAGGGGGAGGACAGCGATGGGTCCGGTACATCGAAAAAACGTAAGAAAAGTGACGACGAGGATTTCGACGATCGTCTGGAAGACGAGGATTATGATTTGATAGAAGAGAACTTGGGAGTGAAAGTCGAAAGGGTACATATACATTACGAATTAGCGTGGTGTTCGCAATGATCGATCGATCGTACGGATGTAGTGATGTGATCCTTTACTTTAGAAACGTTTCAAACGCCTCCGCAGGATACAAGATGAGGAATCCGAAGAGGAACAGGAAAAAGAGGTGGACGAGGATAGGGATGCTATCGCGAACGAGCTGTTCGAAGGCTCTGGAGATGTAAGCCCAACTCCGAATCTTTACATGTTGTTATATATGATTTTGTTTTTAGTTCTAATCAAACATTCGCTGTTTCTCATAACGCGAAACGCTTAACTTTTGTGCTTGTTTTCATACCTCTATCAGGAAAGAGAAATTAGTATGGTATGTACGGTAGCCAGAAAGACGAATTCACCGTTGCGCTTCTGCTTCGGCCGCATGATATAAGTTTTCGTTATTTATTAGGAGGACGAGAGGAGGAGCGAGCGAAGTCACAGACCGGAAGTGGAGACGTTCGACGAGGAAGGAAGCGAGGGAGAGTACACGGACGCGGATGATTTTATCGTCGACGATGACGGCAGGCCAATCGCTGAGAAACGGAAAAAGAAGAAGCCTATATTTTCGGACGCTGCCTTGCAAGAGGCCCAAGATATTTTCGGTGTCGATTTCGATTACGACGAGTTTGGTAAGTATGGAGAAGAGGATTACGAGGAAGAAGAGGAAGAGGAGGAGGAGGAGGACGAGTATTTGGACGACGAAGATGCCGAAAGACCGAGGAGGCCAAAAAAACAATTGAAGAAGAAGACCACAAGGAAGAGCATCTTCGAGATTTACGAGCCCAGCGAACTGAAACGCGGTCATTTTACCGACATGGACAACGAGATCCGCAACACGGACATACCGGAGAGGATGCAGCTCCGTTCGGTTCCCGTTACAGCTGTCGCAGAGGGTTCCGACGAATTGGATCTGGAAGCCGAGTGGATCTACAAGCAGGCATTCTGTCGTCCGACCGTCTCCATCCAAGACGCTCACTTGAATGCCGAGGCTAAAGAGAGAGCTCGAAAAGGACCGCAAACGATCGGGAAAATTAAAAAGGCTTTAGATTTCATGCGAAACCAGCATTTCGAGATTCCGTTTATATCGTTTTACAGAAAGGAGTATGTTCTGCCGGAGCTGAACATCAACGATCTTTGGAAAGTGTACAAGTTCGATGCAAAGTGGTGTCAGCTGCGTCAGAGGAAAGAGAACCTGTTGAAATTGTTCGAGAAGATGCGGAACCACCAGCTGGATGAGATCATGAAGAATCCCGATGCTCCGTTAGCCGACAACGTACGGGTGATAAAAGATGACGACATAGAGCGGCTGAAGAACGTGCAAACCAGCGAAGAACTGAACGACGTGTACAATCATTTCATGCTCTACTACAGCAACGAGATCCCAGCGATGCAGGAGGCTGCTCGACAGAAGGAGAAAGAGGCGCGGCGAGAAGCGAAAATTCAGAAGCGACTGCAACAGCTCGCCGAGGCCGAGGAGAACGGCGAGGATCCACCGCCGGAAGACGAGCCAGAGGTGGAAGAGGAACAGGAGCCGGACGAGACGTTGAAACAAGCTGTACGGACCGGTCCGTATTCGATCTGCAGGCGAGCCGGGCTCGACGGTTTGGCGAAGAAGTTTGGCCTCACGCCGGAACATTTTGCCGAAAATCTGCGCGACAACTATCAACGGCACGAAGTCGATCAAGAGCCGACGGAGCCGTTGACCATTGCGAACGAGTACTGCGGTCAAGTTCTCGGGACACCGGAAGAAGTGCTGAAGGCCGGGCAATTAATGGTGGCAATACAGTTGGCTCGCGAGCCTCTGGTCAGGAAATGTGTTCGCGAAATGTATATGGAGAGAGCGAAGATATCGGTGAAACCGACGAAAAAGGGGATCAAGGAGATCGACGAGAACCATCCTATC
Source organism: Lasioglossum leucozonium (assembly GCA_028454225.1). NCBI lineage: Eukaryota > Metazoa > Arthropoda > Insecta > Hymenoptera > Halictidae > Lasioglossum > Lasioglossum leucozonium. The sequence goes on from CM052207.1 coordinate 12,263,046, forward strand.
TACGGAATGAAGTATCTGAAGGACAAGCCGGTGCGCGATCTTGTCGGCGACCAGTTCTTGAACCTGGTGATAGCCGAGGAGGACAAACTGATATCGATCTCGTTGAGCGACAGCATCGAGGGCAATACCAGCAGCAACTACGTCGACGAGACGAAGCAGCTTTATTACCGGGACGAGTTCAGCAAGAACGTTCAGGACTGGAACGCTCTCAGAGTCGGTAGCGTGGAGATGGCGTTAACGCGTATGGTCATACCCAGCCTGAAGAAAGAACTGAGAACGAACCTGGTCGCGGAGGCGAAGGAGTGCGTGATGAGAGCGTGTTGCCGTAAAATGTACAATTGGATCAAGGTAGCACCGTATACCTGCGAGCTGCCGGAAGAAGAGGACGAGGAATGGGATACCAGCAAAGGGCTTCGCGTGATGGGTCTGGCGTACGTTCCCGATTACTCTCAGGCCGCGTTCACTTGTCTCGTGGCTCCAGACGGAGAGTGCACCGATTACTTGAGGTTGCCGCATCTGATGAAACGGAAGAACAGTTACCGGGAGGACGAAAAAGTCATGAAGGAAGCCGACCTGTTAGCCCTGAGGAATTTCCTAGCCACGAAGAAGCCGCACGCGGTGGTGATCGGCGGCGAGTCCAGAGAGGCGATGATGATCGCGGCTGACGTCAAGGAATGCATCGCGACCCTAGCCGAGGAGGAACAGTTCCCGGCGATTCAAGTCGAGATTTGCGACAACGAGCTGGCCAAGATCTACTCGAACAGCAACAAGGGCGTGTCCGAGTTCCGGGACTATCCGGAGCTGCTGCGACAGGCGATCTCTCTGGCCAGAAGAATGCAAGACCCTCTGGTCGAGTTCTCCCAATTGTGTACCGCCGACGAGGAGATCCTCTGTCTGAAGTACCATAGTCTGCAGGATCAGTTGCCGAAGGAAGAGCTCCTGGAGAACCTGTACCTGGAGTTCGTCAACAGGGTGAACGAAGTCGGCGTCGACGTAAACAAAGCGGTGCAGCAAGCTTACAGCGGGAACCTGGTCCAATTCGTGTGCGGCCTTGGCCCACGAAAGGGCCAAGCGTTGATCAAAATGTTGAAGCAGACCAACCAAAGGTTAGAGAATAGAACGCAGCTGGTGACCGCTTGCCACATGGGACCGAAGGTCTTTATTAATTGCGCCGGTTTTATCAAGATAGATACGAACAGCTTGGGAGACAGCACCGAAGCGTACGTCGAGGTGCTCGACGGTTCGCGCGTGCACCCGGAGACCTACGAATGGGCGAGGAAGATGGCGGTCGACGCGCTCGAGTACGACGACGAGGATGCGAACCCTGCCGGTGCCCTCGAAGAGATCCTCGAGTCACCCGAGAGGCTCAAGGATTTGGATTTGGACGCGTTCGCGGAGGAGCTGGAGAGGCAAGGGTTCGGGAACAAGTGCGTCACCCTCTACGACATCCGGGCGGAGTTGAACAGCCGGTACAAGGATCTGCGTGTGCTCTATCAGTCGCCGAGCGCCGAGAGGCTATTCGACGTTCTGACCAAAGAGACACCGGAAACGTTCTATGTTGGCAAACTGGTCCTGGCGACCGTAGTCGGCATCAGCCACAGGAAACCACAGGGCGACCAACTCGATCAAGCGAATCCCGTAAGAAACGACGAGACCGGCCTCTGGCAGTGTCCGTTTTGCCTGAAGAACGATTTCCCCGAGCTCTCCGAGGTCTGGAATCACTTCGACGCCGGTGCCTGTCCGGGTAAAGCGACCGGTGTCAGGTTGAGACTGGACAACGGGATATCTGGCTACATTCACATTAAAAACTTATCCGACAGACACGTTGCCAATCCTGAGGAAAGGGTCAGCATAGGGCAGATCATACATTGTCGAATCATAAAGATCGAGGTCGAACGCTTCAGCGTCGAATGCACCAGCAAGAGCAGCGACCTTGCGGACAAGAATCACGAGTGGAGGTACGCGGTACTCTTTGTGGACTTTGGTAACTTTGGCACGGTGGTGCGAAGTCCTTTCTTATTATCCTGTAAATTTGTTAAACTTCTTTATAGTTATAGTCTTAAGTGTAGTTGCGTTAAAGATTCCTGGTTAGAAGTTCTTCGAACATGTATTTTATATATATTTTTTTTATGTTATTTAATTTTATTATTACATATTTATTTTTTGTCTTTTTTTATGTCATTTTATTTTCTTACGATTAATTCCTGCTTCTTTCTACCTTTATTTTCTATATTTGAGGTGTATTTTTATTATTTTACCTTTTATACCGAATCGGCAAGATATTAGATATGTAAAGAATAGCGTATCTGCAAGTCACCGCGATGCAGGAATAAATTACCCCTTTGTACGCCTTGCTTGATGGTGGAATTCTTCGTAGACAGCGGAATGTATAAAAATGCACCAGTGTACATCGGGTTGCCGCTAACAGGCGGGGTGTAAAATTGACTGACTCAGCTTCGTGTCCTAGTACTTTATTTAGTTCGCGTTACACTTTGTAAGTGTACAAAATTGAAAAATCATACAAAGAATAGTTAGAGCTAGTCCCAACAGTCGTCCCGTTGGCTACATCGCGTTGACGATTTCTCTTGTTTTCAGACCACAACGAGATCCGTTCTACGACACCGACGCGGAACAGAAAGACGCGAAAGTCGAGGAGGACGCGAAGAAGGCGAAACAACGGCAGACTTACGTGAAGCGAGTGATCGTTCATCCGTCATTCCATAATATCAGTTTCGCGGAAGCGGAGAAGCTGATGCAAACGATGAAGCAAGGCGAGGCGATTGTCAGGCCGAGCAGTAAAGGCGCGGACCACTTGACCGTCACGTGGAAAGTCACCGACGAGGTCTACCAGCACATCGACGTCAGGGAAGAAGGGAAGGAGAACGCGTTCTCGTTAGGACAAAGCTTGTGGATCGGAAACGAAGAGTTTGAGGACCTGGACGAAATAATAGCGAGACACGTGAACCCGATGGCCGCGTACGCCTCCGAGTTGTTGGACTTCAAGTACTACAAACCCACCGTGGAGGGTATCAAAGATAAGGCTGAGGAAATATTGAAGGAGCAGAAGAAAGAGAACCCTGGCGGAATACCGTACATAATATCCGCCGCGAAGGTCCGTAATAATCGGTTTCGGCGATGCTGGGTAGCGCGATACACGCTCACAGTTTTCCGTACACGTTTTAGAACTATCCTGGCAAATTCCTGTTATCCTACCTGCCGCGCACTCGGTGTCGCCACGAGTACGTGACAGTGTCGCCGGAGGGATTCCGATTCCGAGGGCAAATGTTCGGCAGAGTGAACGATCTGTTTCGCTGGTTCAAGGAACATTTCCGAGATCCGGTGCCGGGGCAATCGACTCCTAGCACTCCACGCGGTGCTATGACTTCGAGAACGCCTTACCACACTACTCCAGGAGCAGTGAGCGGTGGGTAGTTTTCTATTCAACACCGAAGCTGCGACCTCCTCAACTCCCAGCTCATCCGAGTGTCGAATCTGTTGCAGGAATGAATCAAGAAGCGATACAAAGAGTGGCGCAAAATCTTCCTCATCACATGCTGCACTCTCTGTCGCAAGTAGCGAACCAAACCCCGCATCATTATCCACCGCACACACCGGGAACTGCGAGCGTGGCTGGCTATGGTGGAGTTCACACCTATCCGAATACACCGTACACACCATCCGGGCAAACACCGTTCATGACACCGTACCAGACACCGCATCATACTCCACACCATGGTCAGCCTACTCCCAGATACGGGCAGCAGACGCCTAATCATCAGCAGGGTCCCTTCGTTCATCCACCTCCTCCCTCGGTTGCCACTCCAGGCCACCATAGGTCCACTCCATCGCATAGACCCACACCTCCGATGTCGACACCCGGAGATCCGATGGATTGGAAAAAGGCAGCCGAGGCCTGGGCCAGATTGAAAACTGGCCCCCGAATGTCGTAAGTGTCCTATGAGCTGATCGTTCGTCGACTCTCCCGGATATCAACCCATCTGTATACACAGTGTGGAGCATTTAACACTAGATTTACGTTTAATATTTTTATTTTTAATTGTAAAGATGCATCCACGAGGAATTATTCAACAAATTTATTTCTTTGGCTATATATTATAAAACGAGTGACTAAAAATTTGGATAGGCACATAGTTAAAACAGAACAAACATTATATTCGGGTGACCTGTTTTAAGTGCCTCACTTCGTTATTAATATGTTGTACCATCTTCCACCTTGTTCGCATAATTTATATCTGTTAACAGCTCAACACCAAGATACGAGGACTCGAGAAAAACCCCTCGAAACTACGAGGAATCGGTCGGAAGGACAACCCCACGGAACAGAACTTCGACGCGAACTCCATCTTACAAATCTCCACGCGGAACGCCGCACACTAATTCTAGTCCTCGGAGTATGTCTCTTAGCGGAGACGGTACTCCCCTGTACGACGAAAGCTAACGGATTAATTTCTATTTAATAATTCATGCTTTCTATAATATCATTCGGCACGATATAGAAAGAAAAGAATCATACAGAAATGTCTATAAGCGAATTGGGAATTGCATGGCGTCTCATCGCATCGAAGATTTGATCGTCCCGTAGCGACGAACATCTATCGTATTGTATAAAAAGAATGGCGAAGCCATTTATAAAGTTACTATAACACATTAGTAAATCGTTATCTTCTCCTGCACATTTATATACTTAGGGAAACCGATATTGGATGCTTACTAAGATGGCATGCTACCGTATATACATGCAATATGTACATATAAGGCGTCATTCGAGTACTAGATTACGTTTAAACGTATTCATCATTGTACGATTTGAAAAATCGTAAAACTCCATTTATTAAACTTTCATTTTTTTCGCCGTACATACTACCGCATATCGACTTACACCTTATTGGTACATATAAAACGTTCCATCTCGATTTTAACTCCACCAATATTGAGTTACTGTACATTTCTTATGTTACTGGCTTAGGAATGGAATATATTTCTTACATGCTTTATACAATTGTTAAATCACACTATTGAACAATAAAATAGTCTACACAATACTTTATGCGTTTACTAAATTTGTGACAGAGATTTTATCCTAAAATCAGAAGGGAATTCATTTCTCCGACCAATATATATGCAGAATCTTTTGTTTTATTTATAAATGTAGCGAAATGCATATAACACTAACTTAAATTACTTCTCTTCAGTCATAGCTATAATATATTAGGGGGACCAAAAAGTAATCAAAATGTCTTCGATGAGCTCATTCACAGTTTGTTTCAGCTTCATTCATCATTTTTTTAATAAATAAATGTAAAAAAAAATTTTGATTACTTTTCGGTCCCCCTAATATATGTTCGTTCACAGGAATGGAAATATTTTAACACAGTGTAATTTTCTATTGTACATAAGAGCTTTGATCTTCAGACAACGTGTCATCTTCTTTCAGCCGAGGTTTAATTCTGCAGAACCGGTAATTTTCACTGCAATGATTCCCAGCTGAAGATGAGTATCGATTCGTCGACCTAAATACGTACGCTGAGCATCAACAACATCCAATATTATATAAAACAAAATTACAAATGTAATACTTCCGAAAATTACATTTTTTTAACATGAATTGGTGACGTAACCGATTTAGCATTTGATCTTGTTTTCCGTTTAGTTTCTTCGTTCTTCAAGGAATTTTTACGCTGTAAGAACGAATAAAGTGAAATTGGATCTTTGCTAGTCTGGCATCAAATCTAGAGTACTTAATCATTTACCAGTTTTCTTGGGCTTTTTTCTTCATCGTCATCTGTAGAGTGCTCCATAAATCTTTGTCTCTGTAAAATTAAGCATAGAATACATATATTTGAAAGGGAGGAAAAAGCTTCTACAAAAAAAAGAAGAAATACATATTACCTTTTTCACAGGAGAGCTTTTGCTGTCAGTAGTGTTACTTGAATTCGGTTGTCGCTGTGCGAGTCTCTTCTTCCTTTTTCTTCTTACCACTTCGGATTTAGCGCCTTCAGCTTTTACTGTTTTATTTTCTGTCATATACGTGTTTGGACTCTGTGATGTAAAATATAAAAACACTTTACAACGTAACATTTACAAGATATTAAAAGTAACGACAGACGCACCTTCGATTCTTTCAAATTGTTTTCCTGGTTCGAATTATTTTGCTGTTTTTTCGTTTCTTTCATATGTTTATTGTTAATAAGCTTTGTATTCATATCTTTCGTTGAAGGGCCTTGATCAAAACCGGGTGAGTACACCGAATTGTTTTGTTTCGTCGTTAAACGTTCACCTGAAAAGAAAGAACAACATTGTTATTTTGCTCGACTATTGGTCGTTTGAAAAACGGGTGGTGTATGTATTTTACCAATCCAATAATTTAATGGACGCATAATTTTCCTGCCTTTCGAGCTCATACGAATATCTGTTGTACCAAGTTCATTCTCGGTTTCACTTTGCAATAATTTCCACGTCTTGCAAAACATATTTATACTGGCAGGACATCCGTAACGGCATTTATTTAGTAACTGTTTGGGTATTACTGTGTATGCAACAGTAATTTTGAATTAATTCCATCATATTTTTTGAGATACACGGAGCACCAGAATTTCTTACCATGTTTGTGTTTATTAAAATCACCAACTAGTTCGTAGAACTTGTGACTTATAGTCTCGATGAAATGCAGTGATACTCGACGAAGTACAGCATCCGTTTTAAATCTTCTATTAACAACGTGACCAGCATCGCTACGCATTCATATTAATACGTTAAATATTAATGAAAGGTACTATCGGTAAACAAGACATATATCGAAACACTTACTTCAGTAATTTTCCCTCAAAACATAAACACAATTCAGGCTCGCATATAAGTGCCGGAGACCAGTCGGATAATTTTTCAGCTTTGATATCACCATTGTTCTGTTCATCTCCACAAATACGTGTGTGGTCCAGTTGTATACATTTTTTTGATCCTCCATGTTCTTCTCGGTCAGTACAGATTGACAAGTCCGAATCAACGGTCTTTAAAGTGTTAGGCGTTTTTATAGGATACTTTTCATTCGTCAAATGTTGTACCTCTTTCTCCGATCCTCTGCTATCTCTATTAACGTTTCTCGCTTGCTCAATTTCTTTATACATTTTATTTATATCAACAGGCACAGAACTAAGCACAACAGGCTTAGAGGTGTTACTTGAAGCTTGATGAGAATTTTTTAGAACGTTGCAGCTTTGTTTGTCTGAAGTTTTCTTTCGAAAATTTGTTTTTGAAATTGCGTCCTCTTTTCCTAAAGTTTCATTAATTTTACGTGTATCGATTTCGTTTACATCGGAAGAGTCAGAAGAGTCTTCTGTTAGTTTCTGAGGAATCGTTAGATTTTCTTGAACGAGTTCTTTCATTTCACGAGGATTTATTTCTTTCGTAGAGACATTCGTTTCTTTCGATTGCGCTCTTATTGTTTTACCGAGATTAACATCTTTATTAACGTTATTTTCTACCTTTGAATTTGTCAATGTCTCCACTTGTGAAAATCCTGTCTGCTCTCTGATAATACTAACACTGGAATCGTCATAATACATGTCATTAATATTTTCAGTGGTCATCGACGAAGTTTGTTTGTTTTCCAAAACATCACAATGTCGTTGCAAAAGTTTCGTTGATCTTGTTTTACGTTTATAAGTCTTCTTTAATACATCTCTTTGCCGTAATATTCGCTCTGCAGATATTTTCGGAATATAAACATCACTTTCGCTATCAGAACTACCTTCATGTACACAATTATTAGCTTTAGCGGGATTTCTGAACTTCAATGAACTGTCATTAGAAGCAGTACTTTTGTCTGGATGTATATAAGTGTTCTTACATTTACTCTTATTAAAGTCAATACTATTGTTCGAAGGAGCTGATTTATCATTGCCCACATCTGTTCGTTGTTCTTGCACTATGCTTTTGTCCTGTTTCAATGTTGAACATTCCATGCTCAATTCGCTCTCCCTATTCGATCCATATGACACAACGTAACTTAAACAGTCAACTATTTTAATGATATTACTAACGAACTCCTGAGAACAGTTCTTATCTGCTATACTATTGACAATGATATTTAATTTATCTTTCAAACTATTTGATTTATTGTTCCTGTAAGGATACTCTGCAGCTGCAGTTACCAATTCCTTAGAATGTTCCTTATCCCTCTTCTGTTGATTATCTTTGCTTACGTTAAGACTTGGCACATTCAAGTTCTCTTTGTTTCTATTCGTTTGTAAATCAGCGAACGATAGAGGCATATTCATACTTTCTGTAGATGCATACGAAAGATCTGTTACTTCGCTTTTTAAGTCATCATCGCTGTCTGCGAGCGGGGTGGGCCAGCGAAATGTCAGCCTGGATCCTTGTTGTTTGTACACTTGCCAAATCTGATGAACATTCTCCCAGTCATCCGGAAATCCGTTATAAAATTTACCTCTGACGTAATCTGGTAATTCTACGAAGTAATCGTATTTTAGTTTTGAAGCATTACAAAATACAATTTACACAAATACGAAAATAGATTTTTAATTTTTTCCATTTCGATAACTAAAAATTCTTAAAGTTCAAAAATCGACTTTGAATGCATTGAATTTGATGCACAATGATGTTAAAAAATATTTACCACACTCGTTGTCAATGATATTGCCTTCCAACTGGTATACATGATTCAATGAAGACTGAATCTTAGTCGACGTCAATCTCCTTACGATAGGCTTGCTTCTAGCAAGCTGTCCACTGCAATATTAAAGTAAAATTAAGATAGAATAATTCATACATATTTCACATAGACTTACCCATTTATTGTTCCTAGAATAATCAATTGTCCCTGGTCGTTTAACATTACTTTCCATCTGGTAAATATTCTAATCCTATTTTTTGCATGTTGTGTTGCATTATTGGGACTAATTTGCGGAGAGCTAGAATTAGTTTTTTTAGGGGATTCTATTTTTGTGCATTTATTCGGAAACGTCTGTACTGTTCTAGGAACATTATACAACGGAGTACTGTTTGCTTTCTTAGAAGCACCAGAGATAAAATTAAAATTAGGAGGCGGCATCATGAAATAATCTTCTTGTAAACCATTTGTACTATTAAAGTCTCTAACGCTAGATGTACACATAGTTTGACGACTATTCTTTGCATCCTTTTTCAATACTATGTTCCTGAGGTTATTACTGGAGGAGACGATTTCGCTGCCGATTCTAAAGGCACGTGGATCTGGGACATTTACATCGGAAGCGTCCACATTGATACTGGACATGCTAGGCGACATGGGTAAAGGCCATGATTCGTCTAGTCTAACTCCTCTCTTAAGATAAGACAGCTTTAATTCACGTTCCAACTTCTTGTATCGTTCGTCATTTTGTAAATCAGAGAATTTTACCTGTACGGATACGAATAAATTATTTACTGAATAGCGACAAATCAATTCGTTAATGGATATGAACAGTTACCTCTGAGATACGATCCATTTAAAGAAACTCGTGCTGATTATTTACACAAATTACAGAACATTTATCACATTCAGTGATCTTCTTTCGTTATTTATCACCAGTGGTAATATGTAATTTCATTCTATGTCATACAGCATACGCGCGCAATTTCCATAACCTCCACAGTTTTCAAGTTTAAACGCACAACTGTCTTTCTTTCTATAAAGTGGTTCTCAATTTGTCTGTATCACATAAGTACAAGCAGAGAGGATACGAGAGTGCTCACGCCCCGGTTTTGGCCGTTCCCATTATAGTGCTGCCCCCTACAACTATTTTAGTTTGGAACAGAACCTACCTCATTTTCTTTTTACAGGGATCTATATAAAAATACAAATGTCTTAGTTGAAGAATAGAGGGTGTACGGAACAAGGATAGAGAAAAAAAAATAACAGACAAAGAGAGAAAAGGCGTTTAATTAAATGGTATTTTACAATTATGTTTTTCATTTGCGCCTTTCTACCTATAAAGATCAGAACGTAATATATAAATTGTTAGAACTGAGAAAATATATGGATGTAACATCGACGACAGCTTGATCATACAACGATATGCTAACATCATCTGTAAAACTATACATACGAAATCTATTATGATATCACAATAAATAATATTCAATAACCTGTAAGTAAAAATTTAATACACGTAGTACACACCGTACTGAAATTTGCGCGCACATTAAGCTTAAGCATTGGTCAATTTAAGCCTGAGAAACTAACATCATATAAATATTGGTCGTATTTTTCTTTTTATTGTTATCATCGTCACCATCCTCACCGCCATCATTCATCATCATCATCATCATCATCATCATTCTCGACATCATCGTCGTTATCATCATGATCACGATCGACTATTCTTTAAAAAAAGTAGTACGTTATATTATATCTTTCAGTGAAAAATGAAACAATTTCACACTCTTTCTTTGAAGTCGTGATAGCACAAATAATCGTATTTACTAATTATCACTGACTCATGAAGCACAGATATTCTACCTTTACAACGGTAGTCTACAATGAGTAAAATTCGACTAGATTTCCACATTAAAGATCGTATAATCTCAATTCAATATTACCGCTATCTCTATGGCAAGCTGTACGTACGTAATTAACATTAATTATTAGTTTTAAGCAGGTAGAAGAAAAAGTAGATTATTCTCTTATTAACAAATATATCGCTATTGAAATGTTCCTTACGATCACCTATATTCAGATGAATAGAACAAAACGCGTCTGCTGCGCGTCTAATATTTTTTGCAGACTGTTTTCATCTTTATGATTTACTACCCGTCGATTTATCTTCTCTCGATCCTTCCGCCGAATCGACGAATTCTTTCTGATGATCTTTCGGATTTCTGTCCTTGTAATCCCGTCGGTGATCATGATGATTATTGTGGTTATTATGATTGTTATGATTATTATGGTGATGATGATGTTGATGTTGGTGGTGATGATGATTGTTATCGGTATCTCTTCGATCTTTCTGCGACGTATGAAGCCAATAATTTCGGCGAATTTCATCGATTTTATCGCGACGGTAATTACGGTACATATTTTCAAGTTGCGGCAACCCCGTGAAGTCCACTTCCGACTGATGATCTTGTTTATCGTGCCGATTTCTGCCATTTCTGAAATCAGACGAATCGAGATGATATCACGAGACAATAACAATAGGTGCATTACGCTTTACCTAGGCGTCCGACGATGCCAATAACTCTGGCTTTGCAAAGGTGGAAATTTGTGAGACATTTGTTCCTGCGTGGAACTCGTTGGTGAACCGCGATTATGGTGACCGTTGTTACTGTCGCGAGAACGGGCACCTTTATTAACACTTGCTGCATTTTCTAATTCTTCTTTTAATTTCTCAATTTCTTTCTTTTGATCTATAATCTGTTTCATTAATTCTTTTAGCATCACTTCTACACATAGCAAGTCGGCCATGTCTGCTACCGACTGATTATGTGCTGTGTGTTCCTCCGACAAATCCAATCTCCTGCAGCAAATAGAACTCTTTTTGCATTAACGAGCAACAAGAGTAATTTACCGTATCCATCGCGATTACTAACTTTTTCTGTTGCTCAGCGATCTCGGACAAGTACTTATTTTGTGTCTTAGCCTCCTGCAAAGATATTTTAATATCCTGCAAATCTTTCTCTAATAGTTCTACCTGCAATGGTGTAACATTCACGCACCCTGGGCTATCCTAAAAGAGAAACGAATCGTGTATCTAATCTTTTATATTCTTATTATTCAAAACCATGATAATACCTTTGGTTTCACAAACCCAGTTCCATTATCTTCTGGGGATGAAGGACTACTAGACACAAAAGCAGATCCTTTCAAAAATACTAATTGGAACTGTAAATCTGTAGGAAAATGAAAAATTGTAACATGTTATTAGATGTACATATATTATGTTATATTATGTTAAAAATACAATGATTTACCTCTGTTTTTTTGGCGAAGAGAATCTACTTCTTCGTGTAGAGCGACCAATGTTGTTTGATGTTGTTCTTGTAAGAATTTCATGTTTTGTTCTAACTGAGCTACTATATCTGATGGCGGTTTCTTTCCCTTAGAAACAATGTATAATTAGATTATACAAAGTTTTTACAATATTGTTTCAAATTTGTAGAAAGAAAATATTGTTCTTACTTGAGGAAAGGATACTTTCGGAACCGTCGATACCGTTGGTACTTTTGGCAATTTAACTAGCACTTCGGATGCCATTATTGTGAGTTTAACACTTAGTCGAATAGATAAAACATAAATATTCACTGCAAGTTTATAGAGATAAAATGTTTCGTTCTAAACGCAGACGAACGAAACGAAGAAACTGCCCCTTTAGAAAGCGATCGCGCTTTCAAGTATCTAAAAAGACATCGTAAGAATTAATTTTCCAGTAGCATTGTATGATTATACTACCGATAAAACAATGACGTTATCCCGTAGAAATGAAAATCGTCTCGCCTCGCAGCATCGTAATCCGACACTGAAATTGAACAAGCGAAAGCGTTCTTCGACAAAGTGACACATTTTGATTAAAAGCGATATAACAGAAAATATACGCAATGTCAGAAAATAAATGATACTACCCTAGAATGACAAAGGTTCCTTTGACACTTTGCCGAATGAGTCACATTTAAATAGAGATCAGCAGTGCGAAATGACAGCTGAAAATTCGACAGGACACACGATTACCAAGGTCTTTGAGGAGTTTGATTCTGCGCCTGGATTTTTTGACGTCATTTCACACCAATCAAGGATTGGTTAATACTTTAGCAACAATGGTGGACCATCGACTTTTAGCGATTAATTGTTCTGATACGATTTCAAAGATCTCCGACCCCGGCTGAGCGTAGGGGAGAGAACGAATTCCACATACGATCCGAAGAGCGCGAATATGAACATTACGGTAGCGTGATCGAGGAATAGAAACAGAGTTTGGCATCGGTGCAGTTAGCTCTAGAAGTTTGAAAAATAGCGCGTAAAATGTGTAGATCGTCTCATGTAGATCCTGTTTGGACACGTAGAACAGTACCTGTTCGCAGGACGACCTTTGTTTTGTATGTCCTCATGAGCAGGAGTATTGACACAGAATAATCGGCCAGAGGCGCAGAGTACTTCGTTAGAGGCGGAACTTCGAAATTTTGCAAGGATCAATTTCCACTTCGCATGCGTGCGCAAATTGTATTCTAAAAATTCAACGACCAATAATACCTGTCGAACGCGCGTGCGTGCCCGCAGAAATTCTTTATTAAGACAGTGTAACTGCACAAATAGAAGTATTAAAATTCATGTGAATACGCGAGAATATTCACTGACATACGTGAATCAATGAAAGTCACTTTTTATGTCAAATCGAGTTCACGAAACTACTTGTATTTCTTGAACAAGTCTTCCGAAAACAGTCAAGATCTGTTTTACGTTTCGAATATTCCCGCGCTTGCCACTATTTTTAACGCACTGTCGGTAATGAAGATTTGATCGGTAACACAGACTTAGGATCAGTACAGACATTGCAAGCAATGCATTTTTCTGTCCACGGTTCTGAATTACCGACCCTGTAGAAAATGCTCCTGTACAATAGCGGACTCTATCGAAATGGAGCGGTCAGCTAGTGAACTACATGGCGTTGCAACACAAACGGTGTATGTCCGAGAATGCTAATTTTACAACGTTGTCACCTTTAAAAGTGCAATGTTGCCGCATTATATTCACACAAAAACCGTCGATGCTCGCATCGAATGCGTTTGAGCGATTCCTTTCCTGCTTGTCGGAGCTGTCAAAATTCAGAGACATATTGCTTCTTAATTTAAAATGTAGAATTTTCAAGGACAAAAAATTCCTAGAAATATTGTACATACGAAAGTACTAAAACATAATTTTAGAAAAATCAAGAATTCTTACTTCAATTTTCATATTGCGATACCTCAATTTGAACTTGAAAATATTTTACAACGCACATTATTTCCTTACAATCGTTTTTATACATAAAGAATCGATCTGTGGGAACAAAAATATGTTGCTGAACAGATGGTTAAGGGACTGCTTGTCGACATGGTTGACAAAAGGAATTGTTATATATATTAACCAGTTCGAAATAATAAATTTATCAGTGTATTATGTTCAATAAATTAATGCGTGCGGATGTTCATGGTTTAAAAGTGATTCTGTATTTCGAGTTCTATTAAAAATTTGTACTAAAAAATTAGATGGCCAGGTGGTCAAAGGAGTGTTTGTCGACATTGTTGACAGAAGGAATTGTTATAAATATTAGCCGATTCGAAATAATAAATTTATTAGTGTATTATGTTTAATAAATTAATTCGTGAAAATGTTCATGGTTTAAAAGTTATTCTCTATCTCGGGTTCTACTACCTATCATCACTAAAAAAATTAGATGACCAGGTGGTCAAGGGAGTGTTTGTCGGCATCGTTGGCAAAAGGAATTGTTATAAACATTAAACAGCCATAGATAATAAATTTATCAATAATTACTATCACGGCGATCGAAATCGCCGGAGTGGAAATAGATGGAGTGGGGACAGTTCCGCGTCGCTGCGCAGCTGCGCCTGAACGCGGCGAGCACTCTCAGTCAGTCAGTCAGTTGGGCCGCGGACTCCGGCCCGGGCGGTCCGACGGGTCCGACTGAGTGATCGCGAGTGAACGCGAGTGATAGTGAGTGACCAGTGGCTGTCCAGTGGCTGTCCAGTGGCTGTCCAGTGGCTGTCCAGTAGCAGTCCAGTAGCTGTGCAGTTTGGTGAGTTTGGCCAATTTTTTTTTTTTATTTGTGATGGTTTACTTTGCGAGAGTTTATTTGTTGCTTTACAGCACAGGGTGGGCCAAGGGTTTTACAATGCTTATGTTGATTACCCTTGACCCACCTTCAACGATTCTGCCCTCGACCGTTAATTCAACGAACATCGTCGTTTATCATCAAATTGTATATTCCTGATTTAAAATTGGTATTCCTTCGATCGAAGGTCCCCCAGGGGCTCACTCACTTGACCGTGAGTGAGTACGGGGTGTCGCGTCCCCGGGGCTCCCGAATCGCCTATAGGCCGCACTCGTGTGCGGGGTTAGTTTGGCTCTCGTGAGCTGGTGTTAGGTTGGCTCTCGTGAGCTGGTTAGATTCGCACTCGTGTGCGGGGTAGGCAGGCCGCACTCGTGTGCGGGGTTAGCTGGGCTCTCGTGAGCTGGTTAGATTCGCACTCGTGTGCGGGGTAGGCAGGCCGCACTCGTGTGCGGGGTTAGTTTGGCTCTCGTGAGCTGGTTAGATTCGCACTCGTGTGCGGGGTTTACCATTGCTCTTCATCACATATTCATCATCGTTGTTTTAATTGCTCGACATCTAATTGAATTGTGTTTCTGAAGTTTCATAAGATCCTCTTCTAGAAATTGAAATTTCTTATTTAAATTTGGCATTCCTCCGATCGGAGGTCCCTCAGGGGCTCACTCAGGGATGGGGAAACCGTGAGTGAGTACGGGGTGTCGCGTCCCCGGGGCTCCCGAATCGCCTATAGACCGCACACGCGTGCGGGGTTAGCTTGGCTCTCTTGAGCTGGTGTTAGGTTTGCTCTCGTGAGCGGGTATTAAGTTTACACTCGTGTGCGGGATTTAGTTTGTTGTATTTCTTGTTGTATTCGCACTCGTGTACGGGGTTATACAGACCGTCAGGATACATCGAATGAAGAGGACACCAATCAAGACTACAGCGTATTTTAAGTTAGTTATATTTGCTCGGCTTGCGTGCGTGCATTATAAGATTGTATATCGTCGTTGTAAATATGTCGAGTAATTATTGCCTTAACTTCACTTAATTTAATTTCATTTCATTTCATTTCATTTCGTTTAATTTCATTTAATCTAACTTCACTTTGCTCGGCTCGTTACTTTTTATTCCGACACAGCCTTCTGCTGTGTCGGACCTTGCTTGTATGTACCAATCCAGTTGGTAACGGTATTCGGCGTCAATTCATTGAGAGTGGATGGTCAAGCGATCTGTTTGCCGTGTTACACTGTATAAGTGAAAAGTCCTCTCTGTCGCGATTCCACCTGAGTAACCTCAACGTAAGTTGAATGGTACCGGTTGGTATATGAGTAAATGGGACACCGTGCGAGCTTTTCTCTTGGTCATCGCTCTTCTTGAGTTCATGTTGGATATCGGTGCTGACTGGAGTTTGGCTGCAAGCATTGTACGCGTTCGCGTCACCCTCGGACCAGAGCCTTCTGCTCTGGTTCGTTGTTGTTTCTCTTTTTGAAAGAATCAGAGCCTTCTGCCTGATTCGCCTTTGCCCCCCCGTGGATCGGAGACTTCTTCTCCGATTCACACCTTTTTCCCCGCAATAATTACTCGACATATTGCGTTACTGCGTTAGTATAAGTTCGTCGTTGTTAGGAAAGGGAGCCAGAAGGAATA
This sequence comes from Lasioglossum leucozonium, assembly GCA_028454225.1. Lineage (NCBI taxonomy): Eukaryota > Metazoa > Arthropoda > Insecta > Hymenoptera > Halictidae > Lasioglossum > Lasioglossum leucozonium. The sequence goes on from CM052207.1 coordinate 12,279,491, forward strand.
TTGCATTCGTTCTGACTCCCTTTCCGGGTCTCTTGTGCAGCAACCTCCTCGTGGTGAGACCTGGGCAATCGCTATTATCCTCTATTTGTAAGAACTTCTAGTATCTTACAAATAGTGGATAATATCGAGCTAATAGCTGCACATTTAGAATTTGTGTAAATATATTATATCCTAGAATGTAAGACATGATAGATGTAAGACCAAATATATTCATTTATTATCAAATTGTAAGTTTCTTATTAAAAATTGGTATACCCTCGATCAGAAGTCCCTCAGGGGCTCACTCACTTAACCGTGAGTGAGTACGGGGTGTCGCGTCCCCGGGGCACCCGAATCGCCTATAGGCCGCACTCGTGTGCGGGGTTAGCTTGGCTCTTGTGAGCTGGTGTTAGGTTGGCTCTCGTGAGCTGGTTAATTTCGTACTCGTGTGCGACGTAGGCAGGCCGTACTCGTGTGCGGGGTTAGCTTGGCTCTCGTGAGCTGGTGTTAGGTTGGCTATCGTGAGCTGGTTAGATTTGCACTCGTGTGCGGGGTTTGTAAGTAGTTCTCGTGTACGGGGTTTATAGTTACTCTCATCGCATCTTCATCATCGTTGGTTTTATAGTCGATTTATAATAGAATTGCTTCTGAATTTTTTCGAGATGGTCTTCTGAAAATTCATATTTCTTATTTCAAATTGGTATTCCTTCGATCGAAGGTCCCTCAGGGGCTCACTCACGGGTGGGGCCGTGAGTGAGTACGGGGTGTCGTGTCCCCGGGGCTCCCGAAGCGCCTATAGGCCGCACGCGTGTGCGGGATTTAGTTTTGTCGTATTTCTTGTCGTATTCGTACTCGTATGCGGGGTCATGTATTGTTTAACAGTCGGTCAGGATACATCGAACGAAGAGGACATCCCAACGAAAAGAATACATCGTGAAGACTGCGTATCTTAAGTTATTTATATTTGCCGAGCAATTATTGTCTTAGCGTCACCCCCGAACCAAAGCCTTCAGCTCTGGTTCATATTTCTTCGTTGTGAATCAAAGCCTTAATTTTTTTGTGACAATAATTGCTCGGCTTGCGTGCGTGCGTTAACTATTAAGATTGTATATTATCGTTGTAAATATGTCGAGTAATTATTGCCCTAACTTCACTTAATTTAGTTGACTTTAATTTATTCTAACTTCACTTTGCTCGGCTCGTTGTTTTTATTCCGACACAGCCTTCTGCTGTGTCGGACCTTGCTTGTATGTACCAGCCAGTTGGTATCGGTATTCGGCAAGAATTCATTGAGAGTGGATGGTCAAGCGATCTGTTCGCCGTGTTACACTGTATAAGTGAAAAGTCCTCTCTGTCGTAATTCCATCCGAGTTATCTCAACGTAAGTTGCTTGGTAACAGGTGGTAACTGGAGTAAATGGGACACTGTGCGAGCTTTTCTCTTGATCATCGCTCTTCTTGAGTTCATGCTGGGTATCGGTGCTGACTGGTGTTAGGCTGCAGGCATTGTACGCGTTCGCGTCACCCTCGAATCAGAGTCTTCTGCTCTGGTTCGTTCTTGTTTCTTTTTTTGAAAGAATCAGAGCCTTCTGCCTGATTCGCCTTTGCTCCCCCGTGGATCGGAGACTTCTTCTCCGATTCACACCTTTTTCCCCGCAATAATTACTCGACATATTGCGTTACTGCGTTAGTATAAGTTCGTCGTTGTTAGGAAAGGGAGCCAGAAGGAATATTGCATTCGTTCTGACTCCCTCTCCGGGTCTCTTGTGCAGCAACCTCCTCGTGGTGAGACCTGGGCAATCGGTATTATCCTCTATTTGTAAGAACTTCTAGTATCTTACAAATAGTGGATAATATCGAGCTAATAGCTGCACAGTTCGAATTTTCGTTTATATTGTACACTAGAACGTAAGGCGTGCTTGATGTAAGAACAAATGTATTGAAAAATTTTCAATAAAGATCTTGTAAATTAATATCCATGATTATTTCAAACCTATTCCCTTCTATAACATTTTGCAATGTCACCTTCCGTCTGATTCGACGACAATAAGAGCGTTATGACATTCTACAGTAAAAAGTAATTTTGTTCCAAGCAATTATAGAATGAGTAATGTCAGCATTCTACGTTTATTCATTACCTACGATACTACATATAAGTCCATTTACGTACGCCACTGACGCAGTCTTACTTAGATCTCGAGCAAATGTTCTATTTAGGTAGAGGCGGAACTTTTAGTGATGTTGATATTTCAAAATATATAAGTCGTTGAGGCATTTTAGCTAACAATATTTTATATCTTCGTGGGACTGTAGTATAGCTATTTTTAATTTTAATTTTTTACTTAGGATCAGTACAGACATTGCAAGAAATAATTAAAAATCCGTAGTAAAAATGAAATATACGGAATATTCAGTTCTTACTAATACGCCTAAATTCGCGAATTATCGGTAACAGTGAGCGCGACACCGAAATGGTACGGGGGCTCTTAGAGCCCCCCCGAAGCGTGGACAGAAAAGTCCATAAGCTGCAATGTCTGTACTGATCCTAAGTCTGTGTCGGTAACGAAGCGACAACGGTAGATTTAAATTGTAACCAAGGTTCCCCAGTTTAGGATTACAAAGGTTAAAGGTTTCGATAAGAGTTTCGCCTCTGGTTAAGCAGTCCGTGGTATTGATCCAATAACATTTAAACATATGATATCACGCCATAGCATACCACAGCCGCGCCCATATTTTCTTTCGATCTTTACGTGTTCGAAGGTTTTAACTAATTTAAGTTGGTTTATTTTAAATAAAGGTTTTTAACAAATTGATGTAAATTGCTGTTATCAATACAAGAAATTATTGATTACCGAACTAAAAGGAGAACAGTTTTAACATAGCAACGCAAACAGAAAAATTGAAAAGGTATAACAAAAAATAGCTGCTATATTGCCGCGCAATATTCAAAAAATAATAAACAAGGCAGCCGCTATTAGGGTGCATCCTTATGTGTATCTAATCGAAAAGATTGGTCGCGGCTGCAGGATTTGTTACCTTCTTCTAGTGGCGCCCGAAACGCCAAGGCGGTGCGCGGGAGAAACGTTGTGTTGCTGTGACTCCATATATATGTTTATGTATTGTAAAAACGAATGTTCAGATTTCGATTACAGAGTACTCTGAATATGTTACGCTATTGAAACATCGACAATTCATTGCCAATTTAACTCCTGTTCAAAACTAAAAGGAAAGTACTCTTTTTTTTTTTAATTTCCTTCGCATTACCGTCCGAAGGAAAGTAAGCTCGTATCCGATTTTTGTAGAATTTGCGCGCACTTTAATATTTGGTCTTTGAAACATTACTAGACGTAAAAAAATTGTTTAAATAATGTTTTGAATCTTCGACATAACGAAAAAAAAATGGCTTATTTGGTAGACAGCAAGAAATGCGATGAAATAAATAATAAAGATAGAGAACATGTTCTATCTTTTGAAATGGGTGAAGATTATAAATTTAAGGTATTTATACATACATATGTATATTAAATAAGAGTGGGTGTATATGTCAGCACATTAATGTAAAATGCTGTTTATTATAGTATACGCCAGAAAGTCATTTTAAGCATGTACTAAAAAGTGTACAGAGGCAACGATGCAAGGAGGATGAAGAGCGCATCTGGACCTCGTTTGTTAAAGAACAGGAGTTTCATAATGTAAGATTCCCAGAAAAAGATATTCACCTGCCTATACAGAGCGTTAAAGATCTCATACAAGAAAATATGCAAGTTGTAGATAGAGAACTTAAAAGACTACAAGAAGATGCTCTCCCTGAACGAAACAAAGGAATTTGTAACTGTAAATTGAATAATAGAAATGAAAATATTGCAAGTGTAGAAGTAAATATTTTTACAATTTTGAGTTAATTATTATCGCAATTAATGAAAAGATAATGTTCACATTATTTTTTAAATTCTAGCCAAGCACTATACAGAACTGTTCTCCAACACAAAAAATGCCAGCAATAGATAAAGCTGCATACGACTCTAATATTTTGATTCCGATATCACAAGCAAATAATATCACCAATTATCAAGACATTAAAACATCAAAAAGAATAACAAAATCAAGAACCAAAAAGTCTGTATCGGATTCTTCTATTACACATAAAAAACATTATACCGATCAACTACTTCGTGCGACTAACCGCTTTGAGGACGATTCAGATTCAGACTCGAATTTGAGCAATAATAGAACGGATACTGTTCGTGTACAAGCGGATCCACTTACAATACACAAGCTTCTTTCAATGCAGAGGAAAATATCTACATTGTTGAACGAAATTTCGTTTAGATTACATAGAATTCCTTTGCCAGATGGAAATAATGATCTGAAAAGAAGACAACAACAGACCATAGAATTTGCCATTAGGTTTTCGAGAAATTACCTGTATAATCTTAACAGGCTTGTAACGAGCATTTACGGGCATATAGAAGCCGCGTCTACCAGAACGAAGCAGTATCATAGAAATGTCGCATTCCATCAAGATATGATTAAGCAAAAATTGATTGCTGCTTATCAATTGTTAATACAAGCATTGAATGCCTATAGCAAGCACATACCTAACTCTGTTCACGAGGGTCATCCTGCGAAGCTTCAAAATGTATTACAGATCGTTAGCGACTTGAAAGACATTTGTAATAAAATTGAAATTACGGCCAATTATTTCTGTTCGGGAGATGTAAATGCCTCGCCGGTAATAATACATATTGAGCAAAGGTAGTTTTAGCAATTTGGGAATAAAATACTTCAGGAAAATTCTCTGTTACAGGAAAGAGATCCTCAAGATGACATCGATGCTGTCTTGTCTAAGTTAAAATTGAATTTAGAATCTAAAGAGCAATCTGCAAGACGCAAGCATGTCGAACCCGCTGTAACTCCTGCGAGAACGTCTTTGCAAAACGGAAGGCAGTTAAATAAAAAAAAGAATTTATCTAGTCGACTAAGCATGTACAGCATAGATGTACCTAAAGCTAATCAAAGGAAAAGCACAGATTTAAGAGGAAAAAGTATTGGAACTTGCACATTATTGACTAGGACACATGTTATTTGAAACATCTGAAGTATATAAGTTTATCAATTTTTCAGGGTATCATAAAGAAAGAAAATGTAAAGTGATGGACACGAAAAGCGCACACATTCAGCACTTCACAGTGCCAGAATTACTATATCCTAGTCCTGCTACGCATACATCGTCGTCACGAGACACCGTTCTAATCGATTGTACGAAGAAGATGAAGTATTTGAAAGATGATGATATTAAAACTATGATGGACGAAGTGCCGATTGATTCCGAGAATGTAAGATATATCAATAATATACAGAAACAGATTAGAATAAGTTTAAAAAGAAAGTAATTTTGTGAAATAGGATAGTAATCTAGAAATTCAAACCAAACATAGTAATGCGACGAAAGTCGAACAGTCTGAAGGATTGGAAAAGAAGTCGTTCATTGAAATATGGAAACCTAGGAACGTGAAAGATAAAGAAACAGATGCTAGAGTAAAAAATACGTTAAATGATGATGATTTAGTAAAAAAAGTAACTACAATTACTAAAGAACACTTGTCCACTCTAGTTCCTGTAATTAGCGACTTAATGACACTGATAACCCAAAAGGTAGGACCAAGTACCGTGTACACAGTAAAATATTTTTTCGTATTTTTCATAGTTCACGGGCTATTTGAGTACTTACATCGTGTAATAACTCGTTTGTCAAATTTTTCATAGAAGACTAACTTGCAAACACAGCCTCTGTCTGAAACATCTATGGGAACGCTAGTGGAATTTCTACAAAAGTATCAATCCCCTAAAGATTGTGATACTCGAGCACCTTTAACGGATGGTGGTTGTAAATATTTTACAGCGAATAGGTAAATAAAATATAATAATAAAAATTCGTCTCACTTAGGTAAAATAAGAACAAATATTTTCCGTATTGTGATAGCTTATCTGAAATTCAGAAGCACAATAACAATGTACAATTGATTTGTATGTCATCCACGGATAAAAATTCTAACACAAGACAATGCGATGTTTCGTGTCAGGCAGACGAGATTGCGATAAATGTAAGTAATGTGATTGAATATTTGGGCCATCCTAGTATTCGATTCTTCCTTAAACAAAGATTATGATTAATTTTTAGATGCTCGGTGACAGAAAAGCCACGCGTCCGAATACCAAACATAAATTGGAACTTTTTATCTCGAAGGAAACTGAACAACGAATTTTAGCATATAGAAACGAGTATAAAAAAGTATGTCAATCGAAACCAATGTATTCTAGCAATACACAGAATAAACCATGGGATATCGTAGCATGGTAAGGACACGAAACAATACTTGTCTTTTAAATTTGTACTAACAGCAATTTTTGGAGCAGGATATCCGATAAACTGATAGACGAGCTTATAATGGAAACAACGAAAGAATTTGAACCGGTCGGTGTACTCCAAAAATTATATGAGATGGAATTTCAAGAATTTTAAGGGCAACTGTTTCATAATTATTGAATTAATCTAGAAGATCATATTTATAAAATGAAATATTTTTAAAACCATTTTCACTTGGAATATAAATTTTTTTAATAAACTATTACTTTACACATGAACGTTTAATTTATTCTATCATTTTTTCTGTATCTCTAGTAGAATAACAAATAACTATGTATGCATTTAAATAGTCCTGTTTGTGTGTACTGTTCACACGTGCATGTGTTTGTTGCAACATGGCGCTAAACCTAACCTCTTAAGGTGCTTATTGCTCACGATTCGAGTAACGATGAATACATGTAATAATTGAAAGATTTAAAAATACAAAATGAGGCTGATGGTTCTAAGATTGTATAAAGACTTGTTGCGATACGGTGGAAATTTGAAATATACCGATAAATTATATTTTCGTGCTAGAATTCGTCATGGTTTTAGAGAAAATAAACAATTGACTGATGAGCAGGAGATAAATTTTCAATTTCAGGTAAGCATTAACTTTAATCATTCTTGTCAATGCGGTCTCTAATTTGTTGAATCATTAATGCTCCTGTATTGCGTCAATAGTTGTTCCACTTCAATTAATGGCTTCCGTATTTCACTTAACCTAAAAGACCTAAGGAATTTAAATTGATAAATTTTTTTCAGAAAGGGCAGAAACTTTTGTCGAATCAACGTGTCGTATAATTAGTTATTAGGAGCCGAAGTTTATAATTATACTGTAGTAAAAATGTTTAAGCGTTCATTAAACAATGATTATTTCATTCATAACTTGGTTATTTACATATCCTCGTTGACTCACGGAAATGCTGAGTTATGTTATAAAAACAGCAGAGAATTAATCGGACCTTTAAACTATAGTAAACAGATACGTCATAAATCTTATAAACGCTTCTTAGACTATTCGAATGTGCCTAAAATGGACGAAAATGATCTCGAAGAACAGTTCGCGAGAGGATCTGGACCTGGCGGTCAAGCAACCAATAAAACAAACAATGCGGTCATTTTGAAGCACAAACCGACTGGATTAGTTGTAAGATGTCATGAAACTAGAAGTCTATTTAAAAATAGAGAGATAGCCAGAACGAATATGTTGACGAAATTAGATGAATTAATTAACGGTGACAATTCCTTAAGAAATCAAGAAAAAACACTTATGAAACAGGATAGCTTGAAAAAGAAACAGAAGCAAAAGAAATTGGCAACCTTAAAAGAGGAGTTCGAGAAACGTGAAAATTTCAAATAATGTAATTATTACTTAATCAAGTTCTGTATATTAATGGGAATGTATAAAAACACATTGTAAAACCATTGGAAATTAATAAAAGGGCAGGAAAATGCATGTACAAGGTTTTCTTTCAGTTTTAATGGAAAATTCATATCTTTAATAGTCATCTCTTTTTTTGTAATCATGAAAGGCTTACAATTATTTTTCTTCGAAATAAAATATTTAGGTGGACCCTCCGAGAGGGAATTTAATAGTTAATGTTACATACAATGATGCGCGTTTTGTAACAGAACATGGTCAGTACGCTACGATAAAGCTTTCTATGCAGTCTCGCGTGATTTCAGGAAATTGCTTTCGCGAACGAAAAATCATCTGTTTCACACTAAAGATACTTCGCGCGCGTTGTACCGTGCAAAAGCAAAATGATGACAAGTCTTTTACAAACACAGTGAATACATACAAACGACGAGAACGTCTCGTTCGAGAACGCAAAGACTGCATATATTTAAAGAATGTACAGGGGTTCTCGATCGAACCCAGTATCGGAAAAGACACTATGAAGAATATTAATAAAATTCTATCGATGGGTGCCAGTAGCGTTAAATACTATTCTCTACGTACACAAATAATGTTTTATACATAATGTACAGTTGCAGGGTGTACAGGGAGTGTCGCCCAACGCGGCGATTTAAAATTACTAATAAAACTGATTGACGCAAGTAATTCGATTTCATCGCGTCAGGCGACTCTCGCCGTGTACAGAGTAAATTTCAACCAGCGAGATCCCGTGGAAAATCTGTATGTACGCGTGTGTTTACATGTGTGTATGCGTGTGTCTCGGTTTCGAAATTTAAACTATACAGCACAACCTCTTCCGTCGAGGATTATTTCAGCTACTCTTTAACCACCGGCCGAACTGACCGCGACCGGTTTTTAAACGTTTTTTTGGCGGCTGAACGTTCGACCGCGGTGAACTGGAACTTCTTAACCGTCTGTTGCTTGCGATCGTCACCGAAAGAATACTGTGGTCCATGTCTACTTGCTCGTCGATCTTCATCATTCGAACGACCGGCTGGAACTCGATGCTGGAGCGTCTCTGCTCGAGCTCCGAGGTCGCCATCAAAGCCGGGCTTACGCGACCCGACAACGCGCACTCTATCTCCGAGTTCTGCGTCGTCTCGGACGACACAGCGTGTTCGGCTCGCCGTTTTACGCCTCTCAGACTCTGTTGCTTCTTGCACGTGATGTTCAAGTAGGCTTCCTCCTTGCAGTTCTCGTCTTCCTCGTACGCGGTGTCGGAAGACATGTTGTTCCTTTTCGCTCGCTTCCTCGAATGAATCCGCCTCCTCCCGGGCCTTCTACCGACCTTTCCACCTCTGTACACGTTGTTACGATGCTCCATCTCGGGGTCCGGATCTTCGGGATGAAGTTTCTGCGGACTGCGTTTCCTCGGCAATCCGTTCGCGTTATGATGGTTTCTTGCGACTATTCCGGACTCCGTCTCCTTTCTGCACAGGTTCTCGTGGTTCTCGAGCTCCGCGCGCGACTCGCACGTCTCCGTGGACGTATTGTCTCGTTGACGCTTCTTCATGGACGTCTTCGAGACGAGAACTCGCCGTTCCGCGAGCAGATTAACATCCTTCCCGAACACGTGATTCTCGTCGTTTCCAGGGTCATTCTCCGATATCTCTTCGATCTCCAACAGATGCTCCTTCTTGAACGCGAAATCTTTGTTTATCAGAAAATTCCTCTCCGACTCCGTGCAAACGCCGCCGGCACCAGCAGGTGTCAACAATTCCGTACAGGTGGTCTCCGTGCTCGTGTTCGTACGCAGAACTGTCGAATTGTCAATGATCTCTATGCTCGCGTCGCTCTTCTCTTCCTCGTCGCGTAGCGCGTCCCGGCAACTGGTGTTCTCGGTGTACGTTTTGCACAAGCATTCGTCGTCCTCCTCTCGATGTTGACGATCAAGGCCGATCGATTGCTCGGTGTCCCGCGAAATACCAGCAACGGTGGACGATATCCGGACGCTCGTCGCCTCTTCCGCTAGTCTGTCGAGAGTGTTCATGTCCTGTGCATTGCAGCTGGTCTCGTTCTGCTCGACATTCTTTCTCGATAAATTCCCCCGGTCGCAATCGGTGTCAACCGTGTGTTTCGCTTGAAGTTTCTTCTTCAACTTGATGCCGGGCCAACCGGTACGATTTTTCCGTTTTTTCCTGCGTTTCGATGGCGACTCGACGCTCACCTCGCCGCACTCCGAGCTGGCGCACGAGGAGTTCTCCAAACAGTTCGCCAGCTCGTGACAATTCTCCAGCAACTCGAGCAAGTTCGATGGCGGGCCTTTCGGGATACTCGGCTCGTACAGAGGATTCTGTTCTATCTGCGCGACGCCAGGTTCGAAGGAGTCCTCCAGTTCTATAGCGTCGTTCGCATTTAGCATCTCGTCGATCGTCTTCACCATTTCCTTCAGGTCCTCGTCCACGTCCGACTTCACCTCGACTTTCTGGTCCGGCCCTGGAGTGCTGCTCGTTTGAGAACCAACGTACCGGCACTCCTCTATCGTATACAAGTTTGAAGGCTGTTGCTGCTGCTGTTGCTGCTCCCGCTTCCTAATAATCGTCGACATTATGGCCAAGGTGGATGCGTGGCACCGTGGACTTTTCCTCGGCGATCGTCCGGCGCAACCGCTGCTCCGGCCACGACCTTTCCTCCTGCTGTCGCTTCTATTCAGATTCTTCGTTAGAACCTCGTGAAAATTGTCAATCTCATACGGTAAAAGAAACGGTTTTTGTGAGTCACCTTCGCTAAAATAATGCCAGAACTCTGCCCCCTCGTCTTGCCGCTGATACGTCTGATACCACGGCTCAGATTTCGGTACAGCTTCGAAGGAGAACTGCATCTTCTCCACCTCCGGCGAAGGTTTGGACGGATATACTCTCTCTTGCTCATCGGCTTCTACTTTCTCGACGACCTCCTCTCGATCTTGGATAGGCGGCCTCGTCGTCTCCTCGGCGGCCAAGGGCTCTCTGATCCCGGTCAAAGGCGCCTGATACCTCAGCCTGCTCCCAGGTGTCTCGAACTTGTAATAATTCTCGTTGTCCTTGATGAGCGCCTCTGCTTGCGTTCGTCTTCTTTTCCTAGCTCGACCCAGACTCAGCGAGTCCTGCGAGTCCTCCTCGATGGGCTCCGTTTTGATCGGCGTACTACAGTCTATGGATGAACTGGGACACGCGGAGCTGACGGTGTCATTGTAATCGCTTTCCGTCTCCCTCGGCAACACGCTGCTTTGTTCGTCGTCGCTCGCCTCGCTCGAGTCGTCTCGCCTCGGCTCGCCGAACATAAACGACTCTGCCTCGTCGCTGAGCAACGATAATTCGGATTTCCTCACGCGCTTAAACCGTACGACTACCGGCTTCTCGCTGGATGGCACTTCCTTCTTCTCCTCGTCGTCGACATCCTTCTGCACCGTACACTGTGAATTATTGTTCGATACCACACTCGAGCGCAACTTACTACCTAACACTTCCACTTTGTAATACGCGCGGTTGTCCTCGATCAAACGCTCCTCGACCGACAGTCTGTGTCGTCCCCTGAACCCCCTACCTCCCCGTCTACTCGATTTGAAATATCTCGGTTTCAGCGTCTCTACTTTCGCGTCATCTTTTATAACGTGACCGTTGCACACAACGTCAGCGTCAGCGTCGACGCTGCCGCATACCTCGGAAACCTTTTTCACATTCTCGACCGGCAGTTTTCCGTTCAACCCCTTGACGATCTCGCTTCTAGACGTTCTGCAGGAATTGTTACAACCGTTCTCGATTACACTCAAAGTATTTTCGTTATAATTAAGTTGTACACTACCGTTCGTTTGATCGTGATTTCTGTACTGCACAGAATCCCGATCCTGTTTGACGTACTCTGCACTCACACTGTTGTTCTGTTCATTATTGCAAGATATCGTTCTCTGCAAATCCTGATTATCGACATCGATTTGCTTGTTGCACGCTGCGCCACAGTCTCTCTCGTTGTCGCGTTTTTCTTTCAGCTGTAAACGTTGTGCCGCTGTAAACGTATCGATCTTGAACTCGTTCTGTTTCGACTGGTTCAACACCTGCTCACGCATCAACTCATCCTCCGGATCATCCTCCTCTATCCAGATCGTTCCCTTCGCTCGTTTCTTTATGGTGTACCCCTCGAATTTGTCGTAGATCTTTTCCGTTTTATCGACCTCGTGCCACGGGCTACCTTTCGACCGTAACAAGTGCCCGCTTTCGTGTTTCGCGCGAGTACGCAAATTGTGAGGCGAACTTAATCTTAAATTGAGATTCCTGCGCGCGCCATTGCACTGCACCATCTTTATATCATCGACCTCGAAATCCCCTAAGCTTTTCGAGTTTCTACTTACTTTCCCTTCTGGCAGTACTATGTCATGAAGATTACGATCTCCATTGGAAAACAAGTTACAGTCTTTTCTGTCGAACAGAATAGAAAAAAATACAGCTTATCAAATGATTCTTGACAAATCGGGAATAATAAAAACGTGATTACTTATATGTACGTACTCTATATCCTTTGTTCTGTTCAATTTTAGAAATGCTTCTACATTGGCTCCTGCGTTGATCAGATTATCCAAAGATAAAAAATTGTCATTGTTCCGCACAAAGTTAAGATGTTGGTCACTTTGCACATGTTTGCTAAGATCCCGGTAACTGATACGACAAATTTCACAATAACCAGAAGCTAATTGTTCAGTTCTGCGAGCACGAGTGCCAGTCGTCCGTGGTCGCCGAGTCATCTCTTTATCCTGTTCACAATATTATTCACAATATTATCGCCTGTACCATTTATTGTACTTCAGATTGTAGCGCTCCTCGCATAACATCGACCTACCTCCTCTTCTTTGACCGGTTGAATTCTCTCCCTATTTTCCTTTACGTCTGCTCGTAATTTCTCTGGTTTTTCTCGTCTTTTTGCGTTGAAAGGACAGCTGCCTAATGGCCCAGAAAAATTTAAAGTTGGCCACACAGGTAGTTCAACGAAGACCGGTCTCGTATTCCTGAATACAGTTGGAGATCTAATACAAACTGTTACTTGCAATTTTATGATACTCCCTTAGGAAAACGTACCTTCGAAAGGCCTCGAATTTGATATAAGGTCCCTTGAGATGCCTGACCTTTAAATCCTTCGACGAACTCTGCTGACAAGACTGCTTCGATCGTTTCAAAGGATCGGTATCTTTAACAGAGGAATAGATTCTATCGAGCCAAGTTTGAAGTTTATCGATCGACCAAATACGAATACCCCAATTTTGGGCGTTGTAAAGCGGATCCACGGAACACTGTTGCGGCTGTATCAGAGCACGTTCCAACATTGCATCCACTCGCGATTTCTACAAGTCCGAGGAAAAACGTAAGGTTAACGAACAGATCTAAAATAGAAACAATATTCTCGACAAACAGAATACTTACAGATCTTTGGGTAGTTGGACCCCTCAGAGAAGTTGAGTTAGAGAGAGCACAGTCGGGACTAAAATATGGCGTTTGAGGAGTTGCCACGGGAGTCGGAGTTTCTAAACTCCTCAGCGAGGGAGGTCCCCCGCTGCCTCCGCTGGCACAACCCCATTTATATTTCTCGAAGTTGATGTCACCCGATTTATTTACCCTGTCGCTAACTACCAGAGTCACGTTTTGTACTAAAAATAATTCGATCACCTAAAAAGAACAATCGAGATCTTAGAAAATTAGAAAATACAATGGGAAAAGGAAGGAGATTTTTGATACAGGAGAAAGAAGAGGCGTGAACGACGGTGGCGAACGGTTTTCGAAAATGACGAGGTGGACAACTTACGCGAGGTACGTCGGCAGCTGTGCATGGAAAAGGATGTGCAGAAAGTGTGGACACGCACAGTGATGGTAACCGACTCGTTGACGGGCGCACACGGGCACACGTTTACATCGGCGGTATGCTGACGTCAAGGCGGTCTCGTGTTCCTCTCGTAAAGCGTAGCGATCGAGCCCGCCTATCAAACGATTTCACAGAAGCGCGAGTTACGCGCGTGCAGGTAGAAACGTTCGTGCAGTGAACAATGGTCGCCGCATTGTTGCACACCGCCGTTCTAATAATACGTCGTCGGGAGTCGCGGAGAACCAGGACAATAACGAAACACGTGGGATCGAACGAAACGAATAATTTAACGATGTTTCGATCGGAACGCCGATGCGAGAGTATACCACGAGCCGAGTCGCTGCGTTGGTCGAGGTTGTCGCGCCGAGTTTACGCTCGGTTACTGTCAAACGGTATTGAAACGCACGAAACGGTCAGCACAAAACAACTTCCTCGAACGACACTGTTTATCGGTCCGCGCGAATCATCGAATATCGTAAAGTAAACGGCGGACACCTTTCGAAATACGACTCGCGAGGAACGGTACGCTGTAGGGGGAAGTTTCTCGAGACGTTTCTCGACCGGTCAAACGAAAGTAAAGAGATAAAGGAAAAGAGCGCTGGGACGCGCTGCGAGATCGTTACTCGCGGGGGAGAACTGTCACGCACAAAATGGCCATTCGCCGTTAACAGCTTGGCAGACGAGCCTGGAGGCGGCGCTTTGCGTTTCTGTTCGCCCGAGGACAGCGAACGCCGCAGCGAACCGAACAACAGACTTTCCCTGGATACGTGAAAAGCGATTTTCGCTCGGTTTCCACGTCCATTTTTTCGCTTTTTTCCCCCCTTCGACAACCCACCACGCAACAACACAACAACCGATGATGACGAATCCGGTCCACTTCGTTCTAATTCTCGAGCTGTCCTAAAGATGGCGCGAGCACGACCCGGTTTTTCACCGATTGTTTGTCAACAGAGAACTATTGGGTCGTACCTGCTAAAAGTTCGAGTCTTTTATTGCAGAATAATGCAAATGTATGACGTGTGAGCTATCTATTTAAAATATTTTTCGACATATCTTTCTACAGGTTCGACAGTCCAGAATGCTTTTCCCGTTAAAAAATGTAGTGCACGGTATCAGTTTCGAAACGATAACAAATTTGAAGGTTAATTGCGATCGGTAAATGGAATTTTTACAGGTGAATGTTAATCGTTAATCGCGTTAAAAATATGGGTCGATTATTCGCTCGTCATCGCGCGCGAGTTATTTATTTCCGATAGTATCGAATTCGATACAGCCGAGTCGGAAATATTTTTCCGACAATTCACGGCGCCACTGGATTTTCGTAATTTCGGTTCTGTCAAAGTTTGATGGATGCCCTATCGTTTTGTTTTATTTCGGTGACCGGCATACTGCGTTCTCTACGTTCTTAGATGAATGTGTTTTTTTGTTTTAATAGTAACGCTGTGCGTGTGCACCCACGCTTCGCGCGTAGAGTAAACGACAACAAGATATACAAATGAACGGGCTGAAAGTGGCGGGAAGGAGGATAGAGGAGATGAAGCAAAGGAAAGAAGAGGAGAAAGCAAACAACCATGAGATATATATATATATATGTATAGGAACGGGGGGAGGGGAGGAGACGGTCAGATGGAACGCGAGGAGGGAGTTTGTGGTCCGTGGGTCCGTGGGTCGTCAACGAAAACAGGCTTGCATGCACTCGACTTACACCTAGCTGGTTGTAGGCGATGATTCAACGATATGAAAATAAAGACAGCCGAAACCGAGAATTGTTTCGGAATAACGATCTATGCCCGAAAGGAATACTTACTCCGCCCAAATCTTTGATTTTGGCTTCTATTTTGGCTGTGGTCGCATGGTTTTTTATGTCCAAGTAAAAAGTCTTTCCCTCTAACGGTTTATTATCTTTCCGAACACGAACATCTAAAATATTACAAAAATGTCTTAGCGACGGTGCAGGTAACCCAGACAGAAAATTTCTTAACGACGATTAAGTGTACATATAACGTACGATAGGTTAACAGATAAAGCTTATCGTATCGGTTCCATAAAACAAAACGAAGAAAAATTATTATTTACGTTCCCTTTAGGAACAAATACAACGCGATATGCGGGCTGCGCGTGTTCACGTAAAGTCGAGGGTTTACGTGAACATCAATTAAACGGAGATGCTGCATCTCTGTTAATATCAGGTTAACCAGTAATTGAAATCTGCGAATGCGCGTAAAGTCCGCGATAATGAAACGATGTCCAGTTGAAAAAGGATGCAAGACAATAAGAAACGTAGCATTTTCATTAGACCGAATGGCTGTGTCGTACGATGAGATCATCGTATAAATGTCAAGGAACAAATACGTTTACGTGTTGCGGACGAGGTAAAGCAATAGTTTTATGCGAATACGCTAGTTGTAATGTACACGAAAGGGGAAAAGACGGTCGATGAAAGACTCGATTCCACGAACAGCGACCGTGCGTGCCGAGAAACTTTAATACGCATATGCTGGACGTACGTGACTGTTTGGTGAATTTATATTCTCTCGGTGGCTGCTTATGCTCTTGATGTTGGATTTTGGACGGAGATACCATTCCTATGCCATGCACCGCACACACAACAACGATATATTCCTTTCACTATACTTTAGTATTTTTGAAACACTTCCCATTCTCGCAAGCGTGCCGCATACCATCACAGATATCTCTCTGCATATTCACCGGTCGCTCTAATTTCTCGAAAGAACCATCACCGATCTAAACAACACCTATCGAAATTTTCATTTTGCAACGAAAACGTTCTCTGAAATCTTTCCGCACCGATCTGAACACATCGATGAACTGAACTGCTATGCGTAACAGTTTGATATTTTAAATCGTGAATGCATACGTGCAGGTGGCCAACAAAATAAAAGTTCCTGAATTCAAACGAGCTCTGGAACTCGCGGATAACTTGTATCGGAGAGAGCTATTTGTATGAAAAATTCAAATCGTGCTCGCTGTTGTTATTCGGTTTTCTACCGTTACACAGATTATTTGATAAAATCACGAAATCTATATAGAAGAACAATTCAGAATTGTATAGGTATGCTCACCATTATTTTCTTGAAATTTATGCATAGGGATTTTTTTCAGTTTCCATTCGTAGCGTTTCGCGTAGCTAGCCACGAGGTGGCGTCTCGTAAAAATGTAGAGGATGTAATGTGTAAATACATTATAACAGTCAGATATATTTACGACACCACAAAAATTAATTCTTCAACCATGTACTTATTCAGTTCACGAAACGACGGTATATGTTCGGTGAATATCGTTTTCTACCGTACAAGATTTTCAGATACTGCCGCGCTTTCTTTTATCGCGCCATCTGGCGTTCTATTATCGAACGTCGTAGTAAAAAAAAAGCTGGTTAGTGGAAATAGGTTGCGGATATTTCCGAATCGATGTATAGGATCTGGAATTAAGAGAACGTTTGTTTACTCTTTCCAGCGTTGTGTTAAACTTCAAACGAGATGAATTGAACAATTCCGAAGAATTTGCTACACCTACTTTTAAACTGTTAGATATGTTATACGAAGTTTGTCGGAGAATTTTCGGTTGTCAGAGCAAGACGAACGAAAATTCATCTGCTGTCAAATAGGTATGTACGATTTAATGTCGGTTGAGCTCGTGCATAACCTCACTGTTGGCAATGTTGCGTTTCGCAGGTTTGTTCGCAACAAGATCGATAACGATTGGATCATCGAGTTCGTACCGTAAGAATATTTGAAGAATGTCGTGTACACTTGTACAACAGTTTGTCCAAAGACTCAAATCCAGAAATGAAGAAGCACGTAATAAAGCAGCCAGAGACCTGTGTCTCTATGTTAAAACGGAGCTGCGAGAAGCGTCGCAGGAAGAAATTACAGCGTTTATGGACGAATTCAACCATCATATATTCGAGATGGTATCCGGATCCGACGTGAGCGAGAAAAAGGGTGGTATATTAGCCATAGTCTGCCTTATCGGCGCGGACGTAGGAAACATTAACACTCGGACCATAAGATTTGCAAATTACTTGAGAAATTTATTACCCTCCAATGATGTGGGTGTTATGGAACTGGCTGCTAAAACGGTCGGAAAGCTGGCGTTAGTTTCGGGTACTTATACGGCCGAATACGTAGAATTTGAAGTTAAACGTGCCTTCGAATGGCTGGGTGGAGATAGACACGAAGGCAAAAGACACGCCGCTGCTCTGGTTTTAAGGGAACTCGCTGTTTCTATGCCGACGTATTTTTTTCAACAAGTAACTCCGTTTTTCGAGCTTATATTCAATGCTGTACGCGATCCGAAGCCTGTGATAAGAGAAGGTGCTGTAGAAGCGTTGCGCGCTGCTCTGGTCGTCACCGCGCAGAGGGAGACCGCGAAACAGATGCACAAATCTCAATGGTATAAACAGTGCTACGACGAAATAGTCGCAGGATTCGAGGAAGTATATACCAGAGAAAGGGGGGTGAACAGGGACGACAGAATACACGGTTCGCTATTAATACTAAATGAATTGCTTAGATGTAGCAACGTCCAATGGGAACGAAATTATGAAGCTTTAATGGAGAGATTGAACTGCTCCACTCAACAGAACGAAAATGATATATTGTCGTTGATGCCGCGCTTGAAGACCACCATAGTGTCGAAGTGGTCGAACTGTTCTCAAAATTCACCGAATTCTCAACAAACATTGTATCCGGCTCACGAATCGGCGGTTTGTCGTTGCTTGATGCAAGAGAGACTGGACGATATTTATAACGATGTAATGAATCAAAGAATGTCCAGAAATCTACATATCCAGCACGCTTTGATGATGTTGCTGCCGAGGCTCGCCGCGTTTAATAAGGAAAAATTTACGAAAGATCATTTAAGGGAATCGTTGGCGTACTTGCTGATGACGCTGCGCAGCAGAGAGAAGGATAGGTACGCTGCGTTCACCACGATCGGATTTATAGCGGTTGCGGTGGAGGATGCGATAAATCCTTATCTTTCTAAAATCATGGAGGTGATCAAGAATTTACTGCCATCCAAGGAAACTTCCACCAAGAAGCGAGGTACATCCTTAGAACCCGCGGTCTTCGTATGTATAACTCTGCTCGGACACGCCGTGAAACAAGTGATAGCCGCAGACGTGAGGGACTTGTTAGAATCAATGTTAACCACTGGCTTGAGTCCGATTCTCACGACTTCCCTTCGAGAATTAGCCCACAGTGTTCCATCGTTGAAGCCCGATATATCTCAAGGACTTCTGAGGATGTTGTCTCAGGTTTTAATGCAGAAACCGTTGAGACATCCTGGTGCACCATGGACCACGACTAGTCCAATTTCCTCGGCACCGACAGAGGTGGATATCCCATCGACGGTGCTAGCATTGAAGACACTCGGGACATTCAATTTCGACGGTAATCCGCTTTTGCAATTCGTACGACGATGCGCCGATCATTTCCTTACGTTCGAGCAAGCAGAGGTCCGACTGGAAGCTGTGAGAACGTGTTCCAGGTTGTTGAGATTGGCGTTGAACCAGCCAGGACCCACGGTAACGAACACCGTCTCCACTGTTCTTGGTAAATTGTTGGTCGTAGGTATAACAGACACGGATCCTGACGTGAGATTGTGGGTCTTGGCTTCCCTGGACGATTCGTTCGACATTCACTTGGCGCAAGCAGAAAATCTATCCGCGTTGTTCATAGCGATGAACGACGAGATGTTCGAAATCAGAGAACTGGCGATCCGAACGATCGGGAGGCTCAGCACTATGAATCCAGCTTACGTGATGCCTTCTTTGCGGAAAACACTTATACAGTTCCTGACAGAGTTGGAGCATTCGGGCATGGGTCGCAACAAAGAACAGGCTGCCCGCATGCTGGATCATTTGGTAGTTAGCGCGCCAAGACTCATCAGACCGTACATGGAACCGATCTTGAAAGTTCTCGTTCCGAAGTTGAAGGAGCCTGAATCGAACCCCGGGGTAGTTTTAGCTATACTGCGTGCTATCGGCGATCTAGCAGAGGTGAACGGTGCCGAGATGCAACAATGGATGCCGGAACTTCTGTCTATACTGCTCGAAATGTTGGTAGATGCCAGTTCTCCGGAAAAACGAGGGGTAGCTTTATGGGTTTTAGGTCAACTGGTCGGAAGTACAGGACACGTTGTGAAACCGTACATGCAGTATCCTTCTTTGTTGGATGTGCTGATCAACTTTTTGAAAACTGAACAGCAGCCTATCATTAGGCGAGAAACCATAAGGGTGCTCGGATTGTTGGGTGCTCTAGATCCGTACAAGCATAAAATGAACCTCGGCCAGATAGATTCTCAACTGGACACGCTCACGTCCATGGCCGACACCAAGAGCGAAACCGAAAACACGCAAGATTTAACCACCAGCGAGATGTTGGTGAACATGTCCTCCTCCACTTTAGAAGAGTACTATCCGGCGATCGCTATAGCTACGCTGATGAGGATCATTCGTGATCCAACATTGTCGCAACATCACACTATGGTGGTGCAAGCTGTCACTTTTATATTTAAGAGTTTAGGAATTAAGTGCGTGCCGTACATCTCTCAGGTAATGCCCAGTTTTCTGAACGTCGTTCGCACGGCCGACGTTAACTTCCGCGAGTACCTGTTCCAACAGCTGGCCATTCTAATAGCAATCGTGAAACAGCACATTCGAAATTATCTAGACGACATATTTAATCTGATCAAAGAATTCTGGACGGTGAACAGCCCACTGCAAAGCACGCTGATACTTTTGGTCGAGCACATCGCGGTCGCGTTGGGCGCGGAGTTCAAGATTTATTTGCCACAGTTAATGCCGCAGATATTAAGAGTGTTGACTCACGACACCAGTAAGGACAGATCCGTCACGGTGAAGCTTCTACAGGCCCTCCAGAAATTCGGAAACAATTTGGACAACTATCTGCATCTGGTGTTGCCGCCAATAGTGAAGCTGTTCCATACGACAGATTGTCCGATAACCGTGAACAAAGTAGCTCTGGAAACCATTGAATACCTGGCGGACACGTTGGATTTCACGGACTTCGCATCGAGAATCGTGCATCCTTTGGTAAGGACCCTCGACCAATGTCCAGAGCTACGGAGCACAGCGATGGACACGTTGTGCGCACTGGTCATCCAATTAGGAAAAAAGTATCAGATCTTCATACCTCTGGTACAGAAAATCATGACCAAACACAAGATTGTCAACTCGCGTTACGACGTTCTAATCGACAAAATTTTAACAGAAACCACCGTGGCCGACGGCGAAGACTTTCTATTGATGAGGCATCGGCACACAAGGAACAAGAATCGCGACTTGTCCTTGACGTCCTCGGACACGACCACCATAAAGAGGTTGCACGTGACCGCCTCGAATCTTCAGAAGGCTTGGACAGCGACGAGGAGAGTTTCGAAGGACGATTGGCTCGAGTGGCTGAGAAGCCTGTCGATCGGTTTGCTCAAGGAGTCGCCATCGCCGGCGCTCAGGTCCTGCTGGGCTCTCGCTCAAACCTATTCCCAACTGCCCAGAGACTTGTTCAACGCGGCATTCGTTTCCTGCTGGACCGAATTGGACGAGACTTACAGAGCCGAGCTGATACAGACGCTGCAGCAGGCGTTGATGGTCCCAGATCTCCCGGAGATCACGCAAACGATACTGAACCTGGCGGAGTTCATGGAACACTGTGATAAAGGACCGTTGCCTTTGGACAACAAGATCTTGGGGGAGCGAGCGATGCACTGTCGCGCTTACGCGAAGGCTCTGCATTACAAGGAGGATGAGTTTCACAAGAGCAGGAACAGCAATGTTTTTGAGTCGCTGATCTCCATCAATAACAAACTGCAACAAAAGGAGGCTGCAGAGGGTCTTCTCGAGTACGTGATGAACCAGAACAATCAACAGGACCTAAAGGTGCAAGTGCGATGGTACGAGAAGCTGCACAATTGGGACAAGGCATTACAGTTGTACAGAGAAAGGCTGGAGGGAGATCCGACGGACGTCGAGTCCACTTTGGGCGAGATGCGCTGTCTGGAGGCGCTAGGCGAATGGGGACAGTTGCACGACGTTGCCACCAAATACTGGACGAATCAGAGCGACGAGACTAAACAGAGAATGTCTAGGATGGCAGCTGCTGCAGCGTGGGGTTTGAGCCAGTGGGAAAGCATGGAGAAATATGTCTCGCTGATACCGACAGATACCCAGGACGGCGCGTTTTACAGAGCTGTCTTAGCAATCCACGACGAACAGTACAACGTCGCGCATCAGCTGATCGACAGTGCCAGAGATCTGCTGGATACGGAGTTGACTGCCATGGCAGGCGAGAGCTATCAGAGAGCTTACAACGCTATGGTGGAGGTCCAAAAATTGGCGGAGCTGGAGGAAGTGATACAATTCAAATTGGTTCCGGAGAGAAGATCGACCATCAAGTCTATGTGGTGGGAGAGGCTCCAAGGCGGGCAACGAATAGTGGATGATTGGCAGAAGATTATACAGGTGCACACGTTGGTGATCTCGCCTCAGGACGACATGTACACCTGGTTAAAGTACGCGAGCCTTTGCAGAAAGAACGGCAGCTTGATGCTGTGTCACAAAACGTTGGTGATGCTACTCGGAGTGGATCCATCGTTGACTCCTGACCAGCCGTTGCCAACGACTCATCCACAGGTGACGTTCGCTTATTGCAAGCATATGTGGGTCGCTAATAAACGGGAGGAGGCGTACAGTCAGCTGCAGAAGTTCGTGCAGACGTCCCGGCAGCCGACAACCGTGTCCGTGACAAATCAAGAGGACGAGAAACAACAGGAAGCCAAGAAAAGATTGCTGGCCAGGTGTTACCTGAAACTCGGCGAGTGGTTGGAAGCGTTGCAAGGTATAAACGAACACTCTATACCAGCCGTGCTGTCTTACTACGCTGCGGCCACAGAACACGATCCAACCTGGTACAAAGCTTGGCACGCGTTCGCCTACACCAACTTTGAGACTGTGCTGTTCTACAAGCATCAGCAAGGGGATTCGAACGTGGACGCTGCTCCGGGAAATGGTGGGACACGTAACAACCTCTCTAGCTCGCAGTACATATCGAAATTCACTGTACCAGCCGTGGAAGGATTCTTCAGATCGATCAATCTCTCTCATGGCAACTCGTTGCAAGATACTCTCCGATTGCTGACATTGTGGTTCGACTACGGTCAGTGGCCGGAGGTGTACGAAGCTATCGTCGAAGGGATCAGATTGATCGAAATCAACACTTGGTTGCAAGTGATTCCTCAGCTCATAGCAAGGATAGATACGCCGAGAGCTTTGGTCGGTCGTTGTATACATCATCTTCTAATCGATATCGGGAAAGCGCATCCTCAGGCACTGATCTATCCCCTGACCGTGGCCTCGAAAAGCGCTAGCCAGGCGCGGAAAGTCGCTGCGAACAGGATTCTGAGGAGTATGTGCGAACACAGCCCGACTCTGGTGCAACAGGCGATGATGGCCAGCGATGAACTGATCAGGGTTGCAATCCTCTGGCACGAATTGTGGCACGAAGGCCTCGAGGAAGCTAGCAGGCTGTACTTCGGGGAAAGAAACGTCAGAGGAATGTTCGACATATTGGATCCGTTGCACGCGATGTTGGAGAGGGGACCGCAAACCCTGAAAGAAACTTCTTTCAATCAGGCTTACGGTCGCGATTTAATGGAAGCGCAGGAATGGTGTCAGAAATACAAAACGTCGCGTAATGTTCGGGATTTGAATCAAGCCTGGGATATGTATTATCATGTATTTCGAAGGATATCGAGGCAATTACCACAGCTGACTAGCTTAGAGCTTCAGTATGTCAGTCCAAAATTGCTGCTTTGCAGAGACTTGGAACTAGCTGTGCCTGGAAGTTATAGTCCTGGACAGCCGGTAGTCAGAATAGCGAGCATACATAGTTCTATGCAAGTGATAACGAGTAAACAACGGCCACGGAAATTATGTATAAAAGGTAGATATCTAGCTTTTTGTGGATTTAGTCTCGTTTCACATCTCGTTAAAATTGGAATTCTTGATTTTTGAATCTTGCAGGAAGCAACGGTAAAGATTACATGTTCCTGTTGAAGGGGCACGAAGATCTTAGACAGGATGAACGTGTTATGCAATTGTTTGGTCTAGTCAATACTCTTCTGTTACATGATCCAGACACGTTCAGAAGAAATCTCACTATTCAGGTGAGTGAACCAAATAAAACTTCTAGTTCAAGATAACTGTTTTCGTTTTATTTTCAGAGGTATGCTGTAATTCCGTTGTCAACGAACAGTGGACTGATCGGATGGGTACCGCACTGCGATACGTTGCACACGCTGATCAGAGACTACCGGGAAAAGAAGAAGATATTACTTAACATAGAGCACAAAATAATGTTACGGGTAAGCAGCTAGAAGAACGTTTCTTCTCTCGAAAAACTCTACCGAACGATCTGATTTCCAGATGGCTCCAGGCTACGATCATCTTATGCTCATGCAGAAAGTCGAAGTGTTCGAACATGCGCTAGAGCACACTCATGGCGACGATTTGTCGCGACTCGTTTGGTTGAAATCGCCGTCGAGCGAAGTATGGTTCGATCGTAGGACAAATTACACACGATCCCTCGCCGTGATGTCTATGGTGGGGTACATTCTTGGTTTAGGAGATAGGCATCCGTCGAACTTGATGTTGGATCGCCTCAGCGGAAAGATACTGCACATCGACTTCGGAGATTGCTTCGAGGTTGCCATGACGCGCGAGAAATTCCCGGAGAAGATACCGTTCAGGTTGACTCGAATGTTAATCAACGCGATGGAAGTCACCGGGATCGAGGGCACCTACAGAAGAACCTGCGAGTCGGTGATGTCGGTGCTGCATCGCAACAAAGACAGTTTGATGGCTGTGTTGGAGGCTTTCGTCTACGATCCTCTTCTGAACTGGAGATTAATGGACAATGCTACGCCAAAGAGCAAACGATCCGATGCTCAAGGAATGAGCGCCAGTAGCACTCAAGAACACAGTGATACGTTGGACTCTCTTACCGCCACGTTACCAAAAAAAGGAGTGCCATGCAGTATCGAAAACGGCGGTAAGTTCGTCATTGTATTCAACTGTTTTATATAAAAGAGAATTAAACGACGAATACATCCGAACAGGTGATACCAATCAACCAGAAGCGTTGAACAAGAAAGCCCTTGCTATTATAACCAGGGTCAGGGACAAATTAACAGGACGTGACTTCTCCCACGAAGAAACGCTCAACATTCAACGACAAGTTGATCTTTTGATTCAACAGGCTACCAACAATGAGAATTTATGCCAGTGTTATATAGGATGGTAATCGAGTTGTTGTTATAATTTCTCAAAAATCCGAATGTTTCAATATATAATTGTTTTATGCGAGTTATGTCTGATTGCAGGTGTCCATTTTGGTAAATACAAAAGAGCAACACTCCCAAGCCCGTGTGTAACATAAGTATCCATAGAGTTATCGGATGTGTACTATACGCAGTATCGTTCCTGTCTTTGCATTTTTATTATTAAGAAATAATTACGACCGAAGTCATAATGCTCAGACGCTATTGCACATTTGTATTCAAGGCTCTAAGACGCAACGATATAAGCCACGTTTAGATAAGCCACGAAAGTGTGTCGCAACAATTTTTTCTTTTCAAAATAAGCATACGATAACACGAAAGTCGAACGTATGCGGTACACTTATATAAAAGCACGTGATTTGTATCGTTTCATCTTAAAACTACAGATATACGAACTATATTATTACATCAATTGTACATACTATTAATCTTACTTCTGCTTAATAAGTAATGTATATTAGAAAATGACGCATCTTAGAAACCGCATGATAATCGATTACAGCTATGAATTACAGTTTTTTCAATGTAAACATAAAAAGAAGCTACTCTAAAAAATAAGATTGTACAGTAACAATATATGGTTTCTTAAAGATTGCCTTTGTACCCCTAAAAACTTGTACATAAATGAACATTTCGATCGTTCAAATTACGTGTATATTGTATGATAGCGTTAGAGATAAATTTATACAAGGTAATCTTAAGATTAGAAGACTGTTCCGATTTCAAAGATAACAATTTCCTTACGCAAGTTAAGATAGAGCATAAACTCGGTCTTATGTGGTGTATAATTTAGTTCCTCTGTTCCGTGCGAACTCATTGCGATACTGGTAGATAACTAGTGTCAAAGGAATATGGCAACAAATTGCTTACTGTAGTTTTTAACGCATTTTTCATATCAGGACCCGACAAATAAACTGGCATCTCACCGAATTCTACAATATATTGTCTACACAAACCGCACGGTGCGACAAAGCTACTATTGTCCCTCTTATCAGCTACTACAACCAGTGCTTTGAATTTCCTTTTACCCTCCGACACTGCTTTTCCAATAGCCATTATTTCTGCACATGTTCCAACAGGATAGGATGCATTTTCGATGTTGCATCCTGAAGAAACAGTACCGTCACCGCATAAGACTGCTGCTCCGACTTTAAATTTGCTATACGGCGAGTAAGAATGCTCACGAACTGCGATACTCTCTTTTATTAGACCCTGAATATCTGGTTCTAAAACAATATAAAACGTTTATTAAAAACTGATATTTCTATCTGTGTATACTGATGAAATAAAAAAAAAAATGTTCGAACACTTATCTGGGTATATCGAATTTAATCACAAATGACTTCTAATGCAGATGACATCTAATCCGAAATGAGTGATCAAGTATACATACGTAATCAAAATAAACGATTGTTAATGATAATCGTTAAATTCGGTTACGCAAAAATATTAGAAGGTTGAGCTTACCTAGGGCTGAGAAATCAATAATTTTGTCTCCGTTCATTCTCGGTTAAAAATGGCAAAATTGTGTTCCTTGCGCGTTTCTGCAACGATTGACTTTGTAACTTGCGGAAAGAACATACTTTACTGAGACGCTGAGACCTACTAAGCTTTACACTTCAACCACGTCCCGGTCAGATGACACATTTCTTTATCATGCATGTGTCCAGTACTGGCAGAGAAGCTAATCTTTTCCCCCCGATTCGTGCTCTTTCCCTTCATCTGGCACTGCCACGGGACCTTCTTATTACCTGTAATGAGAGACGTGCGCATTGATAATTTTTAATACATCTAACCTAACAGACATATCGCACTATTAGTCACACTTCACCGTTGCGCTGAATCATAAGAAGCATGAAACGCTAACGTAGCACGTTTCAATATACAAATCAAAAGCATGCATACTAAAAGTTAAAAGTATAAGAAAGCTTTTCGCAACTCGTACTGTTTGATCGTATCGTGTTCATCATCGATACGACGGTATCCAATTATGCAATTAGGCAGATGATTTGCAAAACTGTGTGTCCCACTTTTTATTGCAAAACCGTGCATGAACAGTGTAAGTATCGGTAAGACTTCGGATCCCCCCCCCGTCCTTTCGACACGTGACATACGTCACAAAATGTAATTGTCATTTTGAACACAAAATGTAATAGTCATTTTTGGAATAGTTTTCTACATGAATTTTACGTATGTATACCAACGCACCCGTGATGACGCGCTTCGATGTGTATCCACCATACGCACCACTCTTTCTACCGAAAGGAAAAAGAATTTATTTTTCATTATATTATCGCATTTGATAATAAAACAAATTGGTATTGGCCTCACAATCAGTTGATTTTATCCTTCTTCTCAGAAACACTGGGTGGGTGTGTGTGGTATTGTCGTAATATGTACTCACTCTTCATCATCATGTTTTAAAAAGTTCACCCGGTATATAGATCGTTTGACGATCGTAATGATATATTAGGGGGACCGAAAAGTAATCACAATTTCTTCGATGAGCTCTCTCAGTCACAGTTAATTTGTGTCGAAGGACTTTTTTAAAAAGAAAATCGAACAATTTCCTTTACGCTGGCAAAAAGTGTTAGTAAAATAATGGAAATTATTTTGTTGATTAGTATTTAAGATTTTTTTCGCCAGCAAAAAAAATTTTAATTACTTTTCGGCCCCCCTAACATTTGTAAAAACTGTTGACGAATTTCGAGACAAATCTTCACGAGAAAAATTCAATGTATGGTAGCTACAGGTTTTCACGAATATCTCGAAAACTTGGTTCCAAAAATGACAATTACATTTTGTGTTCAGCATGTCAAAATGAATAGAATGACGTAGTCCTGTTTCGAAAGGACGGGTGGGGGGGGGGGGGGGGGTTCCGAAGTTCAGCCTGTTTCATTGTGAAATGGCGCCTGTAATTGTAATTTAGTTGGCATGAGATTCGAGTTTTTCATGGTATGTAAATACACATGCAGCGATGCAACATTGTCTCTCGAACGTCGCGATCAGTCGCGATTGGCAATCTTTTCTGTGTCACGTTTTCTATCCCCACCAATTCTATTGCATATCCAACAGTGCGCAGGCGCTCGAGAAGGAGAGAAAGCGATGAGCGAGGAAGAAAGGACCAAAGCAAACAATTTCTCGCGACTAGTGTACGTGCATGATCTTATGCTATTGTTTGGCTGCCCATACTCTATATTTAAAGTATGTATTCGCATTCATGTCATGTCCTCTCGTCCTTTCACTTTCTTTCATGATCTTCCTTTGTCTTCGGCCGCCAAGCAGCACAGTCGTAGTGACAAGTTGTCAGCCAATCAGAGCGAAGGTGCAACCGATTCCCCTGTTCTTTAACGTACCTCGAACCAATAGACGTGCGGTACGATATTCCAAGATAAGAACTTCTATAACCTATAGATTGCGAAAATAATCAACAGATAAAAAGGAAATATGATCTTACTTTATCTTACCGATCTATAGATATTAAAATAAAAAACTAAACTGTTAACCATTTAGTAAGGAAGATGAAAAAATTGATCGTTCACTATATTTCCCAGTAATCACAGTACATTTGATAGAAATCTTATCTTTATCAAACCATTATTCTGTAAAATGACTTTCTTTCAAATTCGACCAAATGGTGACAAAATAAAAAACTTATTCTAACATATCGATTGCAATGCTCAGGTATTGGTTACGAAAGAATATAATTTGATTTCGACCTAAAAGAAAGGAAATACCTTTTCATGAAATGTTGATCGCGAGTCCGATTGGTTATTATGTGGAAAAAGGGGTTTTAAAAACTAGAAGAAATCCGGGGAAACCCGGACGGATGGCGATCCTACGCCTAATCGAATGCAACCACCAGACACGCGTGTAAGTCGATCGTGGCGTAGTTACCGTTATCGATGCGAGGGTGCGTTCCGGCTCCAGTTGCTCAGCTGTTTTGAAGAATTGACGCAGCTTGGCAGCGATTGTCCGTGGAACAGCGTGGAATCGCTACTTTCACGTCCAAACGCAAACAGATGTGGAGTGACTGTCCAAATTTTTGACATATCTCGTCCAGTATTCTCCGGAAAACGGCGAGCACCGTTTTTTTCCTTTTTTTTCCATTGGACTTCCGCGGCACGGTGAAAGGCCACGATTCACGGACGGTGTCGGAGGTTAGAGGGTTCGAAAAGGAAAACAAGAGATCGCCATGAGCGAGCTGAGTCAGGAGGAAGTGAGTACCAAGTAACACCGTTCTCAGTCGTTGTTCGATAATGAGTTTTGTTGTTGTCGTTCGGGGGGGCCCGTTTGTCGGTTTCGGTACCCTCGTTCGCGTGCCGTTGCCGTCGAAACCTGCCGCGATGAAACCGTTCGCCAGAACGCAGCCGAGAAAACGACAACACGATCAAAAATAAAACAGAGAGAAAAACGAAACGTTTCGTTTGACGGCAACAACGACATTAATCGTGAATTAACAGTCGTTTTATCGAGGCACCGTTCTTAAAGTAATTATGTAACGATAACAAATTACCGTTGATTTTTCATTCACAACGTTCGCACCGCACAGCAGAAGCTGTTCTCTTTCTTTGTTATTAACTGGAGCATGCACTCCCTTGGTTGCAACAGTGTATTTTCTTTTTAATCGTTTTCTGTTCTACAAAAGTATGTCGTGCTTAACACACTGTTCGCACAAATTTTGAAATAATTTTTTCTGTTAACTTTTGAAGAAAAATTGCCTTGCTGCTATTATGTCATTTTTTGTGGCTTTTGTCTTTGTTACAAATATAGTTGGGCTTTGTTCCGGTTGTACAGTCTCCTCTGTTCGCTTTGTAAATTCGTTATATAATGTTTATTACATTGAATATTATGGAATTATAACATGGATCTTGTAGTTCCTTTAACGACAAATGTAGTTCCATCGGGCACGCGTGATTATTGTACCATCTGTATTTCGATTGTAGATGAGGAGAAGGCGAATGGCCCGCCTAGCAGGCTTGGATAACATAAGCACAGCCACTACGTCCGATCACAATGCTGGTCCTGTTTCCCCAAGTACACCGGGTCCGTCGAAAGCATTTACAGGACAAATGATATCCCCTTCGAGTCGACAACAACTTCAGAATCCAGAAGTGGCGATGGAAGTGGAAGAAAATTTTTATAAACAATGCGTTTCCGGAGTGGACGTGGATTCCGGAATAGAGAATATGGAAGTGGATGAATCCGATAGAAGAGACACAAAGTCAAGATCGCGTGTAAGCATTTTGGTTTAATCCTTAGAGAGCAGAGACATAATTAGAACGATTACTATATGATTTCGCTATCTTGTTCAGACTACCAGTTCCAGCACAGAGGTAACCACCGAACAAATACATTCTGTGATCTCGCGGGTATTGTGCATATCATGGAAGGAGCCAACAGAGGGCACTATATTTCTTCCGCAAACAGCATCTCAAGTGTCCATACAAAAGATTGTAGATCCTACAGAAATCATCAATCAGGCATTAATGGAGGTTCTGTGCATGTTCACACGAGGAGAAGATCCCTTAAAAGAAATCACTGTGGAAACCTCATCGGATAGGGAAGATAGTCCTAATAGTCAAACAAGTCCTTTATTAAGCCCAGTCGCGATACTTTGTCGTTGTGATATTTGTTGTAAATTGTCTGAGCCTAAGAGTTTCCCTTATTTATTAGATTGTTATTCAAGAGTTGCCGTCGAGGAACGAAATCACCCAAAGGTACAATATATTATTTACAATAGAACGTAACATGCGATGACCAGCTTGATTCACGATAAACGATAACATTGTTTTCATTTTTTAACAGAAATCCAGTATCCCGCCACTCTCCGACGTATTAGCTGTTTTGAGAGCACAATGTGTTCAGTACTCCACTTTGGTGCTACAAGGCCTAGTGGGCATTCCTCAGTCTTCGACATCGTTTCCTTTGCCTATAACGCTCCTTTTGTATCCGTTGCTATCGCAGAGTCTACCTCGAGGCTATTTACACGAGCTAGTAGCAAGGACACACACGAGCCCGACAGTATTTATTAAAATTCTTACACCGCTGTTGCAAGGCTTGTACCTAACCATGCAGCAGGGTAGCTTGGTAGGAAATACGCATCGAAGACCAATAGAAGCGTTAGAGGAACTGATAGATATTCGTTGCGGCCCGTCCAGCAACGTACGTCCGATCTGCCGTTTGATTACTCATCAAGTTCAATTCTTGCCAGACATCATGACCCAAGGTGCTGGTAGAGAGCTCACTATAACGTCTTTCTTGGGACCGTTTCTGTCGGTGTCCGTGTTCGCAGAGGACCAACCGAACGTAGCAGAAAAATTTTTCAGCGGCAACCCGCTTGTTGACAAGTGCTTGAACTTGACATTACAGCAAGAGCTAGAAAGCATCAGAACGTCTCTTCATAAAATAATCCACGCGATCCTCGCGAACACGAGCTGCCGTGACAACATGCTGAAGTACTTGGCCACGTTATTGCGCCACAACGAGAAGCGCGCACAAATACAAATGGACGAGTTCTCCCTTGCCGGGGATGGATTCATGTTAAACTTGTTGTCGGTCTTGCAAATGCTCTCTGTAAAAATTAAATTAGACACGGTGGACACTCTGTATCCGTTCCATCCGTTGAGTTTCGTCGAGATCAAAAACGATACGAGGCTGAAGCTTTCGTCCCAAGAGGTGGTCGAATGGTTAAAACAGTTGGAGAGGACCCACAAATGGGCCGAACCAAAATTTCCAACGCAATGCTGGTTTCTCACATTGCATTGTCATCATATAGCGTTGCTACCGGCTTTGCAGAAATATCAAAGGAAGCTGAGAACACTGCGAGACGTGCAGAAGATGCTCGACGACTTACAGGCTACCGAGCAACAGTGGAAAGATACACCTTTCGCTGGACGCAATAAAGAATTAATCAAACGATACAACGAGCAATTGAAACAGCTTGGTAAATCGAGATCGTGTACCGACGCCGGATTAATCGATCCCGTCTTGTTGAGAAGGTGCTTGCATTTTTATATTTCCGTGGCGGAGGTTCTGCTGAGTCTATTGACTCAGACCACGCCAGGAAATCCCCTTCCCGAACTTCCGCTGCCGCAAGAGATTCCACAAAAGTTTACAGCGCTACCGGAGTGGTACGTTGAAGACATAGCAGAATTTTTATTGCTTACTCTTCAGTAAGTATCGCTTCGTAATAAATACGCCGGCAACTGGTCTGTCTTCCATACAATGACTATGATTCGATGTACTTTACAGATTTAGTCCTGGCGTGATAACAAATAACATGGATAATTCGCTGATCACGTGGTTACTCGTCGTAGTGTGTACTCCACATTGTATACGGAATCCATATTTAATAGCAAAAATTATCGAAGTGCTGTTTGTGATAAATCCCAGCGTTCAGGTAATTCTTGTCTATGTACGGTGTTGGCATAGTGTATACACAGAACTTGGCTCATAGTACTTGTGAAACATAAATTATTGTTTCAGGGACGAACCGAGTCGCTGCACGATCAAGTTATGGCTCATCCTATATCGAAAACGTTATTGGCATCGTACCTCATGAAGTTCTACACGGACGTCGAGACGACTGGCTCTAGCTCGGAGTTTTACGACAAATTCTCGATCCGTTATCACATTAGTTTAATATTGAAATCCATGTGGGACAGTCCGGTGCACAGGGAATCGATTATCAACGAGAGCAATAACGGCAAGCAATTTGTCAAGTTCATCAACATGCTGATGAACGACACCACGTTCTTACTAGATGAAAGTTTAGAGTCGTTGAAGCGTATACATGAGATTCAAGAGCTGATGTCCGATCTGAAAGCGTACTCGGCTCTGTCGCCCGATCAACAACACTCGCGCATAAGACAATTAACGGCGGACGAGAGACAGGCTAGGTCGTATCTCACTCTAGCCAAAGAGACCGTGGCCATGTTTCATTATTTAACGGTGGACATCACCGAGCCGTTTTTACGTCCGGAACTGGTTGGAAGACTGTGTGCTATGTTGAACTTTAACCTGCAGCAATTGTGCGGCCCCAAATGTAAAAATCTGAAGGTACGGAATCCACAGAAATATGGATGGGAGCCCAGAGCTTTACTTAGTCAATTGGTCGACATCTATTTGCATCTCGACTGTGACAACTTTGCGGCAGCTTTGGCCGGCGACGAGGTAAAATTATCTCTCTTTATTGCAACGAATAATATAATCGTTCTCGCTATAATACATCTTTACAATTGCAGCGCTCCTTCTGCAAAGAATTGTTCACCGACGCAGCGAACAGATTGCAGAGATCGGTGATCAAAACCACCACAGAAATTGAAAGATTTATAGCTCTTGCGGAACGGGCGGCAGTGATTGCTAGAGATAATCGTGCTCGGGACCAAGACTATGGCGACGCACCAGAAGAGTTTCGAGATCCGCTGATGGACACTCTCATGGAAGAACCCGTTAAACTGCCGTCTGGTATTGTCATGGATAAGGCGGTGATCATCAGACACCTTCTTAACAGTGCTACGGACCCCTTCAGTAGGCAACCTCTCAGCGAAGATATGCTTATGCCAAGTGAGTACAAAGGATTTCGTTGGGTTAAAAATAAACGTGACCGAAATACCTTATGTTCGATTGTCTGCTAATCGTTACAGCGACCGTGTACTCTCGTAAAAATTTGAAATATTCCCTCTGTCTCTTATTTGTATGTGTATCTAAAAAACATTAATGAAAATTAATTTTTTTTTGTGATCGATACTAATAATTCCAATTGAACAAATGGATGATTGTGTTTCCAATTGTTTGTTTGAGCAAAATCGATATAGCTCATATTGCTCGAAGCAAGATGGAATAAATTTTCGTATAATATGGAATAAAGGGAGTATTTCTTATTCTACAAGTGAAGATCATCGCTTGCATTTATGATTCTCTCGAATGTTTTAGTGCACGAGTTAAAAGAAAGGATATCAACATGGAAACAGCAAAAGAAAAAGTCGTCAAATATATAAATTGTGATTGAATTGTGGCGTCCACTTCACAGAAAGACATCATGTTGTCAGCTGACGTTGTTACTACACAATACATGCCACCAGCCTACGAATGAATTATTCTCGAGTGGTAAATGAATATAGTGCAATGATCTCGCTACTGTGC
This sequence comes from Lasioglossum leucozonium, assembly GCA_028454225.1. Taxonomy (NCBI): domain Eukaryota; kingdom Metazoa; phylum Arthropoda; class Insecta; order Hymenoptera; family Halictidae; genus Lasioglossum; species Lasioglossum leucozonium. The sequence goes on from CM052207.1 coordinate 12,313,653, forward strand.
AAATAATTGCGCTCAATAAATCTACGGTTTTTATACATTTAAAAAAAACAAACAAACGTTAAACAGACTGCAGCTAGGTAACTGCCATCAATCGCTACTCCAACAAATAATACCTGTAAACGAATTTGTAAATAATAGTCGACCGAGACCGGGTCGGTTGATCTTCCCCTCAGAGAAATTAAAATCTGATTCGTAAAACTTTGCACCGGCTCGTTCGTATCAGTGCACGTGCCTGCGAGTGAAGAAAAAAAACCAAAACGTTTAAGAAGCATATCCCGCGTTCGATTTTTGACAAGACACAAAAGTCAACAGCACAGATATTAGGGAATTAATTAAAGTTTCTCTCGGATTTTGCTGTGAACTCGATACCAACGCACGTAAGGGGCGATATTGTCCGATGCATAATTTCTGCGTATCAGGTTTGTACGAAAAACGATCTTAACGAAGTAAGAGGAAATTCATTTACAGCAATTACGAATTCCTTTCTGAAGATGTACATGGTAAATGTATCATGCATATTCGTTCAATAAATTTCATGATTAAAGATACGTATATGCATATGTATATAATAATGTCATTTGGAACTGTTCCATCCATTGAAGTATTTTTCGTTGTGTAAAAGAGTACTTTTCGAATAACTCAATCTTGGATCTGATAAAATTTTTCGTTTATATATATGATCAATTCGGATAATTCGATTCTTTAAAATTTTCAATTGTTTGCGTGAATCGTAAGGGATATTCTTTCCTAAGATCTTTTGCATTTTTTGGATATTTAAATACGCGTATTACAATTATGTATGTGTGTATATATATATATATATATATAAATAAATATATGTATCGTTTGTAAAACAAAAACATTACAACATTCCGAGAATTCGAAAAATGTAATACCGGAAGTTTGAAGGTACGATTGTAATCAATAACTCGACGCATTTACAAAATTATCCAGTGCATCATTTTAATCATTTACATCCCACAAACTTTTCATTAAACAACATTAACTATCGCTATAACTTTCGAGAAATTAGAATATATTGCATCATAATTGTAAATATGAAGAAACAAAAACAAATATTTCACAATGTATGATGAGTTACTGCGCATGAATATCAGTAGTATAAAAGTAAAATATCCAGATAATTTGTTCAACCAACATTAAACATTATCACATTGCATAGTTATGAATTTTGTAATTATTATTTGCTGCTAAAATATATAATAATTATATATATATATATATATATATATATATATAATTTACGGATCATGATCATAACAGGTTTTCATCTACCATTTATTATGTAATGATAATGTTTAATTTGGCACGAGAATAGATGAAAACGCGAGACATTCGAGGAAATTTATAACTAAGTCTTAGAAAATTAAACAGTCACCGCGTTATCCCATATTTGTAAATAATTTTAGTTTTCTCTCATATATACTACTAACACACATAACAACATTTTATGTATTATTAAAGAAACTGAATAGTGCATCTTTTGGAAGATATTCCAAATCATGTTTGTAAATATTATGATTAATGTAAGTTACCGAAATTAAAAGATTTATGAAACTGAACGTTCTTCAATAAAATAAGCTTAAGTAACTAATACTTAGCATGTAATAATAATAATAATCAATTTCGTATTAATTGTAAATGATATAAAAACTGTATTATTGAAATTACACAGGTTTTTTTTCAACTATTTTTATGGTATCATAAATATAGATTTATATTCCTCCTTTGGCTTAGTTTACTTTGACATATCCAAGTAAAAAAGACAATTAGATGAACTAATCTCTATTCGATGATCTTCCTCTAACATTACCGAGCAATTTCAATCGAATCTCTTGGATAATTCTACCCCTTCCAACTCCTGATGAACTGTATACTGATTCAACATCGTCAAGAGCTGAATCCTCGTTTAACTCCCTCAGCATAGCCTCGGAATAACCATGAGGAGGTCTCAGATCTTCTCTTTCACTGATATTTAAGTCCATTCTGAAATAATGTAATAAATTAATAAAAATACATAATTTAACCCTTTGCGGTCCATACTAATCTTACAGTTTTACTCCAGCTAGTCCGCACTAAACTATTTCGTGACATCAAGTCACACTCAACACAGAACCACAATAAATTAAAAGAAACTAAAAACGATATACCTTGGTAAGACAAGATTGTCATTTGAAATGGACTCGTCATCTGGCACAGTGCTACAGATGTCTATATCTAAATCCCAATTCTCAGTACAATCAACCGTACTAGAGATCTCGGAAGGCAATGGAAAATTGGTATTTCCATGATTTCTTACATCTGTGAAACAAAACATTTGAATCTTATTATTGATTAGTTAATTGGAAGCATAAAAATAAGTAACAACAAAGAATAAACAAACACCTGTACGCATTTCAGATTCCAATACATTACGAGTAGGACATGTCATAATATGTTCTTCTAAATCAGATTTATATAAACGATGGGTCGCATCATAGGGGCACATAACTTTGTAATGTTCCGGATAGTGCTAGAAAAATGAATATTGTACATATTAATGTTATAAAAATAGTATTGAATTTGATCATTAATTCGTTGAAATGAACATACTCACCTTCTCACATTTGACAATGTGTTTTTGAAGGCGCGACTTGGCAATTAAATGGTTCTTATTATAAGGACATTGTACGATTAAATCGTTTAACATAAGATTCCTGTACATTTTTTTTTAAATTTTCAATACACTTTCTAATGATTAATTACAAACTGTAATTATTCAACAATGTAACGAAAATGTACAGTCACAGACGAGGTATCACGATACAGTTAACAAGAATTACTTATAGCCGTAGAAAAGCTATCGCATTGTTTGCAAATGTTTTTTAGACGCGTTCAGAGCCATGAGAACGTGTTCAGCGTTTACACTGATATATACCAATGGGCGTACATTTGAAATATTTTTAACGAATGAAAAATAATAAGTGGAGAACAGTGATCAGATATTGGATGGATTTTTCGCGCATACGCGTCCAGAGGCAGTAACGTGTCCGGAGAAAAATGGGGCACTTTTATTGGCGGGAAAGTAACAAAAGAGTCCAGGACGAGACAACGAGACAAGCATGCTAAAAATTTTTGGTAAATTATTATTAATATTTAAGTGACATACACATGTTATACATTCCTTTTTGCAAGATCAAATTATAACAAATTTTGCGAAATTATACGGGGTGGACAAGGTTCCCCATTTTAGCGAAGCTTCTTACTTTACTGATGCGAAAAACCCATCCAATCATCACTGCAATATTCCATCACTGAATGAGAATCGAAATATTCAACAGATTGTGTATATCGATTTTATAGTATGTATCGATAATATTTCTACGTAGGTATAGCCTAATCTAATACCAAACTATGGATGATTTTCACTCGCTTGATTATTTAAATATCGAGCGACTCATTTTCATGTACCGTTAGTATTTCTTGGTCACTCGTATAGTGATTGGGAAAGGGGGATCGACCACCGCGGGTCTCGAACCTGTTCCTCGCGTTTTGTAGCTGATCAATTCTTGAGCACACCTACGGAACCGCCTGAGACAGCGGCCCAACATTTCCTAATCTCTATTTATATGTATTTAAATAGTCTAATGGCAGGGGGGGTTCTGTTCCTAGGGGGGAATTATTGGGATAGATTGCTGTACAAAACTTGAAATACATTGCTCCATAAATATATTTCTGCACATCTTCTCACCAATAAACTAATGTCAAATTATTATGTATATATAAAAAGCAGATATTTATATATATTGTATAATACATTTGAGTTTCGCTTAAAAATTATCTTACATGTGATGTATTTTATATACAGGGTGTCCCAGAAATGTTGTATTCCTTTGAAAAGGGTGATTTCTGAGATCATTTGAAGTAACTTTTTCCTTTGCGAAAATGTTTTGGAATTTCGGCTCGGCTAACGCCACACTCAGCGTAGCCAGTCTCTGATTGGTTTGATTTCACAATGGAAGAAGTTACTCCAATTGACCTCAGGAATCGCCCCTTTCAAGGGAGTACAACATTTTTGAGACACTCTGTATACAAAATAACTGCAAGTAACTAGGTGTATGTGTATGTATGTCCAGAAAATCGTCAACTAGTTAGCCGAAAACAATGCGTGTGTTCTATCGCTAATATTTCTACCATTATTTAACGTGGTAAAATTAGGAACAGTTGTTATACATATAATTGAGAGAAATTTCAGTAAATCCTATCCTTTCAGCTGCATACGAGAATGTAACGATTTATACAGATTTGTTCAATGATCTGCACAGTAAAATGAGACCCCGATCTTTAAACTCTTTTTCTTTTCCTCAACAGTGACGGATAACTAAATATTGCATCTTACACATTTAAGTCAACGCATATACAATGTATAAACACGAGAAAATGAAGGAACAAATCAATGATAAAGATTCATGAAACACAACGAAGATAAAATGATTGATAATATATTACAACATCGATGATTATGCGCAGTGTATACTGTTTATATGTTACAAGATTCAACTACTGTCTCAATGATATGTTACTGTAAAACTCATCAACTTTAACATGCGAGGAGGTACTACAAACTAAAGAACAGTATTCGTCTCACTGATCGAAAAGAAAACATATTGGTCTTTGGTTTTTTCGTTTGATATCTAGTAAGAAGTAACACGTGACTTACTTTGTCTTTTTTCGCGAGATGATTCGATACGGAGAGTGATCATCGCCTCTCTCAATTCTACAAAACCAATTGAACGTTACTTGTTCAATCGGTACAAAGAAAATGTCTAGATTCATTTGTTTGTCGAGAACGTGCAGTATTCGAAAAAGTACCTCAAAATAACTACGTAATACGTTATTATCAGTCCATATTATATCAGGCAGCATTGCATTTATACCTGTGCTGTGAAGTCGCGATATATATTTCTATATATAGTCGTTCGTTTAAGCCAGGCTTCAGATTATCTTCCTCCTTTAGATCTCATAGAGCAAGACGCTCTTAAAACAGAGTAATTAAAAGCCCAGACTCTCGAGGATTAAACGCAGCAATACTGATACTCGAAATTATTACAGCTACGTTATTGCCTCGAAATAATGTTCCATTAACGAGCGCTTAAGGAATGAGAGAAAGGAATGTCCTCCACAAAAGAATACTTTTTCAAATATAATGGATCCGCATAATATCAACGTAAAGTTAAAATGTACTGATACTCATTTACGTTGCCCGTGTACTTTGTTCGCTAAAATTGACTACCTCATAGTCGCTGACTGACGAACATCGTTTCGCTTCGCAATCAAAACGCGTCCTTTATATTCTGGAATTGTTTCACCGCCAGGTCCACCGGTAAATCGAACTTGTAGCTGGTAAGACGATCGAGAGTGTGAAACGCATCTTGAAAACCTGTTCGCAATAATAAAAGAATCAGGTTCGCCCCAGTGTTCATTTCAATATCCCATTATACCTGTTTTTACGACGTAACTCCACGATGCATAATGATTCTCAAGGAGGTACTGACACTGCAGGATCAGTTTCAACCAGGCCACGAGTTTCTTAGCGCTGAAATAAATTATCGATGAGTTGTGAATTTCGAAAAGACGTATACACCTACTGCACGATTTACACGGAAGATTAGTTCCCCAGTATACCGTGTAAATCGAAAAGAAGCCAAGTGTGTAAATTGGGGGATAGGTATAAGATCTACTCACTTCAGGGACGCGCATATGAACGCTTTAAAATGGGAATCGTAGCTTCTCTTGTAAGGGCTATGCGAGGCAATGATATTGCCGATAGTTGTCAACAGGCTCTGGAAATTTTAATAATGTTTCAGAAATTTTCGCTGGCAATTCGCAAGCATTGAATTCCATGCAGGGGGGGGGGGTACCTGTTTGGAGGATACAATTCTCCCAGTGAGATCTAGATTGAAGCTTTGTGATAATTTTTGCGCCGGACTAGAATTGTAACGATGGCCGTTTTTAATTTCATAGTACTTCAGTATCAGCTCCCAAGCGTGCATTAAATTGGTAGTGGAGGAGTGTCGTTGCGGGAAGCAGCCCACAAATGGTACCACGCTATTGGCACGCACGTCGGACATTAATCCGTGCTGCATTAAGTCGCGTATGGATGTTGCTAAGTGCTTTCTCACGGCAGATGTTACTCTGGCGTTGCAATTGGATGAAGAGTCGGAATCAGAGGCGTAATCATTCTCGTTAATAGCGTCGTCGTCGTCCGGATGATTGACTTCCGCGATCATCTCTATCACGTGTTCAACGGCTATGTCCAGCCTGGTTCTTAGGTCGCGCCATTTGTGCACCGAATTTTTCTTGAAGTTTCGCCGCACTCTTTCGCTTCCGCATCCTAACTGGGATACCAGGAACATGTGCAACAGAGCGACCACCTTCTTGACAGTGTTGATGGTCTTCGTCGTGTTTTCCTCCCCTATCGGCTTGTTCGTAAACGCACTTTTAGCATAAGAAGAAGAAGTTGCGGAGCCGCTAGTGTGGACCGGACAGGCACAGGTGCACGCTAGAGTCTCCGTGCTAACTTCCCCTTGAAGATAATTTATAAACCGCTCTAGATCCGTAATCTGCGTCTTCAGTTGAGACACCAGTTGTTCCTTCATTTTCAAGGGACTAACAATCTGCAAATCGGATCGATTAATTCTCAGATCCGCAAGGGAAAACTGGTTACTGCGTCCTATTGAATCAAATGATTTACCTGACTTATAGCATAATCTACTTGCCATCTTAAATCGTCAACCGGTAGTTTGCAGAGATCGTCGACGTTAAAATTTAATTTTTCTTTTAAATGACCTGGAAAGCAGATGGTGGAATATTAGTTTGGAGTCTGCGCAGAAGATATTGGCAAAACTTACTGATTATGATATTCTGTCGTTCTAATATCATGCTCTGCGGTAAATCTGCATCGCCTGTTTCGTACGCATACTTTTCTAGATCTTCCAACTGAGATTTCAGTTGGCATATCAACTCTTTCTGCTTTGTTCTCTGTAGAGCCATTTTAGACTCGACATCAACATCATTAATCACTCCGGCTATCTGTTAAATTGCACACACCGAGCAATCAGCTTCTTGTTTTTTCGTATTACCGTTTCAAACCAAAAAGAAAAATGTTAAAAAACAAGGCAAGGATTGAAAGCTTCAGAATAACAAAAGCATATGTAAAAATCAACGTGTATAAAAACATTTATTTCCCAATGTAACACAGATATTACTTTATCTACAAAACAGTTAAAACTTCATTAGAAAATAAAGGAAAAAATAATGTATCACAGATCTGTACGCATGTCAGCATTTTACAAGCAAAGCGAATTGTATTAAAATAATGCGAACACACAAAGGAAATGGTTGTGAGAAAAGAACCAAAACAAATGAAAAAAAAGAGTAAAAACTTAATTAGTTAATACTAAAAAAATTAAAATACTGGCAAGATAGATTATTGCACAGCTTACGCTTTGCTTGCAGGACACTGGAGAAGTCGGAGTAATAGATCTACTATCAAGCGACAAATTATTCGGAACATCTGGGATTCCCCTAAATGCAAACTCTTCTAACTCCTTGAGCAACGCTTCCTTCTCGTTGGTTGGCGCATCCACGATTTGTCTCAAACGGAACTGAACCTAGGGGAGCAAGATAGAACGGAGAAAATTGTCTTTCGGATTCAAATACTTTAAGAAGCATTCGATACCTGGGCGAAATGAGTGGTAAGTGCAATGAGGGACGAGTTGAGCATCTCCTGCTCCTCCTCCAGTACTTTGAGTCTTTCCATATCGTACGACAAGCTATGGAAAAAAGATATTGTTTAATTACAGAAACGATTAAGTAGGTTCAGAACATTTGGCAGAAGGGGTACTCACTTCTCCATGTTATCTACATATTTATATTCATCGGCGAAATCATTGTCGCAGTCGTTCGCTCCGACTGGCGCCCACCTTTCCCCAGAAGGTCTATCGCTCTCATCCGAATTCTCGATATCCTCTACCTCGCAACCCTTATGTTCCTCAGCACTCATTTTCTTATCGTCTAGGGTCTCGTCTTTCTTCTATATACAATCCGAGTTCACATTGATCAATTCCCCTTCTCAGAAACAGATCTCAGCGGAGTCGAACAAGACCCGGTTCCCGTCTCCACCTTCTACATACCAGAAAATTGATTCCCCTTCGAGAACATCACAACGTTCTCGGTCTTCCACCTTTTCGTCACGTTTAATCCATTAATTAACTTCTGCGCACGTGTACGACTGGAAACGTCACCGACTGTTGTCGATTAGGCGCCCCTGTAAGGCGCGTTCTCAAACCATTCTCGCCATCATGGATTTATGATAGCATTAATGGCGTGAGCATAGAGAATACACTAGAGGCGACGTCTCTGGCGAAATTTTGTACATCCTTATCTCCAAATTGAGCAACCTTGACGTACTATTCGTGCACCATGTTGCCACTTCTTAGAGCGCGGCAATATTTGAAACAATGACACGCAAAAAAGAATGTCAGTTATTTTTTAACAACAAAATACTTTAACATTTAGATCGAATATTTTCAAATCAAGTTTAAAAACAGAGTATAAGTAAGACATCTACTTAGCTATTCGTGGTTATTCTATTTGCGAGCACATGCGCACCGGTCTTCAAAAAACGCGGGAGTTTCGCCTCTCGCTGTGCTCTATGCCTAGTCAAACTATTCCCCTTCCTCCCACCACCATCTCTCGGATAGCCGCAGTGTCTCTCAAATCGCGATCAGGTACGAATATTCAAATTCTTCGAGTAAAACTTTCTTATTCAGCTTAATGAGTACAATACACAGAAAATTAAATACAGAAAGACTGTATTAACAATTACTGACGATTACTGGCGATCATAGAGGAAAGCAGTTAGCAACTCGAACAAGCGGGTTGAAGTCAGACAAAGCGGACAAAGTTGGGCGAATTTCAGCATCACTATGTATAGAACCGAGTAGGGATACATCATCCCCTCTCGGCTTAAAGTTGCCAACAACGGTGCACCCTGGCATAGAATTGGCTCGCTTTTTACACGATAAAAATCTGGCTGTGATCGATTCAGGCTGCTACACCGAGACAACTCAATAACGGTTCATTAAACCGGAGCTCGATAGTTTTCGAACGCGACTCGCGCCAGGCTCCTGCTTCGAGAAGATAAATCGTCGCGAGACACCGTGTGAAAAAGTCATTATGAACGGACCATTACATTTCTTTGAAGGTTTTTCATTCAATGAGTAATAGGCTCGTAAATACATACTACGTTTGTTCGATAAATGCGTTAGGGACCGTTCTCGTTTGCGATACAGTCATCATCGTCGTCGTTAGAACAACCACGGGGAACGATCGTCACCGATGAGTGAACAGTGAGATATGTTTATGAAAGAAGTCCTTGAGGAGGTCTATCGAATAACCTGCACCTCTTGACATCTACTCGGTGTCGATCGGTATATCGTCGCAGCCTGTGCAATTCGTTCTCGATACTGATTTCGGAACGGGAAGACACTGTGCCGCGTGCCGTGGTGTTTCGCGATGATGCGGCCCGAAACGATCCTGGCGAAGCCGGCACGAAAGAAACGGACCGTCGACGCACCGATTGCCGAATGATTCCCGAGGACCCCATGGAACAATAGTCTTTAGCGAGTCAAGTGCTGTTTCGGATCTGTCTGCTTGCCACACGTATATCGATGCTCTTGGGGAATCGTTCTTGAAGTATTACAGGTACTATTCCTTTTCCCTCAATTTGTATCGATCATACCCTCTTCTCTAAATGCAGACCTTAAGAGTTATACTCAGCCATGTCAGCTCCGAGGCCTGGACAGAATTTGGTTTACCCTGTTTTTGTATGCAGCGTTATACGTGTAGATCATCGAATCGATGGAATTCTTTAGTGTATCGTGTATATCTTAGATCAATTTTTGCTAATTGAGATATATTCATTTCAGTTATACATGAAATGGGTAGTGCTTGGTGGCAGTGCGCTGCATGTCTGAGAGCACAAGAAGAAGATATCTGTGAGCTGAACCTGAGCCATTGTAATCTTTATGATGTACCACCCGACGTGTTCATTTATGAAAGAACATTGGAAAAGCTCTGTCTGGATTGCAACAGAGTAATTATCAACCTTAATTGTTTTCTTTTTAAAGATATTTGTCGAGAGTATTAACGATGCACCTTCTTGCAGATAAAGGATCTTCCAAGGCCACTGTTTCAGTGCCATGAATTACGAGTACTATCTCTTAGCGATAATGAAGTCACCACGTTACCACCCGCCATAGCGTCGTTAATTAATCTGGAATACTTAGACCTCAGTAAAAATAGTATTAAAGAACTACCGGACAGTATAAAAGAATGTAAAAACCTTCGTTCCATAGATATCAGTGTTAATCCTTTCGAACGTTTTCCCGATGCTATCACGCACATCGTTGAGCTCCGGGAATTATATATAAATGATGCATACATAGAATACTTGCCGGCTAACTTCGGGAGACTCTCGGCTCTTCGAACTCTGGAGCTCAGGGTGAATAACATGATGACATTACCAAAGAGCATGAGCCGTCTGATAAATTTGCAAAGACTCGATATTGGTAACAATGACTTCACTGAATTGGTAGGTTCCCCTTTCACTTATGGCAAGAGAATAATAACTAGTTCTTATCGATTAATCGATTGCTCTGTTTCCAGCCAGAGGTTGTCGGGGATCTAATCAATCTTACCGAACTATGGATAGACGGGAACGATATCAAGCGTATACCAGTGAACATCAATCAATTGTACCGCTTAAACCATTTCGATTGCACGATGAATACGATCCACGTGATCCCGTCGGAGATAGACGGCTGGCGAGATATTTCGATTATGCATCTTTCTTCCAATGAGATTTATCAGTTGCCAGATTCCCTGTGCTATCTGCGAACGATAGTGACCCTCAAAGTCGATCACAATCAATTGAGCGCACTGCCAAACGACATCGGTCAAATGTCGAACTTAGAGGAGCTTATAGTCACTAAGAACTTCCTTGAGTATCTACCGTCGTCGATAGGACTTCTACGGAAGTTGCACTGTTTGAACGCGGACAATAACTGCTTGAGGTGCCTCCCGCCAGAGATAGGGAGCTGCACCTCGCTATCGTTGCTTTCGTTGCGATCGAACTATCTGACCCGGGTCCCGCCCGAGCTCGGTCACCTGTCCTCGTTACGGGTACTAAATCTCGTGAACAATTGCATCAAATACTTGCCTGTTTCTATGCTGAACTTGAACAACTTGAAAGCGTTATGGCTGAGCGACAATCAAAGTCAACCACTGGTGCCACTGCAGCAGGAGTTCAATTGCGAGGAGGACATGATGGTGTTGAGCTGCTTCATGCTGCCGCAGAACCCGCGACAGGAACTCGAACGTGAGCATCTGTAAATTGTGCATCCTCCTTTGTCCCGCGTTTCTGCGTTTTGACGATCAGGTCTTCTTCGAGGTGCTCGAGTTAGTTTTAACCATTTGTATTGGAAGCTATTTTGACTCCAGGATATTTCGTCTGATTTAGTATATTTTCGTTGCATACGACCTTTTTATTCATTTTGCCTCGGGGAAGAAGGGTTAATACTCTATACGCGGGACGTAATATATACACTGCTCAATATATACACTTTATTTAATTTTACAAATAAGTATTTAACATCTATATCTGATATATTATTGCTGCTAGTGGATAATGAGGAGGAAGATGAGGAATGAAATGGTAAAGTATAGCATTGAGAGAACCATGAATATTTCTGGAGACTGTTAACGATCTTCTCAGTTTTCACGCTGATCCAACGTACGATTTTATGTTTGTGCACGCGCAGAAATATCGCCGGCTGTAGGACTAATTTCCAGTTCGATTGTTGGTACCGGAAAGAGAATATGTTTTGCTGCTGAGGTAGAATCCGAGATCCCTAGACAACTCCATCGAGCACCAACACCCTACCCCAAAGAGCTGCGCAACCTCGCTAGGCATGCCCGCAATTTGCAACATCAATCGGCTCACGATCAAAGAGTAAGTATCGTTATTGAGACATAGTCCATCAGTTTCTCGTACAAAAAAAAGTACTTGCGTGACTCTAACCCACAAAAAAAAATTATGCCAAAAAAGAATATCGGTGACATCAAGTTGATATTTTTTTTATGCGTGCTTCGTGTTTACACAACAAATCGAAAGATACAAGACAATTGGCGATTAACACTTCCAGATGCATTTAGAACAGGAGACAATGATCAAAGAAGCTATTATTGCAAAAGCTACTACTACTCTGGACCTTGCCTCAAAAACTGGGACCTGTTTCTCGCAAAGTTTCTTTAATAAGGTATCGACTCAAAAGAATTATGCGTTAAAATATAAATATGTGTTAAAATGCTTCGTAACGTTTGCCTTCTAAAATCAGACATTTCATATGCAACAACTTAATGTAAAGGTGAACCAATAGATGTTCAAAGAGCAAAAATATTTCAAGACGGCCGTTGGATTAATATTTACATAGAATGATGATATATGTATACTTCAGGGTTCACATGCTTCACTTTCACCTACGGATCGCAACACATCAAAAGGGTACAAGAGCGCAAGCCCTACGGACGTCGGAACAGAGCCGTCAGTGTCTGAGGAGTCATCGGACGAGGCAAACAAGACTGTACTCGCTAAGGAGAAAAGTCCAGATATCCGAGAAGCAAAGTACATTCGCAACCCTACATCGGAGTATCTCTCCAAGCCTCCAACGGTAGCAGATTACGTGAACTCCACGTGGAAACCGGATGAATACTCGAAGGCAAACACGGCAAAGATTGTGGAATCTGAGAAGTTCGCCGTGGGTAGTAACAACGGCGACCAAATGCTCATACAGGCGCCAAAATTAAATGAAATTCCCCCTGTACCACCGCCGTATCATATCGCTGCCGCGTTTTCCAAGAAAGCGGCGCTTTTCCAACAGTTAAACCAATGTACGTATCCATTTGTTAAGCTTAGATATATCTTCAAGCGTGCAAAATTTTGAAGCGAACAATTGACAGCGTTTTCAAATGTATTCTTGCTTCAGTAGGTCATTCGGACTCGCCAGCGATCGTCTCTCCGCAAACAGACATGAACATATCAAACCTAAAGGTGTCTCAGGAAATTCCGAATTACGATGGGAACGACGAGTCGTTCAAAGCCGAGGAATATGTGCGTTTATGCAACGAGAAGTTCTCGTCCAATACGGACGAGTCAGACGTAACCATCAGCAATGGGAAAACAAGTTCAACTCCCGATCAGACGAATTTGTTGAACGAGCCGAGTGACCAGGAGCAGTCCTTCGAGGGCGACCGATCGTTGAAGCCGAGCAGAATTCCGATTTTGAAAACGAAGCACCTGGATTCCACGAATTCCAACAACAGCGACTTGTCCATTAAATGCATGAACTCTTCCACGGAGGATTACGAGAGCTTAAAGATGTTGAATTCCTCCAGTATTCCCACGTCCCCTGTAACAGGCAAGAAGTATCGAAGCCCTCTCTCCATGCAACCAAAGTTCTCCGATCGGCCGAAGAAGATCATGAATGGGACCGTGAACAATAATGCGTCCTGCGATAACCTGGCCTCATTGAACACCACGAACTCGATTCCGATTGGGAATCTGAGCGTGGATTGTCAGGATGGACCCTTGAAAAGTGTTCCTAATGAAACTGTGAACGCGAACAGCCCCACGGGTATGAAGAACGAGGTCAATTCTGGTCGTAGCACGCCGGTCTCGCTGAACAATAAATCTTTCAGCGAGTTGAACTGTTCCGACAAGTACAAAATCAGCGGAGGGAACGAGTCGGTTAACTCAGACAGGAGACCGAGGTTCAAGTGGATGTTTGGCCCCCATAGAAATGCTAACGTAGTACGTAATTTCAAGAATAACGAAGGGTATAGCCGATTTTTTATTTTATAAAAATAAAATAAACTCGCCACTGATTTTCTATAAAATTAATGTCTCTAAAACTTTTCTGGGAATTACGCATTTTCTTCAGATAATTTTAAGTTCCTGGAACTTTTTAAATATCGATTTTGTAGTCGAAAATTCAGTTTAAAATATTTATAAATTTTTTCGTAATTTTTTAAAACCATGTTCTCCTTATAACTGCCCTTATGGTAGGGGTACCGATTTGAATTTGACCATTTTATCTGGCTATATCCTATTTGATCGAAAGTAGCAAGTACTAAGACAATTGTTGATTTGCAGTTGCCTGTTCAAGTCAGAAAGAACCCGGGCCTCGGCTTCAGCATAGCTGGCGGAGTTGCCGGCGCGGAAACTGTAAGTTTTATAGACTAGAAGCGACGCATCATGTTTCTAAGAACTGTCTACGCTATCTACAACCGGCTGACATCGTCCCTTGCGTCTTCAGGGGATCATAGTGACCAAAGTGAACCCGGACGGTCCTGCTCAAGGTACTCTTCGACCTGGAGATAAGATTCTAGAGGTGGACGGTATAGACTTCACCAAATCGGATCACAACAACGCCGTGGCTGTTCTTCGAGCGACCGGTCCCGTGGTATCGATGATGATCAGCCGTCACCAGTGACGCCAGACTATCGGTTGATCGGTTTTTGGGATCTCGACTGATTGACGTAAGCCCCCTTTACCTTCTATCTTTTCTGTTAAACTATAATCGACACACGGAGGAAGATCGGCGGCGATGAAGAGGACTCTTGTTTGCTTCGCTTGTTTGCAACGTTGGTAGGATCGTGCTCTCTCTCCGACACTGTCGAGCGCATGATTTGTACGACTGAGGCAGCGTTACCAAAGGTGAGAGTGGGGAGTTCACAGAAAAAGAAAATTTTTGGCTTCCAGTTAGTCGCACACGACTCGCATAAATACACGTAAATTCGCACAGGCACACGTGATATTTAAGCCAGGGCTTGAAAACAGTTATAACATCCATTTCGATTCTCGAAACGGTTCAGAGGAACCTTTACGATCGATAATTGTAGCGAAGAACCGAAATTTTTAGTATTATAATTTTTGGTTAAAGTTCTCTGTAACCGTGTTGATCGGAGCCTTTGTATAACAGTTTAGAACAGTTTATTTTCGGAACCGTTTCAAGCCCTGGTTTAAGGTGAACGAGAAACAATAAGCGACAGACAACAATTCGTTAGGGTATACAGTAGACTAGAAACATGGTCCCCTGCACAATTATTGGAGGCAAAAGTGGTTTGAACATTGTGATGTACAAGAGAGAGTTATTTTTAAGAGGATATTTCTTCACGGGCCAATTCGTATGGATAGCGTAAGGTAGTGGCTATTTAGCGGACAGTTTAGATAAGTTCAAACCCCTCTCCCCTCGGCCCCATTCTGGGCAAAGGAGAAACCACTTACCCCGTGAACATATGCATTATGTTGTTTTATGGTGTTGGTTGTATTCGTGTGGACTCGCTTGTTCTCCTCGTGGAGAGCTGACAATGTGCCAGAAACAAAATACTATTTATTAACCGTATACATGCAAAGCAATTATATTAAAGTGAATATATATTATGTATGTACCGGGTTAGTCGTGGCGAATGGAACGCTCAAACGTCTCCGTTCGAGTAAAAAATGACAACAAGAATTATGTAGGTCAAATCTCATTCTCCAGGTCGCTTGAAGGTCGTCAATGTTTTTCTTTTAACGGCACAATCAAACTAAAAATACGATATTTAAGAAGGCTTCGATGACTTTTAAACAGTTCTGAGAATATCGATAAATATTTGTTTCGATGAAAATAGTGCATCCGCGATTTTAATGAAGGCGTTGAGGCGTTTCGTTTCTGGCGACTCACCCCGTACATGATATGCAACATTATCTTTGATGGTTGGATGGGTTTCTTGAACAATTTTTCGTTTTTTTTACATATATATTTTTTATGGGTAAAAATGTTTTGTCTTCTGTGGACATTTTATCGCGCAAATCTGAGACGCACAGAGATTACGACGAGCGAGCTCCTTTTACTTTTTTTTTCTTTTTTTTTTATAAATTTCTGTTGTTTTACGAGATGCCGCGCGCAAAAACACGTGCGCTAGAGAAAAAGTATTCTTCAATGTGCCGTAATTTTTTATTTCGTTTTGTGCATCGTTTTTATCGATCGTTTGAGGCAATTTTATGCGCGTTTTGCTTGCCATGGATTCGTGATACGTTTACTTTATCGAGGTCTAAAAAGAAAAGTATATATATATATAGATATATATACATATATTTTAAGGATTATTTTATTCGTCTTTGTATTGTTTGCCTTCCTCTTCGTTTCGGGACTCCGATGTTAGACATTTATTCGACGAGAACGTTGTCGTTGTGGTTGTGAATTATTATGATACTCGATTCACCCTATGCTAAAGGAACAAAAGTTGTAATGTACCTTCGTAGGTGATAACTGTTTTTCCAGACGATAGTATATCGTGTAAGGGTAATACCGAAGAAAACGCTACTTTTCTATGTTAGTGGATCTGTAACAGGCAAAATGAAAGTTCTTCACAATGTAAATGGGGTAGAGTTGTGAGAATCAATGTTTTAGAAAGATTGTAACGATGTGTAGCACATGCAGAACGGTTTGCGCCAAGACATACCAGTTCGAACCAGTACGCTCTTTGTATCCTGGAACTTTTACGGCAAGATAACGATACTGCACTTCACTTTACCTCGCGTAGGAAACTGTTACACCATGTTCTCCTCGTTCCGTTGTGGATGTTCATTTCTATCGCATTTTATCTTGCAGAACACCAGTCCGCTGGAAAATTTCTTAAAATTTTTCCATCGCTTCCACTTTATCGAATTCATTGTGACTTTATAGTCGCATCTACTGGCAGTCACTTGATACTTTATCGACTAGTAGCATTTTAATTTCTGGCAATATTTATTAACCATTGAGAACTCCGTCAACAAACTTCCAGTAGATAAAGCATTAAAAAAAAACAAATTCTCATGAACATCCGCAACACTGATTCTTCACACTATTCCGTTCCAACTTTCTCAGTGCATACGTCTTGTTTTTTCTATACTTCACACAGTCTATCAGATTTTTGACTGTTTGTTTGTTATTTTTAGATATTTATTTAAATCATTAGACTGCGGATTTTATGCATTTATGGCAAAAATGATGAGCTGAAACAGAAGACAGGAAATACATCAAATGAATATTACTGGTACATGCTCTACAACCTATTAAAATTATTAACAGAAGAAATCAATTTTTATTGAATCTTCTTGTCTTGAAGTCGATGCAGACAATTTTTATTTTGCATAAACATCCACAGTCTATTAATCACACACACGCGCAAAGCTCTGTGTTAATGTTGAAGTAACGTATTACCAGTTGCAGTTAAAAGTTATGGTAGCTGAGGCGTATTTATGAGTGTGTGTCTGTTGAGCATGACTTCAAATGTATATGTATATAAGTCTACATATTTATATATACATATATATTGTATATGTATATGTATAACAACAATAAGCTAATTACTCTATTCTACAATTCTCCGAGCTTCGTGATCGTCCAGCATGCGTTCGTTTTTTCTCTCCGGGATCGTGAGACGAGGCTTGGACATTTCCAGAATTGAGAATCACGGCGGTAAAATGTATATTTTCAGAAAGACTTCCTTCATGTTTGAACCCACCCCCCGTCTATGGGGGTTGCAAACGCGCGATATTATACACGTAACAATACATATGTATATTCTACACAGGCGGGCGATATTTTTTCCAAACGGAACGGCGGAAAACAAGAGGAGAAAAAAGAAAGAAAACAGAAGTAATTATTTTTTATCCTGACTTTTGCTTGTGTATTTTGTAAAAAATCTTTGAAACGACTAATATACTCGATTGACGATGAGGTATTTCTTAGTGAGAGTTATTGTATACACGATCCGGGGACTTCTGAGTTAAGCTATGCGTCCGACATGTATTCGCAACCGATTTCGATCCGGTTCGATGGATAAAGAGGATATAATACTCTGTTGCTTCTCTTCGATCGTCTTCTTTTTCTTTTTCTTTTTCTGGTTTTGTTCTACGAGCGCACGTAGTTTTCTATCTCTACGGAAAGCAGCTTTGCATTTACACTCTTGGACTAAACTACATTACCAATAATAATCTATATACACCTAGTCATATTGGGAGATAAGTATAGTATGACTGAGGGGGCGGATCAACTATCGTGCCCGATCACGTCTGTGTTTCTATCGATACTCTCTCTGTCCGTTGTTGTCCTAACGTTTTTCTTATTTTTCTTTGTCGGTTTTCGTCGTCTGCGAGAGTTGTGATAGAGACGAGAGATATTTATTGAAACGAGATACTTCCATTTGTTAGTAGCCGATTGTCGGATTCTGTTGATTTTGCATGCGAGTTAGGTTTGTTGGGTGTTCATCCGGTGGCGGATTAGGCGATTCAAAGTTTAAATTTTATTGGAATCGAGAGATTCTATTGATTCGATTGAATTTTTAAAAATTATTATTTTTTTTATTTCATTTCAACCCTCGAACGGCGGACCCTTTTTACAATTATATAGTTGACAGTATTAAATTAATTCTTGTTCCTGATGTGGCAGCTGTTCGTTCAATTTAATTATCAGAAATTGAGTAATTAGATGACGATTTTGATAGTCTCAAAAAATTAGGACCGATCATTTCGCAAACAAGTTGTTCAAACAGTTGAAACAATATCATTAAGCTCCTCTAAAAAATTGATTACCAGGCTTTCGATAGACGTTGACACTGTTAACGCAGTAATCACTGTATTAAATATTAACAGTTCAGCTCCGGTCAAATTGGGGAATTAATTTAAATTGAATTAATCTTCATTAAACGATTCTGATTCCGTGGAATCTTCCATTCTAGCTATTTGGCAGGCAATGTGCCAATAAAATTATTAATATATTCAACTCTTTGTGAACGAGTGTCGCCATATTGTCAGCAGGAGGCTCACAGATAATTCCTGAAATGACGAACAAACAATTTAAATATTAAAACAATAAAATCCCAGTACAAAGTTTGCATTTATTTGTAACGGAGCTTTCCGAGGATAATATTTTTAGAAAAATGCGAAGATCTTCAAGAACAAGCATAATTTTATTGAAAAGGCCATCGCGTTAGTCCGCCACCGCGTTTTAATCGTTCGAGGAGTTTCGTTCTCGTTCCTTCGAAAGGCAACTTGATTATCATACAAAATTTTGGACCATGCGAACATATATACAATCTTTTCTACTACTCTAACTACTAAACAGACTGACTACTTTTTGAGTAAATATTTATGTGGCATTTAAGGGAATGGAATGATTGCGTGGGAGTACGAGTGACTGAGTACATGCGATACAATATAAAACTGTATATATATATATACATATATAATACGAGTTACAAGGATACGTAAATAAGTGGTCGTACTCATTATATGAGCGTTTTTTTTTGTTGTTTTTGTGAATCCGTTGATTAGACTATCTGTTTTTATTTTTCGTTTATCTTTGCCGAGATTGTCTCTTAGACAAATCTGTCTACCTTCCCCCACTCGATAAAGAGCAATCAATGCACAAAGGATATTAATCAGTACAACCACTTCCTTAACATATTTTTTGGTATATATATATATATACATTCTACTAGCATAATTTGTATGAACAATGTGTAATAGTTTTAATGTACAAAAATGCTCACAGTTCGACTGGTCATCATATATAAATATACATATAATAACTACCATACAAGTTGTAACACTTTGAATATGTTAGAGAACAAACAAGCAAACAGATTAAAAAAAAAGGAAAATTACAAAAATAAGATATTTTATCTTTATGAAAAACAAAGTCCTAGTTGGTTGTGCAGCAATAAATAAATTAATATTTACGTACAAATCGTCACGTCGTACTTCTCTTACACCTAGTAATTAGCATCCTTAATTAAACCATCCGACCATGTCCACTTTGCGCCCAAAAGTGTATTAGTTGCATTACATGTAATAGTTGAATTATTTAAATCATTCGAGTGCTCTTAAGTGCGCGGAATAATTGAAAGGTGAAATTGATTTTTGTTTACTACAGTGGCGGAACTACAAATTTTTGTCCCCCACCTCCTCTAGAAAAATATAGTTTTGAGCTCCAAAAAAAAAAACAATTTATATTATATAAAGAAAGAAAACTTATATTACATAAAAAAAAACAACGGTATTGTAGTTCCGTTTTCTAGTATACCAAGCCGTTTGAGCGGTTTCTAAAGATTTATTGCTTAATTAACCAAATACATATAAAAATGCAAAATTTCACAATAATAATTAGAAAACTTTCGCAAAATCCATTACATGATTTCGCAGATATTTTAACGAAAAAAAAAGTCCACACATTTTCGATCTTCAGTGCACTTCCACGCAGACTTCCAGGCAGTATAAAAATGGTAATAAAAATCGCGAAGAAGACTACGCTGGATGTGTTGTGTACTTAATCACGCTCCTATCAATAGGAACGAGGGATTTTCGACGTAATGCTTCCAGAGATTCGAGTATTTCGCCATGGTAACGCCGTCCACGACTCGATGGTCGGCTGCCCAGCTCACTGAGATTATGTTTGCAGCTATAACGTTTCCTTCCTCGTCGAATCGTGGGAGCGTTTGCACTTTTCCGAATGCGCCGATCACGATTTGCGGTGGTAAGATTATTGGCTTCGTGTACGTACCACCGACCTGCAAAATTATACAATGAAAAACGAATTTTGCAAAAACTTCTTGTCGCCACTGCCAGGCAAATGACTGGTTTCATATTTTTCATTTGACAAGTATTGAAATTATGAAGTTACTTGCATGGAAATTGATTCGATACATTTTTTTATCCAACCACATATTGATATAAAACTTACACAAAATCTAAATAAATAGAGCTTTGTCATTTCAATAAGCTAAAGCATTTTAATTGGTTTCAGTGCTCGGTAGTGGTAGCGTTAACATATTTTACTTAATAGGGGGTGAGTTGTTGGCTGGCGGTTACATTTCTGTTACTGTTGAAAAACCCATTCAAAAATCCTTACGGACTTTAAAAAAATTACGAGACTATCGTGGACAATGTGTTAAGCAACTGCGTAGGCACCGGAAATCGACGGTCAATTAAATCTCCATGTCCGATCGTGGAAAACTGTTTTTTCCCCGGCGCGGCGCTCTCGCGCGTTTAATTCGTTTTCGAGCCGAATATCGAGCGAAATTAACGAATTACGTAATTGTGTTTCGCGGCGGCGGAATCTCTCGTCACGGTGTGTATGTATAAACCCAACGAGCTGTGTATATATGTACAGAGGAGCCGGGGAACGCAAATATTTTCTCCGTCAACGGGTCGAATTAAATTTAAAGCGGTCTCGAGATTCAATTTGACCGTTCGGCCAAATCGCTGGACAAGGCAGAGAGGGAGAGAGAGAGAGAGAAGATAAAAAACGTTTTAGTTGGAAAATCGCTTACCACGCCGATGTTGGATAGCGAGAAGGTTGTGTCGGCCAGGTCGGTCAACGGAATCGAGCACTTTCTGCCCAGTTCCTGCAACCTGTTCAATTCTTTCGCGATTTCCAGGATGTTCAGGTTCTGCACGTTCTTGATATTTGGCACTACGAGGCCCTGTGGCGTGGCCATTGCTACGCCTATGTTGTGGCCCCCGATTACACGCAACCCTTGTGCTTCCTCGTCGATCCACGCGTTCAATTCGGGTACCTTTTCTAACGATTTCGAAGCCGCTTTGATGAAGAACGGCATCAGGCTTAAAGCGATGCCTTGGTCTTTCAGACTGCCTTTTATTTCGTTGCGACAGGCCATTAGTTTGTTGATGATGCACTCGTCGCTGTACACGAAGTGCGGGATGCTCTGCGAATAATGGATAATAATTAGCTAGTAAATTAGTATGCATATGGTATGATAGTAGCACATGGCGCACACTGAATGAAAAATTATAACGATCGCCTGCCGGTTGACGCGACGTAACGGTCGCGATATATGTATTAATAAACCGGGAGGGGCGGTATAAAATGCAGGGTACGCGTGAATCGCAAGATTAGCAGAATTTCGCGTATCGTGTCCCACGTGGCCGCAGCCGCTGAATAAACGGCCGGTTAATCGTTGTAAAACAATGCGTGGCGAGGCGCGCGAGTTAATGACGCGACAGAACAAACTGCTACCGCGATTAAACGGCCCTGACGTAAAGGGGGGTTGGCTGTCGAGCTCGATTATACCGAAACAGAGCCCGGAAAAATGAAAGAAAGCCGGCGCGGCGCGGGATTAAAAAGGAAAAACCACCAGTTCCGAATTGAAAAGAATCAATTTTCCTATTCCATAAATCATATGACTTCCTCAGAGCTCGGCACCATTAATCGTTTTACACTGTTTTTTACGAAATCTAAACCTACAACACGGTCAAACGATCGTTGAAATTGTAAAAATGTATTAGTGGAGAACGATAGAATCCTTGCATCAATATTTGTCATGATAAAAATGACGGACGATCGAAATAAATCGTTACGGACTAAAAGTAATTGTTAAATAATTGTAAAGAAAAAAATTTTTGGAGGCTCTGTTGTTTGCCCTGGTTTGTTTGAGTATTCCTCCGTAAGCGAGCGTGACGTAAAGGGGTTTGGCAACTTTATCCGACTATGTTGTTCGAAGGAGACGAAACAGAGACGAGGGAAAAAAGGAATGGGAAGACCAGGATTTAATATTTTCCGGACGATTTTTCTCGGGATAAATTTCGTTCCTGGGAAACGCCGGAAGTGACGGCGAGCCGATAATGGCGACGGCCGACGTTGACACGAGCGATACCGATCGATTCGAATTTCCGCGTCAACGTTGCCGCAACCAAACGCGATTAAACCGTTTCAAAAGACACTCGGTGTTACTTTTAATGTCCAAATATATGCCAACGGTATTTTTCCCGCTAATTGCACTCGCCGCGCAAACGTTCCGAATGTTCCTATCGCTTACGGAAAGCGTCGGCGGAATTGTTTGTCCATTTGTAGAATCGGTTGCATTGGATGAACATTTTATATTTTTCAAAATTATATTTCCTGGAGAATAGGACTTTTCGATGCGCACAATTTTAATTTGTTTTTCTTTTTTATATACAGTATATTTTATTTTACGATTCCGTAAATATTAGATGAACTGAAAAATTGAACGGACATTTACGGATTTTAGTTATTCTAGCCCCCTATTTATTCATTTGGTTTTGAAAAGAGCATTTTATTCTGTTATATTCATGTAGTGCCAGAACTGTATAAAAATATTGGGTCTGTGTTTACGCAGAGTTTGAGCAATTTTCATCATAGCGCATCTCTATAAAAATACATAAATTTTCTACTGCTGGAAAAGTGAAATTGTCTACCAGTTCATAATGCAGATTCAATTGTTAATGCACAGTGTTCGAGAAAAGAGAACCCTGCGAGGAACAGCACTTTTATTGTTAGTATGACGTTTATGGACACTTTGCATAAGGGACGAACTGGAATATGCACACGTGCTTTACAGTTTCCTCGTGCCAGGAGTTCCCAACTTTTGCATAACAAACTTAATGTTTAAGCTCCAATAAAACACTTTCGAACAAACTTTGAGGAAGAGAACCTCCCTGTTTTATTAAAAGAGGATTTTATAAACGTGGTTCTACGGTTAATGCTTGGGAAATATCATTATCGATGAATTTATGGCTGCTGGGGCTAAATAAATAAAAAATAGAGATATTTTTTTTGAGCGATCCTGACAATAATTAATTTTTGTATAGTCAGATACGATAGTCACACCATTCGATAGGGCTCCCAAAGAAAATCCTCTGGGACAAGTTTCAACTCGATGCACCTATCACAAGGGTAGTTACAGGGTGGGCACGGTTTAACGAATTAAAAAAAAATTACGAAAGAATTCGTGAACATTCTACCTAATAGCACAAACGACACTAAATTATTTCAGAATTTTTGATTGCAAAGTCGATTTTTAAAAGAATTCGTAAGCACAAAATTTCCGATTTTATATTGAAGTTTTCGGAGTACCATGTTTATCTTATTATATTAGTTTCGTCTCGTCGTGCTTATTAATGTCTATTTTTTCAGAGTTTTCTAATAGAAATAGAAAAATTATTCACGCAACTTCCTATAAAAAATCACCAGAATCCAAGTATAAAAATCGATCCCATGTCCACAGTATCAATATCTCTGAAATAAAGCGCAAGGAAAAACCGCGACTGTCCACACCCGCAATCGCATAATTCGCGTTTACGAGGATCCGGCCGCGTTATCTCCCGTGTCCAACTTACCAGCGATCGCGTCATCGTTTTCCACATATGCTTCGTGTAGCCCTTTATCGGCGTGATCTTGCCATCGGTTGGTTTTTCCAGGTTGCTGTTTCCCGCGGAACCAGCAGAAATTCGCTCCAAGTGCGCCAATATATCCTCTTTAAGTACTCGGCCGCCTTTGCCCGTGGGAACGACATCCTTTAACTCGATTCCGTTCTCCATGGCTATCCGCCTAACCGCGGGAGTAGCCAGCGCCTTTTCTAGTCCATTTCCCAGCCCTTGTTCTCCCCCGACGTCTTCCCTCTTCAAAAACCTTCGCGCAAAAAACCAGACAAGCCAGTTTTGCTGATCGTTTCAACTAAGCGTCAACACTAGAACTACCTTGACCAGTTAATCGGAATCATACGTACACTGGATCCAAAAAATACTCTGATAGCCCAGAGACGTCTTTAACGCGTCTCGAATGTTTGAATCTTTAAGTCATCTTTAAGACGTCTTCAAAATGTCTCGAAGCAGACGTCTCATTTCAGATGTTGAAACGACGTATTCAAAAAGACGTCTAATCAGAACGTAAGACGTTCAGACCTAAAATGAACGCGAAAAAGACGTCTTCAAGACATCGCGTGCTATCTGGGTATTTAATTAGCGATTCTCGAAAAATAGTCGGTATTTACATCGTAAAAAGGAACAGTACGACCATAAGTCTAGACTCATTTTAACGTCTATATATGGGCGACGGTGGTAGCAAACGTGTTAAATAATATTGCAAAACGTAGACTCACCCGGTGTTCGCGGCAAGCTGCTCATTTTTGTCGCTAGGTTTTCCAGCCTCGGTGGACTCGGTCTTTGAAGCTGGTGTTTCGGGGAGATTTTCGACGGGTCCGTTATCGTCGAGCTCGATGTCCACCAGAGAATCCCCTATCAGAGCCACGTCGTCCACCTTGTAGTGCAAGGCCTTAATTAATCCGTCGTAACGGCTGGTAATCGTCACGGACGCTTTGTCGCTTTGCACCTCGCAAATGTTATCGAATTGAGACACCCGGTCGCCCGGCTTCACGAACCTGTGCATTCAAATCGCTCGTGTACCGAGCCTTCACGCCGCATTTAGGATGACAACCCCAGCCACCCTGCGACTACCCTCCCGCATCGTCTACTCGCAATTACCCGCCGAAAAGTTCGCGAATGCCGAATCGCCGAGATAACGATACTCGATTCACTCTTCCTTCTGCTCTAACAGATGAAACTTTGCACATTTGTAGTTTAGCCGAAAATATTGGTCACGTTTTTTTATCGACGGAAAAACAGGTTTAGGGGCTGAAACTATCCCTTAAAGGGGGTTCGAACACCTTTCAAGCTCGACAGAACGAAGAGTAGCAGGGAGAAAAAAATGATATAATAGAAAATTACTTGCATTTTTATAAGGAATAATGT
Source organism: Lasioglossum leucozonium (assembly GCA_028454225.1). NCBI lineage: Eukaryota > Metazoa > Arthropoda > Insecta > Hymenoptera > Halictidae > Lasioglossum > Lasioglossum leucozonium. The sequence goes on from CM052207.1 coordinate 12,339,373, forward strand.
ATTTCTTCTTATCGATAGGAACTCAAGTTTAGGGGTGAAGCTACCCCTTAAAGCGGGGGTTCGGAAACCTTTGAAGCTTGATGGTTCGAAGAGTAGCGGAGATGGTAAATTTTTATAAGGAATTTTTTTTATTTTTTAGAAGTAGTTTTACATGAGTGGAAAAATGAACGTATCTTGAGTCTAGATTATTTTCGTGAATTTTTGTGAAGGAAAAGATTGAAGACGGATAAGAATGATTTTTGGAGGGGGGGGGGGGCGATTCTTTTCCGGCGGAGAATCGGTTGCATAATTGCAAGGTTGAAGGGAAAACATTGTTTTGCTCACCATTCTTTGATCGTGACGTCTCGAATTCCTTCTCCGATATCCGCTAGTTTGAAGGGGACGACGTTTTCGCATCGAAAGCAGCTTACATGGAGAAATCGACATTTTTGATCGCGTACGCTCCTACCCTAAATAAACATGGATTCTCATTGTGTACACGTTTGGTAATAAAACTGGAATATTTGCTCCTTTAATTGTACAGTTCGCGTGCGGGACCTTGGATCAGGAATCAATGATCAGATGATCCTCGAAACCTCATTCATCAACGTAATTTCTAGGCAATTTGGCAATATCCAATTTTCGAAAGCTTGTCAAATCTAGAGAAATTTTATTTACTTAATAAAACCTACGTGAGAAGATGAGGAATCTCGCAAATAATTGCACACACCTAGTTAAGTTTAAATAGATTTAAATATTCCAAAATTATAATTGAAAAAATTTTTTTTCATTAAAACACATCTTATCGTCGACTCATTTAAATTATTAACAAAGGAAATGAATGTCCCCGTAGCTCCAGTACTTCGAAATTAAGACAACGTTTATTTTGCGGAAAAATCTGCGATCAATAATTCGATTTCGACATTGAGTAGCTCGCGAACTATGGCAGAAAGCGAACAGTCAGAAAGGGCGACATAAATAATGATCGTAATCGACTTGAAGGTACTCGAAATAGCTCTCGGATAATTATAATCCGATCCCTTAATTAAATCGATCGATTACCAACGATTTGTTCTCAAGCTTCGGACGGGCGCTAATCTTAATGGAGTCGATAATTGAATCGCTGCCGCCGTTGAGCCATTAAACAATTACAAAATTCATCGTGTTTTACAACGATTATATTCCAGGATCGAACATGAGCACAGTAATTGGAACATGTATTTTTCCCTGTGTGCACGAACGACGAAATTAGCTGTGTCGTGGAATGACTCGCGTTGTTACACCGTCGGGGGCATCATTCTGCGATCGCGATTTAACTCGTTCCCGTGCTTTTCGAGGTTACGCGATCAACCATGAATCGTTAAAATAGCGATGTTTATTATTTTACGGATAATAGGCCGGATGAATACCCGGCGAGTCGGAAAACGTTTTGGTGTCGGAAATCCGATAATTCGCACGGTGGAAAACGGATTCATTTTGAATTTCGCAGGGGAAAGTGACGCGATCTTGCATTCAAATATTTGAGCAGGTTCAATTTTATTCGAATATTCAAACAGATTCGATCCAAAATAATCTAGAGATTGAGGCAGGTTCAGTTTGTTTTACATTTTTTAATAGATTCAAATTTGACTAAAATATTCGAGCAGATTCAACTCGATTCAAATTCAAATATTCAGACAGACTCAACTTGATTCGAATATTCAGAAAAATTCAAATCAACTCGAACAGACTAAATCCAATGCGAGACAATGATGGTTTCCCCGTGAAATTCAAAACAGAATCAGAACCATGACAACAATGCCTATAGCTTCCGGAGCGAACTATCGCTCGGCAACTGAAATGTTCTTAATAATATGTTAATAACATTACCAAAAGGGTAGTAGTTCGAGGCACCGGCTATTAGGTTGCCATTAGCAGACTTAGGATCACGGGAGACGACAAACTAATAACCGAAGGGCTCGGACAGAAAGGGCGCTAAACAGAAAGGCTTCCATCCCCCGTTTGCCACCCTATTCGACGTCCCCGTTACAAATGCTGCCGTCAGCAATTCCATCCGTATCGAAACTTTGAAACTGTTAACGCGGGTGCGATAACTAATATTCGACCGGATATTGGTTCTACTCGAAATAGATTCGAGCGGGAGGGGGTTCGACGGAAGCGAACGGGGGTTGGCAGCCCTTCGAAACCCGTGGCAATTCCGCCGATCGGATCTCTTTTCCGACGGACGGAAAACACGAACACTCCCGGTGACGCTTTGATCGACGCGTCTTAATTCCATTTCCGCGTGTTTATCGCTTTACCACCCTCACCCCCGCGTAATTTGCACCGCAGACCGCAGAATCGAGTGTCTCCGGGGATGGCTGGCACTCTCAGATGCTTCGCAACCGTGCGAAGCTCGCGCGAGCCCCATAGAAACAAACTATAATCAAAACTTAAAGGGACTGTCTCATAAACGCTGAAAAATCGATCAATACTCACGAATCGATGCAGCTACTTTTTCGTCATGCGGAACAATTCTTCAAACAGTTCTAATTATTTGTATCTCTGTTTAAAAATCTGGACAGTATAGATGAAACGTCATAACTTTGTCGCTTCAATTAATTTAAGCATACATATATATATTATTCTACGAAAGTATACTTAAGGTTCTCTAAAAAAGATGCAATAAAACAAATCGATTTTCGTACAAACTACTTAAAAACCATAAAAATGACCACGAAATTGGGGAAACAATATTACAGACATCATAGGATCGATTCGAACATTTCGTAGATAGTAGACAAAAGAAAATATTTTTCAAAAAATAAGCAAGCTTTCTGAGAACTTTTTTCTTCAAACTTACAAATAATGCAGTTTTACGAACAATATATGATCGTTAGAAGTCTCAAACGTTTCACAGATAATTGTGAAAAAGATAGTCGGAGAGATTTGTCTTGGCGGTTCGAACCGTTTGTAAACAAAGCACCGATGGTCTCCGAGCAGAACCGAGATCACTCGATCGATCTTCTCCACAATTTCCACGGGGACGCTTAGAATCTCTCGGGAAACGGATGGTTGTCGCATATGTAGTGTTGTCTTACCAGACGGACGATGGCCGCGAGCCGCCAAGGGAGAGCCATGATGGGGGATGCGGCGTTCGCGACTCTTTCGAAAAACACCACAGAATTAACCTTACGGAGACCACCGTGAGACACCAGAATGACTTTTAGCCTGGTCGGAGCTTGTTATCGGTCGCTCCGATATCACTGTGCGTGTGTCGCCCTGTTACGCAACGTGTTTTGCTGAACTGCTCGAGGACGGTCGCTGGCAATACGATAGCTTCCGAAACGTGACGAAATATAAGCGATCGTTCAAGCACCCCGTAACTGCCGCCCAGACTGTAATTCAAGTATTTTTTCCGGACGCCATCTGGAAGTGTTCTGTAGTAATAGCTCGATCTTAATTTAAATACAATGTACCATAATTAAAAAAAAGATCGTGCAAACTATAGTATTACATTTTTAAAAGAAGGACATGAAGGAACTGTATGGAAGTATTTAAAAAAAAAGGCCTTCATCCGCCATTTTGATGCGTTCTATAACCTCTAAATGCAACACAGTCTAATAAAAACTAGAAAATGTCATCACATAATCACAGTGCAGAAATAAATTGTACAAGAGCATTCCTCGAGTTCTAGGCAACTATCCGCCATTTTGTGGTGGGACCAAGACCACCGGCCGCCATCTTGAGGCGCCCTGTAGCGGCGTTCTGATCCCCAAATTGTATTTAAATGTGATGCACATCGGATTTCCATGGAAATCGCGGGATCCGGGGCGACAGATAACGATTATTGTTGAATGTAAATGCTCGAGGAACGATGATAACCGCGTGTTCTCCGGGTCTTCTCCACGGGTTTGCTGTTTGCCGTACGGAATGGAATATACATCGGGGCTGTGTCAGCCCATTTCGCTGTAGGGCTATACAACATTTCCTTTTTTTTTTTTTTGAAGCTCGTCCTCCGCGAAAATTGGCCCGCCGTTCCCGAATACGGGGTCATGAATATTCTTATGTGGGTCGTCCGGTAATAAGACGCGCTCGAATGCAAAACCGACGCCGCACAATGCAGGCTCCGTGTACACATGCACACGTTGCACATGTTGCACACGCAAATGCATCTTCGCAAACGCGTACGCGTTGCATTCGAAACGTAAATCACAAAATGTGGGACGATATTTTATTTTTAACCGGGATACTGTTATCGCCGAAATTTACTCGAAGATTTATTGGTCACGATTGTGAATTAATTCCTGACCGGGAAAAATAATTGCGTAACCGTAGACACATTCGCAAGTATAATCAAACTTTTACGCGGACGGTGGTGAATTGGTAATTTATTTGAATGAATAGAATGTCAAGGCTGAGATACATTGGTGAAATTGTTGGTGTACAATATATTTTATGTAAGTATATATTTGCAGTAACATTGAGCGAGCGAAACAACAAACTGCGGAGGCGATTTCTTTGATTTCTTTGATTGAGAAATCTTTCATACTTTCTTGTTCTAAAGGAGATAAATTATTTAGCAGACCGCGCGAATTGAAAGACGAAATATATGCGAGAGACGAAACTGAACAAGTTAACTTTGGACAGTAATTTCGAAGAGAAAATTTCTGGGATGCCGTGATAAATTCGAAAAATGTGTGGGGATGTAATTAATGGTTCAATTGAATATTTTATACGCAGGAATGAATTTTACGGCACGGTTACCTCGCTGGTAACGACGAACACGTGCGACAAGTTTATCGCTGGGTTGGCCAGGGGCGATTAAACCCGGGGTTTAAAAGCAACATGCCTCCGCCTAGTAATTACAATTTTAAAACCTGGTGCGCGCTGCTAGGAAGACGGGCGAATTAGTAAATTCACTCTCTGTGTTTCAACGAAGTCGCGAGTTACTTCCGTCGCAGGTGAAGAAAACGAGCTCCTCCTCCGGCTGTTCTGGATCAACTGACGAATAAATTCAATCTGTCCCTTGCTACGTACCTGGCCGTAATAATTAGAACACCTGGGAGACACCTTAAACGCATTTTCGAATTTATATTTTTATCATTACTAAATAAAACTTCTTTAGAAAAGAGAAAAAACGATTTATTTAAAACGCCATTTTAGTATTGCTAATAAATTGTTTTATTCTGTGGGTGTTTATAGTGAGGCTATTCTAAAACATATCAAATTATTTTAAGCGAAACGAGGGGTACAAGACACCCCTCTAGAATGATTAAAAAAAATTATGACAATGTAACAGAAATTACTCCATGGATATTTATTTTATTATGAAACACCGTTGATGCAACAGTAATTCATTGTATACAGTAATTTATAATAACCGTATTGCTTTTCCGCACGGAGAAGCAATAAACACGGAATTCGAAATTTCGGCAATAAACGGGACGAAATTTCGAACGAAAGGCTACCAACCTTTTCATTAAACTAATCAGTAATCAGAGGGGGTTGACGAGGGTCAGCCGGTGTTCGTCGAGGCGCGAAATTCAAAATTAGCGGGGTAGATTCGATTATCGTCCCGATGGAAGTAGAGAAGGAAGGTGAGAGGGGGAGTGTTGCCTGGTTAAATAATTCGGTGCCCGATGACAAAATCCATACGTAGATTCGATGACGCAAGCGTGACTCTCGCTCTCTCTCGCTTCATGACTTATGGAACTGTAACCCGGTTTTGGCGGCCGATAAATTAGCAGCGCAACGAGAATCAAATTATCCGTGGCCGCTTTCAGCTTCGTCCGCCGAGGACCCGGTTTTAATATCCTCCAAGATAACCGTTCCCTGGCTATCTAACCGTCGCTTCCGGTAATAGAAAAATCGTTAACGAAGAATGGGAACACATGGTCCCCCACCTCCTTTCAACCTTCCCTCTCCCCCCTCGGTTACTCGCAATTAGATCGCAATTTACCAACCGGCTGAAATAATATCCACCGAGGATATCGCCAACTCGCGCGACGGTTTAATTAATTTAAATGCGCCGGAACGACCAACACCAGACCCCGCTCGTCTTTATCCGAGCTTCACCTCGGTCGCCATTTCTGGAATTCGCAAATTAACGAATCCACCGGCTAGATTACACCGATATAAACCGGAAGCGCGGTATAAACTTCGTTTCCTACAGAGATTAAGTTTTTCAAAAATATGTGCATTGATTCCATGGTGATTTCCATGATTGCGAATGGTCAAGATCGTTCAAGGACACTGGTACGAAACGCGGAAAATCGGAATTAATCGTGCAACTTTTGTTTGAAACATTTTTTCGTCCAGCGAATACTTTACAAAAAAGTTTTAAAAAGTGCATTTTTTATTTTTGCATGTAATTTCTATAAATTATTTTCTTCGACATTTTTTTTACACGTCATTTGGTAAATCAATGCTTTGAATTATTCACAAAAAATCAGGTCGTTTTGTACAATTGTAAAAAAGTTATTCTGTTCTGAAGGACGTTCGAATACTTTCGTGAGTCAGTATATGTTATCGAAGACATTCTCTGAAATTGGACGGCCTCAAGACGGCGTTAGGCCTGGGTTAGATATGGTAATCTAACCATACTTAATCCATCTTGAGTGTTTAGTCATCGCTCGTTTTTTTTTATTAAAAACTTAAAAGGATTTTTTCAATTATCTCGGAAACTAAGTCCGAGCGACGAGTAGATGTATAAAGACAAGTTGTTCAGAATGTTATTCTTGATAAAATATGTCAAGGTCAAGGTCATCCGAGGTGCCTCACCTAAACGTAATATTCACCATCATTTTTATCGTTTGAATAATCGTAAAATAAGAAATCTGGAACCGGTGATTTTTACCGATGATGTTTAGTGTTAAATAAAAACTGCTTACAGTCGATAATTTTATAATTGATTGATTGAGACTGTCTGCCGTTATAATAAATGAAAAGAACAAATTGGATGTAACCAAATGGATTAATGTTCACCAATCGATAATTAATTTTACTCCGGGACGAGTACACCCGACAGACGGTCAGCTAACAGATTGAAACGATTACGACCAGAAACGACCAAAATCATTTGTCGGAAGACATGCAAGCCGTGAAATGTGAATATTTGATGGGTCCGACGTCGACAATGCAACGGGACGCTTATAAGTTCCGCGGAGGGTATAAATAATTATGAAACGACCTTTCGTCTTCCTTGACGATCCTAAGCTTTCATCTTTCCGTTGGCAATCTTGTTTCCCGTGGTATTACGGATTCCGGGTATCGGACTCGTTAATTTTTCGTACGGATCCGGAGCAAAGAGACCGTATGTTTAATTGGAGCCCCGCTATTTTATTCGGAGTGGATATTTTCGATGGCGTCGTCGCGAGCCTGGCCGAATGATGTTTAATTAATTCCTTTTTTTTTCATACGATAGGGGACGAGGACGAGGGGCTCGTGGATGATTGAGGTGGGTCGATAGAGATAGAAAAAAAGGCTCGGGTACAGCTCGAGTTTTCGACGGGGCAAATCTATTTCAACGCTTTCAGTGTTATAATAAAAGATACAAAGTTACCTTTTGTACGATGCTTCCGGTTCAACCGTTCGGTTCACGTGCACGCACACGTCCCCCATCGCTTTTCTCTCCCTCTTTTTCTCTTGCGCGCGCTCTCTCTCTCTCTCTCTCTCTCACAACACAGACGTTTCTACGAGCCCATCACTCTCATTCGTATGCACAGTCCAAGAAACGTAGTCCTCGAAGATTACAGTCTCGAAGTTACGTGAACGTTGCGCAACCCTCGCTTTAAAATCGATTCGAACCGGCCCGGGATCCGATGGGAACTGTCGCCGAGACAATGCTCGATGTATTGGGTCGCTCAGAACGCTGCGATACATTTTTTCATATTTAATTTCCCCCTTAATTTCTCCTGTGAGTCGTCGATTCCATCGGGAAGTACTGTTTGCTTTTTAAAATCAAGTTCTCCTTGCTTAGACCATGAATAAATATTTTATATTTATCGGAAACACCAGTCTTCGCAGATTCATGAAACGTGTATTTTGTTCGGTTTATTTAATTCATCGATGATCGAATTTCATTCGATTTGTTGAATAAAAGATGAATCGCCATTTTGTTATTCGAAGGGAGGCGCATTTTCGCAGTGTCTTTCAAGTACAATTGTAATCTTCGAGGCCCACAGCGTGTTCTCACGGTCTACAATCGATTCGACCAATTGACATCGAGGATTTCGTACCAAAAAATTGACTCATGTCAATGAATACAGATTTTCAATTGGAAAAATGATCCTACTGTAACTCGCGCGTTCGCGTCCAGTCTTTCATCCAATAATCACAATGTTTTCAATGATGAACGATCTCGGAAACCATCGTCCAATTTCAAGAAATAATTTTCAACCGGGTCATGCAATCGTTCGCTACAATTTTAATATCTTTGTCCGCTTTCATCACAGGTTACTATAATATAACGTCTGATACACTATAATAAATCATTCCAACTTCATTCATTTTTCGGGATACATTTTTCATCGTTCTGTTTTGAAAAAAGTCAATCCGGTTATAAAATTCAACAAAAATCAATTTTTCATTTTCATTGAAGGTTGACAAACAAGATCCGATGTATTAACAATAAAACATCATCAATCACAACCGTCCTCATAACTGAAACGCTCGATAAACAAACCATGCCATCCAGGTGAATCACAATTACTCAAAGTCCCCAATAGCCAGCAGAATTTTATACGCAACACTTATTCTTCCGTGCAAAAATTTTCCAAACTCATTCACTTAACAATTCGCTAAATTCATAATATTGTGTATAGCAGAGGTGGGGAAGCTTTTTATCATTAGAGGCCACATTTAAATTAGGCAATAACAAAGGAGGCTGCTATGATTTTTTATATTTCGCTGTTGGTAGTTTTATTTGTTTAACCGTTCTATTAATTTTCAAATTGTCGTAATCTATATAATGGAATATTAATTAATACAGGAGCTAGCTTTTATGAAGGCCGCACGTTCCCCACCTCTGATATAGCGCTATCCAAGAAATCATCAAAGAAAACGATCCACGAATCGCTTCGATGGACGCGTGAAAGGCGTGCGACGCCAATATGCGTCATCGGACTCGAACGCGCTGGCTCGGGCCGGGTCCCCTCGCGATCCTCGCAAGATGTACTCAGAATTAAACGGGTAATCTGTCTGCAGAGGCGTTTCTATCCGCGGATCCCTGGGAGCTCGTTAAAATCGGTTTAATTCAGTTGGCGGATGGTGGCGGCGCGGCGGCAACTTGATTTATAAATATCACGAACAATGGCGGCGGTGTCCTCGAGTGCTCGAACACTCGAACGAGGAACGAGTTCTGACTTGGTGTGTTCCTCGGTTAAATATCCCCCGCCGCCTTAGTCGACGAGATTGGAGTGTCGCGAGAGATCGAACAGGTCGAGTGTAAATCCTGATATTGGTCTGGGCCCGGGGTTTCGGAAGTTCGCGTTTAAAGCGAGACTCGTTTATTGTCTGCCGCCGTTCCGTGGATATATGTGTGTGCGCGTGTGTGAGTGGAAGAAACGTATGTAGCGTGTATCCGCGTGTGTATTGAGCTTTACACGTTTGCACGTCCCGTGGCCGGCCTAGTTTCCAAAATCTCCCGTCGTCGTCGTCGCCCCCTACCCCCCTCCCATCCCTTGCGTCGACGCCGCTCGTGTCCGACTTCCCCGTGCACGGCCTCCCACGCTTCCGGTCTATTGTTTCCAGCGAATTATTATTTCACTCCGGCTTTTTCCCTCTCGGTTTAGTCGATGCTTATGAAGAGAGAAAGAGAGAGAAAGAGAGAGAGAGAGAGAGAGAGAAAGAGACGTCTTGTGATAATGGGAAGATCAAGGAGAGGAGCGAGACCGTATAGGGATGAGTGAGTAATTGTAACGGGGTAGATTAGATTTATAGGCTTTTTGGAAATTGTTGTACAAGATTCTTTTGGTTGGTTTTTGGTACATTGATTTAATTAAGTGAGACGTTACGGGGGTGAGTGAGTAATTCCAGTGGGGTTGATTTTTTAAACTCTCGCATATGTATATCTAGAAAATACGAGAGAATCTCCGATGGCCAAATGCTTTGATTTAATGAATAAGACATTATGGGGATGAATGAGTAATTTCGATGGGATAGTTAGCACCAACCCTTGTAGGTTTCTAGGAAATTGTTGTATAAGAGATTCTTAGGTGGTATCCGATGTTTTCATTTAATTGAATGAGACGTTATGGGGGCGAGTGAGTAATTCCGGCAACCCTTGTAGGATCCTAGACAAATTGATATACAAGACAATTTGATAAAAATTTTATCAAGGCATTCATTGAGGCTCACGAAATTATTCGTCCACAAAGATGACTTTTAATAATTATATGAGACTGAAGCTAAGATTTTGTCGATTTAGAATTTGAATTTGGTGTAACACTATATTATATAAATGTTTTATTATAAAATTCTACAAAATTAGGTTGAATAAATTTCATCCTCGTGTACGATCCTTTTTGCGTCTCATCGCATATTATATTGTTAGTAGACTGTGAATTTTCCTTCAAACTATTCAAAATTAAACAAATACAAATTGTTCAATTGAAGCTTGTTGATATATAAAAATTTAGAGAAACCGGAAAAATCGACGGGGGAAGACGAGCAGCGAGCGTCGTGACGAGTAAACTCGTCGTCACCCCGATTAACAGGTTAAATAAGCTAACGGTAATTACGTCTCGAGGATAGGCGCGAGATCTCGCGCGATAATATACAATATACATTGCCTACGACACCGCGCGCGCGCGCGCGTTCTATATACACATCTCGCGGAATGTAAATACTCGTTTCTCCTCTCTTCCCGTGCGCACGTGGGAAGAATGGACAATGAACGTCGATCACTCGGAACAAGCTAATTAGATTTGCGCGAGCGAGTACCGGCCGTTCTCCCCCGACAGAATAATTCCTGGCACGAGTTCGGGGGCATAGAAACACACACGCTCATACGTAATACACGGGCAGACACGGAGAGACGTACTTGTACAGACGCGAACCCCCGTTGCGTCTCGGGGCCACGCCGGAAAACCTCGAATCGCTCGTCGTCATTAGCCGTAATTGAATCGAGACCCCTGATACTGTCGCTCTAATCTCGTCAATTAGTCGGCACTCCCGGTCAATGAACGTAGAATCGTTTACGACCGATCTGCCCAACCCCTCGCTGATCTTTTTCGATCTTCGAATTGGATTTGCTATCCCCTGCTGAGAACGATCGCTTTTCTTTCGGTCTCCTTGCCGGAAGCTTTTGTTCCAAGGAAGTAGTTGTGGAAAGCTTTTCTTCCAGGGAAGGTGAGCTTGAATAAACTTTATTTTAACAGTATTTCTACCGCGATTTTATCTGTACCTGTTTTCCGAATTATTTCTTTTTATGTAGAATCATCCCCTTTTCGGTTCTACCACCAGTTACACAAATTGATTTATCGAATAGTTTCCCTTTAACGCTAAACCTACCGAGCACTGAAAATGGCTACTATGCATTGCCATATAAAATTGACTCGATCGAATTTATTTAGATTTTGTGCGATTTTTATTATAATAGTGTGCTTAAATATAGAATCGTGTGTAATCATTTCCAATGGAAGCATCTTTTTAAATTCAATAATTGTAAAATACAAAATCTGGAAATGATTATTTCACCGGTAATAGTAGATTTAGTGTTAACACGTCTTTGCAGTCTCAATGAATGTTTATTTAAATTTTAAAGGGTGTCTCAGCATTAGAAATAGTGTTAAATTGTTCTTCAAACGAATGGTACAAATTTTGTTGAGATTGATGAGGTTAAATTGAACCGACTTCATCCCTCTGTACAAACCCCTTGTGGCCCGTTGTGTATTTCTAGACTGTAGATTGTTATGCATTTACGGGAATTTATGTTTCAGTAAATTTTATTAAAACGATACAGGACTAGTCGATTTTTTAATCGGTTCAGGGACATGATTAAATATTTTCGAAACGCCCTGTACATTTTTCCAGCATGTTCTCCCCGAGACGCAGACTCGTGCCATTCACAGCTCGCAATACTTATACACTGTGTAGGTCTGAATGTACGTACAGTGACGAACGAAAGTATTGACATAGCTTAAACTATATAATTTGCAACTTAATAGTATGACATTACCAAACGAATTTATTTAACCCTTCGCGAACGAGAATTATTTGTAGTATGTGGATCTACCAATAAAAACAGTCATTGCATTTCATTCAACAATATTTAAAAAATTTTCCAAAACCCAGGAACCTAATGAATACGACCCGAAACGACCCAGTACACCGAAGCAACGTCAATAAGTATGTATAAGGTTCAAATAAAGGACAATACTGACGTCAATACTTGAATTCGCGACGGTCCGCGTGTCATTGTGTGTACATGTTCAATATATAATTCACGAAGTAAACGTTAACAGTAACAATAACGACAACAGTGATCGCGATACGAGTGATCCCGACGTACCGGTATAATGAGCGAACGAAAACGCCGGCGACGACGAATACGATACGATCAATTTCGTGGCGTCGTGGTCGTTCAGACAATAGGCAACGCAGGCTTTCATCCTCCGATACAACATACAAAGTTCACCACCGATTACACACACCTGTCGGCGAACGGTCTACCACCGTCGACGCCGCCAGTCAAACACGATTTCTAAGCGTATCTAGGTTTTTTTTTTCTCTTCCCCCTCCTCACCTCGTTTACTATACCACGCGCGCATAGGTTTTTGTTATGTCCCTCGGCGACGAGTCTTCCGGTTATGCGAACCCTCTGTTGTCGCGCGGAGCGGTGGACGAGGTACAGCGAACTTCGTTTTTTCGGGATTAATAAGCAGAAACTTCACTGTCTGCCAACGGGCCTTCATTTTTGGTACGTTGTACATATTTTTCTTCTTTAATCTGTCTCTCCGGCTAGAGAAAGAGAGAGAGAGAGAGAGAGGGGGGGGGGGAGAGAACCTTGTCAGTAACACAACAAAACATTCAGACACATTTAGAAAGTAGCATATCAACGCTGAACCTGCCGATCATTAAAACTAGTGAGTTGCTTCATAAAAATGACAAGATTTATTTATATTTTGTGCGATTTTTATCATAATGTATACTCGATTTGAGAAGTGTATCTTTGTAACTTCAATAATTGTGAAATTAAGAGTCGGTCATTTGACCGGCAGCTCAATGTTAATAATAACTAGGCTGCGAATCTTTGCGCAGAATGGAAATTTCCCAAGTCGATCGTGTCAAACAGATGAAAATATATTTCTTCCTTTTAGCAATTGTTAATAAGTCGAAAATGATATAGTAATATTCTTAAATTGTAATATCTTCACAGTTTTGCCTACTCGGTTTTGTTATAAACGAATAAAATCCGCGTTTAGTATTTCAGCCAGTTTGATCAAATTCGCAGTCTAGTTACGGCTACGAAAATTCAAAATATATATGTCGGAGAATGGCGCAGGATTCGACAACATGTGGTGTTTTGTTTTTTTATTACCTGCGCACCTAACGACCTCAGGCTGCCGTGAGATAAAAGAAAACAGATGTACCGGAGTCACGGAGGGGGTCGACGTACGAATTGTTCGCCGAGGGACAGGACACTCTGTGAGAAATCTTCGCCGAAGGAATTTGTGTTGAGTTTGTGAATAAAGTTTCTATCGAATATTGTGCTGTTGTGCCCGAGATACCCTGCTTCTATGGATACCTCAGGAGGTGAAGGACCTTCGGGAATTCCAACGGATTTAATAAAACCATTATTTCTCCGGTTGATTAGAGTCGTTAGAATCGTGGTTGGAGTCGCGAAGGGTGGAAAGAGGCCGTTAGGGGGGTGAAGGGTTGAAAGTTCGCCGTACCTCGGGCAGCGACAGTACCTAGCCTAAGCTTACCGGTATCCTGCAGGATTCGCGAGGCGTCGGACATCGCGCGAGGAGCTTTGTCGCGATTCTTTGTAACCGGTCCCTTATCAGTCCGGGGCCGTTCGTTTTCCGCTTGTCCTGCTGCTCCCGATTCGCGCAACATTTCTCCGACGCGACGAACGCGAGTAGACAGAGAGACGGGTCGTGGGTGGGTGACACCCTTGGGGGTCGAGGAGCGATGCTTTAGGGGATGGTCGAAGGGCGGGTGGGGGTGGAAGAGAGCTGTTCTTCCCATTTTTATTAGCACACATTCGCACTATTCACTACCGCGGACCTTCCGGTCGGTCTTATCGGCTGGCCGTTCGCCAGGGCGCAACCAGAGGCCAGGTTTCTCTGAAAATCTGAATTACGGCGCGCTGGTAGACCCTCCGTCTCTCTCTCCTTCTCTCTCTCTCTCTCTCTCTCTCTCTCTGTATTTCTCTCTCTATTTCTCTTTCTATAGCTCTGCAACTTGCTCGTTAGTAGCTTTGCCCGATGTGTTCGACGTCAGGCTGATCTCCGTTACGCCCACGGACGTCTGCACGGCGGCGGTTAGGGCACTCTGCAGCGGCATGCTCTCGCTGGTCAGCTCGCAGCCTGTGTCTGAAAACAAATTCAAGTTCCGAGGTTAGGCAGACAACCGTCTCCGATGATGAAAATGAATACGTACAATTTAACCCCTTGCACCACACCATCGAGTCAGACTCGTGACGAAATATGTATACAGTTACTCGCACAATTGATCGCGCACACTTTCGATCAGAATAATTGTTTTATAAATGGACCAAACGACTTCTATTTCACTGTAAGGCTAGAAGGATTAGTTTAGTAAATGACTTCTAACAAACATGTTGAAAAAATACATTTGGTCGGAATTGTGGAGAAACTACTTTTAGTTGCATTTTACAATGACCTATTGCAATTTTTTCAATAATTCTTTTCACGTTTACGTAACAAACCAATTGTTCCAACTTCTCAAAAAAATCCAAGTCGTTTGGTCCAATATTAAAAAAGTTATTTGCAATCAATGCAATTAAATTCGCAGTCGAATGTTGATAGTTTAAAGAAATAGTTAACTGCAATTCGATAAGTAAGCAGGAGTGTAACACAAATCGACGACGATCGATCGTTCGTAGAACTCGTGAACCGGGCGATGTTAGGAGGTGGGAAATTAGGGGAACGACGAGAAAATTGGCGAAACGTCTGCCAGGCGATTGGCAGAACCCCGGGAAACGATTATTCCCGCGATAGGCGCGACGGAAACGGAACATTCTGCCATTCGGAAAAGGCAGTTTAAAGTTTCCCGAGCGGGCCGCGTGGCGCGCGGAAATGAAAATTTCCACTGTTAGTTCGGAACTTGAGCACGAACTTCGGAAGAGCAAACACGGTTACCGAGCATTGCCGAGCGCAAAACTGTACAACTTCTCGGACGATCGTCCAAAGTTTAAACCGTTTTAATTGTAACTGATACCGTGGCCACTGTGATCCTCCGGGAATCTCTGCTGGAAAGAACAACATTCGGAAATAAACATAATTAGCTAGCAACAAAGTCGGGAAAATTGTTGGTAATTTCTCGTTGATGATCATTCGTGTCCGTTCTTTTTGATTTTACGGTGGCCTCCTAACGGGTCAACGCAATTGTTCTCATATTTTTACAGCAATACTGGACTTCGACATAAGACGATCAACAATATATTTATACATCATTATTAGGGTGGCTCATATTTTCGACTTTTGATATTCTTTGTTGGCACTCCGCAGGATTGTTACAAATAATCAAAAAAATCTGTGCAAAGTTTGAATGCGGGAAGATAACGAGAAAAGAAGCCCCAAGGCCATTAAACGTTAAAATAATTAATTTAATGCTCATAAAATTGTTTTTCTCGAATATCTTCTCAACTATTTACCGCGTCGAAAAATATGTTTAAAAAAAGCTGTAGATCTGGACGGGCTGCATCTTTTATGTCGTATTACTTTTTTCCCGTGAAACAAACAGTTGTCGAAAAAATTGAGAAAAACGTCTGACCAGAATCCAAAAATTTTTCTGAAATTTAAAAATTGTGGAACTCAAACTCGACCAGAGGATAAGAGTATGAACTGTACTGTGTGTATTATTTTTCGTAAGACTCCAAGGTAACATCTTGTGATATCAGATACAAGGTGATATCTTTCCTATATTTTCACTGTCGAAGAAACCGAGCGTTTCGTCGGGTGGTGGCAGCGTTATTATCGCTGCAAACACGGCGAAGCTGTTTTCTGGAATAGCAGAGCTTTTATCGACGATGTTGCGGCGTCTATTGAGAACGATAGCCTAATTCGGAGTTTGTTATCCTTGAGAGGCGGTGGTGGTCGCAAGAAATCGCGGGATTGCTATTCGACTGTCGAGACAGAGTGTCGTCGGCGTGATCGATCGGCTCTTCCGAGAGCGTTTTTAACCGTCGCTGTTAAGTCCCCTGAAAATTTCATATCACGTAATATCTGGCATCCGGATATTGGAGCGTCCCCTGTGAAGTTATCTGTGTTGCATATTTCCGTGAATTCCTCGCGAGCACCGGCTGAAGATACAGAGAGAGAGAGAGAGAGGGAGAGAGATGGAACCGTTGGCTGGGGGAGGGAAATTGGAGGAATTATGGGCTGTATATAGCATTATTGACGGGGCTCTCGAACCTGGGAAACTTTTATTTCCCAATGATCCCACTGGTATCGGGCCATGGTATGGCATTCTCGCGTAGCCTGTACCTCCTCCGGCACACCCTGATTTATTTTCAATAAATGCTCGAACACTTTGTCCCGCCGGTCACGTATTATTCCGTGTCTCTCCTACTTCGATGTTTATCCGCGCATTGTGCGCTCCACCCGCGCCATTGTGCCGCGCCAATTGACGTTTTTATGGGGCAGAAGTGGCTGGCCTAGCTGCCGCGGATAGATTCCTTTCTATTTGCGGTAGAACGCCGAGAACATTTGCTTCCGCGTTTGTTCGGCCGTGTAGTGTATCTGTCGTTCGACCTCGGAAATGTTCGAGGGTCTATCCTGGTTTTATATTTTCAAAAATCGATTTTTTCTCCCCGTATTATCTTTAACCCCTTGGGCCACGCCAATGTCCATAGAAATCGCACAAAAGACAAAGTTTAGCGTAACGATGATTTTTGTAAAAAATTAAATTAATTAAATAAACGAACCGAAT
The DNA here is from genome assembly GCA_028454225.1 of Lasioglossum leucozonium. Taxonomy (NCBI): domain Eukaryota; kingdom Metazoa; phylum Arthropoda; class Insecta; order Hymenoptera; family Halictidae; genus Lasioglossum; species Lasioglossum leucozonium. Next base: position 12,356,455 of record CM052207.1, read on the forward strand.
TTTGGGACACCCTGTATAACCAAAGCAGCACTCAAAGTGTTAAGTATATAGGTGTGTAGAGTACGCGGGCGAGAGTATTCGTTCGAATTCGTAAAATAAACGTAGTTACAGGCGGTCGAAGAATGCAGAGTGAAAAACAGAGGACGCGTTTTTTCGTCGAAAGTACTGCAACCGTAGCTCGGGTCGTGTTTCAGTGTAAACACTGGCATTGTAAAACAATCGAATGTATTTCCACGCTCTCTTCTCTGATCGTTTATCGAACATAAACGTTACGTACCCTGGCAAACGGCAGCGAGCGCGAGAGAATTCTATCGAGATCAGTCGGCCATCTTGCTTCTCTCGGAGGACTGTATTATCGTTATTAACTACATGCTAATTATCACGCAATTAATACCGAGTGGAAAGATACAGCGCGATCGAACCTCTTAACGCTAATTACAATCGACATTTTTCACCCCTTCCGCCTCGGGGATGGCTCGGCCTTGCACTCCCCCGACCACTGTCGTCAGCTGGAATAACAATTTTTCTTTCATCAATTCACAGCTCTTAACCCCCTTCCGCGAAATGTTATTTATTTCGTTCGGCGAGTGTGTATTCGAGTGAACAGTCGTTTTTGTGGACAAACCCATCGATGGGTTCACCTCACGATTTCTTTTACACCTGCCAAAAGTACAACTAGTTTGTTGTCAACAGTGTTCTAAAAGGAGCAGACAATTGTTATTATATTTATTTATACATTTAGTCAAATGGCTAAGTATTGTAGAAAAATATAATTTTATTTCAATTTAAAAGAAATTAACTCTTCGCGATGGTTCTAGAAGCCAAATTCAATAACAGAAGGTTTTTCTTGTCGATCATTATTTCTTTGTGAAACAATGACCATGATGATGTTCGTGACAATTTCCTGATTGAAATGAGCCAAAACATGACACAATTCCGAGCATATTTGCTTGTTCCGTATTGGATTCAATAGAACCTCGATTATCCGAACCTATGATACATATTTGAATTCTTCATTATGTGTCTTTACACTGTAAACAGTTCTATCTAACTCGATCCGTATAGAAACACGGTTTACTGTAGAAACCTAACATTGTAGGTGTACTATTCTACCATAACCAAACACTATCTATTTTCCCCTGACTAGTTCGGATAACAGAGGTTCTACTATTTCCTGCTATAAACGAGTAAATACGATCTAACCTGTGTCGTGTTTGGTATCATTTTACTCGGAAAAATGTCACGATTATGTCGATAAAAGTGTCATAAAAAAATATGTAAACAACCCTATATTCCATTTACCCAATAATTCGATTTAATTTTCGATTTAAAATTCGCGATATCCAACACCGAGCGACGCGAACACTGACAAAAGTCGTTCGAAAAGGCTGACAGACCGTGCCGTAAAAGAGCAGGCCAAGAATCAACTTAATAATTCGTTGCAGGCAAGAACAATTCCGGGCATTATCGTTCCGGGCCGTAATCCCCGGTGATTGCACGCCGGCAGACTGTGTAACTAGCCCCGTAATTACAATAGACAGTGGTAACGGGGATGGGGACGGTCGATTTCCATACGGAAATCGGACGGGGGCTGATGCATCTGCCAACAATCGAATCCGCATTAAGTATTATCGCCGGAAAATATTCTGTCAGCTCGAGCATGACGCGTTAACCAAATGTATTTAACAGAGAACTGTACACTAATCAACGACCGTTCTCGTATCGGAGCCACTAGAACAAATTTCCTCTGCGAAGTATAGAATTGTCTTCAGCTGTTGCTTTAACCTTCAAACTCTTGCAGATACGTCGAGTTGCGATGAAGATTTCGAATGATATATTATACATGTGTGTTATTAATTTCTTTTAAACGAAATAAAATTCTATTTCCGTTGTCAATATATACAGGCTGTCACAAAAGGGCTGTTCCGGAGGTCATTTTAACTAACTTTTCCTTTTGTGAAAATGTTCTCGGTAGCTTTGTTCAGGAGTTATTCACGAAAAACGCGGACAAATCAGAGCGCGGCTACGCTGAGCGTGGCATTGGCGTTGGCCGAGCCGAGATTCGCCCGCAGAAGCCGCGTTCCGATTGGTCCGTGTTGTTCGTTAATAACTCCTTAACAAAGCTGCGGAGAAGATTTTCGCAAAGGAAAAAGTTGTTTCAAATAATGCCAGGAATCACCCCCGGGTTCGATTCCCGCTGGCGCGGCGGTTCCCTCATTTTTCCTAAAATCCTACAATAATAACCACACAATAAATATACAATTTGTTCTTCTTCTAAAAAATTATGAACAAGAGCTGTAGTTCAAGGGGTTTAGGGCAGTTTGTAGCCCCAAGGTGTACCATTCCTCAAATCTTTAACCGCTTATGAAACGTAAGAGAGATTATTGTACAATAATCAAGCGGATCCGCAAACAGAAACACCAGAACCTTATCCGATCGTTAGAAAATTCCCTGTAAAATGGAAAATTATTTTTGGCCATTGCCTCGAGGGTAGTTTCTCGCGCGAAACTGGATTACCCGTCGAACCTCCGGGGCTCGTCGGCAACTGCAGGTTCGAATCAGCTCGTCACGATCAAGCCTAATAATGCCGGGAATACGCTGACTCGTTCGCAAATTACCTAGCAGCGAAACACGCCCGGTGAACTCGGCTCGCTGCCAACGCCTTGTATCTCTCGCGGTCCCACTTTTCCCCACCGCGTTCTTTCTTTTGTCGGCGACCGATTTGTACTTTCGAGATGAATCGGTTCCAAAATCGTCCCCGAATCAATTAATAATACTTTTCAATTACAATACCCCGCGAGCAAGGCTTTTTCGGAACTGCTCCAGTAGCTTCGACTTTGAAAATCCTGAAACTACACGTGCTATTGATAGGGATCGTTTGACGCGTCTGATCATGGTCGATCTATTTTACTTCCTGCTTATACTAGAGCAGGCGATGATTTTTTATTTTAATTTGATTTTATATGCAAGTAATCAATATAACCACCGTTGAAAATGTATACAAAAAATAAATACATCTTGGTGAGCAGTTTCCATTATACAGAATTATTATTATAATATTGATTTACAAATAAGGCAATATAACTCGATTATCGGTCCCTAGAGACTGCGGCACATGACAAAATTTACTTGTAATTGTAATTATTCACAAAAAAATGAAATTAAACAATAAAATTAATGAATAAAAAAGAATTTAACAATATTTATGCATAAAAAAATTGTAATATGGTTAATACTATACATTTTCTAGTAACATGCAGTTTTAAAATACCATATACAATAAATAGGTGTAGTGAGATATGCCTTGTTTGTCCGCACTGTGTGGCGTCGTAATAATTGGGAGCCATTTCGAAGCGGAGCAGGACAAAAGCGTAGGGATATCCCGAATAGTAGAAAGTCCGAATTGTTATGCAAACCCTCCTCTCACCCCCGGGTGCGTGTTATTTGTTTTGTCGTTCCGTTACCCTCGTTCCCCGATATCATTAAAATACGCCCGTTCCCCGGGAGACAAAAGCCTCGAGGATCTCGGGCGCACTCGATACTAATTGCCTTCATTTCTTATTCTTCTGTTCATTATTTCGTCCAGAAAGCGATCGAACCTCTGACGAAAGAATCCCGGCCACGAATTCCTTTCGTGACGTTCTCTGGATTTGTGCGAAGACCTCGAGTCTTCGGCATTGAACCATGAAGGAGAATAAAAAACGATGTACTATAGCGTCTTCGGTTCCCTCATTTTATTATTGAAAACGCCCCCCTTGTCCCCATTTTCATGTTAGACCGACGACAAGTTCAAGAAGAGTCGTTCTTCACTCGTTTTTCTGTTAAATAAATCCGAGTCTCTTTGACGTTGAAACACCTTGTATTCATAAACGCTGGATAGAGCTACCCTCCCCAGAATTATTAAATAAATCTACAATTATGTAAGTTAGAATCCAACGGTTTTATGGGACCTCGTTACTCACACTTGGTGATGGACGAAGTGCCGGCGCTGCTGCCCTGTTTCTTGAACTTGTCAGCCATGGTCACCTTCCGCCGGATGTTCTTGTCCGGCTGGAACATGATGATGTAGACCTTCGGCGAGTATAGGCAAGCCAAGGTCACCGAGGCGCTCAGACTGATCGCCACGCAGAGGGTGGTGACCTGTGTCTCGTGGGCGTTCTCGGTGCCGAAGTAGATCGGCACGAACGCCAGCCAGATGATGCACGTCGTGTACATCGTGAACCCGATGAACTTGCTCTCGTTGAAGTTCTCCGGGATCTTGCGCGTCTTCACCGCGTAGATCGTCGACACGAGGATCAGCAGCGCGTTGTACAGCTGCGAAAACAGGAAGCTCATGTCCTGGATGTTGCATTTCAGGATCACCTGCTTGCGGGTCGGGTAGGAGAACCTGGTGCCCGGAGGTTCGATGATCATCCAGACCAACGTCAACACGAACTGCAACAATTTTAAATACATTGGTTCAACACTGAATTGATCATTGATCCGACGCACCGACTGGCCCCTCCCACTAACATACATTGACTCAACTCACTAATCTCCTTCAATTTCTGCTATGAATCTGCATCGATTCGACTAAGGAACTTGTCCAAACTTTTCCCACCAATTCTAGACTCCTCCCACGCGTTTATCTAGCCCCACCCATTGACCCTCATTGACCACTCTCACGAAAAGATCCCGCCCACGAATTCTGCTCACCTGTAAAGCGATCAGCGCGGCAGCGATGCAGACCTGGGAGGTGGGGCTGATGTACCTGGGCCTGACCGCGGATTTCGAGGCCGAGTCGAAGATCCTCGCGATCCTATTGGTCTTGGTGAGCAAAGCCCCGTAGACAGCGCTGAAACTAACGCTCACCCCGAACCTCTGAAGGATACAGGTGATCGTGGTAGGAGTCAACAGCAACAGGAACGTGTTCACGTAGCAGACGAGCACTCCGACCAGCAGAATGATCGTCAGCTCGCGTCCCGACGCTTTCACGAGGGGCGTGTCCCGGTGACGGAACAACAGACAGGCGACCGCCAACGTCATCGTGATTCCCAGGCACGAGATCACCGCGGGAACAATTGCGAACGCGCTGTTCCACCTGATATGGTTGATCGGCAGTTGGTAACAGCCCCTCTTGTCGTCGTGTGGCCACCAGCCCGGGCCGCAGTCCGCGCAGGTGTACTCGTTGAAGACGTACTCGTACTCCTCGCACTGGTCGCACACCCAGCAACAAGTGTCACCCTGTTGCTTCTTTATCATACCTGGCTCACAGGGCAACGAGCACGCGGATATCGGTATCTCCTTCGTCCCACGAGCCCACACCAGCTCCTCTGTACTCATGTCTAGCGAGTTGAACCATTTGCCCACCACCTGAATAAATTTTCAGACCTTATTATACCGCTCTACGTCGCTCGTTCAGTTTTCGGAAATAAAATGGGTGGAGTAAATGAACAGGCGAAGAAAATTTGCAGTGGGCGGGGTAAATAGATAGTAGACACGACTAATAAGTAATTGGTGAAGCAAAGGAATAATAGGCGGAGTAAATAAGCAATAGGTGGGACCAAGGAACAGTGGGCTGGATAAATAGCCGATAGACGAAACGTATGAATACTGGGGACGGGGGATAGGTAATGTATGAAGTAAATGGATTAGTAGGCGGAGATCTTGAGCAAGGGGCGTGGCGAATAGATAATAGGCGGTGCAAATGTGTAATGAGCGAACGAATTAAGTACATGAATGATAGACGGTACTAGTAACTAATGGATCAAGTAAATCGACGTAGGCGGAACAATTAAATAAGGGGCGAGGCAAACGAATAATAGGCGGAAAAAATCGGCAGTGGGCGGAGCTTGTAGGCGCTAGGCGGAATTTACAGTGAAATGCCTTAAATAGAATGCATGTTCGCGGTCTCTTATGTGCCTCTAACAATGTTTCAATGGACTATCGATGTGTCCTCGAGCGAATGCGCCTAATCGTAATTTCGATGGGAGTATCGATCAAAATGGTAATTTTAGTCCAATTCCGATTGGCTAGGTGTCGAGAGGGGGCTCGTTGAAACTCGCTGCAAAACTGTAACTTCGGGTGGCACTCGATGTCAGCTACACGTCCGTGCTCCCCGCTACCAGAGAATTGTTTTTTTCGAACGAGAACCACTTATAACGCTGGAGAGGCTCTCGCACCGAGCGTGAGAAAATCGGATTGTTCGCTCGATTTCGAAAGCACTTGTAATTTGTCAATTTTTTTTTCCAGGCGAGATGGGCGATCGGGAAAATCCGAAACGGTCGGCGCGGATTCGCGCGGATATCGTCGCGATTTCATCAGGTCTCCCCAGTCGATCGATCTCCCTCGAGCGCCGGCTTATTATCGTTCCATTAATTTTCGAGCATCGGCCTCGAGTTTCGAGAGAACTGTTTTTTCCCGTTAAAACGCGAAGCAACGTTTGAAATATAGGTACAGAGAAACAGCTCCTTTCGTTGTCTCCGTCTCTGTCCCCCGTCGATACTATTTTATTAATGGCCGACGCAGCGGGCGCAATAAAACCGGCGCTTTTTGACGATTTAAAGTTACCTGGTTCTAGGGAAAAAAGAGAAGTCGTATTTCATCCGGTAAGTTGCGCGAGAGGGTGGGCGGACGCGGCGAAGGTCACGTTGCAATTTATGTCCGCGCCGCGTCGGGGCTACTTTATCGTCGGAAACGCGAGCGACGCCATTGATTTACGATTTTTATCGAAAAACAATCGTTAACCGAGCTCACGGACGAGACCGGGGACTGCCTCGCTGTTTCGTGCACGCTGGGAAATCGCTTGCTGATCGAAATGACGCGAAACGACGTCGCGCGGTCCTCCTCGACGACGATTTACCGGTTCGAGAGCATAATTTACTCGCGGAAACGAAATAAACGAAGCCAATCCAAAAGTAAATTGCTTTTCATATGTATTTGTAGCTCGATCGTACAAAACAAATATAACATTTTACATGAACGCATGCGTATTTTGATGAAACCGTACAACATGATTTACGACGCATATTATAACCACAATTTAAAAAATTAAAAGTCAAAACATTTTATGACATTTTTACACGCTATTATCCATTGATCAAATATTGACCAAAATCAAATTTCATGTAATTTCAATTTAAAGGGAATTAGTGAAATACGTAATTAGCAAATTCGAAATCTTCATTAGTCTGACTCGATACTACAATGCAAGGGATTAAAGTTGAAAATGCCAAACATATTTTTTACACTCTAATTGGAGGAACGGTTTAAATGGGAAAGCTGTGCAATTTCTCGCAATCAGAAAAGGGAAATTGCAAGAAGCAGAACTGAAACAAGAATGTATTTCTCCACTCTACTTATATTTCGCCCGGACATTTTTATTCTAAACGCATCCGCAGCCTGGTTATCAACATACGCCTTGCTCGAAATGCGCCTCTCTTTCGAATAATTCCGACTTAAACTCTTTCGGTCGGCCACCAGAGAATTCGCAGCCGCTAAATCCCGATTTGGGAGCACTGCGAGCGGCGCCGTTCGCAAATTTCTCAGCAAGAATCCAAAGGCCCGGCCGCGCAAATTGAATCGAGCCGGAATCGAGTCGGAAATAAAGTATTAAGCGTTTCTTTGAGCCTGCCGACAGGGGGACGCACGATTACCGGGGACAAAGGGAAAAAGGATTTTCATTTATCTCCGGCGCGGAAAATTAACCGCACCGGATCGAGAGATCCGAGGCAATAATCGCGCGGAACGTTAAATAAATTAATGCGAGAGCCGAGAGGTGTGCTTAATCGAATCGGCCGATTATTAGGTCGGCAGAGAAGCTACTATCGTTTCGTAACGTACGCGAGGAATGTGCCTACAACGCTTTAAGTATTAAGGGGGTTTTCTGCTTTTTCGAGGTCATTTTTACTCGTATGAATTTTTTGTGTGACTTTGTTTTCGTGTGTGACTTTTTTTTCAAAATAACCAAATTAACACGAACGCCCCTTACGATCTGTGACACTCGACACAAAATTTGAAGACGAACGAGCGACTCGTAGTAAAAAGCTGCGCGAATTAGGGGTCGTGTAATGGCGATGACATGCTACTGATAACAGCGTACGAATGACGTACGTATCTCGTCGGGCCGGCCCGATTGAAATTCGTCAAAAGGAGCAGAAAAATAATTTGTATTTCCGGGAGCGGCCGAATTATTGGCGGTGCAAACATGGTTCCGTGCACCCTCGGATCGTTCCCGGGTATAATTATCTCTGGCCCGTTGAAACTCGTCGAACCCAATAATGGAAACTTCAGTCTCGATATTATTCCGGGCCGGCCGGCCGTAAAACTGCCGAAAGCGGTTCATCCGTTGGCAAAAGTTTCTGTGGCTAGAGCCACGAGGACAAGCGGCCTGGTTTCTAATTAACCGTTGTGGAAAAAGTCCCAGAAAGTACATTCACTTGCCCGATAGTGGTATCCGTTGGACCCGTTGTGCTCCGATTTCCGGAAGTTGAGGATCTCGTATCGCGGCAGGCCGTCCCCGTGCTTGTCGAACTTCACCTCGCTGCCGGCGTCATCTGAAAAATCAATTATCACCGCTTGTTTCCAGAGTTACCTCGTTAGAGTTAGCCGTGCTTTCAACTATACCGATCTGTACTTAATTCGGATTTAGAATCGTCATTTTACCGAGGAAATTGCGTTAGAATTGTCTGGTTGTGTTGGGGCTGAATTTTGTGGGAGGAGCGACGAGAAAAGTTGAGTCTGAGAGAGGTTTGATGGGTCGAGCCAATGAGAGTCGATAGAAGATGTCGTTGGTTGGGACTGTGAACTTTGGTAAAGCCTGTATGATTACCGAGCGAAGTTGGACTTTGTGGGAGGAGCGAAGAAAAATACTGGCCGGAGAAACCTCTAAAAGAAACCTCTTGTACCTGACACTGAGAATTTAGGTAAAGTCATTAAGTAATGACTAATCTGGAACTTGAACTTTACCTTATTAGAAAATGTCGTGCAGGGTGGAGCCAATAAGACCGGAGGGCGGTGCTAGATAAATCCAGTGGGTGGCGTCAAACGTTCTCAATCGTCTAACAACGACTTTGGATTACCGAACACGCACATTCCACATCTCCTTCTCGTAAAATTGCCGTACTAACGATCTTCTAATGGCTCAAACGACTACATCAATTACCGTAACCGGGCCGAAAGAACGATAATGAGGTCCTCGATTGTGCTTTCGCCGTTAGGAGTCGTGTTGCAACGGCTTCATCCACTTGAACATTCGAGCTGGCTTTATTGTAATAATGTTTTGCGCCGCTTTGAAATCCGTAGTTCCCGCCCCCTCGGGCACATTCGATTACAGTATTCGGGCGGCATTGTTCTCAGCGCCGGCGGCGGGCGGGAAAAAAAGAGCGATTCGTTAAATTTACATGATGGATTTATGCGTTTTCGTTTGCTTATCGCTCGGCCGGATTTTAATATATCCGCGAGGTCGAACCATATCATCCCGGCAATATAGCTTTCAATCATCGCTCTTCCGGGCTGCGTAATTGACACGCGATTGTGTCCCGGGGCCGCGAACCTCCGGGCTCGCGAAATAATTCGACCGGGAACGAAAATTACACTCCACTTTGTTTTCGATACGCACCCGGTCCGGCCCGTCGCAATATCCGTGGATCAACGCCAGCCCGCGGGATCGACGAAACCGTTCTCCCTCGATCACTCTCGATTTAGCCGGCACGAGAACACTTTTTCGCCCCTGCCTCTTTTTTCATCGCAGATTTTTTTTCTCCTGTTTTTTCGTCGTAGTTTCGACGTCGAGTCGATACGCCTCGAGTTTTTGTTCTCTTTCTGTTTTTGGCTTTTTCGATTTTCATTTTATAGGCTTATCGTCCGTGATTTACTTGGACGGCTTTGTCGAAAGGACGTTTAGCGCGTTAGCTGAGACAGCCACAATTTTTCCCCGCATGAAAGATAGCGGCAAAACCGTACATCGGCGCGCGATATTATTTTTATGCTAAAACCGAGACAGACGGGATCCCTCCGCTTTGATGAATTCGAGCAGAATTTCATTTGCCTGCTCAACGTAGAGGGACGCTTTTAATTCGCTTTTCTCGAGCAGTACAATTGTTTTCCGTATCAACGGTAATCGTGATTATGCTTATCAAACAGAGCCGGGAAGAATCGATCTTGTGGATGCAGAGTTAGCTTAATGTAGCCACGTGGTAAATAATTTTTAATTAACTCACGTACGAGCACAATCTTTAACTTTGAACGATGGTAATCCGTAAAATGAAAATACGAAATTAATTGTATAAATTAAAAGAAATATTTCATTTGCTTAATGCATCAATGCAGAAAGTGACTTTTAATTAACTTTTTTTTTACCACTGCAATTCTTCTATTTTTAGCCGAAAAATTTTTTCCAGAATAACGTGGAAGTTCGACCGCGGTGAAACATTTTGAAGCTTTATGTGTCTCCTGGATTTTTAGCGGCAGCATCGGGCACGTTTCTCGTAAGAAAGTGCAAGTGAAATGGCGCAATGCAAATTATAATTTTCATCGATCGAGTTTCGACGACAGAGTATAAATAGAATCTTATTACCCTAATTACTTTCATTGCACGCCGAAGAAAATAGGGTTTGCTCGACGAACCGCGGCGAAGTTCTTGCTGCATTGTGCACCGCGTCAGTTGCATCCGTTATAAACGTGCAAATGCCGCGCGAAGTCTAATAATACCGATCCGATGCAACTTATCCCGTTGTAAACGTCAGCGCGATGCAATTTGCATTTCTGCGCATTGTGATCCAATTAAACGCGGGAATCACAACTCGTCGATACGGAAAATGCACTCGAACATTCCCTGTGTCGGCACATTTTTAAACAATTTCATTCTTCGACTCCTCGACAAATATTGTAAACCGTGTTCGTTAAATTTACTGGACACGAGTCGACTAATTGGCAAGAGTGATCAAACATTTTTATGCCAACATTTGATGCATTAAAGTGCGGAGAAACCAAAGAAAAATCGGTTTTAGTGGGAGTCTCATTTTGATGCATTTATTAATGATCCAGCAGTATCTTTTTATTCGAGACACAGCCGAAGCCAAAGGAATGACATTTTTCTGATATCGAGGAAGCAGAGTTTGCGTTTCAAATGTGCTGAAAAAATTCCGTACGAAGTCTCTGTGCAAATTCAGTTATAATTTAATACCTGATGTGCAGCAGGGAACGTATACATACTTTTTTTTTGACGAATTTCATGTTTCAGTTTACGAATTATTGAATATATCAGCCCTTTGCTGGATATTAAATTTTTTACTGTTTTTTTTAAAGGACTTGAATTGAAAACGTGAAAACATAATCTTGGGGACATGTTAATGTTCAAAAATGCCATTACTAAGGAAACAAATATTAATAGTGAATTTTACATGCTTTTGAATGGTATGAAAATACAAAGATTATTAAAATTATTTTCAGTTCAGTCAATCATTCCTAGTCTTAACCATGAACATTTAATATAGATCTTAAATGCTTCGATTAAAAACGTTCAGACTACTAAAACTGTAATAAATGCATGAACTCTAGCAACGATTTATGACATTCCCCACGACGAGACACCTTGCAGCCGACGTGATCCAATTAAACAAATATTTGTGAGCGGAATGATAATGGAACGAAAATTACGACACAATTTATGGCTGTTCTATTAGGCCATCTGTTTCGAGTCGACAGTAGGTACATTAGCGAATTAACATTAAGAAAATGTCTGGCCAATTTCGAAATTGCAGCTTGAAAGAAAGTTCACGGCTCGCAATTATACACGGCGGTTTTTTTCTCTCTGCGATAACGATGTGCAATCAGTGACACACGATGACTATTACCTTTCTTCATTGCCAACAGAAATGCGTCGGTAATAACCGACGGTATCTGATCGTGCCACCGTCAGCCGCGGGAATATAGCCTGGATTTTCCCTCCGTGTAACTTTGTTTCCGATCGCGATGTAGATCCGAGGCGAAAAAAAGGGACAACAAGAGCGAAACTTCGAACCGAGATTAAAAAACTCGGCTCGGGGTTCGAGTGCTAAGAACACGTTCCCAGTCGATAATTATAAAAATACGATGGTCGCGCGTCTGAAAGAAAAATCCGGTTCGCGCAATTAGCGGACCTCATAAATCAATGGCGCGCTCCTTCTCAACCTTGATCAAATTCAACATACGTCTGTCTCCCGCAACATCTTCATCCATGGAATATTTTCGTTTAAAGCCTCTCCCCGATCTGCCGCGTAATAAATTGAAAATGATACCACGGTTCTCCGCATGAAATAAAAATGTTCCCGATTTCTAGAAACAGGGGTGAAATAAAAATGTGTTCCGATGGCTCTGATAAATTGGAAATAAAATCCGCAGTATAATCACGGTTTTATTTCAGATATAATTGGTCTTTAAAAATTCGAACGGTCGGCATTGTCCTTCCCAAAACGAATTGAAAAAGTAATCATCAGATTTCGTGCGTTTGCGTGCTCACGCGAATGCGAAAAACGCAGTGAAAAGCATCCGCGTAGTTACAGCTTAACGGTGAAACGAATTTTCTTTGGGTACCGGGCTTATTAAAACAGCTCATGAACATGGAACTTTCCACGGGGCTTCCGCCCTGTAATTATAAACGACGCTTCGGTTTTGTTGGTTTGTCGTTGATGTTGTACAACGGGCTTAATAATAATCTTTCTATACATTTGTTTCGCGTTTTTTATTCAGGCTGTTGCTCTTTCATTCCTCGTTTCCATTCTTGCTCGCTGATTCATTGATTTATGACAATTTTTTGTATGCGGTGTTGCTCTCTATACATTCGTTTTTTTCAATAGTTGCAGTAGGCTATTCATCCACCATTTTTACTCCTTTCTATCTAGTTAGGCTTTTTCAAAGAATTCAGTATTTGTTCTGTGATTCATAAGAATTCATTTATTCGGTGCAGTATTATTACACTCACTCACAGTTTTCATTTTTAATTTCTGCTTTTTTCTTCTTTCGTCCCTTGTCTCTATTTTTGTCGGTTTATTTAAATGTATTCAGCGATTCGGCGGTGATCCACAGAGTGTACAATACCGTATGCATGCTAAATAACCTTACCACAAACCACTCGCACATTTATCTTTCATTTTTAATCCCCGCTTTTGTCCTTTCATCCTATATTTTCCTTTTTGCCTGTTTATCTAATTGTGTTCAGCGAATTGCCTACAATTCAGTGATTCAATTGTGATCAACAGAGTGTATAATAATTTACGTAATCTACGGAGTCTTTCTACCAAGCCCTCATACAATTAATTCTCATTTTCGTTCTTTCAACCCTTATTTACAATTCTGCTTATTTATTCGCAATTTTCAGAGAAATGTCTACAATTCAATGGTCTAATAATAATCCGTACAGCCTATAATAATCTATAAATGCTACACGGTTTCACAACAGCCCCTCACACCCTCACTTTTTTCTTCCCATCCCCCATTTCCGCTCGTCTCCAGTAATTTACATTTTCCAGGAGTTCTTCAACCGTCCAACGGTTCAGAGGCGATCCAACGAGCCCGTAACAGTTTATTTATTCGCCCCAGAACACGTCCGCGTGGTCCACCGTGAGAACCATCCCCCGCAGTCGAGGGTTATTTACGTCGCCGGACGAATCGCGCGCAAGAAATCAAAGTCACCGATCGATTCCCTAAATCCTGCCGGGATCGTTCGATCCCCGAGGATCCCCGAACGTGTCGTCCAGCCACACGTTATCCTCCCCGCGCACACCTCCTCGTCCAAGGAAAACAGTTCGCCGATCGTTTTTACGATCGCGCCGTAATCTCCGCCTGATCCGTGGCGGGCTCGTAAAAGCCTCGCGGCAGTCGCGGCCGGATCGATCTAAACCGGGGAACGAAGTCACCGAAACCGGGCCATTATTTCCTGGTCATTTCGTGGAAACGGGCCACAACGCGACGATGCTCTCGCCGCTCCGCGCCGAACGGAATCGATAACGGATACACGGCCGACGCCGATTCGATTCGAGATAGCTCGATCGAAACGCGCCTCGACTGCGACCGAAGCGAATCAAACAATCAACCGGGGAAACTAATACACCGGCTGTCCCGCGAATCGCGCCTCCGCGGGACGACGCGGCCTCGATTCTACCGGAAAAACCGCGTCGAAAACGAGCCATAGTGTTTTCACGCGCGAGCCTTTGTTGCCGAGATAATTGACGTTGGAAATTAGCAGAACGCGTCTCTTCGCTCCGACGCGGTGGAAGCGATTGTCCGGGGAAACTGATACGGGACCACGCGCCTTCGATTCTACCGGAAAGACCGCGTCAAAAATCAGATATAGTGTTTTTTCATGCGAGCCTTTATTACCGAGATAATTAACTTTGGACGCGTCGGTAGAACGCGGTTCGACAACGAGGAAATGGAAACAGACAATCATCCGGGGAAACTAATACACAGGCTGTCCCGTGGTCGATATCTCGTCGAAATGAAATGCATACGATTCTACAGGAAAAACCGCATCGAAAATTAAGAATGCTGTTTTCCCGTACGAGTCTTCATTACTGAGATAATTAATTTCGAATGCCGGTCGAACGCGAGGTCCATTCAACGGCACGTTGAATCGCCGTTCCTGCTGTCTTTGAAATAAATAATTTCTCAAAAAGGGCCTCCAAACGAAAAAATCTTATTCTTCTCTTTTCACGTGTTTTACCATAAAGAACCGGTTAACACACTTTTACAAACCACCGGCTAATTAAAAAACCAGATATTTACAATTTTAAAAGCAGTTCTGTTTCTAAAGTTCCAACCCTATGATCGCAAAAAGATTCTGTAAAGATCAGTTCAGCAATAAACGAGCTCTACGGGAAGTTCGAACTATTTGTCACGGTATTTGGGTTCGTCGACGTTTGAAAAAGGGCTCGCAATTTCAGCCCATAACGTCGCCCTTGCAAATCGTTGGAAAAAACAATGGCATTGGGCTGCACATTTAGGATCGATACAGCACGATCCGTCTGCGATATACCCCCCGCCCCACATTTTTTTCTCCCTTTCGCGCTTTTCCCACTCTTCAACCCTACCAACCCGCTCGCCTCTCTTTGTTCCTGTCCCTTCCCCTTCTAGAATCGAGCTTGCACATCAGAGTCACGGTGCCTCGCTCTGGCCTCGGACGAATTTTCCCTCAACCCTTTTTAATGGGTCTGTCTTTGCCCGCGCCCCCAGCAACGGGACAAAAACCACCCTCCGTGTGTTTCCCCGAGGCTCGTCGCTTTTTCCGAACACGGGACTCCGCCTAATTTTTTACCCTCGTTTCACGTCCTCCCCCAACCCCCGCGCCGCGAACAAACCAGCCGAAAATTTCGTTTCCGCGATTCTGCGGATGACTCTCCCGAGTTGTGCTGGTTCTCCGCGAGGGTGCCCGTTGTTCCGTTTAGGGGATGGTCCTATGGCTTCTTTGGTTTCGGGGATTCGTTTTGGAAACGTCGGGTGTTTGATTCGTCGGACAGTTCTTCGCGCGAAAATGTAAATAGCTTTCTTTGATTTAATGAGCAGGGGTTGTGAAAATGATTTATCTTTTGATGTTAACGCTAGGTTTGCAGGACACGTTTTAATATTTTTCATATATTTCTTTAAGTATATAATATTTTTTTAAAATTCTTACAAATTCAAATAAGAACGGTCCTATTGTTTTTATTAGTCTGAAAGAGAATTTAATCTAGCGTTAAGGGTAGGTTTGAGGTGAATGTCTCATTGTAGGACTTAAGGGATGAACTTTAGAAATGTATAATTTTTAAAAGACGGAAGAAATTGTAAAAATATTTTATTTTGGGGGTAGGTTTCACTTTTAGAATTTTTGAGTTTCTGAAACGTCTTTCTTTTTCGTATAAAAGATAGGTTACATAATTCTAACAAAGACGGAAAAAGGTATTATTGTCTGGTTTAGGGAGCGGGCTCATCGAATGGTATCATATTTTGATTCAGGGGATATCCTCCACAAAAACGTATCATTTTCTGATTTAGAGGGGCAGTTCTACAAGAACGTATTATTTTCTGGTTTAGGGGGGTGAGTTTTACGAGAACGTATCATTTTCTGGTGTAGGCGGTTGGGGTTCATAAAAGCTTATCATCTTTTGATTTAGGGGATATGCTCTACAGGAACGTACCTTTATCTGGTACAAGGGAACTCTGCCTATGAGAACGTACTATCTTCAGGTTTAGGGGATAAGTTTTACAAGAACGATTCGTCTTACGCTTAGGGGTAGGTTCTCCAGAAACGTATCATTTTTTATCTAGAGCGTCCTCTTCTAATTTAATTAATAAAGACGTATCATCTTTTGATTTCGAGGGGTAGATCCTCCAGAAGCACATTACGATTAAATCAACGCATTCTGCAAACTCCTATTACGTTCAATGTCCAACATCCTTTTCCGAGGTTTTGTAGCTGAAACAACAGCAGGCCAGGAAAAATAAATCGTTATCTCCATCCAGGGGGTGGATTTCATAAAGCGAGCCTGTCAAAACAACTCGTCCACTCCAACATTCTTTGGCGAAAGACAATCTGCGAGAGCCCATCGCCCGAAAAACTTCTGTCCCGGAAATCTCGAGCATGCGCCCGGCCAACGGCCAAGCATCCCTGAAACGTCGAACTGCGAAAGAGATCGCGCTGTGCCCTCCGCCCTCGCATTTCGGAATGCTTTTGATCCCCCGTGCAAACTGAAAAGAACGATGGCTCGTACAGCCGGAGTTTCAAACACACGGGTTCGAATAACTTCTTCGTCGGAGCTCTCTGTCTCCCGCCCTCTCTCGGCGTCATTACCGCGCTGTTTATTATTCGCAAAAATCTCCATCGCATCGGCCGAGCCTGAAAACTCAAGCGGCCGCTCTCTATCTTGTCAGAAATTCATCTCGACGGTAAACTGCGAACGAGAGACTACAGAGGTAGATATAGACAGCTAGAAAAGGGGAGGGAGACAGATTGAGGTAGAGAGGGGTGCAGAGACGAAGAGAGGATACTTGAAACGGCACCCGAAACCCGGTTACCCGCGAATTACCCGTGCGATCAAAGCGCAGCCCCGAAGGCATCCCAGGTGCGTGTAAAATTTCATATCGGCCGCGGTTCGTCGATCCTCTCTGTGTGAACATCTCCGTTTCATCGGCGTTTACCACCCCCGGCAACCCCCGTCCACGCGATAACGGGTCGCGCCCGTTTTTTCCACCGTCGAAAAAGAAAAGGACACCGTAGACGCCCCGGGAATACGTCCACTCAACCACCCTATTCATCCCCGAAATATTGAATCCTCCACCTTTCACAGCCTCCTCTACCGTAAACCCTCCTCTCTTTTAATGGCTCAGCTGTGAACGACACCAGGTAGCTCGAGGTTCGCTAGAATTTTGATGGGGATGATGGAGAGCTTCTGGGTTTTTCGAGTTTTTAGAAATTTTAGGGCTCTGCGTACACAGGGTGGAAATTATAAAGCGTATAATCAATATTTTTTGAGATATCGTATAACAGGGTATGTCAGAAAAAACAGAACATCTGAATATCTTTGTCGGATTTAATGATACGAAATTTGGCGATATTGGAATTTAAATGCTATCGAATTTTTGTGTCCTTTTTCGGTATTTTCAAGGTCGCCAACATTTTTTTCAATGGAAACCTATGTTTTTGACTGCACCGATCGATGCAGTTTCTTGTACTCTACATAAAAGTACTAACATACTTATCCTTTAAACTTATTCGTTAAGAAGTTATCGAAGCTAAAACTTAAACTCACCGATGAAGGACACGTTGAGGAGATAGTTCCTGTAGAAGGCTCCACGGTCGTAGTTGACCATGTTGGGGCACAGACTCTTCCCCTGGCAGAGGTCCTTCTGCAGGTTGTCCAACGCGTGCGCGAACGCGTAGACCGCGTCCACTACGAACTGCACCTTAGACTCTTGTTCGTAGCCCGAGGCGGCGTTGAGTCTCTCTTGGGAGGAGCACATGGTGCCATTTTGACCAGCCAGCCAAGATTTATTCAGCACGCAGCCGAATACTTCCTCCCAGTACTCGCTGAACCATGGATTCCTCCGGTTGTTCTCCGGCGTCAACGAGGCCATGTAGTCGTCGAAGCCTGGTATGTTCTTCGACTGCAGCTCGACGGTGATGGCTCCTTCGGCCTCCTCTTCTAGGCCCTCTACCAGTTTACCTTGACGACCCCAACCGTCGCTGGCCAACCACTGGAAAGGCTGGCTCAGATTCGATCGTCTGGCTGCCTCCAGGATCCCTCGAGCGTCCTCGGCTCTGGTGAACAACACCACTGCTCTGGCATTCGATTTCTTGCTCAGACGCTGAATAATATCGTCGAAGACTTGATCGTCAGCTGCTCCAGGAACCTTCAGGGATGCTGCTATGCATACGTTGCGCCCCGTTGCCTCGTGGGTGAACACCTCTATCCCGTACTCCCCGTAGCTACCTTCGGAATGGACTGTGGACACGTAGGACCAGTTTGCGCTCTTCACCACGTCCACCAGGGCGATCGACTGGAACGTGTCCGGGGGAACCGTTCTGGCGAAGTAGTCGAACCTGGGGACAGTGACGGAAAGAATTTCTTAACATACTTGGGAACTAGAAGGTCTAAAATCATTTCAATCTGCTGTGTGCATCCGTGATGCGACAAGAACGCTTGGGGTGAGTTGTAGGTTCACGATTAAAATTGCTATTTCTGTCGAAGGAGTTATAAAAAAAATCCTTGGCCACAAACTTTCAAAAATTAGGAAATAGTCGCTGGTAGATAATGTGTTAAGAAACATCGAAGGTACCTGGTCTTGTCGCTGAGCGCTTTTGCAGTGGAAGCAGGCGAGATCTGCGGAATATGGAACAGCCTGAGCAGATTTGCCACCTGCAGGGACACCGAGCTGTAAGACCCTCCGATCACCCCGAAGATAGGCCCAGCCGAGGCCGTCTTGATGAGCTTGGGCACCGATCCGTCGGTACACTCGAGGACGGTGACGTCCACGTTGGATAGCGACGCCCTAACGAAATGCAGACTCTGATTAAGAGCGTAAGTGTCCCTGCCGCAGGTGTCCAGTATGTGCACGCCGAGGGTGATGCCCGGGAGGATCCTATCGTTTCTGTTGATCTGATCGATGGCGAAGAGCATCGCCTCGAGACGCTGCACGCCACGGTTATAGACATTGGGCCCGCAAGAGGAGCTGCCCTTCTCGTGCACCGGAAACAGACCACCTAGCACGATGTCCCCGGCGATCAGTACAGCCTCGCGTTCACTGTGATTCTTCGACTGCGTCACCAGAGGAAGCTGCTGGAGCGACAACAGCAGGACCAGCAGCCGACCGAGAGGGTGGCTCATTTTAATCGATGGAGTTCTTCGACTCACCAGGTTTCATGCATTTTATTTGGACCCGGAGTCTCCCTTCTTCGGACCTGGGCTGTTGACTCTGGAGCTGAGGAGGCTCTTGGATTTCGACAAGGGGTCTCCGACTAGGTTTCTAATCAGTCCAGGTGTTCGACTATGCTTCCAACTAGATTTCCAATCTTGACCAGTTCTCTCGCTAGGTCTCCGACTAGGTTTTTAATCAGTCCAGGTCTTCGACTACGCTTCCAACTAAGTTTCAAATCTAGACCAGATCTCCAATTAGGTCTCCAAGCTCCACCAGGTCTTCCACTATCGCACTAACTCGAACCAGGTCGGAATTATCGTGCACCCACCGACAAGACTTCTCCAGGCACACAGTATTCGCCAGATCGGGTCTCCTAACGCGAATTTAATAATTCCTTCGACTCCCAGCTCCTCCCAGAACTTGTATCTTTCTTTAAAATCGATCATTCGACTGGTATCGAAGTT
Organism: Lasioglossum leucozonium; assembly: GCA_028454225.1. Lineage (NCBI taxonomy): Eukaryota > Metazoa > Arthropoda > Insecta > Hymenoptera > Halictidae > Lasioglossum > Lasioglossum leucozonium. The sequence goes on from CM052207.1 coordinate 12,376,266, forward strand.
TAATAGCTACTTCGAACCAAGTTACACCGTTCTATCTCGAATTTTTCTTTACCCTCGGTATCTCGAAATTGGGTTTCCTCAAAGTCCCTGGGCTCTGCGAGGTGTCTCCCCGTATCGCTTCCAGGCAGTTCCTCAAGTTTTTACCGGAGGAGGACTGTGTCCTTTTCTTCTTGATTTTCTCAGGAAGGTGTTTCTTTAAAGTCGATCAATCGACTGTTGGCAGCAGCGACGCTTCTTCATCCATGGTAGAACACTTTTCTTGGTAAAATCGAGTCTCTTTAAAGTCGATCGGTCGACTATGGTACATGGAGCGGCGTCTGCGCCGGGTCTACCTGCTACGGAAGGCTGGCTAGAAAGGGTCATAGGATTCGTCGGTGTAGAAAAAAATGTCTTGTCCGTTGGCTAGTCGATTAGGCTCATTCGAAACTTCAGTTTTAGACGTGCGAGTTTTTCTTTTAGAGTACACCTAATTAGCTCCAAAAAACACCAGGAGTGGGCCCTTTTGTAGACTCCCTTAGACTTTGGTAGTAGCTAGCTGCACAGAGTCTAGGGTCAGGCCTTCCGAGACTGCTCTGGACCTATCTCCACGGAGGTTCATTTGAGACTCTTCTATGCTTTGGTATACCAATCTGGCTACGCAATGGCCCTCTCAGGCAACCCTAGGCTTCGGTATACCTAGACAATTTCACACGGACCGCGATTAGGCTCACTTGAGGTTCTTTTATACTTTGGTACACCTATCTAGCTTCGCAAAGGCCCTCCGTAAGAGGCCAGGATTAGGCTCTCTGAGACTGTTCTAGGCTTCGGTATACCTATAAAACTTCACACAGGCCGTGGTTAGGCCCTTTTGAGACTCTTCTATGCTTTTATACACCTATCTAGTTTCACACAGGCCCATTTGAGACACCAGCTCACTATTCGATCCACCTATCCAACTTCACAAAACCTCTACCACAGGCCTGTATCCTATCCTCAGATCGATTTTAAACGACTTCGGTCACCATGATAATCGCGCTATCCTCCTCGAGGATCAGTCCGTCCTGGTTATTTGCTGTCACAGTTTCGCAGCAGCCAGCATCCGAAGATCCCCAAGCCGGCAGACGTCTCCGGGTAGTTTCTCAGGCGGTTTGTTCCGTTGATCCGCGGCCCTGTCGGTCGATCCCTCGCGATCTCCACCTGCGGGTCCGGCGTAAGTAATCGCGGTATTAATGCGTCGGGACGCGGAGGATGCCGGGGCAAGATTACCGGAGCATTTTATCGATCGAGAGAGAATGGTCGGAGCTGTCGCGACGACCGGAAGCATGCTATTTCCCGACCGGGCGACCCGGAAAAAGACTCCTTCGTCGATTCCGCGGAACGCACCGCCGCCGCGATCCCGACGATTTCCGGCCGCGCTGGCGTTTCCGGCGAGCGCGAGGCCTCCGACAGACTCCAGTATGATATTTTCCCAAGTCTTACGACGCGATAACTTCCGGCCCGTAAACTGTATCGCGGCTACCAGGTGAAAATCGTTCGAAAGGAAGAGAAGGTGCTTTTTCGCGAAATTTTTAGATGCTTCTATTGATGGTCTTGCTTTCAAGTGAAAAGGGTACGGCCGGGAACCGATCTTTCATTATAAGATTCGACAGGACCTCCAAAGAAAATCCTGTATGACAAGTTTCAAGTCGGTAGCTCTATCGCAAGGATAGTTATAGGGTGAGCACGGTTACAGTGAATTATTTCTTCTGTTCTGCTCAAGGAAAAATTACGAAAAAATTCAGGAACAGTGTACCTAATGGCAGACACGACTGTGAATTTTCTCCGAATTTTTGATTGCAAAATGTGAAGTTGATTTTTTAAAAATTCGGGTAACTTACAACTGCTGAGTTTATGTTGAAGTTGTCGGACGACCACGTTGACATTATTATGATAGTTGAGTCGTACGATTATTAATGTGTATTTTTTTATGGTTTTTGGATAAAATGCATATTTCTTATAGAAGTTTTAGCAATTATTTGAAATACTCAGCCAGAATAACATGTTTTGATAAACTGTCTAAATGTGCACAACGTGTGTACGATTGACTTTCTCGACGTTTTCATCGATGAATAATGATATTTATTCTTTCCCTGATGTCGACAGCTAGTTCCGGCTCTGTCTCCGTTAAACGAAACATTTTTCTGTGCATCGTCGCACTTCGATCACGGTCGATTAATTTCTTCGATTGGACACGTTCCGGCTAAAGTACTCGATCGACTAAAAGTAAATTATACGTTCGAGACTGGGGTTGCAGAATTTCGCTGGAATTCGTGGTCCTCGAAATTAATTTAAATTGTTTAATTGGAAACGCGAATGTTTGACGTTGTTGCGTACCGAGGCGTAGGTAATTGTAAACAGCGATAACAAAAGACTGGAAAAATTCAAAAACATCTGATCAAATCGACTGCTATGAAAATGGTGTACAGTTGCAATAAAACACGCGACACTATAATTCGCTCGGCCGATAAACATCGAAATCCCGGATCCCGTGCACCAAAATGGCCGCCGTTTCCGTTCTGGCGGATTCGAATGCATATCGGCGCTAACAAATGCGCGCGTAAGGGGGGTAAAGTAGGCGTAAACGCGCGGGAAACGGGCAGAACGACGAAAACGAGTTGGAAAGTCGAGTTCCCTCTCTTTATCTTCGCCGTCGAGCAGCCAGATATTTTTTTGCTTTCGAGCCACGGTTTCATTCGATTTAACTCGACGTGACCGAGTCGGCCGCTATTTAGAACGATTTCACTCTTACTCCTTTCTGAAAAGCCGTGACAGCGAAAATAGAGAGAGAGAGAGAGAGAGAGAGAGAGAGACGAAAGGAAGACGAACGATGAAGTAAGAGAGAAAGAAGAGGAAAAAATAGGAGGGACGCGGAGTAGGGGGAGGGGAGTAGAAGGCACACGCGCGCCGTCACCGTCAAAACGGCAGCGAAATTCTAGGCTCTCCTTCGCGGGCTCGTTAAATTTCCCGACTCGTACTCGTTAAGCGGACTTAATTTCACGGAACTCTAACAACCGTGGCTCCGGCAGCCGGCTTTAAATTCGAGGACCCTCCGACTTTTTCCCCCTCCATCCCTCTCTGCCTCTCTCTCTCTCTCTCTCTCTCTTTTCCTAAGATCGCCAGCCAACGCACCCCCTTTCACCCCCATTGTCTCGCTCTCTCGCGAATTATCCCGCGAACAGAACCTCTCACGAATTTATGGAGCAGGATGGACCATCACCAAACCCTCTTCAACATCCAGTTCCGTTGGGTCACTTAGGAAACTCCGCGGTTGACGGATTTCGTCTGCACTACGCGCGAATTCAGGCGTATCCTGTTGTAAATCTTTTGACTTTTACATTGATAATAAGTTTTTGTGGTAAATAATTTGTCTGCGAAACTTTTGCCAGCAGATTCCTGACAATTTCCTGATTAAAATCAGCCCCAACACGGCATAAGTTGGATTATATTTGCTTGTTTAATTCAGAACCGATGAGGTACGCGAATCATTTTAGATTGAACTGGAGTGTTGAGATTCGTTACAAATCGGTAAAGAGTTTTAAATTAAAAGAATTCCAATCATGTTTCACTGACCAGTTCGGATAATAGAGGTCCTGCACTATCGTGTATTAAACGAGCGATTTGTCGGTGAAAGTTTCATTTAAAAACTGATGAGAAACCAAAGAAGTATTATTATTATTTTCCACGTTCGATGTGCTAATGAAACTGAACGGGGCGGGGCCGCTTAGCGAACATTTGTTTTATCCGGTTTGCTGTCGCACGGGTGGGAAAGAAGGTTTGTTGCGAGCGAATAAAGGTACACTCGGAATCTCGAGAGGTTTGGGGGAGGGGGCTGACTGATTGATAACAACGGGCCTCCGTGCACAAATCGCGGGACCATTTTTTAGCGGGTCTTGTCAGGCCATTATTTCCCGAAAAGCCGGTCTCTTTCGCTGCTGGAGAAAAAAAGAAGCGAAGCACGGGCGCGCGCTCGCGATCCCCTTAGCCCCGCTAGATAGACGTTCAAATGGAACGTGCATATCGAAAATTTGTCACGTCGCGAGAGGACCGCGTTACGAAATCCCACAAAGTAAATGGAGGTTTTATGCAAAACGCGCTTTCAGTCTCCGGCGACCGTCACCCCTCGCAGCTCCTTCGAGCAGCACGCTCTTTGTTAGCCGCTCACCCTCGGCCCATTTCTGTCGCGCGTGTCCAACGTGCGCGACATTCGGAACAATTTGTCCAGAATATTTCCACCTAACCGATCCCATCGATTTCATACGCATAACGATCGACGCGCCAAATGATTCTACGAATGATTCTACTGAATTAAAAGTACGAGCTAAACTATTTTTCCTTTCGTTTCGAAGAAAATTCGCCTCAAAGATTGACACTACGTTGCGGAGCTTGACACGCAATTATTTTCGAAACTATACCTGGCACAATAAAATCTCTTCGTACATTTCCGATTCAGTTTTGTCCACAGAATCGAATGCCACCTCGATCGACCACCTCCCATTCTTGATTACATCGGAATCAATTAAAAACGGAGGTAAAGTCGTAATTAACAGCTTACTATCGGCTCACCTCGATCCTCCAATCTCAATCATCTCCATAAAACCATAGCTCGCACAATAAAACCTCCCGTTACATTTTCGAATCAGTTTCGTCCAGAGAATCGAACGGCCACCTCTCCCAGTGACCGCCGCACCGCTTCAGAATCGAAGAGAGAAGCCGAAAAAAGCTGAAAATGTGAAAAAATCGGCTCGAAAACACGGGACGAAATTTGTCTCGCCGGATCCATGTCGAGTTTCCCGGCGTGTAACCTGTCCGAGGCTGCTGTCATCGCGTCACCCGTTTCGAAACTCGATTACCTGAGAAACGCGCGAGGAAAAACCGTTTCTGCGTTTGAACGCGATCGCATGAAACATGCAGGCGGAGCCGAGCGAGAGAGAGAGAGCCAATCAATCTTCGTAGTCGAGGGTGAATTTTCGGCAGCGTGTATATCTCGATCGAGAATGGCTTTCGAGGCTGGGTAGGTACAGCGCATATTCCGGGGGCTGAATATTCACGCGTTCGTTCCCTCGTCGCCGATACGCTCGATGTGCTTCCTCCTCGGCCGGAACTTCCGGGCCTGTGTCTCTCCGCCGCGAAATAAAAAGCGGCTATCTTCCTGTTTTCCCGTTTAGAGTATCGACCGTGCGTTGGACAAGCCGGCAGCCCGAGCAGAGCACTCGGGATATTTACCGGGAGCCGTTTTTCCACCGGGATCCAACCGACGAGATGGTTCGCACCTCTCCCTCCGACACTCGAACGCCGGTGCATCGATTTTTATGCGCCACCGATTCCCCTGTTCCGCGCGATGCAACCGGTGAAATCGCCGTTCCTGATTTTCTCCTCGGACTCGCTCGCGGAATCAACCCTTATATCGGTAACGAAATATTTCTGACTCGTAATTTTTCTTTAATTCTTACGAGTTCGTGAAAAATGGGAATTATAGAACTTATTGTTGCGACACGGATCTTGCACAGTGGCGGAACTACAAATTTTTGTACAATTTGATATTACATAAAAACTGTAAACAATAAACGCAAAAAGTATGGTTCTTTTGTCAGTGTACTTTTAATTTAATTTAAATTAGGGAGAATTTTAGTAAAATTACAAGATAATAAAGCAAAAATTTTCCAGCGTCGCGGAGTCTTGCGGTATTGTAGTTCCACTTCTGGTCTTGTATTAGGTGCTGGGCAGTCGCTCTTGTTACAATTAAATATCATTTTGGGCGAATGTGAAATTATTTTGAGTTCACCGTTTCTGGCCATTTTTCTCCACTATTTCTCCGCCCTTAAAAACACGTCGAAATGGTATTACACAATTTTTCAATGCGACTCTCGGTTTCCAAGTAAATTGCATTCGACGATTTTCAGAAACGCGACGGAAACCACAGGTTGTCGTTGCGTTTGAACTCGATTTTCTCGCGGAGGTAAGCGTCGTAGGAGAAAATCTTGTTGTATGTTCCCGATGTGTTTTTGCACGAGGAATCGGATGAGGCTTGTTTGATTTGTGACGGGGCCGTCCACCGGGGATAAATTGCCAATTTAGCGGAGATATCGGCCGGAGACGTCGGCCCATCGGTCGGCTCGTTCGTTTATTTTCCCCGGTCGAATATCCCGGCGATTTTCCAGACGGCCTGCGTGCCGGCCAGCTGTTCTTTTCCACGGGGAAGGAAACACCTGCGAAAAGCAATCCCCAGGACTCGAGAGCCTTCGGAAACGTTCGATCCTCCATCCTCTATGTAGGACGTGCGCACATTAGCAGTTTCCTGGGCAATCACGAGCCGGAAGTTGTCCGCAAAATTATCAGTCCGAAAACCGGAAGCACAGAGCACAGTCTCTCGATCGGCCTCAGACGCCATCGACAACTTCCCGCTTTCTCCAAGACGGAAATTTCTATAATATTATTGCCAACATATTTTTACCAGAAATTGTTCTTAAACGTACGCACAATTAATTATAAAAGGCATTGTTACATCGATCATACCGTACCGGTGATATCAACCTCGAAAGCGACCATTGATATCAGCAATACAATGGTCCCGCTGCGCGCCTTCAAAGTGATTATAACGCGAACGCCTTTGTGCAAACGCGGATTTTTATTCGCAAACTTACGGAACACGGATCCGCGAGTTGAAATTAGTTTGCTCTGTTAACAATTTCATCGGAATAAGGGAAAAGTTCGCGGAACGTTATATAAACGTGGAAGAGGCGAACGGTTAAAACGTCCGTCGGTTTAATTTTCATTTTTCATCGTCCAAGAATTTCACTGCTACTGCGGCCAATTGTACGTCTGATTTTAGTTGATACCGATGTTCGGAGGACTTCACGTATAATTAACGCCATTGCTATCGATCCCGCGATAAATAGACCGCGTATCTTCATAGAAATTCGTATTTTCTTATGGTAATTTTCGCTCGCAGCTGGTGGCCATCTTGGATTTTCACAGAAATTTTAAACTCGGCAAAATCAAATACTACAATTGAACTACAATTCAGCCATGGATCATTAATTTATACATACTGTAAAAGATCCTAATTCCACAATTTTTGTAGAATTGTAGCACTTACGTCACACAAGATGCAAAAATACAAAAATCAATATTACATTTTCAATGAATGCAATTTCACAGATGCAATTTGAAAATTTCTCAAGTACACCTACGTATTTTCACGTAACGAAGAGCACTGTAATCGACAAAAGGTTAATCTACATACGGAAGCAAGTGGAAAATGTAAAATAAAATCTTTCCGCATCCTGGTTTTTCAGGAAAACCAGTTTAAAAATGGATTAATTTCAAAATCGATTTTTTCCCGAGAAAGAGAAGTGTAGCAAAGTAAAAAATGGTATTTTATTTTCGCATGAAAACCAACCCCTTGTCGATCGTACCACACGTGCTGAATCACGACTAAGATGAGTGCGCGTGCACTCGACAAACGACAAAAGAAGGATAAATTTAATTTCACAGTTTGTTTTGCTATTTTTTTTACGTAGAATCGGAGACTTCTATCAATAATCGATACTGGTGGAAGTGAATTCGCTCGATTGCTGGAGAACAACGATGTGCAATAAAAATTTGCTGGTGGAAAAAAAACGACAGCTTCAATAGTGACATATACACTGCCGATTTTATTCATTTTTGAGGAAAATGATCAGGTGCAAAACGGTAAAAACAGTTGAAGAATTTCAAGATGCCATTGTACCATTTGCAACTCGCTAAAAAGTAAAGAAATAAATATCGATTTTCCTCATAACCTTGGAATTAACGTAGACAATTTTTATTTGGCATAAAAATCATGTGCAAAAATCAAATACAGGGTGCGGCCGAATAATATGTACGAGCGGACAGAGGGTGATTCTACTCTGGTATATGCAGTAAGTAGAATAGGTCGGGCATGATCAGACGCGTCAGACGACTCTTATCGAATAGTCTCCGAGCTTGGTAGCCGTGAATTTGCGCAAACTTCCGTAGTCTAGTCGCGAAACAATGTTCGGAGAGCGATGAAATCCGGTTATACATATAGAGAAAGCTAACGAGAAAGTCAATATTTACTTCAAGTAGTAACGACCGGCATTGGTCGGACAAGGATTTTCGAAGTCGATTTCCTCGGAAATTCCACTTGATTCCGCGGCCACGCCCCGTATCAACCACTACATCGATCTCTCGCCGATAATTCGAGGATATTACTGTAGCAATCGTGTGCTTTTCAGCGGCGCTACACTACGGTGAAACGCACTCTCGCGGTTCTCCGAATGATCCTACAACGGATCGACCGAAACTTCCAACCGGAGAATCCAAAGAATTCTGCAGCAGGTTCTGCGTAATCGTGGAGCTTTTTTAAAATGTCAGTCTTCACATAAATGCAAAATTTAATTTTTATGTTTTGTTCTGTTATAATCTCCTAAAAAGACAATCGCACAGAAAAAATCTTGCACTCATTTTGAAGCTCGAATCCTCTGGTTTCGAAATATATCGTTGATTTATCTGCAAGATTTTTTTGCACGATTGGGTGGAAGGAAAATTGGAAACACGCACTTTCTCAATTATCCTTCCGCGAACGGGTGCTTTCTGAATTTTCCTGGCACTAAATCGTGCGAAAGAATCTCGGAGAGAAAAATCAACGATGTATTGCGAAAGTAGAGGCACCGACTAGATTTTTACGGAATTTTTCGGAAGATTTTAAGGAGGGTTAATTTAATTTCCTTCTGCAGGAAAACGCGAGTCCGAATAAATCCGACAACAGGGGCGGAGATTTTCTCTCGGCGAAAGTTTCTCGGTGAAAGGTGGTCGAGAAAGCGTTTGCGAGGTCAATAACTGATCGATTCGCTCGGTTTTTCGGCTGAGCCGGTTTCGGCCCTGTCGTGCGAAAACTTCGAACAATGTTTCGCGAGGAAAACGCCGGCTGAGAACGGTTTTGTTCGGAAGCTCCGCTTTCGGAGCTTCAAGGAGAACACCTGTTAACTTGCTCGAGTGACTCGCCATCGCTTTTTATTTCCCCGGGCATTCATTCGGCCGCGATCCTTCTCGCCACGCTCGCTCGCCCTGATAGCGATTCCATTCGTTCATCTTTGCAACGAGCGGAATCCTCCGCCGGAAATCGCCGATCCATCTCGAGCGGAAATCCAAACAGCCATTGTACCAACCCCCGAGAGGAATTTGTGAAATCCACGAGCGCGCACCGGCGAAGAATAAACTCGCATAAATTTCGCTGTTCCGACCGCGATGTATCGCTTTCCGCTGATTTTATCCTGCATTTAAACCCCGCTGTCAACGTTCGCGAATCTCCATTTTTTTTTTTCAGCGAAATTGGGACACGGACGAGACATTTTTCAAGAGGCCGTGCGTGCAGCTGGCCCTGCTATTTTTTAACACACGGTTTAATCGATAAAATGTTTTATCATTTTTTCTTTTTTATTCCTGAAGAAAACTTTTCCAAAAAATTACAGTTTTCTCTTGAAACCTTTCAACCCTTCGGTCCACCACTTTCTAGTAATAATGAAGGGATGCCGAGTGAATACGTTCAGGGTTTGCGAGGGAGGCTGCAAAATCCTGGAGAATATTATTGATGATGGATCGGTGGGAAAAGCGTTTGAATAGCCCGCGCAAAAGGGTGACGTCTCGAGCGAGTGGAAAATCCTCGATTCCCCTGAAGCGCGAACGAGAAGCGTCGAGTCATTCGACGGGTATCACACAGGTGTTCGATAGCAGGTTAACGAGTCATCATTAAAAATTCTCTGGCGCTTCCCGGCTATAAACGAGCGAAAACTACCCTCGTAATGGACGCGGGAGACACAATCGTTTATAACGCTTTAGAGAAAAAATATCGCTAGCGAGGAACCGCAGGAACCATTTAGTATTAAAATACAAGGAATCGGGCGTTTTTGCATTAAAATATTTTCAGAGAGTGATTCTCTCGGCAAACGGGGTTAATGTTTAGTAAGAAAAGTTGCGAGAGCTTCCGAGTTCTGGGTGCGCCGTTTTCTCAAAAAAAGTGCAGCAGATTCCAAAGTTTTTGACGCGTTGTTTCTAAAGAATTACTTTCTCTTTGAATATTCTCTGTGTCCAGGATTTTTTACTTAGAAGCCTGTAATTCGAAAAGAAATTTTATTACAGCGCATCCTGGTTGCCAAGATATTAAAGAAGTGTAATTCCAACCCCCATCTTCGAGCACTGTTTGCACTTCTGCACTCTCCCAGCATGGACTGCGACCGATAAAAAAGGTACGTGCAAAATATTGTCGCGAGGACTATCTCTCGTGTAAATTTCATCAAAATCGAAAAATTCATTTTCACATGATCTAAAAAAAAATTTTTAGGCTAATAGGCGCTTAGAAATTTTGCGTTTGTGATACTGAGAGCGCCTATAGGCGCTCGACATAGATTGGCTTTCTGACACTGAGACCGCCTATAGGCGCTCGACGCAATTTAGCTTTCTGACACGGAGGGCGCCTATAGGACATGAATAGGCACCGCGAAAATTATATCGATATTTATTCCCATAAGTTCTCGGTGCACATCGTAACTCAATTCCTGCCGTATGGTACGACAAGGGGTTAATGTGTTTAATAGGTTGAAAATAATATAACAGTATTTTTCAATTATTATAATGTTTTCACTGTTTGAAATTACACCTATCTTTAAGAAAGCATAACACAGAAAAAAAAGACAAAAACCATGCTAATACAATTCCGATCTAGTGTCTACGAGAAATAATACTAATAACAGATAAGATTCACTGAATGAAAACATCAGAGTTGTGATGAGTGTACTGGTTCGCATCTTTGTCTCTTCCCAAACGTTCACTGTCTGTCTCTCTCCTCCTCTCTTCTCCACTGGTCTCGTCTCTCTCTCTCTCTCTCTCTCTCTCTCTCTCCTTGCCACCGGTTTCCTCCCCGCCTCTCTCACTCCCACCACCCTCGTTTTCGCTTTTAGCCAAGCCTGCACCCCTCGAGCAACCCCGCCCGTCGAACCACCCCCGACGACCTCTTGAAAACTCGCTACACGCGCAACACTTTACCAAATGAGTTCTAATTCATGCCACGTTCCTTGCCTCGGCCCCCGCTCCTCCCCCGAGCAGTCTACCCTCTGCCGCCCCTCCCCTACCCTCTGTTACTCTCTGCTACCCGCGGCAGCTCGACTCGAAAGCCACCCTCCACTCGACTTCCCGTTTCTTCCAGCACACCTAGAAGGCGCCGCTGTTGTTCATTTAGCGGCCGAACACCGAGCAAGCGGGTCTCGTCGCGCGACTTTCACTCCCCGGGACACCAGATGATACACCCACGCGTCAGCTGATCGCAATCAGATCCGAGCGAACCTTCCGAACAGCTACCCACCCTCCGATTTTCATGATTTTTGGATACGCTGTAGAAATCAATATTTCAAGCAATTTTTTCCATCCTTAGGGTCTGCGCATACTTGAACTTCAGACGGTTAGAAATCGGTATAGCTACCCGGGTGTACTCCCTCTAGTGTCTTTAACCGAACTTTCTGAAGCTTGCGGACGCGATATTTTTCTGAGTCAGCGCACGGGCCATATGTCTTGGGCACCAGCCTAGTCCCCTGCTGTGCATGCCAGAAAAAAAGGTTTTAGGGTCTCTACAGTTTTCACAGCAAATTAACCATACCTACTATGGGCCCCGTAAGACCAGGAAATCACTACCAATCCAATTACAAAACTTTACAAAACATTATTTCTAATTATATTTTTATGGAACTTTCGCCAACTTTTGGGCCTTCTTAGACCTGATCGTTTCGGACCACTTTGGGCCTGCTTAAACTTTTTTGAAACTTGTTAAAATTTCTTGAAATTTTCTAAACCTTTTTGGAACTTGCTAGTTTCCGTGAGCAGATAGTATAAATCGGTCCTGTACCTTCGTTCGTCGCCTAGCACCCTAGCGGTACTCCGACCCTCGGGGATAGGGGTTGATCTATGGCGATGATGGACTAATGTGATTGTATTCTGATTGTTGCCTGCCGTTTAGAGGGTGGCAAGCTCTTCTTGGGATCTAGAGTGATTTGTGATAGTTGCTTCGGGATTCAGTCGAGGATTTAGTAAAGATGCCTAATGTCTTTCGATATCTTCTTTCTCGGATCCCCGCTGTTGTTTGTCGCGACACGTTAGAAGACTGCGGATTTTATACATTTATGGCAAAAATGAATAGATCAAATAAAAAAATGAAAAACAACAGAATAATTGAAGGATATTGTTATATTATTTTAGACGTTTTAGGATAATTAGAAGAGAAAGTACATTTTCATGTAACTTCATTTTCATCAATTTTAAACAATTTTGATTTTGCATAAAGATCCATAACCTATCTTTCCTAATAAACCAAGACAAAATTCTCCCTTCGTGCTAACCCTATAGCCTTTCCAGTTAGCTCGGTCTACTCAGCAAACTAGCCTAATATCCTCAATAATCTCATTCTTCGGGTCGTGGATATCGTTTACAGTTAACTGAAAGAACCAGAATGAAATTCTCTCTTTGTGTCCGCAGCCCCGCCATTCAGCTGGGTCTCTTCAGCAAACTACCCTAATGTCTTCTAGTATCTTCTTCTTCAGCCTGTAACTGTCGTTTATCTCTTCGTGAACGAACCAGGAGGAAATTCTCTCTTTGTGCCAGGACTATAGATTCACCATTTAGCAGGGTCTTTCGAGCAAACTGCCCTAATGTCTAGTATCTTCTCGTTAGAATTCAGAGAAGTCGTTTTCCCTTGGCTCCCTCTGTGCTAGCCCTCGATTTTCCCCACAAGCTAACTTAATGCCCTCTTAATATCCTCTCTTTCAGATCCTCGATGCTTATTTATCGGTGGTACCACGCAAGGTAAACGAACCAGAGCGAAATCTTCCCTTTGTGCTAGATCTTCTCGATCTACTTCTAGCTTAATGTCCTCTCACTCGGATATACCTTGGCTGTCGTTTATCGCTATCTGAACTAGAAAATCCTCCCTTTATGCTAGATCCGTAGACTCGCTTAGTTCGATCTTCTCCATAATCTGCGTGTAAACCTGGTAATATCTTCTTCCTTTTCTTCTCCCAACCACTTTTCTTGATCTCTAATTAATGTAACATCATCTATTTGGCCTCTTACCGATCTCTCAAGATCTTAGGGCAACAGAAGGAGTATCCTTAGAAGAACATTGTTCGGACTCATCTTGCTATCTTATTCCTCCGACTATTCCCAAACTAATTTTCCAGACTTTTCCTTCTGCCCGAAACTTCTAGACGATCTTATCGCTGGACAGCGGATTTTATGCATTCATGACAAAACTGAGTAGGTGTGATTTAAAACAGTGAAAACATTAGAATTTAAAAGTTATATTATTTTCAACCTACTGAACATATTATGTAAGAAAGAAGATAAGTGTCTGTTTAGTGGAAAATTGTTATTTTTCATAACTATCCGCTGTTTACTGTGGTGCGATGACAAGGTTCGAGTGGCCAAGCGAAACAGGGCAAAGTTAGAGCAGGTGCCCGAAGGAGCAGGGCCAGCTTTGACCGACCGGAAGCGGAAAAACGAGCGCGAGAACGGCTCTAATTGGCGGCGTCTCAGCGGGCGGGCTGCGCAATGTCAACCTTTCGATCGACTGAACGCGATTCTACAATCTCTCCTCTCCGGCCGATCGATAGCCAGCGATTCCGTTTCGCTACCGGCTGGTTATTTCAATCCCGTGATGTCTAACGAAAGCTAGAAAGAGAACCGGCGAGAATATAAGAACGCGAGGGAGAGAGATGGAAGAGAGGAATCTTTTTTCAAGCGACACTCGACTTCGAAATATTCTCGTCGCGGATCAGGAGCTCTTCATTTTCACAAATAACCTTCCGAGACGACGCTGGAGCACCGGTTTTAGCGCCGTTCCGCTTTGACAAACGACAGCCCAGAGCCGATGTTTTAAATAGACTTTCGCTCTCCGACGCGAAAACGCCGCCGTCGAGACGCTCGAGAGCGTCCTCGAACACGTAATTTTGCGAATCGTTTACCTTCGCCTCGCAGCTTTTCACAGCTCGCTCGCTCTCACTCTCCCTCTCTCTTTCTCCCTCTTCCTTCTTTCTCGACAAACTACCCTCGTCCGAGCCAAGAAGCACTGTGTTTTTCAGGGAACTGTAGAGACACGAGGCAAGGTTCGAGATCAAACAACGACTCTTTTAAACGATCCTCGAACACGCAATTTTGAGAATCGTTTACCGTCCTCCGATTTCAGTGGCATTTTTCAACTTTCCGGCTGTTGTCTCTGAAAATAGCCCGCGAACCACGAAATACGTGTCTGCAGATGGTGTGGCTACTTTGAAATCGATCTGAGAGGTTCACGATCGGCCATGTGAAAATTAATCCTCAAAATCGAACGATTAGTTTATCTTAATTTTCATCATTTTTCACATTTCCACTTTGACCTCTCTCAAACCCGGCTCAGAAAGAAATATTTAACAAGTTCGTAGAGCCTACAAGATGGCCGAAGGAGGTTCAAGATCAGCCAATAACCGGTGTCCCCGATCCCCGATCTCTGCGACCGCACCGCGACTAAGAAACTGGTGCTGCGGTCCGTCAACGGTTTCAACTAACCACAAAGCGGTCGCAAATGAATCGTCCTTTAAACCGAGGCGTCCCCAGGAAGCTGGGACAAGTAAGTCGGGCTAGGATCGAGCCGATTTACCAGTCTCTCTCTCTCTCTCTCTATCTATCTATCTATCTATCTCTGCGAGACATTAATCCACTCGGATCGAGATCGAAAAGCTGCCAGGAGTCGGCTAGCGTGTCTCTCCGGCTAACTCTATCTCCATCGTGCGAATGCGCCGACCCTCTGGCCCCGTTCTCATTATATCCGGCCGAGTCTTCGAGCCCCCTGGTCTCGCAATAATTGTCCGTGGCTGCTGTTTTTCCACCGTCCAACCCCCGCCTCCTATCTATTCCTATCTCTCTCTCTCTCTCTCTCTCTCTTGTCTCCTATCTCTGTTTTCCTCTGTTTTTCCCTCTTTTTCTCGCTTGGTCCCTTTGGGTCTCGAGCCGAGCCTCGGGGAAATTTCGTCCGCCGTCTGCCACCTGACACACATTCCCCGCTATCACGAGCAACAAAAACAAATCAATATCCTCTCCCGAAGTCCGCCCGCGGACACTTATCCGCCCGCTAACCACCAACCACCCCCGCGAACCCTCCGCGCCGAGATTATTTTCCCTGATGACTGACTTTCCAACCCCCGGAAACCACCCCCCCCTATTTCGCGCGTTTCTTGGTTTCCAGCCTTCGCCACACTGGGCCGGAATCGGTAACTGCTGGACATAATTCGTGTCTTTGTTAAATGACAAAATAATATCAATAAATTGATTTATTTTTGACGAAATTGGCTAGTGGAAATTTAATATAATAGCAAGACGAAATGAATAAAATGAAAGTTATCGATACATTATTTTGAAAAAAATAACAAAACAAAAAATTGGGTTTTACTTCACCTTAAAATAGCGAAATTACTTTCTTGCCAACCCAATATATTTAGTATAGCAGATATTAGAAATTCTAATAAATTTAATCGTGTTATTTTTATAAGGCATTATCTACCGGCTGCTTGTAAAGCTCGGAAGGTTTAGTGTTAATAAACCTATGGATAAATATCTTTAAATTTTAATTATTTTGATCTTATGATTCTGTGATACGATGATTTTTAATCTATCGGTTGTTGATCTTTTAAGTCGTTGTACAACTTTCGTTGATAAAGTTGTAATAATGGTGTAAGCAATTTTCAGGGAAGTCTCAGGACCACGTCCGAATATTTACGACCGCTATTGTGCCATTTTATATTATCCTGAAGCCTATCAGTGGCTTTTCCGGTAGATAAAGTGTCGACACAGCGCGGCAACGGACACGACGTGCGTCACAGGGACGGTTTTTGTTTCCCTTTTCCAACGGGCCGATCCTCGTCGACGAAACCACCCTCCCTCCCGGCGACGACGTCGACGTAGACGTCGACGTCGACGACGTTCTCTCTCTCCCGCTTTTTTTCTCTATTATTTCGCGCATCGACGACCACTTCGCCGGCTTTGATTCCTCTTATTGTCCCCGGCAGGCGGCTCGTTAGCCCGATCGATCAACGAACGTTAACGAGAACCACGGGACACGCGGATACCATCATCCACCGTGTCCTCGGACCAACAGTTCACGAAGAGTTTCGATTATCGGGCTCTGCGGAAAGGAAACGGCCCGAGCTCCTGTCCACTTCCGGTTCCGTATTCGGGTTCGGCAAGCACGAAGAATGCAGGCGAATCTTTTCGGAGCATTGTGCGATCGTGATCACTAGAAGTCGAGAAATATTGTGAAATGATTTTCTGGGAGGTTCGATCATAGTGTTTTGATAAGTGTGTCTGAAAATTTGGGACCGAATTGTTGCTTATAGCGTGTACAGACAACTTTGGTCTGTTGGTGTCAACATAACTTTTCGGTTAATATTGATTTTTCGACGAGACTCTTATCAACGAGGTGTTTCACAGTATTGTTATAATTTTTTCGCCTTTCTAAGAAAATTCACCGCAGTCGTCAATAACCGGATACCCGGGTATCCACTTCCGGTTTTATCGCTCGGGGGTCAAACAAAATTTCGCACGCCCTATGCAGATATCCAGGTGAAAGGGAGGTCCAGTTTCTTTTACCGCGGCGCAGGCTGTTGAAAAGAATCGAGGGATACGGTCCGAACGGGAGCCTCGCTTCGAGCGTAATTAACGAGAGCCAGTCGTTCAAAGTGCATCGAACGCTCTCTCGCCAGGGTCCCGAAAAGTTATCCGACTTTCGAGCTTCCGAATTAATTAGAGCGCGAATAGTAATTGCGTTCCGCAGAGTTTTCGCCGGAGGAACGATCTTCGGGTTTCAACTGTGAAACCGGAATGCCTGTGCTCTCTCTCCTTCTCTCTCTCTCTCTCTCTATCTATCTATCTCCCGTTTTCTTCCGATTAGTTGCAGAAGAAGGATATCAACGAAACAACACTCGAGAACGTTTTCTGTAATAGCGCGTCGGGCCTATTAATGTTCCGCGATTATCACAGACGTGACAGAGGCCTCTGTTCAAACTAGGGGAATGGATCGGATTCTAGAGCGGTTTGAGACTCTCGACATCGTACAGAATCGTTTATCCAAAGATTTTGTTCAGAGGTTCTGCTTTCTAGTGTAATTTAACGCAGTAAAATCATTAGAAGAATTTAAAAATATTATTTTCAAGCTATTAACACTAGACCTACCAACAGTTAAGACGAAGCTGTTTCTACTAAAACCAGTCAAAATAGAATATTTTTATATTTATTGATTTTCCACTATCTTACAAAAGGAATGCCATAGCATGGAATTATAAGTACTGTAAAATATCGTTACATAAAAACGAATTAGGTCCTATTCCAACGATTATGGTGTACAAAATGACCGCGTGAAACAATATCGAAGACTATGTTACGTTAAATCGCAGTTATGTTATTATATTACAAGCAAATTACCAGATTGTAGATGGTGATGGTATATGTATATCACAAGGCGATAACGAACAAGTTAAAACATTTTCCACCTCTCGTTCCCAAAAATGTAAAGGATCTCGGACAAAAATCGTCCAATCAGTCGGTCGCGTCGGCCGAAAAAGCTGAAAAGCGATCGGTACGATCCACAGCGGCGTTTCTCAAGAAGTTTCCGTGATTCCTCTCGGAATAAGACTTTCGACCGGTTGGGTCTCGAGTCGAGGGGCAATCACCGCTTACACCTATCTGGGAAAAGGACCTCTCGAGTCCTGATGTCGGGAGCGAGGAGGATCGGGAGAGCGTCGCTTTTTAAGCGACTGGTTATCGTCGCCCGTTTCTTCTTTCGTCACTTTCTCTCTCTCTCTCTCTCTCTCTCTCTCTCTTTTCTCTCGCTTGCGTCTGAAAACCCTTTAGAGGACGGACGCTTAAAAGCCTCGGGTACGAAAATTGCCGGCTGACCTAAATAACGATCACCACTTCATTCATCGCGCCGCGGAAAAACGCCTGCCAACACACGCACCCACCGAAGCCGGCTTTCCCTCTCTGTCGGCGAAATAATTAGCCCAGGACCGCTATCGGCCACGAATATCCTGCGTATCGAATCGATAACCCAGACCGCCGGCTACAGACTTGTTTACCACCGCCACCGAATCACTGACGCCAATCCTGAGGGATCCTCAGAGATCCTTGTGTCCCGATCTATCCCGGCGTCTGACTTTCGGCCGACTTGTTCTACTGAGAGACCACCTCGAGGATACGGTGGAACTGCATTCGACTGTTTTCAGAACGAGTTAAATGATGGATCGAGCCGATTTATCTTCAGCCTAG
The DNA here is from genome assembly GCA_028454225.1 of Lasioglossum leucozonium. NCBI lineage: Eukaryota > Metazoa > Arthropoda > Insecta > Hymenoptera > Halictidae > Lasioglossum > Lasioglossum leucozonium. Next base: position 12,394,620 of record CM052207.1, read on the forward strand.
ATTCTAATGCATTAACTCTGATCGATTGAGATTTTTAATGGAGAATCGTTGTTTATTTCAGTACTGGTTCCGCGAAGACTCTGAGCCTAGATTTTTGCTTTATATCGGGCTGGAACGAAAATACGTGACGTTTTTAAATTGAAATTAACACTAAATATACCACTGAAAAGTGAAAATTGATTCGATAAATTTTTTTATCCAAGCATATATTGAAATAAAAGTTGCACAAAATCTATATAAATAGAGTCTTGTCATTTTTATAAGCTAAAATTTTTTAATCGCTTTCAGGGCTCGGTAGGCTATTTTTAATTTAAGTCAAAGATAAAATTAAATTATGTCGGATTTGAGAAATACTATTTACGCCTGATTTATTCACTATTTAAAAAAAAGACAATTTCTATATGGTCCCTGTGACTTGCTAAAGAAATTTTTTATTAAAGATCCGTAATCTGATCGCAACGCAATAATTTGCAATTCGTTGACAGAATATGTTGATTGGAATGGTGCTCTCGTCGATCAATAGGTTCTACTTAAGAGTTCTGTTTGTTTAATACAAATCGAACAACAAAGCAAACTCGAAACATTGAAGACCGAACGCCGCACGTTAGATCCCCACACCTCGCGTGATAAAGTCGCTTCGAAACTCTCCTAGAGAGAAAGCTCGGAAGAGAAAGGAGAGAGGGAGACCGATAGCGAAAGAGGCACCGTTAATTATTCGCTCGCGATAGTTCGTGTCTGACCTAGAGATTCGGATCAACCAAGGTTATCTCGTTCGGGCAGCAAGGATCAGCCGTATGTACAGCTGTGAAATCGACCAACGTCTCTTGTCCTTGACGGACCTTAGAAAATGCTTCATCCCCGAGATACATTCCTCTTTCACTTACCGTCAGCCGAACGATCCTCCCAACAGGGAGCGACGGACGATGATCATCGAACTATTATCTGGTACCACTTGCGACGACTCTCTCGCGTGTCCACAGATCGTGACGAAAGATCCGGTAGATCTTTGCTCACCAGCTAACGAGATTAACCGATCCTTCGTTAAGGAGGTATTCTGATTTTCCGAAAAGTCTTTTGTATTTTCTCTAGGAATAAAATTCCGCCATTTTCTAAATAATCGTCATTTTCGTAGGCGACTTTCGGCAGGTATTTGTCAAACCGTACTTTATAAAAAAAATATATAACTTTTGTAATTTTTACTACTTTTACTTGAAAAAAAATCGCCCGTGTACCTCAAACGCCAATGTGTGCAAAATCTCAACACGAAAATTCAATGGTTATCCTGAAAAAAAATGTCAGTAACTGCCTCGAGAACCAGAACACCCCCTAAATCGAGAACCCTGTGTAGATCGCCCGAGGACGCGTTTATGTTCGAGCTGACGCATCATAACAGCGAGGCGTGGAAATTATACTGTATCGCGACACATTGTATGCGAGATTGCGACGATCTCGACGATAGGAGACCGAAAAACCGCTATAATTAATTGTGCACTCGATCTTTTCTAGCTACATTGTGTTCATGTTCATCAGAAGCCATTGATCTACGTCAGAATCCATCCATCTACGTCAAAAGCTATGATAAAGTATCAGTCGTAACATGAATCGTTCGGTTCTGTAAGGTATCTCTTTTAATTTATGAATGCGAATTATATTCGATAAATTGAATCCTTAGAATTAGAACGTTCGCATGCTTTCAGCAGAACGAATTCATGTTACAGCCTAATTTCACTATCTTATACAAGTATCCGCATTTTCAATTAGCAGAATAGTACTAATTAATACGCGTAACGCGTACAATGTGCCAGTACAAGTGAAATATTGATGCGAATATTGTCTCATAATGGAAGTGTTTACACGATGAACGATGGATAAGAGAATAGCGTGTGCTGTTTTTAATTTCTTGTACTAGAACTAGGTTAATAGTAGTTTTATTAAGGCAGCGTGAGAGTTGTTAATTTGGAAAGCGTGGGAACCGTGCCGTGCTAGATTCTATCAATAAATAAACATAAATTGATATTAACTTAATGGGATCCCTGTATATTGGAGCGAGAACGCTTATACCGGATGATCGAGGATCATCGAGAGCAAAACGTTACTTTTTCTTCGCTTTCGTCGATGTTTTAGTAATTGATTCGTATCGTTGGATATGGAGAAATGAGCGCGTCGAGTGTCAAATATCGAGCCCTGAAATTCCCACAAAGTCCGAGTAATTTAATTAATCACACCGAAACTAGAAAATTAAAGTGTGCCGCAATTAGTGTTGCTTTAATGCTACTTTTGCGTTCGAAATTTTTCAATAAATATCGGTCCTCTTATAAGCCGAATCAATTATAAACAAAAGAAGAAAAAATATTTTTCAGCACCTTCTACCGACGCTCTTATAATTTCTACCATAACTTCAACATTCATTCACGTCGAGTACGTTCTAATACGGTTTTAATAAACAAATGAGAAGTACCATCATAATTACGATAAGCGAAATAAACAAAGATAGTTCCAAACAGCGTTGATTAACGCTCTCGTAGTTGCCAACACAACTCCAATATAAACGCACTTTGGGTACATTTAATGGACGAATGAAGAGTACTATTACGACTGCATCGTTATGAACGCAATAAACAACGATAGTTTTCGACAGTTTGGATCGACAGCTCCAACGTAAACGTACCTAAAGTGTATGCTAAGTATTACTTCTCTTTCGCCATCACCTCTGTTCACATAATTGATTCAAGACCTCATTGAAGATGTTCATGGAATATGGAAACGGTCCTGTTAACAATTAGACGATGTCTCAGACATTGATATACAAGCACAAACCCTTAAAAACTTTTGCACCGTCAACAACCAAACGAAGCCGTGCTAAAATTCCTGCACCCCCGCAAACACAACAAACAAAGCAACTTTCGAACCCTCCCCCAAGTTCCGTGTCACAAACACAAGCATACCGAAACCCAAAACCGCGTAAACTATTCCGAAAAAAAAAAGAAATCGTTAATCCATGATCGTGGCGCGCTGGCCAATGTAAACACTTGCCCGACGAAACAATGGAACGCGTCTCTCTACCCGGGGTTCTCTCTGATCTCGGATCGCGAGCAATCGCACGGAGCTCGAGCACAGCGGACGTACCCTAAGTCAGCCAAGGTTGGCTGGCAGGACTAATTGGTGCGAGGCGTGTGTAGCGGGTGCCAGTCCATCAGGACGATTCCACTGACTCGACCGGGGGATGGATTATGCCAGATATTAGGCGTGGGAGGTGGTCCGAGAGCCAGCTGATCCGAAAACTGGTCGGCCGCGTTGGATCGAGGCAACGATCTCCTTTGTTCTAACGGCGATTTGGGGTACTGGTTCCGGATCCCACCCGATCGAGGGGGTTCGTTCCCGGCTCATCCCTCTCGCGGACCGGTCCTCGAGGCCTCGGACGAATCGAGGGGGTTGTTTGGCAACATCGCGGTGGAACGTGGACCGACTACGCGTCGCGGTTGCCGCCACAGCACGACTGACCGGCCGGCCGAAACCACCCTCTCTCTCTCTCTCTCTCTCTCCCCCCCGCTCTCCCACCCCCACCTCCCTGTACACTCTCGCTCCCGCATTCCTCTTTCACTCTTGCGCGCGCTATACCCCCGTTAACCGCGCGCCCCGATTCCCCCTTTTGCGCGCCCACCCTCGCCTGCCCCCAGCCTCATACCTACCTCCTCCTACCACCTCCTTCTCATCCTCATACTCCTTCTCCTCATCCTCATCCTCCTACTCCTAGTCCTCCTCTTACGTCGCGCTTCATCCTCGGCCTCCTCTTCTTCCGCTTCCTCCTCGTCCTCGGTGTAGGTCTTCCGTAGATATAGCTGCACTCCGCCGTGCATGTGCACCGCGAGTACCGCCCTAACGTCACGGTTATCTGCGGTGGGCTTTCTTCTTTTCGGGGGAGCGCGGTTGTTCATCGTATTACGTGGTGGGAGATTGTTTTCGAGGATGTTTAGTTTGATCGGGGGAGGTGTATCGGTCCACGGACATTTCAGCGGTTTTCATTAATAACTCCTTAACATAGCCGCGGAGAACATTTCTCGCAAAAGAGAAAGTTACTTTGGATGACCTCGGGGATCAAATCTTCGAAGGAGGCACAACATTTTTGGGACACCCTGCGAATACCACTGCTGCCGTGCACGCGATTGGTTTATTTTTGAGCGAGTGGGGTTGTTTGTTTCGTGTGATGCGAGATCGTTTTGGTTTGGAGAGGTTTGTCCCGAAGGATCTTATGGGGGGCGTTCAGTTTGATTGGGAGCTGTATTGGTTCAGGGACGTTTGAGGGTTGTTGACGGTTGTTTGTTGCTGGTTGTTGATGCGTGTCTGTGATTACGCGACGACAATAAATGTCCATTCGATTCCGTGATCCTCTGTCGACAGAAATGTTCTGTTTCGCATGTTCGCGCCACGGTCGTCAACGCAGGATCCGGTTCCCGAAGAAAACTCGGTCGTTTCGAACGTTCTCAAAGATCTTCTTCTTCTTGAAAGTGCCAACATTTGCTTGGATTGGGACTCCATCTACCATCAAGCAAATTTGACATGGTCTTAGGAGTAAAAGCTTGGCAACAGACCCCACAAAGATCCATTCTATCAACGATTTTCCCACCTAGAAGTGTAACGCGTGTAACATTTTACGTAAACGTTTGCATTCGAATCGATTCGCAGGATCCAGAGATCCAACAGGCTCCGGAGAGCCTCGCTAATCTCTGTCGGCGTTTAAGAGGGTCGTTTAAATGCAGACATCCGACGGACGTTGAAGCGACTCGACCGGGATATCCGGTCGAGTCAGGGGCGCCGACATCCACGCGTATTGCTCCGCTCCGCTCGGCCCGGGGATTTCGTTTTAATTAATACGCGCCGTCGCAGCGCTTTCTGACGGAAACTATACCGCGTTTAAGGATATTATTTCCCTTGGCCGGAGTTTATCCTGGACAGAGTAAATCCTGGGGGGCACGTTTCACCCTGCGAGACGCGCGGAGAGAGACCTTGCTCTCCCTCTCTCTCTCCCTCTCTCTCTCTCTCTCTTTGTGTCTCTGTCTCTCTCGCGCGCGTCCATCGAGCGCGTGCAAACGCGAGAGAATCGCCGGGAGGAATCGCAGATAGTAACCTTCTCTCTGTGTGCTCCTACTCTTCGAAAAAGAAACGAGAGACGGGAGGTATCAGAGCTAACATGCTACTGTGCTTCTACTGCTTCTGCTGCATTCGCTGCTTTTATTGATGCTCCTCCGAGACGTTTACAACATTTGGTAGCTCGTGCCAGCAGAACCCTTTCGCACTGTCAAACGGTTTGCTAGACTTTCAATGTTCTTGGACTGTACTATAGATTTCTTGTACATTGCGATATTTAAGTTTGATAAAAAGTGCGAAATCATAAATGTATTGTATCCATTTATGACAAAAATGAATGGATCAACTACGAAACGGTAAGAATAATCGAGTTGGACAATTTTTATTTCACATAAAGATCCGCAGCCGAGCTACTCGGGCTTACTTGGAACTACTCTGAATAAATTCCAGAATTTTTTTCCGGAAGAACTTTTAGACGTTTGAGGGCTTAAATTGAAGCTGAACGTTCGCGCTTTATGATAGGCGCATTTAAGATAAAAAAGGATCGCGAAATCTTATTGGAAAATCGATCAAACCCGACCGTCATCTCAGTCAAAATTGTCTCGTTTCTAGAAGATTCTTTGAACTGAATTTTCGAACGTTTGACAGCTTAAATTAGAGCTGGAAATTCGCACTTTATAATACGTTAAAAAAGAATCGCAAAATCGTATTGGAAAATCGATGAGAACCGACCATCGTCTTATTCGATTTTGAGAGGATTCTTCGAGTCAATTTTAGAATACATTCCCATAAGAATTCCCGAACTTTCGAGGGCTTAAATTAGAGCTAGAGATCTCTGTTTTGTAATCAATTAATTTAGGTTTCATGAAAATTCAAGTCCGCGTCGAGAAGTCGATAACTCGCGATCAATAGGTTAGCGAATCGTCGATCTCCTAGCTACAGCTACTATAAATTAACACAGCTTCCTGGCGTTATCAACACTTTATGAAGCCACAAAAAATATTTTTGGGAATCTTTTCAATTTTGTTTCGAACGAATCATAGTCTCTCGTGTGCCCCGGTTTCTTCGAAAATGAGAGACGCGAGAAATCAGAGCAAACATTCCACTGTTGGCTCTGCTGCTTTTACTAATGCTTTTTTAGACGTTTACAATATTTGATGGTTCGTGTAAGCGAAACCCTTCCGTAATGTCAAGCAGTTTGCTACCCTTTCAAGCTCCTTGGTCAATAGCTCTTGAATGCGACGCTTGATCTGGATTAGCTCCTTGGTCAGCGATAGTCTGACAGGTTTATGGACTGTTCTTCTCCTCTGGGAGAAAGAGAGTGACGGGAATTCCCGAACGAGTGACGCGAACAACAGCCAGCTGGCAACTATCGAAATTCGGAAACCGCAAAAATACAGTTCGATCTTGATACTTCCGATCCAACTTTACGATTTTTAGTACGATTTGATCTTGGTTACTAGATTGAATCCTGGCTGCTGAAGATGGCAATCTTGCAAATGACGAACGACCACAAAATTCCAACACGATCAGTGTTGATTACAATGGTGCTTACTTTGATCAATACGTTTCGCTCAGAAAATATTTGCTCACTGTTGAAAATCGGAACCACCTAACACCACAGAACGGGTGAAATGTAATCGAATGGGAGGTTCGGATAATCGAGGCTGTACCGTGCAATATCTCGGTAAAGCAAAGCATCGACGACGGCCGTTTCAAGGTCCGTCGCGTCTCGAGTTCCCGCAAACAAAATCGACGAATGTTTCCTCGGAAGAAACCAAGCGCGAGAGAGAGAGAGAGAGAGAGAGAGAGAGAGATCCCAGAAGAGACCGTGTAAAAGCGCTAATTGTTCACGGCAGACCAAGACGACGAATCGATCCGTCTGTTTGCTCGTGATCGTTCACCGAACGTGTTCCGCCGCGCTCCGTGAATTATGACGGTGCCATAATTCACAGGTGGCCGTTACACGTGACTCGACCGTGTCGCTGGCAATGCCTGTAATATTGTTACAACGGTAAGTTAACGGGCTGGCCAAACACGCGGTGCAGACGACGACGAAGACGACGACGCCGACCAATTAATTTGCGGAATTAATTATGATCGGCGGCACGCGCGCTCACTCGCGGCAAGGTGTTCCCAAGGTAAACTCCACCGGGTTCTCTTCTCTTTCCTTAAGTCTCCTCCAACTTCCGTGTAACAGACGCCCCCCTCGAGACTTAAATCGCCGAGGGACTATAGCTGATCACTGGCTAATTAGCCTGGTATTTGTGCGCCGGGAAAGTTTGCAAGAATCGAAATGCAATTTTCATTGTTCTACCTCATTCTCTAAAATTTTTTACATGGTACATTCTCACCGACAAGACTCGCTAACCAAACAGGTTTGTTACGCATGGAGAACAGATATCGTAAAACGATATCGTTTTTATTTTATCAATTTTATCAAACGTTATCTAACGCAAGCGAAGCTAAAAATTTCAACTTTTCCAATATTTTTTTTCACGAAACTTTTACCATCGCCTCGTTTTTCTAATTAAAATGACACCAAACACGATCGTTCTAAGCTTCGAACAATTTCTACGAACAGCACGTGATTCGCGGCAAAGCGTGCTCTCTCTCCCCAGCATGATTTTTCCAAGAAATTTCAGTTACCCGAGCTAGCGGCAGTGTTAAATCGAGAGAAGAATCCGCGCGCTTCTCTCCCCGATTCTATTAAATTCGCATTCTCGAGGAAAAGCCAACCGGAGTTTCGCCTTCCGCGAAGTTCGCCAATTTTTCCTCGATTCTATCGGTGGCAGCAGTTTTTCAGCGGCGCGGCAGCTGCGCTCGATATTAATCAATCGCCTCCCTCCCTACCCCGACTCCCGAGTTTCGCGAGTTTGTTTTAACTTAGCCGTACTTATTCATACACAGCTCTCCCTCCTCTTCCCCGCTCGTTTTACCCCGCGAAAAAAATTCTGGACCGTGTGCTTTGCGAACGATTTGTTTTCCTTTCGAATACTTTTACTCATTCTCGTCGGCACGCGAACGGGATCAAAGAGGGCTCTCCTCTCGAAACGATGAGAATCATCTCCGAGGACGCTGAAAAGAAGTCATCGATTATACTTTGCTCGCAGATTCTATGGTTCTCGAGCGTGAATGGAATCGTCGAATGAACGTTTAATTAAGTTCTCGTTTGTTTCGGATCTCGGCGAGCGTTTAACCACACCAGGTTCATAACGAGCCTCGCAAGCGATGAACTGTGCAAGGTGAACTGAATTTTACTGCTGTTCAATTTGTTTGCTAGTGGTTCTAGAGAGAAATTTATGGACTTGGCAAATGGCTCGATTTATTATTCTATACAATCTAATACGCTGGCGTGGAAAATTAAAGGATCGCTAAATTCTTCTTCGAGAATTACCCACGTTCAAAGTGTTGTAACTTGGTGAAAAAATTCGAAAAAGAATTCTTACAAATCACTTGTTTTCACCGAGGTTGCACGAGAAGCTCGCCCGAACACGGGGATAACAGAAAAATGTAAAATTGAAAAGCGATCGTAGAGCAGCGTGCTCGCAACGAAAGCGAAACCGAGCAGAATAGTTGGCGGCCGATCCGAAAACGATCGAGATAGAGTTTTAATTCGCGGCGGGTTGTTCCGCAGGCGGAAACAGGGTCGATTTATCGATCCCGCCCGGCTAATATCGCGCAAAGCCGGCCGCGTTTCCGCGTTTCACGAGCCGTGCATATTGGCACGCTTCGCTCCCCTCCGTGGAAGTATAGCTTCGTTAATGAGTCCTCTCTCTGATGGGAATTATCAGTCGTGTAACGGCGTTGCTCGCTCTAGCTTCGGCTTCGAGGGTTGGTCGAGCACAGAGAGAGAGAGAGAGAGAGAGAGAGAGAGAGAGAGAGAGAGAGAGAGAGAGAGAGAGAAAGCGAAAGAGAGATGGTGCAAGAGGATGTTATGTAGTTTCTGAAAGAACTTTCGGAAGAAAGCAGTAGCTGCGGGACTCGGGGGAGCAGTTTGTTCTGCGTCGTGCACCCGCCGGGCGCTTCCATTAGGGTGCTCTTCAAGTTTCCAACCCCCAAGGACCAAATGCTAGGAGCAAATCCTCCGAATAAAAAGGAACTATCGGCTATAGGGCAACGCCTAATTCTCGCGATGCAGACACTCCAACCTTCATTCCACCCGCTTCCCTTAAAATACACCCCCTGTCGTACATAGTATACATACATATACAACCCCTCGATTTGAATAATCTGACCCTAGAGAGACGAGACGAGCAACATGTTCCTAATTTCAACACATTACTTTACATGTTGAAGATCACTTTATATTTTAGACAGTTTTATGTTAGATATTATTATTTATCCCTTCCCCTCTATCGCTCGTATACAATTTTATATAATCTAACACCACTATTCTCTATCCAACTATAAACTATTCACTAATTTTAAACAAAACAAAGACGTCGGATTTTTGTGGAAAATGTGTTTTAATCGTAAGTAACAAATAAGAAATTACAACGTTACACGTACCATATAACTCCGAGAACAATTCGTGATAATTGTTACATTCATCAACGTTCACAGAGTAAAACGCCCTCCCGATTATTAAGAAGCTATTAATCACAGCTGCGCACACGTTTATAGTTAAGTAAGCACTCAAAGGGTAAATAATGCACGAAGAACAGAGATATGAGCTTCGCCGAGCGTTTCATGAACAGATATTCACCCCTGGAGTCTCGTAGCGAGCCCCCATTTTCTTGTCCACGCTCCGGGCCAAGATTTAACCGCTCAAAGCCTCGGAGGACTCGTCCAGCTCCAACGCTCCCAGCTCGCCTAACTCGACGATTCAAGCGTATCTCGGTCAATTGTCCGAGTATTAACTCGAAGAACCCCTCCGGGTTAGATGAGGGCGATCTTGCCAGGGCGCGAGGACTTCCTGGGAAAAAAAGAGCGTGACTCGGTGATGTCCTTAGCCCCGTCGTGCACCGTGATTACGTCGGTCCGTCGATATTCTTGCATGACCTAATTTCCGATCTCTCCACCCTCGCCCCCCTCCCGCGATCCAACCCCTCCCAGTCGGCATCGAGACAACGGTGGATACTACTTATTGCAGAAATAATTATCCCCGGCTTTCTCTCTCTCTCTCTCTCCCTCTCTCCTCTCTCTCTTTCGTCCGACTCTCCAGGCTCTTCCAGCGCCGTCGATCTTCTATTAGCGCCCGCAGACCCGTGCAACGTTTGCTTCCAACTTCCCAGTCGTCGAGGCGCTTTGGAATCGCTGGAGGAATTGGTCAAGGTAAATAAGGAGCAGTGGTGTTTCCTCCGAAGATTTTTTTCTCGTTTTAATTGCCGAGGTTTTATTGTGCCACTTTTGCCCCGTGGGGCACTGCTCTGGTTTCACTGAAAGTTGGGAGCCACAAGACCACGCCTAGTCAGGGTCCGATCTGTTTCTTTTATCTTCTTATTTTATCTTAATAGACACAGACGCGAGCTGCCCCAAGGGGCATACTCTCAGCTCCGCCTACAATTGAGAGCGCCGAAGCCACGCCCAGCCAGAGTACTTTGCACACGGGAAGACCCTAATTTCCCGACGCTAGTATTCCAGCGCTTGCTCCAAAACCATTCACCCCTACGATAACCCCCGAGGTCGATCCAAATGGCCCGAAGGACAAATTACCACAGCCATTACTTACAAAGCCTACGTTTACCTAGAGCATCTAAACCATACTATCGGGTCGGTACAAAAGTCCGTGGCACGACTCGTTGTATATTAATCTGAAATCGATCACGAACTTTTGCACCGAACTAAATTAAATTTGCTCTAAACAGCTGTCTATTCTCAACAAACTGCCAAAAATCTCGAGCGGCATCTTACCCTGAAAAGGAACATCTTTCGCCAGTCTCCGGTGTCTTTGCCGACAAAACACATATCACCCTTGTGCCCCTCGTCAACCACAAGACACCACTTACGTCGAAGACCCTTGATTGTTATTATTACAGCAGTTCCCCGTGAAAACAGCTTCGCTCAAGTGGACAGCATCCTAGCGACGACACGTGGCGCGGTAGAGGATTATCGGACTCCCTTAGCAACGAGGACCGATTCCGAGGACACCCGGTATATAGTAGCTTTCGGTGAGACGCACCCCTGCCCCTAGGAGATATTCGCCCGGCTCTTTTCAATACACCTGCCCCAGGAGTCTATTGTTAATGCAGCGCGAGCAGGGACGGGATATTATTGTCCTGACGACCGGGGCCGTTCCATTTCCCTCCATCAATCTTCCGCCACGGGGTGCCATGGTCGGTTGGCCGCCGCGACGGATCGCGACCGATTCATATTTCGCGACGATGACGACGACGTCGACGTCGACGGGGACGACGACGACGACGGGCACAATGCGAAATTTAGAACGAGCGCGAACCCGGTAATCAATGAGGTAAGCCGGGATACGCGTACCTCATTGGTTATTCCGCGACAAGACGCGCATGACAGTCCCTCCGCGCCGCCGGCTGTCTCTATTACACACCGGTACTTATACATCCTCCGTTTCGCTCTCCGTCGCTTCCTGCGAGCCATTCCACTCCTCCCGTCATTCCATTTTCCCTTTCAGATCGACCTTCCAGTTCATCCCTCCCCCCTCTCCGCCCGTCCCCACCACCTGCACCCCTGATAAAAGTGCATTATTGCGCCACGACCAAAGGGGATAATGTACCCCGATCGAGCTCTGTTGTTTCTCCATTAATCTTGTCCCCGGCCGCAGGCCAGGATCTCGTTCCGTTTCACTGTCCAACCGTAATTCTCCGTCTCGATAACCACCGATAAAAATGTCCGCGCAATCATCCTGGATGCTGCCACTGCTTTACAATCATCCAGTCTGGCCGCCTGCGGACATGCCAACCCTTGCGTATGCAACCAGCCGTGCAACCGGAACCTCCGGTATATATTCTTTTTTTTTAAATCATTTTCTGTCATGCTGAAACTACTCGGATATCGCGACGGATATTCATTTTCTAGATGCTAGTACGTTCATTTGTGACAGCGGAATGTTTTAAAGTTGTTTAAGAGCTCGGTTGCTTGCCTGAGGGGCAACCCTTGCGTAGGCAACAGCGAATACTGAGCCTTCACTACATTATCTTTAATATTTTTTTAAATTCTAGAAACACAAGAGAACCGTCTAGAATATTCACTTTTGAAATATTATTGCATTAATTTACATGTTCAATATGAAAGTTTATGCAATAAGATCTTGAATATTCAAGCTTTACACGTGTTTATGCATTTGATCGCGTACCCGATGGGCAACCCTTGCGTAATATTAACCCTTGCGTAAAACCCTTTAATAATATTTTCCATTTTTCTAAACTACATAAAATTCCATTTGTAAAATAAAAATAACTACAAAACCATTTCAAATAGTATTTAATTAAATATACGTGTACTGGTTGCGTACAGAAGGGCTGACCCTTAAGCAAGCAACCGGTGGTGCAGCCAACACTTCACGCGATATTACAATTTGTTCCGTAAAATAACGCGACTGGAATTTTATTCACAGCGAAAGTAAATGTGTTAATATTTCAGTGGAAGGTGGTTGAAATTGAACCGTTCGTATCCCGTGTGTAATTATTCCAGAGCGATTCGGCCTGGAAAATATCGTTCTCTTGGTTCGGCAAACGAGTTTGTGTTTCTTAAAAATGTCCCGAAAATTCTGGGGTTTAATTAATAGTTTGAAACAGCGCCGATCCAGTTTCCATCGAGTTCCGGCGATTTTTAATTCCGCGTGAAAGCGGTGCACCGTTTGTTAGCCTCTCGACGGTATTAATTAACGGAATGGCGGTCCAATTTACGGAGTACTTAAGATCCGTTTCCAGTGCTATAAAACCGACGATTAAATATATTATAAACTTCAATTAACGCGGATACATACTATTTCCACGGATTTCGATGCGGATTGTTAAAGAATTCATTACTTTTCAAATGGAAATTGTACGTAAGTGGAAATTTTTGTTCACCACTCTAACCGTGGACACAAAAGGCCCAAATAAAACCTCTCGATTTCTGCACCCTCTGCTCAACCTTGACAACCGATTGCACGTCGTAAACATAAACCTCCGAAGGGTCTGGGCCCGACGGTCAACGGTCAGATAAACAGGTTTTCCCATCCATCAGTATTGACTTATATCTACACCAGAAAATATTTGTCCTCGAAACCCTGTGCGAAGGTTCTTTGCACACTCTGGTTGCCATAATAAGGAATTTCCCTTCAGCAGACCCGCTGTGCAGGTATACTTTCAATAGATTTCCTTGAACAATTCTTGTATATTCTGAAAATACTAAAATGTCCCAAAATTTCTTCAATTCCTGTATGTACAATTAAATATAATATTATAGTATAATTAATAAATAAATAATAAACAATAAATAAATACTATATAAATAGCTCTGAATATTCTTTTGTTAGGCATTTGTGTATCAATTTATATTTCTACAATGAACGTTGATGTAAATTTATGTTAAATATTGAAGCTTAAAAATTATTTATGGTTACCTATATGAGGGTTGACTCTTCGCTGTACAGCTATCGCTTCCATGTATTTTAAGAATATTCCTTTACATTAGGAAAATGCAATTAAACTCGCGCTAGATATTCATTTATACGACATCGGTATACATCGATCCATATTATCACAGCGAAAGTTCACGCAATATCACATTATACGTTAAACCTTTAAAATGACTTGCACATATCGGCTACCCACACAACGCTTAACGAACCTACCTAGAATTCCGGAAATATTCATCGTGCCACATCAATTAATCATCGCATTACTAACGTCTCTGAAACGAGAAAGGTACTTAATCACGAATTACCATTAAAGCAAACAAAGGGTAAAGAAAATGTGTTCGGCCCCGTTCGAAGAAGCGTGGCGTGAACAATGGAATAATCAAGCGGCAAACAAAGCGAATCGCATTTATACATTTTTTTCGCGGTAATCTCGTTTGCGATGCGATTAAAAGGTTTTCGAGCGTGTGTGCGCCGCGATAAGCTATCATAACTGTGTCGAAATCAGATCCATGGAAGCGCAATCCGTAGGTTGTTGCAGTTCGCGTGCAACGTTCGTCCGTGGCTGTTCGAATTTACCGGCAGGCGGCGCGGCATTCGCAACTCGCCAGGCGAGCGTTTTCGCACGCGACGCGCTTTGTAAACACGCGCGTCCCTTTCCCAGCGCATCACGCGGCGCTGTCTCTTTAATCCTATTTCCGAAACGTTCGTCGGTTCTCACAGATCCTCTTCGCCAGTCTGGTCGCGTCTAACGAAGAAACGAACGCGCGTCTTCTCTCCCCTCTGTTTCCCGTTCTCCGCGTTCGTCGTCTATTTCGAGTGTCTTACGGAGCTGGTATTTCACTTTTTTTTCCCCCGGGGAAGGAAAATGCTGAGTCCGGGTTGACAGCGAGGCTCCGCGGTGAACAGGAGCCCTGCGCGAGTGCATCGGCCGATGCATTATTGCGTTTTCGATCGCCCTGAACGCGGTCGAGGGTCGGAGCGACGCGATGCAATGAACGGAGCATCCCTGTCATCGCAGTCGTCGGTGTGTGATATCGTGCCAGCCGTGAAAATGTGATTGGCCCCCGAACACCTTCCTCTTTCGCTTCGTCTCCTTCGTTCTGCGGATTAGTTAGATGTCTCGGGGCGGATGCTTTCTAAAATCTACTTGCTGGGCATGAATGGACAGGTGCAACCCTCCAGGGAGAGGTTAGGTGAGCATCCCTACGTGCATTTATACCCGAATAACTCGCCCGCTCTTTCTCTTTCGACCCTCCACCTCCTCCCCCCCCCCACGATTTAATTGCAATCTTTTCATATATCGTCAGGAATACAGAATTTTCATCCGATCCTTTACCTTTGATCGTCCACTGCCGCCGTCCTTGTGAACGTCGTTTCGAGCCAATATGACATAAGCCAAGAAATACGAAGAGTTTTTTTGCTCTTGTTATCACCATTTTTAATGGCACTTTGACCATCGAGAACAAAAGAGATTAGGATTGTTTACAACTGTGCCGCGTGGAAGCCTCTAATTGCTAATCTTTGGTTTTTAATAAGCAATTCGGTTCGCTCGCAGAACCTTGTTGGCTGTACCGTTTATGGCCTCGCAGCGCGACGATTCGGAGCTGATAATTGTGCCTGTAGCTCGGCGATACGGGCAGCAGAGGTTTCTCACTCGCGTTATTCAATATTCTATCGTGTACTTTTGATTCTAATTTTTGCCATAATTTTGACTCGCAGGTGGTTTGGCCAACAGCACGGTTGGACTATTTTCTGGAATGATCGCTACAGACCGTGTCCCAAACATACAATTTGATATCACAAACAATGGAGTATCCATGGATGATTGCAATGTTGCAACGGAGGTCGATAGTAAAGTCAAGACAAAGCTCATGTCTATGTGGAATAATGTCAAATATGGTAAGCAGCTGTTTTGCTCCGACGGTTTAAAAATAGCTCATCCGTTTAGCCGCTTCTTAAATGTCTTTCCAACTATTTTTAGCTACTTCTTAAATCCGTCTTTTGAACTACCTCCACCGATACCCTCCTGCATTTTTCAGGCTGGACCATCAAGATGGTGAAACCGAACTTCTCCAAAGAATCTCCAGTATATCTCCTAGGAAAGATCTACCGTAAGAAACCCGATGAGTTTCTGGAAAAAGCTTCGGAGGCTGAGAAAACCCTGGACACTGGAAGCGAGATATCCCTGGCGATAGATGCTATCAGTTTCGAGGACGGTATAGAGGAATTCAAGAAAGACTTTGCGTCCAGGCTCTGGCTGACGTACAGAAGAGAATTCCCAATTCTGAATGGATCCACATTCACCACCGACTGTGGTTGGGGCTGTATGCTGCGTAGCGGCCAGATGATGTTGGCACAGGCGCTGGTCTGCCATTTTCTTGGAAGAGGTATTCGTCTTATTCTCTTAAAAAAATTTTTGATACCTTGCCGAGCAAAGTACTACCGAATGCAACGATTCTGCGTAGAATGGCGGTGGCAACCAGACCAGCCAATCAAAACAGAACAGCAACAGTTGGACGAGTATCATCACAGACTGATTATTAAGTCGTTCGGAGACCTACCCGAACGCATATCTCCGTTCTCGATACACGCGCTTGTATCGTTGGGCGCGCTGTGGGGAAAACGCGCCGGCGATTGGTACGGGCCATCCTCGGTTGCGCACCTGTTGTGCAGAGCAGTGGAACACGCGGCGGAACACCATCCAGTATTTAGTAATTTGGCTGTTTATGTTGCTCAAGACTGCGCAGGTAATTACACGTCTGAGATAGTTGCACCGTACCAAAAGGAAGCTTAGAAATTTTTGTTTATATTATAATCTGAAATGCAATTCTTAAATGACGTTCCTGGAAGTAATTCGTTGGTTCGCAATTGAAATTGTTGTTGCTGTTGAAGGATCCACTAAAAATTACGTAGCCATGGGCTTTTGAAAATTATAGAATAATCGCCGGTAGTATATCTTGCTCTATTTTTCATTCAATTTAATCCGTCGTTTTCTTGCAGTTTATCTCGAAGACGTGGAGAGCGTATGTCAAACGGCCGACGACAAATGGAAATCTCTCATACTCTTTGTACCTTTAAGACTCGGTGCTGACAAATTGAATCCTATCTACGCGTCTTGCTTGACACACCTACTCACATTGGAAACTTGCATCGGAGTGATCGGTGGACGGCCGAGGCATTCGCTCTACTTCATCGGCTTCCAGGAGGACAAATTGATCAACCTGGATCCGCACTATTGTCAAGAGACAGTTGACGTATTAAAGGATAACTTCCCACTGACGAGCTTTCACTGCACCTCGCCGAGGAAGATGCTGATTTCGAAGATGGATCCCAGCTGTTGCGTCGGATTCTATTTTCACACAAAAGCGCAGTTCACGAGTTTTATGGAGATCGCGCCCTCCGTATGTATTGTCGTTACAGAATTAACATTTTGATGAACCTGCAAAACAGCTGTCTACGAATTAAAATTTTGAGATATATAGCTGTATAGCTGTTCCGCAAGTTCAACAATATTTCTATTTGAGGCCTTTCGCTGTATACATCGAAATTTACAGTATTTGGTGCCTGAGGACGAGAAAGTCGACTACCCGATGTTCTTGTTCTGCGAAGGAAGCGGAAAGGATCTTCATCAGAAGATCGAGATCGCCGAGAACATCCCATCCGGTACCTCTTTCACAGGTAACGAGTCGTACGACGATGACCTCGACGAGTGCGAAGAGTTCATGTTGCTTCAGTGAGACGGTGTTCGTGTCGTCGTGCACTCTCAAGCGTTAAGTACTTAAAGACAATTTAATAGTCTCTCGGAGAAAGACGATAATATTAAGGTTTATCCTGAGATTCTCCTCTCTCATTCGTCCACACGTGTACAAGGAAGAAAAAGATTCAAATCGATGACTCCGGTAGGTGCAGCTTTGCATAAAAGGTTAGTCGTTGAATAAATTAATTTTTGTGAAACGAATTTTTGGGTGCTGCGAGCATACTAAAAAAGAAGAGAGAGCCGCGCACGGCTCTTTAGATCTTAAACCGCGACCATAGAACGGCGCGGATAAGTACATCAAATATTTTCCATTCGCGATAAAAAAAAAAAGAATGCGATGGTGTTGTAGACTTAAAAGAAAAAGAGCGTTATCATCGTCAACATGTAATTCTGTGATCATAATTTAATGCGGCTTTTCTATCCTATACGTTGTTGCACAACACTTTTTCTTGTTACGTTGTCTCTTATTTTTGATCTCAAAATGAAACAAAGAAGAACGCCACCTCAACGATCGTGTTGGACGCGTTGATTTCATGCGTGCTGCTGCTGATGATGATTAAACCTATGTGGCATCGATCAGTTTTCGGAGAGGATATTTATTTGACGCGTTCCGCATTTCGACGGCCGCGCACGGACTTACGTAGATCGTAAGTTGACGAATTTTGCTATAAAGAGTAATTTTTATAACATTTCTTAAAACTTTAAGGAAATGTTCCTGATACAACTTATTTTATAATGCAGCAATACAGTAACCCCCCTTGCAAAACATGACCATAACTTCATTCCTTCGCTGGTCAGCACGATGTATACATGACCATATCCCACTTTCGAAAAAACGTTTACACTCGACTTAGTTTCATGGATATCTTTCCCTTTCTTTTGGTTTGTTTGTTTGTCTCATTCCGAAGTATCCTCAGTTATTTATTTATTTAATGGTACCACTTACTTGCCTCCACCTGACGATTATACTGACTATACGGAACTTATACTAAGTTCTCGCGCCTCGACGCGCCTTATCATTGCATTCGACATAACGTTTTAAGTTATGAAAGAAACAAATGTGCGATTAATAACGTATATATATATACATACTATATTTAAGGCTACTGTTATCGAACCGAGGAACCACTTAATTTTTTCGAGAATTAAACAGAAAAAAGTGAATAAGAATGTGAGCATGATATATATTATATGTAAATGTATATTATTCTCATATTGTTAATAGGTCTGTACACAGCTCCGAGAAAAATTGTTAAAATTCTTATATCGGTACAGTTACAAAATAAACTTGGAGAGAGTTACAAGAATAAACATTTTTACGTTTAATTTAACCTATTCGCCTTTTTGCCAGGCTCCATTTCTTTAATCATCTCCTGATTTAACAATATTCATCTCTCCGCAACCATAATAACAGATTTAACAGTTTTTTGATCCCCGTTTTATACTACGCTATACAACCCTTACAAACAATTTCGTGTAAAAAAATAGCGAATCGAACTCATTGTAAACCTATGTAAAAATCGACGTATTTACAATTGGCAAGATATCGTTCTATATTATTATTCAAATATATTGTTCCGCCACCAAAATCTGATACGACAATACTTATCATAAAATGTGCGTTTGAATATAAAATTTAAAATTGATACCTGTATCAAGTAGAATGATCAAATGTAGAATATGTAATGTAAAACAAGTGAAAATTATGTACGAGCTTGACTATTTTGTACTGTGTTAATAACGAATATTCAAATTATGCTGCAACCGTTATATAATATACACGCACATACACGTATATGTGTGTATAATATGTATATTATATATAATGTGTTATATATATATAACGAATTACAGAAAAATACGTTATAAATTTCCCTGTTTTTGACACAGATATTTGTCTAACTGCAAAGTATTATTGTTGCTGGGGCTTCTCATACTCGAGTACTCAAGTACTCGTTCAATTTACATCTAAGTTTGATAACTCGAATCCGGGTATATTCGAATACTAAGATTCGAGTACTCTTTGGAAGCATACGATCGCGAACAACTTGAACACCATCTAATTCGTTGCTTTGCAAAGTAACACGCGCCAACACTTAATAGCTAGGATAAAAACTTTGTGATAGTGTTCTTGACTTGCGGCCATAGCTCGTTTGTAGTGCTACCGCGGAAACGTTTTAGAATCCCAACACCATCGTAGAAAGTTAGAACCGGATCGTTCTCCCTTGCATAGTTCTCTAATCTTTTCTGTACAATATCCACTTTGTCGTCGTCCCTTTTGCTCAGCGGCTCTCCGGTTACGTCATCCTTGCCCTTAAGAAGGTAAATAGCGGTTGGCAAGACAACATAACAGAAATACTTACAGTCGGTCTCATAATTGATGGCACACATACACATACGAGTTGAAAAATGACAAAAATAGTTTAGAAAGTCGCGGTCACCATGGTAAACCAAACCATCCACCTTGGCAGAGAAACAGAAGTCTTTCGATTCATTAATAAAAAAAAAGTAATTCTGTCTTGAAGCACGTGCAATCGATTATTAGACAGACTGTATATTACTTAATATATTACTTATACTTCGCGTGGCGTGTTGCCAGGAATGTTTCTGAATTAGAACGAAAATTTCGCTGCCGACTTACCGGCACTTTAGGGCTGTTGAATCCGATGTTGTAGACTCTGCCGCTGGGTAGATGAACCCACCTGTTCTCCACGCGTTTCAGTATCTCCGAGACCGGCACGTCCAGGTAGAGTACCAGGTTCACGGGGTCGGATTTCTGAAGCTTTTCCGCCTGCTGCAACGTTCTCGGAAATCCTGTACCAATGCCAACTATTTATTCGGATTTAGTTGCAGCCACGCGCGGTCATCCATCGTTCACGGTCACCGCGATCGTGCTCACCGATACAATTTTATCCTTGCACTTACCGTCCAACAACCAGTTTTGTTCGCCCACCGCCTCGATTTCCTTGTTTATCATCGAGATCATCACGTCGTCCGGCACATATTTGCCGGATAACACGTAACTCGATACCTGCTTACCCAATTCTGTCAACAAAAATATTTCCCGTTAATTTATGCTCCCTGCCCCTTATTTCCTCTTCATAAGCATCACGCTGGACTTTGGAGCCGGCGATAACGTTGTTCGTGTTAAATAATAAACGCGTTAGCGTGTTATTTTGTAAATCGAATACTCGAGTACTTTGATCTAAATTGAAGTGCTTGATCGTAGTACTCGAGTCTAAATTAAATGAGAGTTCGAGTACTTGGATGTAAATTGAGTACCCGAGTACTGGGATATTAATTCACCGGGTACCCGAGTACTCTTATTTAAATTAAGTGACTATTTTTCAATTCCAATTGAGCGAGTACTCGAATGCTCCGATCCCAATTGAGCGAGTACTTGAATACTCCGATCCCAATTGAATGAGTACTTGAATACTTCGATCCTAATTGAACGAATAATTACAATCCGTAACAACAAAAGCCTGAGAGCCTAAAAACTTCATTTGTCCCTACAATTTTGAAACATTGTAAAATCGTTGCCCATCCGAGAAATATTTGTAAATAGAACACGGTTGAAAACTGATAAAGACATCCCACAAAACGCATAAGTAGTAGGGGCAATCTAATCGCGTCCAATTTAACTCTGTTCCCTATCGCGAATATCCAAGGGAAGCTTTAATTTGTAACAAATTAAACGAATTCCGCTTACATCTTCCGAATCGATCGATATAGATCACGATTCCCGTAATTCTTCAACTCTGCCTGCTACTTTTCATTCAAAACTACGTGAAATTATCTTCGAAACACTTTTGCATAAAAGTTGTCGCGACGTCCTTTTGCAAATTCCTTTTGCAAAGGAATCGATGCAATCAAGCAGGCGCTATATTAACAGTGTACCGACCTCGCGAGTTCAATTACAATTTGTAATTTAATATGGAATTGTTGGATTCCATGTTCCGTGATAAGGTCAATGGGAACTCGGCAAAGCGAGATAGCATTAACCTAATCCGGCTCGATAAGAGAAAGAGCATACATTGGTTGAACGTTTCACGATAATGAAAGGTATCCTGAACAGTCGCATTCAAACAGGATCTATAAAGAAATGTTCTCGATAGCCACGTTTAGATGTGTTGCAACGAAGAATGCAACGTGAGTCTGGTACCACGTTTCGAGCCGTGACGGTACGGAGGAATGCGAGCAACGATTAGGTCAACGATTAAACGGTTTCTTATACGTACCGGTGCCACTGGCCATGTGGAGTCGCAGCTTGTCGCCGCTGGATATGTGAGCCACTTTGAAATGTTTAACAATTCGGGATGACATGGTGCCCTTGCCGGACGCTGGGGCACCCAGTATCACGGCCCTGAAGGCCGCAGCCTTGAAACACCACGTGGATAGCGCTACCATTAAACTGTTGTTTCGGCGAGAGAGAAAAAATGGTCACAGAAAATGGAAAACTAGCGGGACACGGAGCTCGTGGTCCCTTTACCGGCGGGAAACGTTTACGCGACAGTGACAACTATCCGTGCCGAGGGAAAATATATCTGCCGATCTATAGTGGTTGACCTGTGAACCGCGATTGCACGACCAGTTATCGAACAGAGTGACAAGGGATCGGCCAATGAACGGACCCGTCCAGTCCTTTCACCACTAGCACTGGCATGTTGGATGTTTCACGTCATGTGTCTGAAATTACACCCTTTTCCCCCCGTAGCGTCGCGTCTCTATTCCCAATGTATAACCAATGTGTTGCCCCGTAACGCAACCAACCGTGAGCTCACAACAAAACTATGAGTTTTCAGTCAATGAGAGCCAAGAGAAAATGATTTCCATCACTCTCGAACATCCCTAGAGGCGGCGCAACGTTACGAAGGAAAAACCGTGCGCACGCGTGACGCAAACGGTCAGCGTGTTTCGTAATTTCTGAATTGGCGCCAAACGCGTTTTCGTAGATGATGCTCCGGAGGGTCGAGATTGTAACAACGCTAGATCGGTTTTTATTGACAAAGTAGCACTTTATTCATATGAAAAAGTAATACAACATTAGGGCCTGTGCATTGTTTTTGTATTCATCTTTCTTTTTTTTTAATAATCATTTTCAAAAGCGCATGTGTAACGAGAGAACTAGAGAAGGCCTTATCTTTCATTTGGACATGTTGTACACGTTCCGTATCGACAATCGATTCAGAATTACAAATCGTGGGAATCTCCTTGGCGTTGAATTCCTGTCACCGGGTACTACGTGGGGGTAGTAATGTTTTACGAATTTCTTGAACTGCGTTGTCGATTTCAATTCACAGATTCTCGAGTATAATATACATCGACTGATAGCTTGCTTGTCTTTTTAAAATCTTTTGATGCTGTGTACACCTTTAAAATATATTTATAGATCTTCTGTAACCGCCTATCGTTCGTCTGTGCTTCGATCGACCGTTCTTTGTCGACGCCAAGCACCGAATCGCGTCGTCCAACGTGTATCGCCAGCTCGACCAAATGCATATTGAAAAGTTTTACCTAGTGCTACCCGAGGCTACGCTTACGCGTATCTCGCCTTAATCTTAGAAAGACGACACCTAGCTCTGGAACTTTTCATCTCGAATTGTTTCCCCATTGTTCCTCCGACATGGAGTTCCTCAATGATCGTTCATCCTCGGAAGACCACCAAGAACATTTTCTTTATTACGAACGCTTTTTCAAACTTTTGACAAATATTATAAAAAAAAAAGATAGAGAATCGTATCCCCGTTCAACTTCGATAAAGATAACGCATAATTAGGAGAGTCGTTAATATTATATATATATATCACGTCTTGGAACCCATAGAACGAAACATGTAATTGACACTGCTACGAAATGTGTGTTTCTCTCTGTGTTTTCTCATCAGTACTTTTTTCCCTTGTATCTAGAGAAAGCGGAGACTTTTTGTAAAATAGTGTGCACCACTTCAGTGCTCTGAATTTGTGAGGAGTGTGTTTCTTGTGTGTAAATGCGCGTTTGACCGTGGTCTTCTCTAAATACATGTCGGTGACGAAGGGGACGTAGACCGTCGACCCTTTTACCAAAGCTCGCCGTCCTTCTCTTTAGCTGGAACCTCTATCACTCGGGGCTTGTCAATTATTCTGGCTGAACGGTTCCCTTTCTCCACGATGCCGATAATCCACGCCTGATATCCTTCTTGCTTCTCGATGTCCTTGCAGTAGGCTGCAGCCTAAACACCATTTTCGAAAGTTTTATAAACTTGTTACGCGTCGTTGTACTCTAGAATTCTTACTAGAAAGTTCGAGTACCCGAGTACCCGCTTCATCGAGGTCCTAGTGTCCTTGAAATAAAGTTTAGATACTCGAGTACTCGCAGCTCCGTTACCCACCTGTTCTCTAGGTAAACAGATGAGCAATCCGCCGCTGGTTTCCGCGGAGTGACCTTGCAACAGTTGGAACATGTTGCCGCAGGCCTTCGCTACCGCCGCCATTTTTGCGATAACAGGTAAATTATGAATAACAAAGGAGACTTCGTTCTTCTGGTGTTTGGCCAGATTTTGCGCGTGTCCCAAGAGCCCGAATCCTGTGACGTCCGTTGCCCCGTGTGCGTTATACTTATGCATCAGCCTAGCCGCTGTTCGTAGAACGAAAAGATTAATTATCAATGTTTTGAGTGATTATTTTTAATGTAAATAAATGTGTACCTATTCTGTTCAGCCTGGCCATACTATCCATTGCCCTCTGGTAAGCCTTTCTGACATCGTCCTCATTAACCACAAGTTTGATTCTGTTCCAGCGGTCCGGTTGGTCTAACCATTGATGGGCATTAACAGCAACTTGAGTACCGAGAGGCTTTGTCAACACAAGGACATCGCCGACCACTGCATTGTCTGGCCTGAATTTAATTGAGAAATAATTATCATCGGGAGACAAGCGAAGAGCGATAGTGTAATATATGTAATTGATAGTTATACAATGCGTACACAATATATTCATTCGGTTGGCAGACAGTGGAAGCAACACCCCCTATTGTACACCAAGGATTAACAACTGTTTGACCCCCTGTCACTGTTGTGCCAGCTTCCAAGGCAGAATCTTTAAACCCTCGCATGATCAATGGAACAACAACGTCCCGTTCCTTCTCAGTCATCTTTGTACTGACTCCCAGCAACATTAACATATTGTCACACTCCGTAACACCCATGGCGTACAAATCGCTGATAACATTAGCGCATGCAATTTTACCTGGAAAAGTACTCCAATAGCAGTGGTCAAACAGGATGCCATATTACAAATTTTTATCCTTAACAAAGGAAACAAATATTATTCGAATCGCGGACTCTACTCGCGGATACCAGGGCTGGGCAATAGCGCGGAATTGCCCCTACCATTAATTCTTCAAAAATCGTAAAGTACATACAATTTTCATAAAAATTTATGGCAATTCTGCACCTCGGCCCAAAACTGTAATACAAAATCTAGAATTTCTCAGTCGGGAATTGGTATTATTCGTTATCTTACCCATAATATACGGATCATCCACCAGTGGATAGAAAAAGTCTGTGGTCTGAACCAAACTGAGCCCGCCGTGTCTCAGTGGAGTCACGGAGGAATCCATACCAATACCTAAAACACAAAAATAATATCCGCTTTTAATCGACGATACTCTAAACGATGCATGTATGGAATGTGTAATGAAATTGTAAAGGCAAACATTTATTTTTGTAAAACTGCAAATTTAGACCCTAGAGAGCTATTATAGTGTTTTAAAATATACTTTTTAAAATTTAAACATATATGATTTTTAGTAACACGAATGAAAGACATATAATTTTATTTTCTAAAAGTGAAATTATGGGTTCGCCATTGTTATCTTTCGACATATAAAGTAAATTGGTCTCATCATTTTTAAATGAACTGATTATTTAAAAAATTAAATTAAATTAAATTTTCGGGATCACAGTTTTTTTTAAATAAGGACAATCTATACAATGCAATATTTAAACAAAATCGGGCATAATTCTCAAACTCTAGGATCCAAAAATGGTTATCGTATATTTTCATTGTACAGTATAATCTGAAGAGGTTGAGAACTCTTGTGTTTCCGGTGGCGTGGGAGAAAACGGGCGGGAGGCGACAATATGGCTGACAGTACACCAGGGCCGACTCTCTTAATATTCGCGCCCTGCATTTTGTCAATAACAAAATTACTATTTATCCTCCCAACCCGCTCACCTACCGGAACATACATCGAAATAACATGGAAAAAAAAGAAAGGGATCCAAATAAATTTCATCGAACACAATCGTAAAAATCAGCCGGGAACCGGCAAAAATTTCGCAAAATGTCGAATTAGAAAAAAAAAAATTCGAATCCCCTCTGTCTGAAAATTTTTCCGAAATCGTCTCGGAAAATGTCGGCGTTCGCGGTAGAGAGCGAGGAAGGCGATTGTGCAAAACCGCGTAAAGAAACAAAGAAACTGGACGCGGCAGCAAAATCAAACATGTCCGCCGGTCGAGGGTATATCGTGGCCCGCGGATTCCAGGGTCGTCTTACTTACCGATGCGTGGAATGGCCATGTGCATGAAGTGGGCATGCTCATGATCTTGTGCGCTACCATCGACATTCTGCAGTCCCTCGAGGAGTTTCCCGAGAACCTCCTGAGGGACCTTACACCCTCATCCTTTCAGGTCGGCGAACCGCGTAAGGCGGAAGGTCGCGTCCAGATCATGTGCCACGGGTTCGAACGGCCTATTCAACGCCAAGGCGTTCGGATTACCGCCGAGCTCCAGCTGAGCGACGGCCAGGGCGTCCTGGCTGACCTGAGTCCCCTGTAGCTCCGCCATGCTACCCTGCGAGAAAAACCGAGACACTCGGGAACGAGAACCGGGTACGCGACGCGTTTCGCGGCCCCTGCGAGCAACGATTCTCTTGCGACGGCTTCTACCGGCCGATGTCTGCGAGCAGAAGGTTCTCACGCGCGCTATCTACGAGAGTGCTCCCCCGAGGAACGCCGCCGACAGACAGCCACTGTCCCGATGATACGAACTCGTCGCGAACGGGAATTACAGTTTCCACCGGCGTCGACTGCCCGGGATCGTACGTGCTGGCAAAATGGACGGCCAGAAAGCCTACACGGGATCGGGAGAACGCGCAAGGCCACCGAGAGCCCCCCCGATGTCCCCTCCGTGGCGTTGCTCGTTTCCCATTGGCCCTTTCGAATCGGCGCACGCGCACCGCGCCGTTTTACGTCAGGAACGTCGTTACGATCATCGCGAACCCGCGTCCCGCAGCGGCGTCGCTGCACAGCCCTCGGTGAGAAACGACGCGACAAGTGTGCCTTTGTCGCGCGTATACGCTTTGCTCCCAATAAGTTCGAGCGTCGCGTGTTTTTCCTTTTCCTTTGGCGGGAGAATGGACGGCTAATTGATGGGCTCGATGCACCGTTTAACCGGCCCTCCCTTTTAGAAAATTCTTCGCCCGTGATAGACGGCCTATCGAACTATTTTTTAGATTTTATACAGTATCTCTAACTAAAAAGTTCTCTAAACTATACGAATCAGCATAATTATCGAATGAAGAGAAAATAAACATTTTTCTAGGTATGTACTTACTAGCAGGACAATGGAAAAATTAAGAATTTACTGTTTAGCAGGGATAACGGAGAAACTGGTCGTTTAGGAATCAGGTTTTTGAATTGAACGTTCAAGAATATTTGTACAGTTGCTTGCAAAAGTGATTTTCTACATTTTTGAGGAACAGCTGTATACCGGTGTTATCTATCTTGGTGGCAGCATTGCAGTTTTTACTGTCGGATTGAGTTATGTTTGCACTACATTATCGATTAGCGTAGTTGGATAAAAATTGTGGGGAAAAATGTGCGTAGTAAAATATTGAAAATACGCCTATGAAGGTACAATCTGACTCGAAATTATTGTATCGTTTAGATGTACCGACTGCGATGCAGTTTCCGTGTTAAAGAATTAAATTAACAGATTTTTATCACAAGCTTCTTCAAAGGAGAATAATTATTTATTTGGATTTTCATGTTTTTTAATTGAAAATTATAAATACGTATACCGTTCCCTGTTTTCTTTTCCGTTTTAACTGTGTCGACTGAACAGTTTTTACCAAGGGTGGTAAGGAATGTCAATCAAGTGTGCATGGTTGAGTAAAAAATGAACATTCGTATTTTATTCCCATTGATCCGAGCCCTCTGCCAAACAATTCTCTCGCTGGCACAAAACAAACATGGACAGAATATCGTAATACATCATCGTGTTTATCCAATAAAATCGTCACTTGACCTACACACGTTCCTCAAAATCTAATTTTTTGGTGTAAATAAAAATTGTACAACGCGTTATCACAGGATCTCTTCTATACTTATTATTGAGAAGCGCACGAGAGCTGAATTTTAATACTTGTTCATTTAATTATGAAAATTTTCAAGTCGAGACGATGAACAGCGAGCAACAGGTTACACGAAACTTTTAACATTATCATTTTAGCAACACAGCATTACCTGGTAATCCATACTGTTTAGATACACGGTATGCAAATAAGCCTGTAGAATTCTCGGGTACGCGATTCGCTTGTTTCCGGCTGATTGACCGGAAACAGTCGAATCTTTTGGCGCAAATTATCCTCGATTTTCATTAGCTTCTTCCGCTGGCTCGAACGTACCGCCGCGTCTTGGCCAGCCAATCAGCGCCGATCAGCGGTTCTCAACCAACTTGTAAAGAATGTTTGGTATGCTGATTTTTTGCGCATCCCTTTTTTTTTTGTTTCTTTAGCGAATCTACGCGCGAAGATAAAGCTCGCCGGTAGGGGGAGTATAGTGAAACGTAGCGTTTCTGTTGTCTGAATACGAAATTGTGTGCGTGCGTCGCCACATCAACGTGACGTATTCTTTCTGACGTTAAATATGTAGCTGTATCATGATTGTACAAATATATTCGATTTGTTTTTAAGACCGCAACGTAAACGAGAATAAGTCGATATGATAAACAAGCATCGACCGTGTTAACGCGTTTTATTTCCCGATGAAATTGTTTTTTTGCACAAAGCAATTTGCGATATTAATTGAACTTAACCCACGGGGTCATCCGTCGCATCTTTGTCAGCAGACTCCCGAAGATTAACAAATCTGCGGCATTAATCGACGCATCGTGCTCTCTATTGACCAAGATACAATTAGCCGAACATCTACGAATCAACTGTCCACCTACCAGTCTGATCGTGAGATTTTCTGATCCCCATGATAAGTTATACAACCTAGACTTCATTTGTTGAAACAAATACCGCCGGACAAGGCTATGTTTTATTCAAAAATTTTTTGCTGCTGGCACAATTATCTACACGTGCGATAGCTTGTAATCTACTTGCTAAATAGGCTCTTAATTATGCATATTATAAATAATTCAGTCATACACGTAGTGGCAATACCCTCAAACTGATAGTCAAACGTTACCGACAGGGTAATTTTAGGGAGACGGTAGTGGCGACATCTATGCGGAGATGACAGAAATTTCTACTTTTTAGAAAATGCTCAAACCGTTAGCCAAATTTATCGACAGAGCAGCCGACATGGAAGAATAGTGTGGTGCCACTCACGGTGAAATTCCAAACTTCATTCCGGGTTTCGTACAGTGCCACCGTATCGGCGAAACGCTCAAACTGCTAGCTAACGTTACCGATATATCGGTACATGAACAACTTCAACAAAGAAACAAAGATGCCGCCACTAGTTTCTTCGCAAGAATGGAGATTTTCGAGTTTCTAGCGTTTTGCCACTACGTCAACTGGCGCTATTTTTACATTTTCCGGAACAAATGATTTTTGGCAAAATTAACACTGTCCCTTGCGAGGAAATCGGCAGGAATCAATTGTTCCTGTATACAACAAACATTGAAACAACTCGAATTCGTTGGAATGAAAAGCGTAATATGTTCTACAGCTTTCTTGCATACACGCGGCAACATTTTCGCGAATTGTGTATCAAAATAGGAACGTTTCCGATCGTTCCATTTAACCTAAACGGAACAGAATTACGTCACTGCGAGCGTGCCACGAGTGCCAGAGCGAGCACCGTGGAGCACCGCAAGGAATTCCCCACCAGCCCTGTATCGACTCTCGAAACGACTCGAATCGAATCGCGTGTGCATGTGTCCTCCCCAGCCACATAATCCACATTAACCACTACACCGTCTCGAGTGTGTCTATGTGGCGTACCCGGAGAAAGACGGAGCGAACGGTGAATAGAGAAGGATCGCTTGCTGTCCGCTGCGATATTTGTTTTTCCCGTGTGCCGCCGCGGACCCATTTACATATCGGTGTCTCCTCGGTGTCCGTGTCCGTTCGTTCTCCCTCGCGAGCAGCCCAAGCGGATTGAAAGAAGCCGCTGCAAGGGCGCTGCGGCCCAAAAGTATTTTTCGCGGATGTGCAGTTTTTTCACAAACAGACCGGCCGTCTTGTCAGCGACACGATGTCAGAGGAGGATCTGCTGAAATCCCCGATCGACGGTATCCTGCCGTTCCTGCAGAGCGTGAGTCCCCATTATTTCTGCTTCTTTTTCCGCCTGTTAACCCGTCCCCGCTGCGTAATATTCTATCTGGCCAGACTGTGGCAATTAAATCGAACCACGATCGAAACAGGGACAGGTAGAGATAGAGAGAGAGAGAGTGAGAGAGAGAGAGAGAGAGACGACGCAATCCTTTTACGACACTTTCATTTTCCGCAGAGCCGGCGGATTAGTGTCAATGCGGCACTAGCGCACATGTCAATTTCCGTTCGCTGATCATTCCCTTATCGCTGATATTTCTCCGTCTGTTGCCTGCAACGGCCGTAGACGCGTCTCGCCGAGTGAACGCTGGCCGGTTATGTATTGACGCGAGATCTATTTACAACGCTTACAACACGGCGCACCAATACTTTTGCCGTTGGGATTTTTAGCTTGTTTTCGTCCCGACGCGACGGTTCGGTTTGTTTTTGCGGTTGTCTTAGCCGGCCCACCGCATTGCTGGATTCGCGATTCGATTGATGACGCATTCTGCGGCACCGAAATAAATCATCATTAGGGAAATTTATGCTTAAGTGCCTCGATGGCCAATCGGAATTCGGTTACTTTTTTGTTTTCCTATAAACGACTACCACTGTAGACCAGTCGCCACGATTTTTATTCTTTTTATGCTATTATATAATGTGGTTTTATCGAGACGCAGACTTTATTGAGCTGTGAACTGTTGCAGATCGAATGGAGGGACCCGTGGCTCGCGCTCCTACTGACTTTTCACGTTGCTATTACTATGACTGCTGTGATGACACGGAACCATGCCAACTTTCAAATCATGCTGTTCTTGGCCCTGTGTAAGTACTCTGCAGTTCCATTGAAACACAGTACACTGTAAGCATGTTCTTGTTTCAGTACTTTTGGTATACTTCTCTGAAAGTATCAACGAAATGGCAGCGTCAAATTGGATGTAAGTACGATCGTGTAGGAATAATTGTTGCAACAATGAAACATTGTCTTAATTATTTGAACAGGTTGTTCTCGAGGCAACAGTGCTTCGACTCGAACGGGCTCTTCATATCCGTAGTGTTCTCCGTGCCTATTTTGATGAACTGTATGATAATGATTGTAAGTGCGCAAAAGATAACGGTGTCCAACTAATTTTGGTTTATAGATTTTGATGCTCGGAACTCGCACGATATTATAAAAAAATACATCGTTGTATTCAGGAGAGTCCACAGAATCGTTTTGTGCAAAAAAGAGTTGTGTATCGCGCCCACAGTTAAAATAAAAAAAATTGCAAAATCGAACGTGTCTTTGGGACATCAAAATCTATTAGAACCACCTACGTATCGAGTGAAATAATGCAACCTCATGTGTAATTTTATTGTTTCATCAGGCCAGTTGGCTGTATCAGTCCAGTCAGCTAATGACCAGTTTGAAGAGAGCTCAGTTACGACAACAGGCGAGGAATCGACAAATTGAGGACGAGTCGGCAAACGCAAACGGCACAGTCGCACGGGAGAAGCAGGAGTAAAAACGTTTTTCTAGTCACACGACGAGAATTGTAAAAAAATGCAGGAGCGAAGCGAGATTCATGTACATTACCGGGGAACGAGCGACAGCTTGTTCTTTTTTTTTACCACGACCGTTGTGGTATGCGAAAAAAAACAGCGTTACGGGATTTGGCGAATGCTATTCCACGAAAATAGCATTTTCTGAAAAACTACTGCCGACTTATAGCGTGTGGCATGTGTTCGTATCAGGGTTCTTGATAACGAACTGTCGGTGAGCTGTACTTCCAATGCAATACGACGACGCAGGCGCGTGTTACGGTGTAATTAGTTAGATCAGAGAGGAAGAGAGAGATGAAATTCGGAGGATTAATTAACTTATTGTGTTATTAATTGTCCAACTCAAAACGTGAATTACGCGCACGCGATTCGGGGTCCGCGGGGAATTTGTGATCTCTGTAAAGGATATTATCTTATATTAAGGTACTTTCCGGCGGTTCTACATCTTTCTTTTTTCGACGTGTTGAAACGTTCGATGCGTCTCAAAGTATTCTTAACACATTTCACCGGAGTACTTACTACTCTAGTGCGTACCGCTTCTGATTAATATCGCTGAACAAAATGGAAGAAAAGAAAGAAACACGGCGTAATTAGATAACTATGGCTCTAGATACATGTATGTATGTGTGTGCATGCAACGAGTGACTGAGTACACGTTTTCCAAATAATAACAAAAAAAAAATACGCGGTCTTATTAGCGAGGTACTGCAACTGCACGCGTATTTCGAATCGGTCAAGTAACCCTCTACTGTATATTTGTGTAAATCAAACAGCATTTTCTTGCCTTCGTCGTTTTTAATGCGTGACTAATCAGATTAAATAATAAATTATTTCTTCCTAAAATTGTTTCACTCTATCCCTGTTTTTGAGGAGTCTCTGCACGGTTCCGCCACGAATTTTGAGTGCAATATATCATGAAATTAACACCAATTGTTACTGTAACTTCTGTATTTTTTAATTATCATTTAAATAAAGTATACACGAAGAAGAAATATCATTCCGTTTACTAAATCTGCTGTGTTCGTATTAATTTTAAATTTCCCTCCCATTGGAACAGTACAATTCCAAACTCGAAAAACTGTTCCATTTTCTACTTCGGAAGAGAATACGTCACTGAGAAATCATAAAATCTGCCGTTATGACATTGTAAATTAAAAAAGAATAATTTTTTTATGTTGAAACCCCAGGATATTGAAAGTCGCGATTTGAATTTTAACGAGGTTACGTAACTAGAGCGCTATCTAGTGACATTCCTACGTGACTAGCTACGGTTGGCTAAGGTAAATGACTAGTACCGTTTACGTGGGTTGTTCAAATATTTCTGAAAAAGTATCATCTCTGATAAGTCAACTTACAATCATAAAGTGGGGTAGGACATTAAGAACAAACGCCTCGAGCAATCTTCAAAATAATTTATTAAAAATGTCGCATACTCGATATTCGAATCGGTAATCAATAATGGTATAATTAGTAACTATATGCATGTCGTGTGAGCATGTATCCGGAGGTTTTCTTTCAGATTTACATCTGGCGGTGGTCGATCCCCTATTGTTCTCTTATCAATCATTTCGCAAAACTGTTCTCCAGGTCGAGCGACAAGGTTGTTACTAAAATTAATTAACCAACGGTGACTGATTATCTCGCTGTCGTCGGTATTTCCCGTTTTATGTCACAGAAATGATACTAAATAAACGTTATGAGCGGTCCAAAAGTAACCGTACGTGTCGTCGACCTGACAAACACATAACCGTCCTACGTTTCCGTGTATACGTGTATTTCGGTGTGTGTGTGCAACATGTGTTATTGTCGAACCCATTCCTTACTATACGTTCACCGCAAAATTTATTCACGTGGAAAGATTTCATGTTACAGGCATTTTCATTGTTCTGTCTATTAATTAGATTGCAGCTGTTACGCATCTACGCAATTGTGCTCGATTGTATTGAAACAGAGAGCGAAACGAAACTCTCAAATCGATCAGATAATTGCATCTAGGGCTTTTCGCCTAGTAAAATTACAATTGCACAGCCCGCGTAACGACTGCAGTCTTAGCGATCAATCAGCGTCAGGAACCGAGAGAATTTCAGGGTCTCGATGCATCGAGCGTTTCGTCTCCTTGAAAAAAAAAACATTGTACGCTGTGCGAATGCGAAAAATATGAATGATTCTCAAGATTCGCGAACTCAAGAACCGCTGACCGCGTCTTCGATCGCTTCGAACGCAATCCGGACGATTTTGGTTCGCGTTGCGGATAATACAGGAATTTCGCTGATCGGCGTGACTACCTGTCGGAGACGTCACTGTCCGACGTACCGACGGTCGGCACGCGGCGGCGGTAAATTAAAAATTATTCGATCGTTCGAAACGACGATTATATTGCGGAACGCCTCGGCGTTCGACGCAATAAGCGTTTTCGGCAGTCTTCTGGAAGAGTTTCGGACACCGGACGAGTCCTGCGCGAACGAATTGATCAAGCCTGCTCACCTTGTTAGCCTAACTTACAAAGTTAGTTTTAGAATTGAATTTTGCGCTTGAATGTATAAAAACGTTATAAAAAGTGAAACAATTCAGAAAATCAATGGTGTCTGGGCTTCCATTTCGCGAGCAGGTCCAGGATGAATGGCACACGCGTGTCAATCGATCACGTCCGAATCATTTTTTTTTCAGCGTTGTCTCCTCCGCTCTTCCGAGTTTCTTCTTCTCACTTTTCGTTCTTCCACCTCGCGATTAACTTAATCGTTTTGTGCAGTTCATCGGTGTTCACGATTCAGCGACGACTCATTGGTTGAACTGCGGACTCGCACGATTTATGGAGCACGCTAGGATGCAAATTGCAAACGGAACGGAGATGGAATCGGAGAAGAAACGTTTCCTTTTCGCTGAGAAGTCCGCAGTCCAACGGGATCGCGATATCGTCTATTCGACGCGCCCGGCGCGACGAGATCGTTCGATCGTTTCGTTCGCTATGCTCCCGCTCTTCCTTAGAATCTGATCGGCGCGAGACACCGGATTGCCAATCCTCGCGAAACCGTCCGAAAAGTCACCCCGCGAAGAGAAGAGTTTACTCGGCAAAGAAATTTCTTTTTGAACGGCGGTCGGTCGACGTTCTAACGAGAAATCGGTCGAAATCAGATATCGAATACTGAACTATATAGATACCGAAGGATCAGAATCGAGTATACTTTCGACATCTCGCGAGAATTACCAGAGCCTCGCGGTGCGGTGGCGGCGCGGCCATGGATATGGTTTTACATCGTAATTAGTAACGCTCTAAATCGTCTACGGTTTTAGTTATTCGGATAACTTAGATCGTGATCTAGAATTAGTTTAAAATTCATACGTGTACAGTTTTACGTTTTATTTACAATCGGGTCCGGTCCGGTCCGTGACCCATTTCCAGTTTAATTATGTACATGCACGCTGCACTCGCGGTTGAAATCGCGGTCGAGCGATCTTCGGGGATCGGTACGACGACGATGGAGCATCCTGATCGACCGTGTGCTCCGGGTCGCAGCGCGGATCCGTCTCGCTCGAGGACTACCCTAATTAGTTCCCGAATTAGTGGATACAGTAGCCTCTAGTTTCTTCGTTTTCTTTTTTTTTTGTTCGTTTACCATCTTTTTACCATTTAGAATCGTATCGCAGGAAATATCGCGTCGGTCCGCACTCACCGAGCCAACGAGTTCTGCGAGCTGAAAGGGAGACAGCGGAGTTGCACGCCAGAAGTTCGCGCAGCGGCCATATTGCGAAGCATGTCGGCAAGTTTGCTCTTTACACGGTCCTTTGGCGTTGATGACGCGATTGTTCGCCAAACACGTTTGTCATGCACGATGTCGATAAAGGTTCGCCAATAAATTCCATCGGGGCCATTGCGCCGTCGTGTTTGCATACCGGATGCAGCTGGCTACACACTCGCATCGAACTGTTGCATCGCGAAGCGTTTTTCTGCTGCTCGAGCCGCATCTGTTTATTTCGATAAAAAACAGTTTATATATTTAGAACTGAACTGCGGATTTTTATGCAAAATAAAAATTTTCTGCATCAATTACAAGGAATAAGATTTTTTCCTTCCTTTCGTAATTTCGGTACACTAATTTATCGAGACCCCGCAATTCTTTTAATTTTTCCGTTTCAAATTGCAGCTACTGATTTTTGTTGTAAATAGGCAATTTTATAATTGAAATTTCTATTTCAATCGTTTTTACAATACTATTATCCACTTGTAACCACCGTTATTTGATAAAAGGACGACTTTCCTTCGGCAGAGGATGCAATTTAATTCGCACAAGTGTGAAACCAGTCTACAAAAACTCTAGCGAACCCTTCACCCCCACCGTGTTCCCGCGTACGCAGCCAAACAAACGAATATTTTGTCCGCGCGTGTTGATTCTCCGCTGTTCGCCCTTCTCCTGTATCGTTCTTGCATCGTGGCACCGTATACAAAATGGAGACCTTTGCGTGGCTCGCATTTCAATCAACAACCCTTCTCGATCCTACGATCCTCTAATCGACGACAGTTTCTCGTGGATCGGCGGTAAATGGGTCGTTCGAGCTCGCCCTAATCGCGGAACGATCTCTCGAATCGTGCGGACCAATTTCTCCAAGCTAATTTCGCAAAACATTTCAATATGGCGTCTCTGCTAAATCAACATATATATTATAATACATAAATTTGATTATCATCCAAGCATTCCACAGAGGGTGCGAAATATTCGAAATCTCGTTGAAATTTTAGTTATCGAGGATGGCCATGTTGGCGGCCATCTTGACGGCAGTGCGGATTTAAAGGAAACGGAGTAACGAGGCTCGGAAAATGTGGCAAAATTAGCTGAGAAATGTCCGTGACAGCGTTCCGTGGTAAAGTAATCGTATCGGTGAGAGTATTTGCTCGGGTGTGCACGCGAAATCATCGTTGGCAACGAAGCGTGAGGCGGAATTTCGCGCAGCCATTGCTGGGGGTCTCGTCGAGTGTAAAACCGAGGGACGTTCGTGCGCGTCGTTTCGCTCTGAACCTAACGAAATCGTGAATATTGCAAGAGACCGTAAGCCGCGAACTCGCACGAACATCGGGCATGGTTTAACGCAAGCTGGCACTCGAGGAGATGAGAACCACTGCTGGTGACTCGTCCGGCGGAGGATTCGAACCCCTCGAATTATTCATTGATTACTCGATCGAACCGAGCGTTGCTCCGTAGAAATAATCCTATAGAAATAAATGAACCTTCTGAGATGATTGTTGAGCACCTAGTCCATCGTCTTTTACGTAAACGATCGACAAAAAATGAACTGTATCCCTCCCACTCCCCTCCCCATGTTTATGCGTGTATTTTTCTTCTCTCGACCCTCGTTGTGTTGTACGCGTGAAAAAATGAACGATCCAAACAATTCATCGCACATATCACCCTTAGCGTTACAATTGCTTTTGATTATGTCGAGCGATCCTCGAATAGAACTAATCGTGTGAGTTTTTTCGTTTGTACTGGTCGGAAATGAATCGGAAACATACGAACAAACCGAAGTGTGGCAGTGAAATTTTAGTCCCGGTTTCCAGGAAGGATCAGCGTCCTCGTTAGATCGACAAGAAAGCGATTCAGTCTTCGATTCTCTTGGATCGTGCGGCACGCGAGAACTTTGATTTGGTTTCACGCCGGAACGGAATCACGCGGGCGAACCGAACAGTTTTCTCTCTGTTGCTTTTTGTTTTTTTTTCTTTTTTCGTTCGTTTTGCTAGATTTTTCTGTGGGAACTCTGCGGAACTCTGAGGCCTGAACGATCGGCCGTTGGTCCCCCGGAACGCAACATACATCGCGAAGCGCTTTTATCGTTTCGTTGCATGTCTGAGCAACACTGTTCTCTTCTTTTTTTTTGTACGAAATCAGAACGTCGCGTCGCGTCGAACGAATTAACCGTACGAGAATGAACGCGTCGGCGAAAGACAAGTCTTCTCGTAAGGACGAAATCGGTTTCGCATGGAACCGCCCTCCGATGTCCTGTACTCTTTTCAGTTTCGAAACGAAATTGTCAGAGATCGACATTTTTTAACCAGTTTCAAGACCCCGAGTTATTGAGCTTTTTCATTTTCTGAATTTCGTAGTTTCCAGGGTTCTAGCACTTTTTGGATTATCGAGTTTCGAAATTGTTTAATTTACCGAATACCTTACTGATTTTATTTTGCAGAACACATTTGGATGCTCGAATCTTCGAGTCCGCCGGTGCCTTTTGGAACTGTTGCAAAACAAAATGGAGGGTGGTTCCAGCGGTTCTCGCAGCGACTGTTGCTCCATCGGCGCAGTTTGAACGACGCGATTAACGAATCAAGTGGAAAAGCGAGACAGTTGCCTCGGAAACGATTGTCTTTCGTGAACGTATAAGAATGGAGGGTCGGTATTTCGAATGGATCGT
Organism: Lasioglossum leucozonium; assembly: GCA_028454225.1. Taxonomy (NCBI): domain Eukaryota; kingdom Metazoa; phylum Arthropoda; class Insecta; order Hymenoptera; family Halictidae; genus Lasioglossum; species Lasioglossum leucozonium. Next base: position 12,432,472 of record CM052207.1, read on the forward strand.
CACGGTTCGACTGTGGCTCTCGTTCGCGGACGTTTCCCCGTCTGTTTTCGCGATAAATGTCGTTGCGTGCACGGTGAAAACAGCGAGAAAAACGATGGCGGTGCTTCCGGCTAGCTGGCAGCGGCACGTCGCTGCATTCTTTTTGCTTATTTTCAACGTTTTCTTATCCCTTCTTTGATTTCTCGGGCCTTCGTTCCTGTTATTCATCGACTTCTATGCTTATCTAGTAATAAAGCGGTTCTGTACAGGTCTCCGTTCGCGATGACACCGATAGAAACTGATTCAAACGGAATCAAACTGTTTTCCTTTCATCTACGAAACCCAAAACAGCCCGCAAGCTTTGTACAAACAATCAACGCTCAGAAATTTCACGTTTTTCGAACAGAAAATCGCATAGATCATCGAAGTTCCGCGAAACGAGATGGCGCGCGCGAACGGAGACGCGTGCCCAAGGATCGTGCCCGATACAAATAGATAAATAATTATGTACAAGTATGAACAAGGTGTACAAGTGACGGCGCACGCGGTCTGTCGCCTTGTTGTTGATCCAGGATCGATCGAAACGATCCACGGCTTCGGAATCCTCGTCGACCTCGTATTTACGCGTGTGTCTGTGTACGTATATACGTGTATGTATGTTTGTACGTGTACGTGTGTGCGCCCTCCGGGGCCGGGTGTAACAATTCTTAAACGGGAGCACAGCTCCGCGGAAAACATCATTTTTTTTTCTCTTATATATATCACATAATTTCAGGCTACCATAGGTTCTACCATTTTGTTTTTCTGTTTCTTCCCCCACACGCCTTTGTCGCTCTTTCGTTCGTTCGTTTCCATTCGTTTCGTTTCGTTTCGTAACCGCGTTTACTCCCGGAGTCTTACTTCGCTAGCACAAGTATTTATAAGGTAGTAAGTCGTCTAAACGGTAATCACTCGAAACGGCTTTTTGGTCAGTGTCTCTAGCTTCAAGTAACGTACGTTTCCTCTCGGAGCGACGCGGTCGGTCGACGGAAAAATTTGTTTGCGCGCAGCTTAAAGTATAGTTGAAACCAGCACGAGTCGATTTCTCGAGGAAAAATACGGAAAAATGATAGAACGATATTTTTACGTCGGACGCTCGATTTTCGAGTAAACCGAGCTCGGATATAGCCCCGCGCCGATTCGAATCTGAACAGGAGTCACGTGACGCGGCTGCGCGCGACGCACCGTTCCGCTTTCAACGTACACTGTAGCGCTCTCATTGGACCAATTTACAAGTTCGATTTCCTCGGAAACCAAGCCTCGGAGGAGAAAATCGTGTTTCACAAATTTTGTTCATTTTTACACGAGAAATCGTTTCACGTTCTTTTCTATCGCGATCTCATGGAGTTGTACGTTTCGTAGTTGAACAGATTTCCTGGTTGTGTACAAAAGTAGCCGTTTGCAGCGGCTCGGGGACCAATCTCGAACGGTAATAACCGAGGGACGAGTGGAAAAAGGAGAGGAGAAGAACGTCTTTCGCGCGGAGAGAGCTGCGAAGCGTGTCCTTCGCCGGATGATCTCGAGTTCCCCCCTCGTGGCCGTTTGATCTCGAGGATCTATTATCGCACAAAGGAACAAGGAGGCTCGGCCCGCGTCGCTCTCAAAGGAAACGGCCCGGTTCACCTGAACAACGTCGCGCGAATGCCCGGTTCGTCGACCGAGCATCGAGTACAGAGGATCTTTTCGCGCTTAAAAACAGAGGGAGTGGAGAAAGAGAGAGAGAGAGAGAGAGAGAGAAGGGAGAGACAGGGCCAGACAGAGAGAGAGAGAGAGAGAGAGAGAGAGAGAGAGAGAGAGAGAGAGAAAGAGAGAGAGATTGAGAGGCCAGCAGTCAGTTGGCTCGTGCTAAAAAAATCGTGTCCCCGTCGAGAAGCTCGACGAACGATTGAATGACTAGTGCGAGTTCCTTGCTCGTCCCCTGCTCGATCACTCGGATCCTCTTTTGACAGCGTCCTCTCCCGATCTAGCACGAGGTCCAACGGAGTTTCAGGCTTCCCGGTTGCCAGCGTCGACGATCCAACCCCCATAGATCGCTCCTCTAGACACCCAAATTTATGATCTTTGTCGCAGATCAGGGAAACGCGCGATCGATCGAGGCAAGATCGACTGTGATACGGTGTCAGCGCTAAGCTATCGCTACCAGCGAAACGATACCACCTAGGATCTATTACTTATTGTCCTCGTTGAAGCAACTCGACACCTTCTCCTGCTGACGAGAGTCGTTCGAACTGATAAACTCTGATGGGCCTAGGCATGTCCAAGAAGTCTCCAAGATGGAAAAAGTAGTTTGGTCATTGTAATCAGAATTGCAGAGTCAAAGCTCATCGATAGACAATATGAAAATCGCATCGATTGCAACAGGCAGGAGTTAAATATTTACTTCTTTATTGTTTTATCGATTTTAATAAGCTGAGACTGTCATATTGACGTGCTTTAATTCTTTTAAGCTGTCTACTGCTTTAAATCAACTCGTTTCTGTCATAAATTAAAAATAAACTTAATTTTTTTAAACAGACGGTAAATTATGTCACCCGTGTACGAAACACGTGGCAGTCAACGTGTTAAGAGGCGTGAGTTTTGAGGGCATTCCCCGTTTGATGAGACCGTGTCCTTGACGAAGCGATTCGTCGAGAAGCTTGGACATGTCTGGGCTTTGGCATACTTAAAAACGATATATTAGTTTGATTATGCAAAGGGGAAACGAGATTAACATCGCTTTTCCTTGAACTCAACAGCTCCCTAGAAGTCTTCTGCGGAAAGACGTTTTACAAAAAGAGTTTGTTCGAGCATCCTCAGTCTGCACAATCTATCGGATATTGTATATGCGACAACCTGATAGAAACAGCGATGCATGTTGTAATTGTTCAGAGTTGGAAAGAGGGTGTCCAACACACACATGCTTAAGAAGCCTTACAATCCTTAGCGGATCCTGCCCCTACCAAATAGTCCTTTGGGGCCAAGGACCTGGGTCCAAAAAAGAGAAATCGAGCCCCCATTTTACTAGAAAATCATTTTGAACAAAGAGGCTATGATTTTGCGAATGTTTGAGTACTTGGCAGTGTTGGAACCTGATCTAGCTAAGTCTTTCAGCCAACCTGAAGCTTGCAAGGCCAAGAAAGATATCGTATTATTTTGATACCAAGGGACCAGTGGCGGAACTACAAGACCCTGTAATCGGAGGGAGCCTGTAATCGAAGGGCGCCCGTAATCGGAGGAGGCCCAAAATTTTTGCATTTATTATCTTGTAATTTTACTAATATTATCTCTAATTTGAATTAAATTAAAAGTACACTGACAGAAAAAAAACATACTTTTTGCGTTTGTCAAAAATCTCAATCCTATAGAAATATTGAAAGAAAAAAGGGAGCCCAAAATTATATTTTGCGGAGTCAAGGGATCAAGGTCTACAGAAGAGATCGGCTATGCAACATCCACTTTGTCCGAGTTAAAAAGATTTTCTGAACCAAGAGGCTTCAACTTTGCCAAGCTCCGAGTACTTAACAGTGCTAGAACTTCCACCGACTGGATTCCCAAGCCTTCAAATAATCCTCCACCAAAAGCCAGCGCTCTTCCAGTCGCAAACTAAGAAGACCCGATGATCAACCAGCTCCCTAAGTCAGCTCGATACAGAGTCCGCCTTCGGCTAGGTGGATAGTCGAAAGAATAACCGATGAAAATGAGACAGCAGAGAGGTCCCTGAAACGATCTGGACCTCTATAGAGGGGACAGGAGGGCTCGGATCCGAGTCATCGAGCAGAGAACCACCGTGCATGATGTCCGGGTCGTGGACCCGGTTTCTCGAAGCAGTTCTGCGCGTTACGCGGAGTAGTCGGCGGTCGCCATGGCATCGTCCCGTTCAGGATGACAGCGGCAGCAACAACAAGAGCGGTAGCAGCATCCCGAGGGTGTACCCGCCACGGCGGCCGACAAGCATGACCCATGATCGTCACACGGTGGTCACGCGGTCGACCTCCACGTACCGCACAGAACTGTCGCTGTGTCAGCAGATCACTTCCTTGCCGTCGATGATCGCCGTCTCCGAGGAGATGCTCTTCAGCCGGTGCTGGGATATCGACCTGTTGGTTCGTTGCCGGCAGATCCGCCAGATCACGATGCAGATCACCGCGAGGATCGTTAGGATGCCGAGGAGACCTAGGGCAAGGTGCAGCGGGGGAAGTTGCAGCAGCATCGAGCAGTGCTTCAACGCCTCGTCGTAGCCCGAAGGGCAATGGGAGATCCCGTCGCACCACAGCGACGCGTTTATGCACGCGTCCAGCTCGGGACAACGCTGCTCGCAGTCCCGAGGCATCTGCAGACCCGCCGACGATGTCACCGATGGCCTGCGAACATGCATTGCGCGTGGTCGACTTGTCATCTTGCTCTGTCTTGTGGCGCCGCCTACGTTTATTTTCGTACTCGTTTTCATTGTCAAAATGTTGGGACCTCGTTTATATAAAATTTAGCTCCTACACATTTATGAACGTGAACTCCTATTAGTAGACAGCGGATCTTTATGCGAAATAAAACGTTTTTATGTGAATTACAAAAAATTTGAACGAAACAGAAATTTATTTTCATAGGTTGAAAATAATATAACAGTATTTTTAATATTTTAAATTACGTCTACTAATTTTTGGAGACTACTAATTTTCTACTAACTCTGAACACTATGATCATAAATCGATGCGAAGATGTTAAGAACAATTGTGTGGTTGTATCACGGAGTTGTTGAACGTTACCTTCTAGTTAGTTCGAGCCAATTGACAGTGTATGAATCCGGTTCTTTTATGATGAACTCCACAGCGATGGTTCTAACAGGGTCCTGGCCTGGCGTCGGGAAAATGGCGTCGCCGCTGACGGCCCAGCCGTCGCTGAACACCTCTACAACGTGGTTTTTCATTTCCGACGGTGGTCTCGGACACACCGACTTAGGGGCCGAGTTCCCGACGTGCACCACGATGCGATTTTTCGTCGTGCATTTGTTCGTGGTGTTCGACATTAGGACTCCTTGCATCTTCACGTACAGGTACTGGTTGGGCCCTGGGTCTATCAGCCACGGATGCTTCTCGCAATTTTTCTGAAAGACAAACATCGATAGTATTAACGCAAGAAGGATTAGCAAAAATTTCTGTCTCTCGAACACTGCTCGATACGTTAAGGGACCAGATAGCAATGACAGTGATTACCTCGTCCTCGTCGACGACAGGCGATTTGTACTTGATCTCTCCAGAGGGTCCGCGCACCCTCCGCTTTTGCAAGCAAGGGATGGTCTTGACGAAGTCCCAGGTGGCCTCGAAGAACAGACGATTATAGTCATCGAGGGCGTCCATCGACATCACTGTAAAGTGGACCTCGACGATGTTCGACGTCGACTTGACGTTCATCGGCAGCGACCTGTTCGAGCAGAAGCAGTCCCTCTGGACCGGCGGAGCGTTTGGCCACGGCTGGTCCATCACCTGGCGACAGATCATCGTTCATTGTCATTGCGAGAATCGTCCCTTTGACCGGACATCCTCGATCTTCGCTGTCCTGTCTGAGGTTACACATTTTTTACAAAATATCTTAAAGACGTCTCTTTTACATCCATTTTAGGCCTGAACGTCTTACGCTCCGAATAGACGTCTTAAAGACGTCTTTCTGGAGATGTCGTTTGAACGTCTGAAATAAGACATCTTAAAGATGTGAAAGTTTTTTTATATTTATAAAAGACGTCTCAGTGCTATATGGGAATTTTCGCTTCCGAATCGATAAATTCCGCGCATTAGAATTTAAAGTTCTATCATTTTTTCGTCGAATTGTGTAATGCTGCATTCGGTAAAGTTGAAAATTTTTGGTCCCTTGAGTGAAAGTTTAACCTGAATAAACGCTAGAGGCACCGAATTTACTTGCATATCTATTTCCAATGTTTAACAATTTTATGCAAAAATATCGTCACCGAACATTTTGCGAATCAAAGGGCTGCGGTTGCCGGTGGATGATCTGAGAAAGGTCCCCGAGAGCGCAAAGGGCTAATTAACCAGGCGGACGATCATTACACAATGACCACCGGACGAAAAGGGGGATCGCGGTACGCAAACGAACCTGACACGGCGCACGGCTATCGCGGATTGTTGTAATTACGCATGAAATTCCGCGGAGCTCATAAATTCCGCGAATCGATAACGAACTTCGCCGACCTCGGACACAGGGATAGTCAGATTTGTTCAGCCGTGTTCGCCCCAGAAAGCCTCATTAACTTGTTATACATACACGCGGGTCGAAGCTGTTTCGTGCTCTCACACGATCGCAATTAGCCCTTGGACAGACTCCGAACACGATTAGAGTCGCTGTTAAAAGTTTCTTGTCGGTTCTCGCCCCCTCCCCCTATTACTCCACAGTGTTTCCGAGCGCTGGAAACCAGAAAATTAATTTTCGTTAACAATTCCTTCGAAATTTTCTGCAGAGAATTCGTTCTTCAATTTTTTTCATAATTATCGCATATTGTACAAACGAAGGAAATTATGCACAGTGAATAATCAGTGAATGCACAATGAATGCACAGTATTATTTGATATATTTTATGAATGAGTGGTAATATTTGTAACACTTCTGCTATCCAGATGAATTTGTAATAAATATTTGTTTTTTGTTATTCAAATTAAACTGTGGACAATAAATGTGAACTTACTTTATTTGTAAGGTTGATAGAAATTTCAATGATTTTACCTTTGATACTTACATTTTAGTTAAATTCTATATGGATTAAAATTGTAATATATTATTTGAACAAACGACTTTCCGTAAACTTGTCCAATACTAATAAATACTCCATGTGAAAACGTATAATTGAAAAAAGATTTATCGTTCTACACCCTTCAGTTTTCGAGATATCCCAGAAAATGTTTCCGACCCCTAACGTCAAGAGCTGTTTTCACCCCCTCAATGTGAACCATGATCAATAAAAATAAAATATGTCGACTATCATTCTGAGAACCATCTTTCATCTGCTACTTTGATCAATGTGAAAATATATTCCCTTATAAGTTCAATTTGTAACATTCTTAACACACCCAGCACTAAAAGCGATTAAAATGTTTTAGCTTATAAAAATGACAAGGCTTTATTATAATTTTTATTTAAATATGTGCTTGGATAAAAAATTTTATGTAAGTTACAATATAATTTCAGTAATTCTAAAATCAATAAATAAAATGGGTCGTTTGACCGGCAGTGGTAGGTTTAGCGTTAACAATTCCGAAACCGTTTGTTAATTTCTTTGCTTTCCTATGAAGGAAGCGAGAAACGAGGATGGAGGGACGAGAAAAATATGTTGTTTTACAGAGATTGTAGGGCACGGTGTATAGATTGTATGATCGATAGGAGGGGCTGTGTACCTTTACGGAGAAGTTGTCGGAGCCAACGCAAAGCAGGCGGCTGAAGTCCGAACTCGAGACGCTGCGGCATGTCCGATTCCCGTTCAGCAGCTTGTTGAACCTCAGCTTGACGATCTCGTCGTGTTCGCCCTCGAACCGGTACACGCAGCTGGAAAATCCGTTCTCGACTGCACTTTCAACACTTAATCGAATTTACATGGCCGGTCGGCCACGCAAAGGAGCCGCTTTACCGATCGATACACCGCCGCGGCTAGTATCGAATACTATCCGCGGCTCGTTCATCGCCGACAAAATCGTGACTTGTATATTTCAACCCTTAAATAGAACAACGCCTTCCAACGATTCCAACGGTCGATTAATCCTCGGCGAACCAGAGGAATAAAAGTCTACACTTGAATTACACTTGAGCATTAAACAAATAAATTATTTGGAAAATAATAGTTAATGCTTTTACTATTTCATATTACACCTACTCATTTTTGTCATTAATTATTATCAATTATTGTTAAATTTAGAGACCGAAAAATCGCACGGCTAATCAAGGAGTTGCTAGAGAACTGTGTCATTTAGAAAATCATTTGTCCGTACAATGTTGGCGGATCGCTACACTTAAAAGTCGCTTTTGTACGTCGCGCAAGGTGAACAGGTTCGCTGTAAAATGGCCGTTCGAAAGACAAATCCCCTAGCCTGGAGCCAGGGGTTGCGAGGAAAGTTTTCGCACTTCAATCCGGAGCGGCGAGGAGGAGCAGCGGGCTCGGCGGGGAAACATTGATTCGGAGTTTCTTTTTTCCGGGTGCTCTGTTTCGTCCCCGAAGGAGGTCGAAGAACGGGGCGAAAAAGCGTGAGAAATAAAAGACGCACGCTTTCGTCGCGCGACCCACAAAGGGACTATTTACGGGGGCGTTATCGCTTTGCCGGTTTGAACAAAGGGACGCTGCTGACGCGCGTCTCATTCGAAATCGTGGAATCGCTTGCGCATAAAGGGCCACCGTTAAAGCACCGGCAGACGACGACGACGACGGCGACGACAACGACGATGACGACGACGCCGAGCACAGAGAATGAGTTTGTCCCCGTTGAATCTTTTATTTATCTCAGAACGGAACGGTCCCGACGTAGTTTTTGGAGTCCACTGTCCCTCTACTAACACGCATGGCGCACTATTTGCGGTGGACCCGATTCTTTTTGCGTGACAATCGGGAAACACAAAGAGAGTCTAGCAGGATAAGCTTGGACAATCGGTCCACATGGCATTTTTCATTTTTTTTTTTTTACTACTACGCGATGTTCTTCGGTTGACACTATTCTGTGAAATTTCTGATCTCCACCCTTTCGTTGAAAAGTAAGGTGAGAAGTATAAATTTTACTTTTTATTTTCTCAGTTATTACTCAAGATTTTTAAACAAAATAAAAGCGACAATGAGGCTACAAATTGGGTTGATGTCGCATATTTTTTCAGGATTTTAAATTGATTATTAAGGGTTGAAAAAAATAATTTACGGCCCTTTGTGTGGAGGACTGGAGGACTGGCAGGATTCTATTACTCTCTTTTCTATTTAATTTTGTTTCAATAATGTGGAGAGGGGCGAATAGAAAAATTTTCGCCGAGATATTTCACGACGGAGAGATTTCTATTTGAAGATGAAAGGTTGATAGAAAAGATATTTGTGAACCGAGAAGATATCTCACCTGATGTTCTTCGAACCGCCCCGGCCGTAAAGGAAGATATCGCGAGGAGCTTGGAATCTATGATCAGGATAGTGATCTCGATTACGGCTGTAGAAGATCCTCGAGCAGGGCCCATTCCCGTAAGGATCTCCGTCTTGATGGATATCGACGAACTCGTACAGAGCACGGAAATTCACTGGCCTGTGGGACAAACAGCGACAAATATTACTAGGAGATCCTACAAATCGTTCTAACAACTTTCCTAACACTGATTAGACTTGAAATATTTCTGTAGAAATGCATCGAGAAAATATCGTTGTAAACAATTGTAGTTCAGTTCTTCTATTTATTTCATTATTTTAGGTTGTATTCAATTTTACTAATACGTAATTGAAAATTCAAGTATTAAATAAATTTAGAATTTATCATTTCTGGAATTTATGTACATGAATTTTTACTGCTACTGTTAACAAATTCGTTGCACGAAATATTGCAGCCAGTGTCAGGCAGTCTTCGAGTATTATGCTGTGTACTAAGACTGTGAATAGTGAAGTGTATAAAATGAATTAGACTTCGAGCAAATTACGAGTGGTGCGCTCTAGTTAACCTGCTCTACGAAGAACAATTGAATCATCTCTCGGATATAGTTACGCCGAAGGCTGATATCCAATATGGCGGCCATTATCGACGCCACTGCCGATAATTCGATTCCCGGAAGAACGAAGTTTCCCGGTTCTCAGTGAAACAAGGAATTTCGAGGATTTTTCGGGAGGAGAATAGCATGGGACTGGATTCGTACGAGAATTAACTGGGAATTCCGGTCGAGGGAACCTCTCTGGGAACTTCCTCGGCTGATATTTTCCGTTTTAAGCGCGTCTGGCGCCGCGGAATTTCCGTGACTTCCGCTTTCCCTGCTCGGTGTACGGGAAAAATCGCTTCTTATAAATAACTGATATCAGACGGGATGTAGACGAGGGGGGACAGGGGAAACAGGCGATGGAGGGAACGAAAACGTGCAAGTGCGGCAGATATTGCTCTCCGCGTCGCCGTAAAACCGTTCGCATTCTTCGCTTGTAACGTTCTGTATCGATTCCACGAGAGACGGTTTTGCGAGCAAATTTTCCCTGAATTTATATTCAATCCGTTTCCCCACCCACGGGCTGCTCCATCCCGGGAAAAAATGCTTGGCTCGACGTCTTCCACGGAGAAAGAGAAATTAGCTGTCTCCGAGTTGGAAAGTTACCGATGAACTGCGGATTTTTCGGAAAAATATAAATTCTTTGTATTAATCTCCAGATTCCATCGAAATTTTCTACTTTGAATGATTCCCTGGTCTAATAATTTTCATAAGTTGAGAGTAGTAAAACAGCATTCTTGAAATCTTGTCATGCCAGTCTATTAATTATAAATTAATTATAAAAGGCGAGAGACATATTCATTTCTTTCTTCAACAATTTTATCGAGTTGGAAATAGCAGAACAGCATTTTTAAATTATCTAAATGTGTTCACTGTTTTCCATTTGCTTTTCTCGTTTTTCCCATAAATCCATAGAATCCGCAATCCACTGGGTCTCTCATTCGGCGCATTTTTCTAGAAATTTTCGTGCGAGAAACTCAATGTTTGTGTGTAAAAAGTTTTACAATTTTGATCGGAAGCGATCAATTGGAATGATTAAAAAATCCGCAGTCTACGGGCGGGTCTCTCATTTACTGCATTTTTTTTAAATTTTGTTGCGAGAAACTCGATATTTGAAAGGATTTACGATTTTTATGGGAACACCAAGTGGCCTATTGTAACGATTAAAAAGGTTTGGGTGAAACACGATTGTGCTTTAAAGGGAAAAAGGTCTTGAAACTCGAACACGTTGGATATTTCTATTGCCTCCAACCATTTCCATTGTTGTCGACAAATTAAAAAGGGGTTAAAAGAAACGTCAATGTCACAGGATGACAATTTCAGTTTGTGTAGGTGGAAAGTAAATTTTTTAAACTGTTCAATTTTTCAAAATTCTTCTGCTCTTTCAGACTACCAATTTTCGTCATAAACGCGTAAAATTCGTGGTTTAACGATGAGACTTCATCGCACGTGGAACGTCCTGTAGGAACGTGCCAATTTCCCGAGCGTTGCACAAGGGTGAAACCGAAATAAGACGGGAAGCATTTGATCCTTTGACGGCGTGCATCGCCTCCGATGCTTCCGTAATTATCCCACGATCGGGTTGCCCGCGTTCCTTCACCTCTTGGGGCTTGCTAGAAGAGGTTATTTACACCGTACATTTTTTTTTTCTGATTATTATTTACCGGGTAGCGGGGTGTTGAAGCATGGCATCTCCGACGCGGGAACACACGGAACGGAACGCGGATGCGTAGCACGGTCTACTTAATCCTTTCCACCTGACACGACCGTCCTGTCCCTGCCTTTATCAACCCCCATCATCATCCGGTAATTATTTCTTGATCGGCCGAGTTACCCCTTCGCGTCGAATTAAAAAAACCGAACCCTCTCGAGCGATTAAAGTGCACGGGGAAAAAATTGAATTCCGCGAGAAGATCAAAACGCTCGACAAAAGACCCCAGCAACAATCCGCATTGTTATTACCAAACTGTTCTGTTAATTTACCACTGCCGGTCAAATGACCGATTTTATATTTTTCATTTTCCAATTATTGAAATAATGAAGTTGCTTACATGGAAATTGATTCGACAATTTGCTCGATTCGATTCGAAAAAATGCTCAAAACCTAAACAAATAGATCCTTGTAATTTTTATAAGCTAAATTATTTTAATCACTTTTCGTGCTCGGTAGGACATAAAATGTTCACAAGAATACTCTAGACTAGAATTAAGGAAAGTCAGAAATTCTTCAAATATGATTTTGAATAATATCATGCACAATGCTCATTTAATTTTCCTTGTACACACGCTAAATAGAAATTCGTGGTGGTCGCGCGCGTGCGACGCTGGCAGCGAATGTGTTAAAGGATCCTGATCGATACTACAAGTTCTCAAACAGTTTTGCTGTTTGTTTGAACACGTTATCGAACCGTACTCGCCTGAGAGCCGTCGACTCGACCATCCTCATCTCGATGGTCAAAGTGTTCCCGCTGGAAACGAAGCTCTCTCCTAGCGAGCATGGTCGACTGGTGTTCTGAAGGATGGCGTGGTCGCAGGTCCTCGGCACCTTGTCCTTGCAGTACCGGGCCAAAAGGGTCGTGTTATCCGCAGGACGACCGACCAGGGGTCGCGAGGGCTCATTCGACTTGTCCGCTCGCCTCTGCTGCTCCTTTTCGCTGTTCGAACACAGATTTCCGTTCGAAAATTATCCTTCTCCTCCTCAACGAAACTCTTCTCCGTTCAACCGACCTCGTGTCAATTTTTCAAGCTTCGGGGTTTATCACTGTATAAGAAAAATAATTTTTTCAAAATCTGAAACTTGAGGAATTGACTTTTGGCCAGTGTTTAAGGCTGCGAGGCAAGTGCGGTGGTCGGCTAAACAGAGAGTTCTGGTCGGGGAGCAATTAATCAAAGGCGGTTAAACGGACCAGGCGAGGTCGTTACACTCGGACAGCGGCATCATCTCGCCGTCCCACACCATCAGGGTAGTGGAGCAGTCCTCGTCGCTGGTGGACAGGCTGGTGCCCACGTGAAACTTCAGGATGGACAGCCAGACGCGGAACTGCGGCTGCGGTTGTCGAGGCGCCGGTCTCCTCCAAACGGTTCCCGGCCTCTGCTCCGGAAACTTCGGCAAAGGACGAGGCGGTGTCGGGCTCGGCATCGCCGGACCCGCGCCTCGAAGATGATACAGGCAAGTGCTGTTCCTCGGGAGAGAGTGACGAGGCGAGGCGAGCACTCCTCCGCCGTTTCCTTGCAGCCAGAACTCGCAGTGCTTGTTCTTCGCGTACGTGGGAGAGTCCACGTCGACGAACTTCACCTGGAAGGGCAGGTTATACTCGAGGACGCGAAAGATTTCGCTCCGGGGCAAGCACGAGCAGAGGTGGCCCCGCGTGGCAGGGCTCCGGCTCCGCCCAAAGCGAGGAAGTCGTGCCTACTTTGGCGAACGAGGTTCTAGGGGGCTCGGTTCGATACTGTTTGCTCTGGAGAGATGTTCCGAAGGTGGCGAGAGCGTTGGTTCACGCGGGAGTGGTCTGGTAGCTTCGTCGGGAGCCACTAAATCACGCCTACTCAATACAAATCACGCCCACTTAAAGTAACTAACGCCCACTTCGGATAATTTAGATTTTGAAGGTTTGTTTAATGTTATCTACTTTCCGCGACGTCCTAGAGCCAATGGGACAGTTGTTTCGGGTTACGCCCATTCGATCCAGACCACGCCCACTTCGGGCGATCTACTAAACTTTGTGAATTTAAGGAACCCTTATGGGTATAAAATTACTTCGCGGAACCTGAGATCATAAACAATACATGTAAAGAAAAACGTTTTAATATTCTTTTATTATATTATAGTAAGAGTTAAAAAAGTATTATTTTGAATATTTTATGTACGTTTATGGAACCTTTTAGGACATTTTGTGGAACTTCAGGGTTCCGTGGAACACAGATTGAATAACGCTGCTCTAGTCTACTACTACTACTACTACTACTACTAAAACTACTACTACTACTGTACTGTCCCTTTCTCTCGTGTCGTTTCTCTTGGAACATTGCCTCAGAGAGCGCACCGGAGCGCTTCGAGAGCAAACAGCACGCGCCGCCCGTGTCTCCCATAGATCCCTACAGGCTCCGTTTCACTCGCGAAGGAACAATTCTCCGTCTAACGTCCTCCCGTTTCGTTGATAACGCGATATCAATCGGCGAAGCAAGAAATTGAAAAGAGTAACGATCCTTAAACACTGAAACGGCTCGGACGTTAAAGAGAAGCTCTCAGCGCGGCGAGAGGTATTACAGTCGTTAGGATGTTCCCGGTTCGCCCTGAAAAATGGCCACGGAGCTCTCGAGCTATCCATTTAAATGCGATCCGTGAACAGGCCGTACTTTACCCCGGTAAGGTGTAAAGCACGCTGTACCTCGGCTCTCACTCTCCCTTCCGTTTTCTCATTCTCTCTCACGCTCTCTCTCTCTCTCTCTCTCTCTCTCTCTCTCTCTCTCGCCCCTCTGAATGTTTGAAGAGAATTACCACGTACTTGCACTTCTAATTGAAAGCCGTGGAGCGAGTGCGGAGGCGTGGGGTGCAGGAACGTGCCGTAAGGAGATGTAGTGAACTCGACGAGGATCTCCGTGCCGCTGCTGGTCGCCTCTGGCACCGGTTCCCCGCCCCCGCAGAATTTCAGGATCACCGGATCCCGGGTCGTGTAGCCGTCGTACACGGTCACGTAGTCCTGCGGGCCACGGAATTTCCCTTTCTCAGTTTCACGCTTCGAGACCCGGATTCGTTTCAGACGTTACAGTTCGGACTTTCCAGTCCGTACTTTCCCACAGTCTAACGCGGAACCGGGCATTTGAAGCTTAAAACTCGTGCCACTTGCTACCAAGATGGCCGCCGTGTCGATACCACCGCCGCCGCTCTTTCCTCTACGTAATTCTCCAACACAGGGAACGATTTCGAATGCTACATGTATACGCAGCGAGAAACGTTCGGTCGAGCTTGTCAAATTAATAACGCCTATTCTCACGATTTATTAATATTAGTATACGATAGAAGAAGTTAAAAACGCGATGTGGAGGTAATTCAATATGGCGTCTTGATAAATAGAGGCCCGCACGGCCCGCCGCAAGATGGCACCGTCCCGAAAACGCGTCGTTCCCGTCTGTCGTCGCCGTCTGTTAATTTCGATCGGTCGAGCCGACACCGGTAGTTTTTCTATTCTGTTTTATGAAGCCGCGACGCGTTATCCGCGGTAACCAGCGACACCGCAACCTGCCAATAAATCGGTCTTATCGCCGCGAGCCACACGGCGCCGGGTTTCATCCGAATTTAGCCCGACCGCGGATCGGTAAATATGCGATGGGGTCGCGGATTTCTGATTTAAGAAGCCAGCCGAATTATCGTGTAAAGCGACGTAGGGGGGACCTCGGTTTTATCGTCATGTTGGTCACGTCCGACCGTTCCCACCGCTGCAATTTATACCGGTTAATCCAATTCTCGCGGGACTTTCGCGTACCTGTACCACGTCGCAGTCCTTCCAGAGGCCAAGCTTGCGGGGCGACGACTCCATCTGGGTGGCTGGCCGTGCCCTTATGGCCACCAATTGGCCCCGGGGCTGTTTCACCGAAATTAAGGCGTGTTTCCCCGCCGGTATAATGTGCTGCCTCACCTGGAACGCACGCGAGACCGAAATGAAACAGAGTCGCATCGTCCGGAATTGCTATAAACCCGCTCCTTATCTCCCCCCTCCCTCCACCGTTCGATAATGCGCCCGACATTTTGCATAACGGTTACGAGAAAATTGTAGATCAGCCTGCACGCTGAAATTTGAATTTCTTTCGGCAGTCGAGCCGTATCGTGTCTAATTATTTCTCGATCAGACTCACGACTAGACTACGGATTTTTATACGAAATAAAAATGTTCTGCGAGTAGACTGCTCGTGACAATCGTCGTTTTCGAACGACTTTTGGCATAATTTGCTCGAAAGTGGAGTAACTCCGAACCCTTCCAGGCCTCTCTGCAACGTTCATCGTGGCCGAACGTCTTTTCCGGTTCACAGCTCTTAATTATTGTCCCGTTTGACCGATCGCCTCCCGTTTTCACGGACTTCCGAGCCTGCACAAGTCTCGCAAACAGAACCCACGTGCCACGGCGCGTGGAACCGCCGCCCGCCGACATCGAAGTGTATTTAGTGGCGTGCCGTCCGGCCACGAGAATAATGGTTCACGCGGACCGCCGCGCCGCCGCCGTTGCGTCGCGACGCTACCTCGTAAATTTCCCACGGAATGCCGACGCTCTGCTCGGTGCCGTGAAACCCTTCCGAAACCCACGATACGACCGTTCAATTTGCTACAGCCGCGACTCCATCGAAGACGCATCGTTGCCTCTGCGGAAGTTTCACTTTATCAACGGAAATTGACGGATTTTTTATCTTTGGGGATGATAGTCTTCGAGTTTTTAGATTTGGGTTTTTGGACGTTTGAAGGGACTGTTTTCTTGACAACTACGTCACGTGGGGTCCAACGTGGCTACCGGATGCGGAGATGCAACGCTACTTTCTAGTTCCCCTTGGAAATTTGATAGTCTTTATGAAAATCGACGAATCTTTGATCTCTGAGAATGATAGTCTTCGATTTCTTAGGAGTTTTTGCGCATTCGGAGGGTTCGTTTGATTGATATCTAGGTTATGTGGATTTCAATATGGCCGCCGAACACGGAGACTACTTTCTAGTTTTCCTTGGAAAATTAATTTCATCCGTGGAAACAGTCAAGTGCGAAATTCTATTCTGGGATCCCTATATCTTTTTAATAATATGTGGTTTGGGATTTCTGGAGAGGCGATTTTGTTTGTTTTTTCGGAGGTTGAGGATTTCAATATGGCCGCCAGAGAATACTTGTAAAACCAATAATTTGCCAATGGCGTTTGACAGATTCGTCAAGAAAGTTCGAGACCATCCGGAAACTTCAGTTTCGCCCCCCTATACAAAATCTCGCGAAACTGCGACGAAAGTGGGTGTCGGGGGAGCCGAAGCTCGAGTTTCGCCGGTAAGCTGACGGCTCAGGCATAATCCGGGTCGCCATCGTGCGGAAGGATCCCCAGGAAAAATTCCGCGGCGTCGCGTCGTCGCGTCGTTGGGTTATTCGTCGCTCCGATATATATTCCATATTTATGGGGGCCGCGAACTTTCGGTCATCTCCCGTGGGGTCTTACCGCGTAGTAGCAGGTGAGATTGCGCGGATACAATCCAGGAAAGTTCGGCGACTGCAGCCTGCACTTCTTCCGGTCGCAGTCGCTGAATATTCGCGAGCAATAGGTCCCGGTTATCAGGTCCCCGAGGTATTGCTCGGTGCCGGGTTTCGCGCTCGTCGCTGGCTGCTCCACCATCTGCGCTGGCATCGCCATAGAGCTATTGGCGTACTCGCTGGTACCCGACGTCGTCGTCGCTTCCGTCGGCGACGGCGTGCCCGTCGCGTGCGTTACACCTGAAACAGTTATTCGGTCCGCGACGCGTCACAATTCCGAGCAGATCGACAAAGTTCGTGGTCTCTGTTAAGCGTTTGCGGCGGAAAGTCAATCGCAAAGAGTTAATCGATAATAAATTTTCTCTTTTAATAATTTTAGTATGTCGAAAATGATGATGGAGCACTCACCTACGAACGGGTTCCCATAACGCACTACGGCGTCCGACTTCCTGATCGTCTTGTACGCCATCCGGAAGTCGAAATTGAATCCCGTCTGATCCTTGCTCAGCCTGAGCAGCTTCAACGATATGGAGACCGTCGGGGTCTCGCTGTAGTAGATCGCAGGGCCCCAGGACGTCCCGCACCAGAGGCCGCCGACATCCGGACGTTGCGCCTCGGAAATTTGCAGGGAACCGTCCGGACAGCCCTCCGCGGTGAACGACACGAATGTCCCCAGGGTGAAGCTGTCGAACGTCAACTGAAATCAACAGAAAACGACGCGCGTTCAACCGGCGGTTCTCGATTATGCCGATCTACCCTCGGTCATTGGGTTAGGCCACGCTTTAATCCTCGGACGGGCGAACGGAATTAACGGTAGAACGAGCAATTGATCACCCGGAGTACAAACCATAAAACGCAGCATCCGAAAAAAAACGATCAGAAACTCTCGACAAATTATGTAGAAACCTCAGCTCTGTCTCTTCGATGTCAAACAAATCGGATCCCAACGAGAATCGATTTATTAGATATTAACGGCGAAATTGGTCTTTCGCTCGGCTCCGATTAAGGTATCGACAGCTGTCTCTTTAATAATTAGCCCGGGCCGCAAACACGAGAAACGAGCGAACACATGCGGTTTTCGTTATCGAGAACGAGCGGGAGAAAGAGAGGATCGTGGATTCTCGCGGCAGGTTTTGATAAAGAAAAAAAAAAGCCGGTTTTCGGTGGTATAAATAATTTGGCAGTGGCCCGGCTCGCGGGAAACTTCCATTCGCGAAACTTTCCGGGCACGAACCTATCCGCGGATGGCTCTTCGGCCCGAGGCCGGCAATATGGGTTATTAAAAAATTCGTCGTTCGTTCTTGTTCGGCTGCCAACGAGCTACCGCTTCACCGGACAGCTCTTTTTATTGCGATAACAGCAATAACTATTCCTGAGCACCATTTAACGTTATCAAATCGCTCTAACTCGGATTAAGCGCCCCTTATTTTACCGCAACTTCATTTTTATGCTTTTATGCTCGGTGTTTCAAGTGCTAACTAAATCGCTAACTTAGTTTGTTTTACTCTGATGGGATAATACTTTCGAGATAATTTTTCCGAGAAAATTCACCAATTAACAATTTTTATGTATGTCTTTAAATGATTTTTTTAAATGATTTATACAATACAAGGTGAATAAAATTGTTCCGATTAGTTCTAGTGTGAAGAGTCCGACTTTACAAGAAATATCCAATATGGCGGCCACCGAGTATTAATCAATATGGCGGACAGTCACGCCTCAAAACTTTGATATCGAATATACAAACGTTCACTCGTCTTCTCCCTTCGATTTTCAGATAAAACGATTCTGTTCGATTGAACCTAGAACCATCGCGTGATCAATAGTAAAATTAATAATCACGTCGACTTCGGTATACATCGCGAAGTTTCTCCAATTCTTTGAAACCTCTGCTAATTCTTCTTATTCCTTCGTTACTTTGACTGTAGCAAATGCTTGAGTAGGGAAAATTACGAATTTTTATAAATTCGGTGAACAACCTTTTTGATTTTCGGGAAATGTATGGCTGCCACTGACGTGCTTTTCAAGGACTAGAAATATTGGGAAATATTGAGCGGAGGATGAAAGTGTGTAGTAGAGCGAACCGATTCGGTGTTTTACGAGATGTTTCGCGGAGACTCACCTGAACGATGTCGCCCAAGTCGCCGCCCGGCGCGCTGAAGGTGAGCTTGCAAAAGTAAGGCACCTTATCCTCCTTCGGTCGATGAAGCTCCAGGTCGTAGGTTTTCCCCACGTCGCCGTAGTACGTTTTGTTGCAGGCTGCAACAAGAGAGAAAGGGCTCTTTTCAGTTCCAATCTCTTAGGGGTGTGCGGCAGCAGCAGCAGCCTCTCTATCAAGAGTATCACTCTACCCTGAAATCAGAATTCTTCTTCTAAACGCGGGGGCCGAATAAAGGCGTCGGAGGGTGTGTGCCAGGGCACTTTCAGTTATTCTTTTTCATCTGTATTTTTTCGTTTTTTCCTTGAAGAATCTTGGTCTTGTATTAAAGACGCTGTTGCATTATTCGATTCCGTTGGGATTCGTTCGAAACTAGAGGATACTTATCGCTTTGACATTGCGCGGTATAATTCCCATCGTTATATTCACGCGCCACTGCTGTTCTCCGTGGCTCTTCCGGTTGAAGTTGCTTTGTTATCGATAGACTGCGAATCCTTATGCCAATTTGTAGTTTTGTTCAGATTTTATTAGATTCGTATTGTCGCTTTTGTGTTGAGAGGAATATTTTACTGATATTATAGTGAAATTAAATTTGCTAGTATAACGGGAGGTAATATTGTTAATTAATAACGAGCTACGACGTTATGTATAACCCGAGTCTTAGGAACACGAGTATTCTGCGGAAGATAAATCAAATATTTTTAATATCCTAAAGCTGTTGGGCTTTAGGAACCCTCCCTTCAGTCTCTACGGGGCGAAGCCTCTGTCTATAAATTTTTAAAAACGCCCTCGACGTGCTCGTACCGATGTACCGTTCTTCCAAAGCACACGAGGAAAATTTTTAGTGGCCACAACCGCAGTGTTTCTCTTTTTTAAACTCGAAAAATACACAATCTCCTAATGCACTCTCTTCTCAGACGTTTCTTGCTGAAAAATTAATTACCGGGCTTCTCGGACCGTTCGGACGAAAGGCGACGAAACATTTCAATTTCTTGCGCGTGTGTGCAAGCCCTAAATGCACTATAGTAGTCTGTATCAATCTTCCAGTCAGCGCAATTCCTTTTCTGTGATGCGTCATTTCAAACGAATCTAGTTCTGACAATGTAGATCTTCGAGGAGTAAAATTTGCGCAATCTCGAATTTATTTATGAAAACCTAGGGGCGCTGTATCTTTTTGATCTGGAAGTTTGATCTGGAAGTGCTATCCTTTTGCCCGGGAGCGTAGATCGCCGAGACAATGATCTACAGGGTTCCCTAGCAATCTATCGATCCTCCCGTCGTCCGTTTGCACAAGTTTAATGGCGGAGCCGCGAAAAAGGTGGAATCGCTCGGGGGCTTTCTACCGGGGGTGTGTGGAACAGGTTCTCCCCGTTTTGCATTGTATTCAGTCTGGTGTATCGATCACGTGTTTATCGAGGGTAATCATCGGTGCTTGGATACCAGGTCTCTCTCTCTCTCTCTCTCTCTCTCTCTCTCGCTGGAAAAGCCTGCTAATTCACGGTAAATACCCGTATCGTTTTTGAAACCTGTCCAACTGTTGACGGTTCCCGCGGCCCGTTTCGAGCCGTTCGATCTCCTTGCGATCGGTCCCGGTCGTCGAACCGATCCGCCGGATGCTAATTATCCCACTGTCGTCTTTATCACGCGATAATTGACCGTAAACGTTAATGGCGTCCCGTACACTCGCGAAACACGCCCGTGATTTCGTTATTCGAACACTTTATCGCCGCGAATTGCCGCGGATAATGATCGTCGCTCGACGTTCCATCGCCACGCTGCGCCGCGCCAGGTGTTGTTTTATCATTGTTTGATCGCTTCTGGCCACGGTTGTTTGCCATTCGAGCTAATGCGATCCGGTTTTTTAAACATTTTTCTTTTAACATTAAACATTCACAAACACGAGACACAAGGTAAACGAAATTGCATTGCGCCGCTCTTATTCGTTCTAGCCCGAGGAGTATGGACTTTACAACAAATATCTAATATGACCGACAGCGGGAGTATCGATCAATATGGCCGGCATTCACGCTTCGAAACTTTGGTATTGAATATGTAAACGATAATTCGTGTTTTTCTTTCAATTTTCAAGTGGAGCGATTCTGTTCGATTGAACAATGTCTTGGCACGACTTTGTAGTACACATTTCAGTTAATAAATAATAAGTAAATATCGACGTCGCGAGCTAACTCGTCCGTGGAAGCGAAGCGGTTAAAAAAGCGTAATGCACTGCTCAAAATCGAGAAAAGTCTCTGCAGTGATCATTGACCTCGACTAAGTAATTTTAAAAAGTTCACGGATAGAAGAAACGTATCAACGATCAACTGCTGGAACGCACCGATTGATTAACCAGGACGAATTGGGATCGACGGATAAGGGGAGGAATCCGGGATCGTCCATCCGGGTTCGAAAGGTGGCCGAAACGTTGCGGGGCGCCGATCGAGTTGCTTTGGCTTCGTATCGCATGCTCTCTCCGTGCAGAATCACATTGTACAGGGCGGCTTGATTACAACACCGGTTCATTGTGGGGCTTCAAGGGCTGATCACGAACGGGCTGGGTAGAGAGGGCACTGGTACGATGCATCGGATCGCAGGGGGTGAATGGATTGGCTGCACAATGCACGTTATTTCCAGGCATCGGCTGGGTCTAGCTCCTAATCAGAATCCCAGTTTGCCCGGCTAATAGTCCGCCGAAAATCTGGCTACCTTGCCTTGACCCGCTCTGACCCGCCTCGGCCCGAGTGACGGGTTCGAGTTCAATGTGCATCTCCAATCTCAAGTATCTTCAGAATCTCACGACTTCGCTCGTCACTCAAAATTAACCCATTGGTATCACGAAGAAGAATGGACAATAATACTTTTTGTTATTATTATATGTTAAGTGAACAAGTCTAGGAGGCCATGAAATAATTTGCACGTCTAATATATAGAAAAGTTTCAGAAAATATTAAACGCTCACGGAAAGGTCGATACCGTCAAGCAAGATTTGAGTCTACGTTAGACACGCTCGAACCCATCGCTACTCACGTAATTCGATAGCAGGCAATTTTCGTCGTGGATCGTTCGCGGCTTTCGCGCTTGATCTGCATACAGATTGGGGGGCTCCGTTGCTCGAAAAAACATCCCTCCTGCCCGTTATTTCGTTTCTAGGGAAAAAGAAGTCGTTCCCATGCACGCGTGAGGCGCCATCTGCCCGGACAAGTCGAAAGTTATTCGATTCCGGTTACTTCGAATCCCGGACCAATACGCTCCGCTCGTTTCTTATACTTTCTTTCGCCAATTTCTCGTTAATGCGTCACTTTTTTTCTTGTTCCCGTGTTCTTCCGAAGTTCGTTTAACTGATAGACTGTGCTCGGTGGGCTTGTTAGCTTCGTTTCGCGTCGGGGCTGCGAAATTGGATCTATTGGCGCGACTTCGATGAACAAATCACCACGCTTGGGACTTTCTCTTGCGTTTTTTATGCGATTATCGTGTTACGATGGCGTTTCTTCTTTTTGTGCGGATTATTCGAGAAATTTTACCTGTCGACTCACAAAATAAGTCAAATATTATATCGGATAAATTGCTTTAACACTAAACATGCCGACCATCGAAAGTGACTGATGCGTATTCTATTATAAAAATAACAAGATCAAATTTATTTATATTTTGTGCGATTTTTATTATAATATGTAGAGAATCTGCGATTTAAATGAGTCGCAAGCCCTAAATTCAAAGATTTTCACATGTTTCAACGTCCATATCTTCTTTATACGTCAACCGATTTCTAACAAAATAAATGTTTTAAATTTTCATTACGGGCACAGATAAAAAATTGAAAAAACGCGACATTTTGCTTTGCAAATTTGACAAATAATAATTTTTAAAAACAATTAATTACACATTAACTAAATAAATGAATTCTCCTAACATCATCAAAATCTCAAATCGTATGGTCCAATTTTAAAAAACTTATGCGGTTTGAAAAGTGTACGAATACTTTTTACAAAAATCAAATTACCAAATCAATTTTCGAACCTATTCCGCAAAGGTTGAAGGAATAAACTATAGTGCTCCGGGAAGCCAGCCCTAAATGAATCTTGGTTCACGGCGATCCAGTGAGATAAAATAACGAAATAAATTTTGAGAGCTGTTTCGTAAAAGATGGAAGAACGAACGCATGATGTAGAGTGCCATAGTGCTGCGGGGAAGCCTGCCCTAAATGGATGGAGCGTTTCGGTTCCCGGTATCACGCTGCCGGTTCTTCCTCCTTATCGTAATCGTTTTCTTTTATTCAGCAAGAAAGGAAGATAGATCCGTGATTTAAGATTTCCAACACGCGGCCGCGGTAATCGTCCGCACGATAAACGCCGCGACTGCGGCGAGGAGTCCATATTTTATTGCCTAATAAAATATAAGAACGCTAGGGGAGTTCGTGGGTGGTCGGGTCACCTGTCGGCGATTTATTGCCGCGAGTCGGAGCGGGTACAGAGCGGGTACGGAGCTGCGGATTCGGCGGATCCGTTTCGGCTCGATACTCCCAGTGCTTAACGCTGGATTTACGGTGAACTAAACACGCCACCATTTCGCGTCATTTTATAATAATTGTAAGAATTATTTATATTTTTTTTGCGATTTGCAGTGTCTGTCAACGGAAACTGCTAACGCGTCTGATCGTGGCTGACTGTTTCTTCTTAATGAGGATAATAGTATTTCGATTACTGGCTACATGTTGGAATGACTGAATTTTACTAAATAATTCTGCCGAACAAATAAATGAATAACTACTGAATTTCTGTAAATAAATCTACGCAGTGATTGAATTTCATTAGATGAATACGCACATGTGCAAGGCATACGCAACACAAGTAAATACACGTACGACGAAGCGATTGAATTTCGCTAGACAAACATACGTTCCAATGATCGAATTTTAGTAAATAAATAAAGAAAAAGAATAATTGAAATTTTAGTAGATAAACATACAAAAGGAACGATCGAATTTTATCGGATAAATACGAGAGTCGGAATGATTGAATTTTTATCGACGATTTTAAATATAGTCATCTCGGGAACGCATCGGAACGCTAGAAGTTGGTCGATCATGGTCTCCTTTGGCGAGCGAAGGGTTGAAAGAGAAATTTTCGATTCGTTGGAACGTGTCGACGGTTTTTCAAAGCAAATTGATTGCCTTTCACGAGAGAGGAAGATGAAGAGAAACCGGAGAGGGAGGTGGGACGAGCTCACGGAATCGATGGAAGAGTGTCATACCTCGCGAAGGACGTTAAAGAGAGTGCGACACGAAACGATGGTACACGGGGCGATTCCTCGCGGAAAAATGAATGAAAACTAGAGAGAAGAGGGGAACAACCTTTTTCTCGCCGTGGAAAATCGATCCGGGGAAATCTGTCGGATACACTTGCTGTTTAACCCAGATGTGCCTATCATTTTTACAGGAGGATGCTCCCGGTAAAAGATCATTTTGTTTTTCATGTTTGCTTTATCGTTGCGCTCGATTTACCGGCAACGAGGACGCTTAAATGGAATTAATAAATACATTACGTGTATTTACAGATTAACACACAAGCCTTAAAATACATTCTATCATCTCTGAAAATACCTTTCATCAATTTCTATGAGGAAGGCGGAAATTAGTGTCTTCCTCTAGTCACTTTTATAAGTTGAAAATAACGAGTCTACATTTTCAAGACCTCATTATCATTTTTATATTCACCTACCCAGTTTTATAAATGCGTACTCAGTATGTTGATAAAAACATATTCTTCTTTCAGACATAGCAGAGCCATTAAAAAAATCTTTCAGCAGTCTCCCAGCAACATCCTCTTCGAAAAAAGCAACTTGATATTCATTATACTATGAAAATCTACGGTGACCACAAACAGACAAAGCGAAATTGCGTCACGAATTCGCAAGGCAACCTGAGAATTAATATTAGAGGCAAAAGAGGTGGGGCGGTTTAAGACAACGTGGCCGCGGAAAGAATGAAAGGCGGACGCGGCAGGAATGATTAATCACGACGTACCAAAGAGAGAGCGAGAGAGAGAGAGAGAGAGAGAGAGAAAGAGAGATAGAGCAAGTAAAAGGAGAAGGTTTTCTCTGTTTTTCCGGGCGAGCACGCGTCGCATAATCGCGAGCTCGGTCTGCGGTCGGCTTCGGGCAGTGACAAAGGCCCGCGATTCGTCAGGAATCCTCGGGGGGTCGGTTCCGGACACGTCAGAGGACGCGAAGTGGTTGATGCCGAGTGGTTCGAGGTCGTTAGTCAGAGCCACGAAGAGCAGAGAACCCGCGGAGGAAACGTTTGCCGAAGTCTGAAAGAGGGGCCGGCCGGGCCTCGTAATTTCGCGTAACAGATGCACCCGGTGAATTCGTAATACCTGGCCAGCTTCGCGTATCGGTTTCCAATACCGAATCCTGTCATTAAACTTAACGACGACGTATATTGAATTACAACCCTCTGCCGAGCCTAGCTCAGGGATCTCCGGTGGAGATGGAAGACCGTTTCTTGATCCTCGAGCACGTTGTTTCGTCACGTTCGGCTTTAATGGACTTGCAAAATGTGCTTTAAAAATTTAATTATTCAATCAATCTATTTAACATTCATTCCCGGAGGACAGAAATTAGTTAAAACGCGTTGGATCGCCAAGCAAGTATCACAACGAATGCTTGCTGCGTATTGTTATCCCCCGATCGTATTGCTCCAAAGTCCGAAATCCTCGATTCTTTCATCCCCCACCGAATCCTCGAGGAAACACAAAATTAGAAACCTAAACTCCCAGCAAGTATTGTACCTGCTCAGACCTAGCCCACTTGCTCGAACCATCAGAGGCCACGGGGGCAGCAAAAAGAACAATCGGGACCGAGGTTTTATCCGCGAGGGACACGATTCGGCGAAACTAAACGCCGCTTATCCAACCGGAAGCTCGTACATACTCGGCGATTCCAAGCTGTAGGGAGGAGATAAAGAGAAAGCTGGAAAGAGAGAAGCGGAGACGAACGAGCAGATAAGTGGAGATAAAGGAGAGCGTGTAGCGACTGAATAAAACGTGTCGCGTTGGTCGTCGCACGGTTCGTTTCACCGGCGCTTGTTCCAAGTAAACGTCGACCCGGTCCGCCATTTTGAGCGCTGGTGGCTCTGTCAAAGCAAAGCGGAAACGATCCTCCGTCCCCTCTGTTTTCCAATTCTCGTGGAAGTTGCAGCCTCCGGGCTAATTTGTCGATTTCTCGCGCGCGCGGGGATCAAGGATTAAGCAGCGCCGGCCATTTCCGGTGCACGGACCCTTCTCAGACCGCATTCCCCAGTCGCCGTGACATGAATCGCGTTGGAAGAAAAAAAGAACGCGCGCCGGGAGCCCTCCGGAGAATCTGGAGCTCGCGATACGAAATATCTTTATCTGGAACGGGATTCCCGGGAAACCAAGAGCCCGGTGTTCGAGCAGGCGTTTGGAAAAATCCCGTCACCTGGATCGCTTTGAATTCCACCGAACTACTCGGTGTTATTTACATCCCCCAGGCAAATGTTGCACCTGGTACGTGGGAATCGTAGGTGATAGGAGAGCGATAGTTCGTCGCAAGTTTCTGTTTGTGTTTGAGGAGCGGTTTCGGCGGAGTTGTGGACGAGGACGAATTCAGCGGCGAGACTGGAAGCCAAACGAACCCAAATGTTTCGCGAAGGAGGCCTGACCGCGATCAAACCTTCCCGCCACCCCCGCAGACGTTCCATCGAATGATATTTCTTTCCTATTCTAGCGGGAAGCCGCAAAAAGCACTTCGCTTGATAGGATCGCACGGCATCCGCCATTGGCTTCCCTCGTGGCGGACATCTCTCTCGCGAATGGATCCTCCGAGGAGCTGGAGGATCCAGGTCGACCGAATTGTGTCGGCGATCTTCGAAACTGCTCGTAGATCGTCGATGTTTTACCTCGGTTTCCAATTCGACCGAGTTCGTCAATTTATTTTTTTGCTTCGCGTTCGTGTGAACAGAAATACTGTGAGTTTCGTAAATGCTGGGCAAAACTTCAAGAATCGATTCCTAATACTTAGGGAAGACAAAAAAGTTATATTAACATAGGTCCGGAAATGATTACTTTCTGAGTAATTCAAGTTTTTGTGCCACAATTCTCGTAGAGAAAATGTTCAATGTGTCCACCTCCTGTCTCAATACAAAAAATCTTTTCCGGATCTATGTTGATATAACTTTTTTTTTCTCTAAGCATTAAGAATTCCAATTCGACACGTGGTCAGTAGAATTGTAAAAAAAGAATAAATTAAAAAAAATAGCGTTTTCTTATTATTTCAAAATATTTTATTTTGAAATATAATTATTTTAAAATAGGTATATCAAAATTATATTCAAAATTCTCAAAAAATTCTTCAAGCTACGCAGGGTGAGTCGGTCAGCAATTTTCATCGACGTATGTATGTACGTGTTTTCTATTACTTTATAAAATTGGCCACGAATTCATAAAAAGTCTACGATCGACCCACAGAAAAATAATGTTAGTCCGGAATGATTAAATAAACATGAGACACCAAAGTTTGGCCGCTCGGAGTGACCCAGTGACCAAGAGCCTCGGCAGCGAGAAACAAGGTTCTACGCGTTCTCGGCATCTGGTGGAAATTCGATAGATTCGAAGGTGGAATCTGCAGGAATCTCGCGACGAATGGACTCCTGGTGTCGGCGGCAGCATCCCGAGTGCAGTTCCTGCGTCGGCGGGTCGATGGCGCGCGCATAAAAGCTTGCGTATCCTTTTGAAAACGAGACCGTGGGGCCACAGGCTTGTTTCCACCCCCGTCGTTTATCCAACCACGGCTCGTGCTTCATTTCCATATGTGCCTATGCACACACTCCCGCAACCCTTTTCTCTTTTCCCCGATCCTCGCGCACAGGAACGCGCTTTCGAAGGAGAGAGACAAATGGAAACATGGGGGAAGAAAAAACGTGCGAGAGAGAGAGGGGGAGAGAGAAAGGGATCCCTGAATTCTCTCTTAGAAGCTAGGGGATGGGTGGCGTTCCATCCCCGCGAACGACACGCACGAATTTCCCTCGGCGGAATGCGATCCGCGCTAAGACGTCGTGAAAACTGAATTTTCTCGGGCACCGATGGAAAAAACGTCCGCTGTGCGTTCCTGCTGGCGGGATACATCTTGCGAAGACGTGGCATGTGCGAATTTTCGCGGACCGCGGAATGACGTTCGCGACGGGAGACCGGAAAGAATTTCTTTCCCGGTAAGAGTAACTCGTTTGTAATTTAGACAAGTTTTAAAGCGTTTCAGAACTAGTGGTAAACAATGTTCGTCGTGAATGCATCAAAAGATTCAAAATGCATAAAAATATGAAATATATATTTTAATATTATACGTATTAAAAAATTAAAATTAGTGTTCGGAGATCCCAATTGAAGGTTCCTAGGGCACAATATAAAATTTAACAAATAATAATAAAATGTAATAATAATAATAAATATGATTACTGGACCAGTCTGTTCCCCTTCGTACGCGTACTAAATTTGATCGTTTTTGAGAACCTTTGCAATTTGCACGACGGTAGAGCTGGAATTTAGGCCCCAGTTCGAACTTTGGCGCAATTATCAGGCTTATACCGTCGCTATAGGACCGCTTCGCAGACTCCGGAGAAGGGAAGACGAATTTTGGAGCCTATTTTCGGCTGGTGAAGCGGGGCGGAGACGCGAAATTAGGGGAGCATAGCTGGAAATCGGTAGTGAACTCTCGAAACAGTGACTCCGGGAGAGAAGCAGTGTCTCGCGTGGCTGGCGCGTCGCCAATTTGCGAGCGGGCCAGCTAGTTGCCAGCTGCGACTCGACAGCGCACCGTTTCAACAAAACAACCGGTCGTTTTCGAAAACTCGCGAGAGCTCGAGCTCGAGCTTAATTCGAAGGGGAAGCGAGACGCTGCGAAGGAATTCTGGCCGACTGACTCTTATCTTATTAATTCACTCTCTTTTTCATACGCTGGCTTCGCAAATCATTAAAATTCTTCCGTTCTTGAAAATCGTACTCATTTTTCAAAACCATATTCGTTTTTCACTATTTTTGGAGAAGAGTACAATAACTAATACTTTATCTCGTTAAATATGTTACCGAATATATTCTATCAAATGTTTATCCATTCGCACGGTTTGAACAGTCTAAAATTCGTCTTTAAAATTTCCTGAATGCGTTCGTTCTCAAATAACAAAATTGTTATAGATTTCTACTTCCTTGTACAATAATAAATTAATTTTGAAAAAAGATATCGCATTAAAACGTTGAAGCTCAACAATCACAATGTTGCAGAACGTTCTACAAAATTTCTACCCGCTGCCACAAGGCTCGAACGTTCTCGGCGTTGCACTAATCGAGCCCCAGTCCACAAACCATTCCACGTCATTTTCTCCGGAATATTGTATTCAGAGGAATTGAATGCGGCGGAGACAGGGCTGGCGTCGCGAAAATTGAAAAGATGCCTGGCTGTCGTAAAAACGACGCCGACGAGGGAAAAAAGAGGGGTACGAAGGGAGAGACGGTAGAGGAAAAGGGGGGCGCACGTCTTTGTGACGGGTACACGCGGATTTTCGCGTGCCCAACGCGAATGCGCGCAATTTGCGACGCGCAATGCGACGATACGACACGACGCGATGGCGTCGTCGACGTCGTTGACGAGTGCTCGACGCCTTTCACCAGCCTGTAGACGCGCGGGAGGGACCGGCCCCATGCTCGATGGAGAAACGCATCGTTTTCAATGGAGAACCCCCATCGCCTCTTCGCCCCCCTGTACGACAACCCCTTTTGTTTCCGATCGCGGAAAATTAAATCCGCGACGAACACGGGCCTCAATGATCACCCCTGTGAACCCTCATTTCTAATTATCAAGTGCGTTAATTGCGGAAACCACCGACGAACGCGAAACCAACCTGGCGAAACAGAAGAAACGTTGACGGACAAAGGGTTCTATACTTTTTCCATCTTCTCGTTGCGTTTCTGATTTCATTCTAATTTCTCTTAGTCCTTCTCGTGTTTCTGTGAAATATAAATTCTGAATTTTTGCAATCTTTTTTCTTACATTTCTGATTTAATCTAATTTTTTTCGAACTCCCACTTCAGTCCAATGAAGAGAACAACATTTTAGCGTGGAGTTTTTTTGTTACTAACAAATATTGTTAATCGGAAGAAGGAAAGTTAAATTACTAATTCTCCAGTGGTATCATAAATATTGTCTCATTTTTACACAAACGATAAATTATCTTTCTACAGTAGCGAACGTCTTGCTCACAGTTTCCACCTTTTGAAAATGACGGGCATTCTAAACATGGTAGACATTCTTACCTTGTTTCTACATAGACGACAAACAATTCCTTTGTAGGCATAGCAAGGAGCGGCAATGTACGGCACTAGAGATTGTACGAGATCGAGAGAAATCTCGAAGATTCGAGAAGTCGAATGTATGCGCGTGTTGCGACTGGTGTGCGTGAGTCGTGCCGATCAACGAAGAAAAAGATGGCGATCGGCAGTCTCGAGAAGATCACGGATGGAGACAGACGTGCGGATCGGTCGAGCGTTTTACATACTCGTATCAGCAGACACCTTCGTGTCCTTTTCTGAAAATGGCTGCCAGCAAAGACTCCACACCAGCATAAAATCCTGCGCGCGCTTTAACATCGCCAGGGCATAAATCTTAAATTCAACGAAAAATCGGCGGCTGTTTGGTATTCCCAGCGTTCCCGGCATAAAATTTAAATGATTTTTTTTCCAATTTCCCGTATACCGAATATGAATTCTGTTTCGACTCCGATAAAGCAGTAAATTATTTGCCGTACCATTCAAAACATTGCTCCTCCGCATCTCTCCTCCCTTTCTCTCTCTCTTTCTCTCTCCCATTTACCCGTTCGTGCGCCGCTACCGTTGTCGAGCATTCGGAAAAAACGGGTTTCCCATCAATTTTTTATTTACTCTATCGCGTTCTATATTCCGCGACAGCCCGGGGAAAACGAACAACCAACCCTCGTGTACGCTCCGCTTTAACGTGTACCCGTCGTTGTCCGGGTAAACGGATCACGGTCTCCCGCCACAGGGCAAACTGACACGTATGAATTTAAATATATTTCCATGGAAACGTATATCTCCCGAAACACACCGTGTGCCCGAGACCGATCCCGATCTTTCCCTAAAGGGCACTGCTTTAATGCATCCTTGGCCTCTTCCTTTCGATTCGTCCTGCATCCTCGCGAGCTTCGACGGGGTATATGGGAGCCATTTTTACATGAATTTTTAAGAATTTTTTTCAGAGAAACTATCGAACCTCTTCAATTGGGATTTTGTATACATGCTCACGATTAATCGATGCGTATCTGCAATACTTTCCAGGTGAAAATAATAAAAATTACACGAGTTATTCAATTGTTTATAGAAACAATTTAATTCAACGAAGTCTTTTATTCAAATCGAACGTACCGAACACTGACAGTGAACTGTGTGACCCCTTATACACGTAAGATGATTAAATTTATTTAGATTTTATACAGCTCCTGCTATAATGAAATTTATTCAATCCTCTTATCCATGCAAATGTTCTTGTAATTTCAATAACCGTGAAATCGTGAAACGATAATGTTGGGTCCGATGAAAAAAGAAAAAAATGGACGAACTCGAAATACTTTGCGCGATAACAGGGTATGAAGATCCGGGAAACATAGTTACAAGAGCGAAACGTTGTCGGCAGGGCTGGTCCTTTGTTCCCGATGGGAACAACGGGAGGAGCCCCGTGAAACGAGGATTCGCCGCGACGACGACGACGACGACGACGACGACGACGACGACGACGACGTATTAAATAAACCGCGCCGGGTGCGTTTAAGCGGAGTTTTGTTCGGCGAGACGGTGCTCTTTTGTGCGAGGTACGCACGCACCATCGTTTCCTCTGGCTCGTGTTCACCATCGCCGGGGCGCGACTTATGAGTTCAGCATCCAGACATTTCTTCTATTTTTTTTTTTATTCAACGGTGATCATGCGTCGACGACGAAGCGAGACGAGTGGCTTCGTTTCCGCGGCTCGTTAAGCCCGCCGGAACTCACGAGAGCGAGTGATCGAGGCCCGTCGTCGACGATCAACGACGGATCCATCAACGATCCAATCTTTCAACCGAACGGTCCGACGACGGCCCGTGGGAATGGGAGATGCAAGCTGATCGGCTGCCGAGATCAATTTTACCGAGTTGTCGATGCCGGTTGCACCGTTGTCTGTCTTTTAGGAGGATTTTTGCAATCATGTTGATGATCTAGAGATGGAGCTGGGAGATGTGGAGACTGTCGATCGCTGAGTTTGGTCTGGCTTGACTGCGCGCTCCGGTTGCATTGATTCCGTCTGGCAGACCTAGTTTAGGTGGACCATTTTTCTTCTTGGGGTAGGTGGATTAATGGTTCTTTGATGTTGCACATTTTTTTCAACTGGGGCTGGACGACTTGGCAATATATTATGGTTGATCTGAAGTTAACACTTCTGTCAATAACCGGGCTTTTTAAAACTTCTTTAACATTTTTGTTGATAAATATCGAAATTATTGTAGATTTTATGGTCTTGAATCAGTATACAGGATGTGTCAAATGATCTGAACGTTTGGGAGTTATTAACGAAAAACACGGACCAATCAGAGCGCAGCTATAACGAACGTATTCCGGCTCGGCGACAGGTCCAGCTGAGCGTAGTGTTTTTTGTTAATTTCAAACAAGGCCGCGGCGGCCATTTTTGCAAAGAAAAATGTTGCTACAAATCACCTGAGGAACCTCCCACTTCCGGGAGATGAAGGAATTTTGGGACATCCTGTAGATTAACCTACATTTGACGAATGAAAAATATGCATTGAAACTATAAAGTAGAATATAATTGAATGTCCTAGAAATTTTGGTTATTGACATAATTGTTAATTTAGCTACCAGACTTTCCTTCTTGGAATCGTTGCATTAATAATTTTTTAGTGCTAAAAAGTTTCTAACGAGGGTTGGAAGGTACGAGAGTATGCTATATTTGATATAAAATTGATTTAGTTTGATCGTACCGTACGTTTTCACTGGGTGATCGATTTTATTTGACAGACGCGCAGTCGATTTATCCGTTCGATGATATTCGCGATTTCGATCGCTTCCTGCCAGGTCCAGTACAAATGAATGAAAGATCTCGTTTAATTAGATTTCCTCCCCACAGCCAAGTGAATTTGCATGAAGATCGCAGTGACGGATTAACCGACGTTAATTTTCGGGTCGGCCAGGGGGGTGGGGAATTAATTTATTCACGGATGGGAATCGTTATCGGCCGACCGGTTCGCAGGAGAAAAAGAGCGATAAGGTTTCGATGCCGAGCGTGCAGACACGTAACTGGCTGAAAGCCAACCCGGCCTGGCATTTGGGTCAAACCAACCTGCCATCCCATCCCGGTTGCTCGCGAATTCCTCCGTAACTACCACCCCCGCAGCAGGAAGATGACTGCGACCATCCCTCTTCCTCGACACTTCTCCCTGCCAGCAGACTCTCGCCGAATTGCCGATACTTTCTCCTGCCCCCCCCCCCCCGGAGAAATCCTGCCGATAATCATTTCGCGAATATACAGGGTGTCTCAAAACTCCTTCAACTCCCGGAAATGGGAGGTTCCTGAGGTCATTTGGAACGACATTTTCCTTTTGCAAAATGTCAGGTGGGACTTCGTTTGGGAGTTATTAACGAAAAACACGGACCAATCAGAGCGCGAGCTAGACGCGAACTGTCTGACGCGCCGGCTGTATCTCCTACTGCCAGCGCGGCGGCCCGCCGCGACGAAAGAATGAACAAGCGAAACAGA